>JAQPZY010001393.1:0-1200000 GCA_029931535.1 Margaritifera margaritifera | reverse complement strand
TGCAATGAACAAGACAAGGAAGTACATGATGTCCCCTTTTGCTACCGTTATTTAGTCTCCCCGCTTGTTTCTCATTTTCTGTGAACCTCTTTTTGTGAAATCTTTTCAAATATTTCTTAGTTGTAGAACGTTATATTCCAGTAATTTAAGATATTTTTCTACCACTAAAATTTTTCTCAGCTGACTCGATTGTCATCTGCTTCTGACAGTCAATTCCTTACTACAAGGCGCCATGCTATGTTTATATGTAAAAAAGATCTAAAAATAGCACAAGCTACAAATTCACAATTTTAGCATATGCTACAAATTTATAATTTTAGACAATATTTGATATGTTCAATAGTGCACACTGATAAAATCAAGCTTACAGAATAATTCTTATCCATGCAATGACATCTTTTTTTTTAGATTTTGGTACATGATGCAGACTTTTCTTACTCCGGTGGTTACTTATTTTTTACCTGAACTGTAAACATGCAGTACTATTTCAATTGAATATGTTGAAGATAAACTTTAAAAACTTTAACACATCACCTTAGCATTGCTGATGTTGCCACCACTGCCACTGTCACAAAAGGAAAAGTGATAAATGTGTCTCAGCATTCACAGGCCAGATAAAAATTTCATAACAGTAATTTGAAGTCATTATTTTGTATAATTAATCCATATTAAAAATTTTCAGATGTTAAGAAAACAGAATACTAAAATATTATTCTGATTGAAAAAATTTAATAATGCTGATTTGTTTGTTTTTTTAAGTCTGTACAATGGATATGTGAACATGATGCCTTTCCAATGAAATAACAATAAATATATCTATAAAAAAATTAGTAGTCATGAAAAATATTGCTATCGTGATTGTCCTGTCCAACAATCACCTATTTATATGCATTTGCATTTGGAGGAATTACATTCTTTCTTATGTAGTGTGCATTCACTTTAATTTACAGGGTACCTTTTGTGAATTTTCTGGTCGCTACAAACCATAAATTTAAAAGCCAACAAACACAGGAAGCAAATTGAGTCAGTGCTCATTACACAAATTTAAGTACTGACAAGTCATTTAAAGCAAAACCACAAAAAATAACAACCATGAAAATAAATTAAATTACAGCACTTTTAGCACAATAAAGCCCATCTTGAGAAATGACCATTTCTGCAATAAAAAGGTCTCTTAAGATGGATGGTCTCTCATCAGAAGACATTACATTATTTAACACATTTGATCCAAGCATTACAAATTTTCTTTCATAATGAGTTGTCTTCCAAAATTTTGGTTTTTCAAGTCAAGTTTTATCATTTATAAAATAACTGACAACTACTTACTTCTCTGAAGTCACTGGCTGACCAATGAGTTCTATCACATCAGCATCTGTATCCATCTCTAGGCCTTCGGAGAGTATGGCTTGCACTTGACTTTTCAACAGCAATGCAGCCTGAAGGCATCCAAATACCATTTATATTACAATTAAAGTCTCAAGAACTCCAAAGTATGCTACTGTAAACTCTGGACAATAAGCACATACATGAAATAATTTTAGCAAGATTTACTCACCCCTGAGTACTCTTCTTATAAAAGAGGATACATTTCCTAAGTAAAAGCAGATTGCTGTCAAAATGTTTGCTTTATTGCTGTAAAAGGATTCTTTTTCTTATTTTACTGAAGTCTGAATATAGTGATTTAGTTTATTTCCTTTAAAAAAAAATATAATGTCAACAACTGTTGCTATGTTCTTATTTGTTGCTAGGCTTTTCCCTATCTATTTAAAGCTTGGAGTAGGACATAAGGGCAACATTATGATGTCACAAATAAAAATGTTTTGCATGCACACAATCACAACAACGGTTATATAAATATATAATGGATGTATAGGGTCTGCCCAGTTGTCCGTATACAGACTAAGAAACAAGTGCACGCAAGACCTTTGGGATTTTTATGGTGCAGATGTGAATGCAATAGAAAAATAAACTTAAAAACCTAAACTTTCCTCTTCTAATGCTATTTGTTCCTAATTATGTTATTATAGTTGTCATCAGGACTCTCTGCATATGTATACATATCTAAGCCATTCACTTAGAATGGAAATAGATACAATAGTGTTTGCAAGGATATTAGCAGACTGGTTTAAAAATTTAAAATATCTGAAAGAATTGAATCATTTTCATGCAACTTTTAGAAATATTGTGCTTTTTTTAGTCAGATGTAGATTGAGGTACAAGCCACAGAGGGTCCTGGAGAAATTTAAAGCATGATTATATAGCCATTTGCCTTCTTCCAATAAATCCTTCTTTGATCAACAGTTTTTAAATATCATGCTCTTAAAATTGACCACTATCCATAATTATGGAAAAGTTTTTAAATAGCTGTATCAGAATGACTTGTACTATGAATATGTACATATCAAAAGCATGTGCATACAACCTTTACTAATTTCAAGAAGAATACAGTGAAAGGCACATTATATGCCTGTGTTTAATAGTTGTCCTCTATGTAAGGACAAGTTGGATATGGTTGACTTTGGAGACTACTGACCAATGGGTCTCAATGAAATGTATGTCAAGGTATGTGGTTTTGAACTAAACTTAATGTGCAGAAACTATTATTTTCTTAACAGATTTACCATGACCATGACTTCTTACCTTTCAACACAAGAATGTATAGGTTTCTATATTAGCCTAAGTGCAAGCCACCCATAATGTTTGGTCAACAAACTTACCCTAGAACAAAAGTTTTTCTACAAAACCCATTTTTCTTTAATACACAAAGACCATGACCTTTTACCTTTTGAACCCAAAATCAACAGGCCTCCTCCATACCGTAAGTGCAAACCCTCCAAAAACTTTGGTCGAGGTACATGGTCTAGAACCAGAGTTACTATGCAAAGACAAATTTTCTTCTTTCAGTCACAGTGACATTGACTTTTTGACCCTCAAGTCAATAGGCTTCTGTCTTACCCAATGTGTAAGTCTTCCATAAACTCTGGTGAAGGAACATGGTCAATAACTGATTTTGTTTTACAGAAACCATTGTTGTTCTTTCAGTGGCCTTGACCTTTAATCTTTTGACCTCAAAGTCAACAGACTTCTTCTTTACCCCAAGTGCAAGCCATTCACAAAGTTTGGTCCAGGTACATGATGTAGAACTAATTTTACTGTGAAGAAACCATTTTTATTCTTTCAGTCACAGTGACCTTGCCTTTTGATCTTTTGAACCCAAAATCAATAGAATTCTTCACTACCCCAAGTGTGAGTCATCCGCAAAATTTGGTAACTGTAGATGATGTAAAACTAGAGTTATTGTGCAGAAACCGTTTTTCTTCTATCAGTCAGTGACCTGGACCTTTGATCTTTTCACTCCAAAATCTATAGAATTCTTCCATACCCCAAGTGCAAGCCATGCACAAATGGTGGAGCTTTTGTGCAGAAATGGTAACAGACAGACAGACAGACAGACAACATCATAACATAATATGCTCTGACTTATGGTGAGCATTTGAAAAAAAAGACTAATTTTGTGTTTGTAAAACAAGTTTGCCCCCATTGCAGACCAAAAAGTCAAAGTCCCAAAAAGTGAAGAAATTTAGAAGCAGTTTTTTAAATTTGATACAATAGCATGAAAATCTAATCAGGTCATCTACATATGCATACAAACAGGCAGGCCAAATTTTATTTGTGTACCTCAAGTCGCATTTGCTTAATCATGCTAACAAGATTTTTGGCAATAAAGTCTAAGTGAAACAAAGTAAAACAAGATGCCAAAGTGGGACTGATATTGCTCACCTGGCTTATGTAACTTAACAGTTGGCCATTTAGCTAAGCAGGCTCATGTAGTACTGTAAGAACACAATCCTATGTAAATTATTTCCCAAGCTTTATATCTTGTCAATTTTACTGTATTACTATTGTTGGATGAGAACTCATTTCAAAGAAAATGGTTTAATTAATATACGCAGACCTCGCTCACAACTGAACTTATATTTACAAGATCTCACTTATTATAGAACCAAAGACCATGATGAAAATTTGCCAAGCTGGAGAAAAATCCAATAAAAATTCAATCTCCAGTGTGGTAACAAGCTCAACAAATCAGATAAAAGATTATCTCATAAATATGAATCTTGCACACAATCAAATTCATCCAACATCTTGTAAGATACAAGTCTTTATAAGTTTTATCAAAACCGGATCAGATATAAACTTGGAAGAGAGCTGACAAGTTCAGCCAATCAAATGTAAGATCTTATATTAATCATTAATATGCATGACTCTTGCTCATAAATCATTCTTGTCTGAGATCTTGATGATGTAAGCATATTTACAAAATTTGATCAAAACCCTATCAAAAATCCAGTCTCCAGAGTGGGAAAAAAACTAGGTCAATCAAATGCAAGATTACCTGATGAATATACATAGGTCTCAGTCATAATAAAATTTATCTCACACCTTGATGATATAGCCTATTTACCAAGTTTGATCAAAATCAGATCAGAAATAAAGTCACTAGAGCTCAACCAAACAGATGCAAGATCACCTAATTAATACGTAAAGATCTTGATCATTATCAAACCTGTATGAGATCTTGCTGATATAAGCATATATTCTAAGTCTGATTAAAATCAGATCAGAAATATGGCTTCTAATATAGGCATAACAGATGTTTTGTTTTCAGTGAAGTGTCAAGATTGAATATTATCAAAAATCTTTCAAATGTAATATTAAAAGTATCCAATGACTTCAAGTCACAACTGTGGGTTACAGAGCACGTTTACAAATGGCAGACACACTGTTACCTCAAACAGATAAGTGTACATTGTACTATGCAGTTGCTTTAATCCTGCGAATAAACTAATGATTACTTCATATTTACTTTCCAGATTGATTTTCTCTCAGCCATATAAGTGATAGTTATGGGTGTAAAAAAAGTGTCATCACAGAGTCAAAGGTTAATAAGAGGCCACTTTTGTCTTGCATCAAAGATATACATTTGGACTATTTTGGTCTCCAGAGAACATTACTCTTATGTGGCCACCTTTCACTGCAGGATGAAGAACTTTATAACAAGACTAGAAATGTGCACATATACAACACAGATGTCCCCTACTAATTTGGTCAAATTGAAGAAAGCATAGTAGAATATGCAACAACAAAATCTGAAGTCAAACTGGGGCTATAACTTAGTCTAATTTTTTCAGAAAAAGTTGAAAATAAAATCTGATCTAGATCTGAATATAAGAAAAAAAATATGATTTTACAGACCACCATCTCCCATCATATTCCCAGGTATAAAGTTTCTATCTTGTACACACACATGTATGCAATCACGGGTGGGCAGAATCACATTATCTATATCTTATTTAAAGCACATGGAGAATTAATTCTGATATTTCTGATACTTCAAGGAAATAATGAGACTAGAGTTACTTCTCTTGCTCACATTGGCAAATTCTAAAACTGTAAACATTCTGAGTAATGTTTGTAATTTTAAAGAGTTTGTGTCAAAAAACTTTTCAATGCCCGATGTAAAAAATCTTGTGTTTCTTTTGTCTCTTTGGCTATATACCTTTATCTTTATCTTATCTTTATCTTCATTAATCACCATGTAATCTGAGTTAAATAAAGTTCCATTATGTTCTGTTCTTCCGTGCCAGTTATTACATTCCCCAATGCCCCTTCTACAATATGATCCAAGCATCATAAAAAAAAATCCGTTACATATATTATGCATCCTCTTGCTATGTACAATGTACAAAGTTTGCGAAAAAAAAGTAATAAACACTGTCATGGTAATTGCAATTTACTGTACATTTGACCTCCTTACAGGGTGCCAAGGGAAAGACCCAAAACTAATACCCTTCTTGCAGATGGTTACCACATGGCCAACCTATGTACCAAGTTTAAATTTCCACCCAACAGTTTAAGGGGAGTCAGAATAATAGACAAATGGACAGATGGAAGGACAGACAGAAAGAGAGACAGAGTATTTCACAATATCCCCTGCTAAAGCATGGGGATAATTAGGCAAATTCTCACCTGACTACTAAGCAGGACTAGCTGCACAAGCTGAGGCATCAGTGTATCAGCTATGTTTAGACATTGCAGGTTGACATGGGTTTTTGAGGTGAGAAGCACTGGCAGAAGGTGTCCAAGGATGGTTGCCTTGGCAACTCGTTCCAAGCCTTGCAAGCGGTACTCAAGCTCCTCTGGGTAATCTGAAATGATCTTGTTACAAGACTCCAGCAGGACATCCAGTACCTGAGGTGAAATGTATTGATGTCGGTGAGCTTTTTATAAAGTTAAAGAATATGATGTGAATATATCATCAAACAAATATGAAGCAATCAACTGCCTTGTCAATGCAAGTTCAAATCATTCATATTTTCAGAATACATCCCTCTTTTCCTGAAGAATGAAGCCCTATAACAGGTGTACATCTTTCACCATGTTACATAACTGAGTTTCTATTAGGGCTGTTCCATTTAAAAAAGTCAAACCAGGGTCGGATACCAAATTTCATTTAGACCTACAACCAATGATTTTCTTTTGTCACCCATCACATTAAAGAGTACTCTCAAAATTAGAACATCAACTCACAGACATCATTTTAGCTTGCCTTCCGATCCTGGTACATCCTCTTAAATAGAATAGCTTTTATCAAGCTTTGCAAGTTTACATCTAGAACTAGGAAAGGCTCTCACATGTGATGGACAGACACATGTAAAGATGAATAATCAATAGATGGGATGAATCAAAATTCAATAGAAGAGTCCCTCGAAGGGACTGACGCTCTACTGGGCAAAAAGAATTTCCAGGAATTCTAAATAAGACCATTTCTTCCTTTTGACTGTTGAGTGTTGAAACCACCTCTGATATTCTTAAACAATAACAACATTTTCAAATTAGCTGCTGTGGTACACATGCTGGATGTCAGCTTGGCACCATTTTCATTTAGGACAAAGTAGTCATTAGAAGCTTTTTGGTGAAAACCACATGTCATAATGATCATCCATTCATGGGGAGTAGTGACAACAAGATTTTTAAGACAGTTGTCATGGCAGTTATACTGGATGCATGACTGGCACCATTTTCATTTAGAATTAGGTATCTATTGGTGAAAACCCCATGTTGATATAGCCATCCATTTGGAGAGGAGTAGAGATAAAAACAGTTTCAAGATATGACTTTATGTTCAGGAGAATTAGCAATAACAAGATTTTTAAGATGGCAGCTGTGGTTGCCATAATGGACATCAGATTGGCACCATTTTCATTTAAGACCAACTGGACATCATAATAAGTATTCTGGTGAAAACCCCACATCAATATGACTTTCTGTTTAAGTTCGAGTTGTGATAAGAAGATATTTAAGACTGCTGCCATGGTGGCCATATTCGATGTTAGATCAGTACCATTTGTATTTAGGACCAGCTAGACATCATAATAGTCTTTTAGTGAAAACCCCATGTTGATATGACCATCCATTCAGGAGGAGTAGCAATAACAAGATTTTCAAGATGGCCATTGTGGCAGCCATAATGGATGTCTGAGCAACACCATTTTCATTTAGGACCAACTAGACCATGGGATGAATGTATGTGTAAAGTTTTGTGGCAATCCTCCAAGTAGTTAAGGCGGAGTAGCGATAAAAAACTTATGTTAATGGACCGACGGACAACGGACGACAGACAACAGCATCCATAAGCTCTTCTGGTCTATGATGAGTAGAAACTACATCCTCTGCAATCTCAAGACAGCAGTCTTTCACCAGAGGTTATACACTGTATAACAAGAAGGCCAGGGCCTGCATGTTGAACTCATGACAAAACACTGCTGTAAAACATGTGACATTGAACCTGAAGTCAAAGAGTTTAGCAAGCATGTCACTGAATTAAATGTCTTAGCTTAGTAAGATTCATCAAAAGTATGAAGAGAATCCATCAAGGGGTTTAGGAAATATAAGCAAGTGAAAAGACTTTAACCAAAACCCTAACAGAAGCATTTTTTTTTTACTGTGACCTTGACCACAAGGTTAAAGGTGCAAGTTTGCATGTCACAGAATTAATTGTCTTAGCTTCATCACGATTCATTCCAAATATGAAAATAATCCATCAAGGAGTTTAAGAAATATATGCAAATGAAAAAACTTTAACCAAAACCTTAGCAGCAATTTTCTATGACTTTACTTCGACTCCAAGGTCACTGGGGCAAGCAAGCATGTCACAGAATAAACTGTCTTAGCTTCAAAATGATTCATGCCAACTATGATGAGAATCTATCAAGGGGTTTAGAAAATATATGCAAATGAAAAACTGTAACCAAAACCCTAACAAACTGTTCATGCCAATGATGCTGTTGACATTGTCACCAGCAGAAAAGTGACTGCTATGTCTCTTGTCCCGCTAACATAGGCTTGACAGTAAGATGAATCCATGCATTTATAATCGAGTCTCTTAAGACAGGTCGTCTCCCACATCAGTGGTCATTCAAGTAAGGTTACTCTCTCTGATCCTTTTCCTTTTTTAAAACAATATCTAGAGAAACTTCTCTGATTTTAGACCTATGAGAAGATTCTCCACATTGATTCAAGTAGAGAGGAATAACAAAACGTTGAAGTAGAAGTCCTCTGATGACTTATCATATATTTAACAATGATCACAAAACATGTACTAGAAATGTGTCCACAGAACATGAATGACATGCTACCCCACTTTTGCAAAAAAGGTGTGTTGTATTCACCAAGATAAATCCACACATGAAGTTGCATGACACTGCAGTCAACAGTGCACAGCAATCTGACTTTAATACAAAACTTAATTTCACTCAAGTGTGAACTTTAGATACACTCGTAACAGATGCGATCAGATGATAGATCATATCAGGTAACTATTTTGGATACTGAACTTTGCAAGACCTTTCCTAATACCTAATAAAACAGTGAGATTGTGCAAACTGCCAAGCTGTAGCTGATACCAATTTCCATTGGTTGAAAATGATTTAGTTGTTCATCTTTACTTAAAATAGACCTGTGATTCCTCTTATTACAGGCTGACAAGAGTTATCAGTCAGTTTAACCTTCCAATGGAATTCAATCAGAATGTAAGCTGCAATATGATCAGCAAATTTGACAGAATGAATAGGTTAAGTTTTAACAATGTTCTAAAAATAGAAATATCACACCAGAACCTGTATGTTGACATGGTTTTATCGACTGAACATTAAACAGAGACAGATGCATAGGAGAGAAGAAATGTAAGGCATGCAAGCCTGGGGATGAAGAATAAGCTATTGTGCCCGCCTTCATGTCATCAGAGTCAACTAATGGAGGCAACTTTTTTGCCATGGGGTTTGTTTCATGATGATGTTCCAGCTGAAAAGGTCTTGGACATTTTAACTGAGTGTGGTTTATATCAAAACTTGACTTTGTATTTTAAGGATTTTACCCATTTTTGTCTTTATTTTTATTTGTATGCCTTTAGTTGAATACCTTAATTTACTCTGGACTGTGCTGATTTGCCATCAAACTATACACACATAAAAACATACTTTAAGTGAAAGGGTGTAGCACTCACCAATAGGCATCCAGGTATAAAGTTGTTTGACCCTGCACCCAAAAGTGCACGAGAAACTGACCTGAATGTAAAACTCAACTAAGATGTGATGGACAGCCAGACTGGCAGAAAGAAGGATGGACAGATGGAAGAAGGCCAAAGATAACTTTACATGCCACATTCACAACTGTGGCCAAGCAAAAAAAATTAAATTTACAAGCAAAGCACCATATATCCACAATTTCTCAGGATAAATAATTCAATTGGAAGAAATAAAATTTAACATTACACCAATTCTTTGCATTATTTACATTTTTATCTTGAAATAATAACTTAGGTAACATTAGGAAGTTCAACAACAAAAGGAGAATGCATTTCGTATACAGTCCTGTAAGTGAAGCATATGGTGAAATAATGCTATAACTTTACCTGACATGATCCTGTAAGTGTAGCATATGGTGAAATAATGCTATAACTTTACCTGACATGATCCTGTAAGTGTAGCATATGGTGAAATAATGTCATAACTTTACCTGACATGATCCTGTAAGTGTACCATATGGTGAAATAATGCTATAACTTTACCAGACATGATCCTGTAAGTGTAGCATATGGTGAAATAATGCTATAACTTTACCTGACATGATCCTGTAAGTGTAGCATATGGTGAAATAATGTCATAACTTTACCTGACATGATCCTGTAAGTGTAGCATATGGTGAAATAATGCTATAACTTTACCAGACATGATCCTGTAAGTGTAGCATATGGTGAAATAATGTCATAACTTTACCTGACATGATCCTGAAAGTGTAGCATATGGTGAAATAATGCTATAACTTTACCTGACATGATCCTGTAAGTGTAGCATATGGTAAAATAATGTCATAACTTTACCTGACATGATCCTGTAAGTGTAGCATATGGCAAAATAATGTCATAACTTTACCAGACATGATCCTGTAAGTGTAGCATATGGCAAAATAATGTCATAACTTTACCTGACATGATCCTGTAAGTGTAGCATATGGCGAAATAATGTCATAACTTTACCTGACATGATCCTGTAAGTGTAGCATATGGTGAAATAATGTCATAACTTTACCTGACATGATCCTGTAAAAACTTTGGATGAGTATGTCAATATCTGTGACTGCAGGAGCTGCAAAAGACAAAACAAGGTACTGTGTGTCTGTACAGTGATCTTAGAAAGAATATCTTAAGAATACTAAAATACTGGTATTAGATTATTTGCCACTAACTACTGACTGATATTATTAGGCTTAGGAATGATTTAATTATTTTAAATGTATTTTATGATCTAGAATATGTAAGAAAAACTTACGTTTAAATTCTGGTTTGTAGGGGAAAGACAAAATTATAGAGAATGGTACTAATGAGATGCATACAATCACCTTGTTTAATGATTGTGGTGTGAACAGTGCCCGAAATTGAACCCAAGTCAGCCAAATATGAAATATGAGTCACAGTGACCTACTTTTGCGATGAGAATATAGTATTCATGAAAATGAATCCCTTCACTAAGTTTTATGAATTTAGGTATAACAGTATGTATACAGGGTGCTAAAAACCTATTTTGTTATGAGATAAAAATAAAATCTTAACCTAAGCCAGTAAAATGTGAAATGTAGGTCACAGTAACCTTCCTTTGTGGTAAGGGTGTGGTCTAATATAGATGTATATAATCATCTAGTTTGATGATGCTAGCATGAACAAAACTCGAGAAATTAACTTGAACCACACAATTTAACATAAGGCAGTGAAGTGTGGAATATAGGTCATAGTGACATACTTTTGAGATGAGGGTATAGTACTAATCAAGATGCATCCCCTCACCATATTTCCTAATATCGGGTAGTCGATATTTATACAATGCACAAAAAATCTGAGCTAAATGTAAAAATGTAACCACCAATGTACAACTAATGTACATGAATGTATAAAGTTAGCCCCCTCAGCCCTCTTCCCAGGGGTATGTGCTATGAAACTAACTCCAAACTGGTGCCAAGGACCTAGGAAGAAAGAATTTTTGACATTTAGTGAAGGTGTATATATGTATATGCTTGTATCTATGTGGATGCAGACACTGACATCAGGGGTTGTAAAGGTAAGCTAACAAGTCATTAGAAGGTTGATTTTTTGTCAGATGTCTTTTACAAGTGATTAGATTTAGATGACTGAGTTTACAGTGTTTTCAATGCTGCTTGGTGGGGGAGGGTGTCATTAAATACCTAGGCAGACAAAGAAAAAAGGATGGATTTGATAGTTTTATTAACATTGTCAAATATTCAAATTCTATCCAAATACAGTCAATGAATATTCAAATAGGAAAATATGGTATTTGTTTCAGTTCAAGCCTTTATGTCAGGATGCTTTCTGACAAATTTGGGTGAATTCTGTTCAACAGTTTTTGAGAAGTTGTTTGAAAGCTTTTATTTTTTAGTGGCCATATTTGATGGGGGATCAGCACCATTTATAACTTGAAAGGGCTTCATGCCAGGATGTTCTCTGCCAAGTTTGGCTGAAATAGGTCCAGTGGTTTTTTAGAAAATGAAAATAGCAATTGTTGACAAATGCATGAGGACAATGGACGTAGGACCATACCATATGCTCCCTTGGCCTAATGACCAGGTGAACCAAAAATTATAAACCAGAAATGAGTCTTTTTAATGTACTGCCTCATGGCAAATTTAATTTTAATGAACAGCCTCATGGCAAATTTAATTTTAATGTACAGCCTGATGGCAAATTTAATTTTATTGTACAGCCTGATGGCAAATTTAATTTTAATGTACAGTCTGATGGCAAATTTAATTTTAAAGTACAGCCTCATGGCAAATTTAATTTTAATGTACGGCCTCATGGCAAATTTAATTTTAATGTACAGCCTGATGGCAAATTTAATTTTAATGTACAGCCTCATGGCAAATTTAATTTTAATCCATAAAGAGCTTCAGAAGTTACTGAGCAAAAACAATAAATTTGTGACAGCTACGACATCATGGGACAGGGCAGATGGACATAGGTAACTTTATATGTTCCCTCCATTGATATGGAGAGGGCATAAACATGAAATGATAAATGTCTAAAACGTCTGAATTCATAACTTTTTTTTAAATAGAAAATCAACCACTTTAATGTGTGACACTGAACAAGACAGAGCTTAATCTGAATGTTACTGGTTTCCAAGCATCATAAAATTATTTGGTACCACTGGTGTGTGCTTTTGGGGCATTCTTACCATGCACATGTTGGCTAAGAAGTAGCCATTTATATTTTGTATGGAATAGTTTACAAATCATTTTTAAAGCTGCATTAAATTCCAAAACAATTTAAAACTCATAGGACAAATGTGTAAAGTATATAAAACAAGTCTGACCACCAAAAAATCTTCCCAGATTGTCCATTTCAGCTTGTTGAATTCACGGTTTGGTTTCGTGTTTTATGGAGCAACACTTGTAAGTTATTTCGTGCTGAGGCAACGGTAGTAGAGTGCCTTCTCATGGATACAGCATGGTAGTTTTCACGAGTCGCCTTGGCCAACCATCAATTATGGCTGGACTGTGCAAAGTTGTATGTGCCATGCTGACCTTTTCACTGGTTTTTGTACATCAGGATATACATGACTAACAACATACTGGAGATCACCCTAACCATTTTATGTTTATGTGCTTTCATAATCTCCCAAACATCTTTTTTTACTTGATGTCACTTACCATCTTTACCCCATGTTTTCAGATGCCAAAAAATAAATTTCTTTCTGATGTAAAAAACACTTAGCGACAAAGAAAATAATTTGCAACAAAACTGTCTGAAAACTTAAGGTTGGGGCTGACGTAGGGCAAGATAGACTGCTATTTTAGTTTCTGGAATTGGTTGATTAATAATTTTATTTGCAATTTTAATACAACGATATCAAAATCTCTGTAGTCTATGTATCAATTGCTTTTAACACATCTTTTATGTAAATATTGTTGTTTCAAAATGAGACAATACCTACATGTCATGGGAACAGCAATACCTACATGGCAACAGCAGTACCTACATGGCAACAGCAGTTTGTCAATATCAGTGAAGTAGGAGTTGAAAGAACTGCTGTGCATGATGAACTCAATCTCTAAAAGATTACATTTTTTTCAGCTTAATATGCGGATTGAAAAGAAACCGTCACTGACTATTGAACCCTTCATACAAAAAAATTGAAAAAATACTGCTTTTTTCATTTAAATTTCTTCAATTATTGTCCCACCGTGGTGTGTGCAGCCAATTTCATCCAGACTGAACAAATAGCCAATCAGTGCTTGTGCTGTAATGGATCACTGATAAATGCTGTCAACATGTGTGCAAGTATTAATGTCGCGAGTTATAATTACAATTCAAACTTCACACTGACATCTGAATGAGTTGGTGTGTATTCAGCTGGGTGAATATTAATAAAGTTGGAGTATCATGGTCTGTTGGTCTGTCTGTCTCTCTCTCTCTCTCTCTCATGAAAAAGAAACAGTTTCAGTGACCAATACATGTATATAAGACTAATGTCATTTTTACCTAAATGGAGAAGAAAAATATATAAGCTCGAACAATTAGAATGAAATTTTAAAAATTCTAACTGTCAGGCATATGAATACGATAAATGTTACACAAATTTAGTAATCTACTAAACCAAGGGGCTTTTATTCTTTGCTTCAAAATATCTATCAATACAGAGGGAAATATGTTCAATATGCACTTTTTATCTGGCATTTTACAATTTAGATATGGCACCAACATGGCGACTTGCCATCTTCAAGAGTCACGACACAGCTTACATAGGATGGATTCAAATGATTTTCCATATTTAAATGGTATTTGGAATTAAACGTTGACAAATACCCATTTTATCAATGTATCCTTTCTCTATGATGAATGGTCTGCCTTATTTTTGCGGAAACAATTTCAAAGTGTAACATCTGATCACAGCCAATATGTGATATACATTATGATGCTTAAGAAATCATATTTTTCAGATATTTTACCAAAGATATGTGATATAACTATATATAATATGAAACTTAAGAAATCGTATATTTCAGATATTTTACCAAAGATATGTGATATAACTATATATAATATGAAACTTAAGAAATTGTATATTTCAGATATTTTACCCAAGATATGTGATATAACTACATAATAATATGAAACTTAAGAAATCATATTTTTCAGACATTTTACCCAAGATATGTGATAAAACTATAGATACTATGAAACTTAAAAAATGATATTTTTCAGACATTTTACCAAAAGATATTCATGTCAAACTATGATTAAATGGCAACTATTGACAGTCTTTATGGGCAGCATATGCCACAATGGTTTTCATTTTTCAAATACTTTGTGCTGTAATACAGGAAAATACCTTTCTGTTTCTTAATGCAAACTGTAATTGATCTTTTTTTATAGTGTCCAAAAAATTAGTGTCAAAAATAAAATTACCAACCTTGACTGTTTCAGAACTTATGGGCACTAAAAAATTTGCTGATGGATAAAAATTATGGGTGTCCAAAACCTTAGGCCAAAGATGATAATCTAGAATCTAGAACATTCAAAAAAGTTTTTCTGTTAAATTGCACAAAGAATACATATCTTCAATAATCAGTTTTTGTCTGTTTAAAACATCATCATGTTAGTTTGAAACTTTAAAATGAATTGGTGTCCCTGCATCAGAAAGTGTGTTAACAGGAAGATCTGCAGTTGTGACATCACAGAGGTGATCAAGGCTTGTAAAATACTAACATCAAAATTTACTACATGAAATTCCCATACTTGAACAAGTAAATATGGATATATTGTCAAATGCAAAAAAAAAAAAAAAAACATCTTAAAAAAAAACAGTATTTTCATTCAATAGCAAAGGCAAGGAAAACTGTAATAAGAAGGTCAGGGCCAGCATGACAAATCCATGATCGAAGCATTGCTTAAAAGCATGTGACCTTGAGCTCAATGTCAAAAGGTTGAATGAGTGTGTTGCAGCATGCAGATGATTCAATATCCATCAAAAGATTTTGGAAATATAAGCAAATGAAAAACTCTAACCAAATCCGTAATACAAGCTTCATATGACTGACCTTCACACCGAGATCAAAGAAGTGAACAAGCATGTCACATAATGAATTTCCTTTGCTTTATAATCATTCAACCCAAGTGTGAACAGCATCTATAAGCAAATGAAAAGCATTAAACAAAACTTTAACGCACGCATTTTCTGTGACAGTGACCCTGACCCTGACCACAAAGTAAATGGGGTGAACATGCATTAGCTTCATAATAATTCATTCCAAGTATGAATAAAATCCATCAGTCGGTTTAGGAAATATAAGCAAATAAAAATACTTTAACCAGAAATGCAAATTTTCTAGCACTGTGACCGTGACCACAAGGTTCAAGGGACTAGCGAGTGTGTCACAATAAAATGTGTTAGCTTCATAATGATTCATGCCAAGTATGATGAGAAACAATCCAGGGTTTTTAGGAAATATACGCAAATGAAACACTTAATCAAAACCATAAGAAACTGTTGATGATGATGCCAATGACACTAGTGGTGAAATGGTGACTGCTATGTCTCACTTCCATCTAACTTCCATCTAACATCGGCTTGACAAAAATTAAATAAGCGACACTAAATGAACAAGAAATGTGTTCATGGAACACATATGCCCCACCATTGTGGTGATGCATATGTGTTCCATTAACACATTTCTTAAAGGCATTGTGCTGTAAACTGACCTAAATTCAAAACTGATCTGGACAGATGGATGTGTAGACTGACATGAGCAACACTATATGCCCCTACCACATGCATACTGGGCATAAAAGCTTATCCTGCTGATGACATGACAACCATGCAGTGATGACATGACAACCATCTGCTTTTGACTGCAGACAAAAAATTCCACCATGCCTGACAGTATGAATCATACCTTAATCTTTGCCATTGGATCTTCCCCTTCTGGCAGTTCTTTAACTGGTGGAGTGAAGAGTATTGTATCACTCAGCAAGTGGGACTGTAGTGACATCAGGTACCTTAGGCAGGGACTGGCTACCTGTAGACATGATATAATTCAATATTAATAATTCAACCACATCAATCAACTTTACTCAACATCTCCTTGTCTTTTTACCTGTACCTATTAGCAGGACAACCAGCTGCATTATGGTACAAGTTAATAGCATAGTGCTATATAAGCACAGGTTAGTGCGTGAAAGCATAAACTGACAAATAAAGGTACAGCAGTCCCTCATTACAACATGCTTAATTATAATGCAATTTCAGATATAATGCAGTACCACTTTGGACCCAATGACCAAAATCATACTAATGTATAACAATATGGGTTGAAAGCAGACAAGGTGAAGTTTAGTGTTATGCCTTTATTTTCTTTTCAAAACATCATTATTTTTAAAAAATGTATAGTTCCTGCTATACTGCTGTTCTGTATATTATGCTATTCTCAATATACTGCAGTTCTGTACATATCACAGTTCTCAATATAACGCAGTTCTGTACATAATGCTGTTGTCCCTATAACGTAGTTCAGTACATAATGTGGTTGGTTGCCATGGACCTTGACTACCACATTATAATGAGGGTGAGCTGTACATGGTAACTTTTGAGCTTTGATAACTCTGAAAAAAGTATTGCTGGGATCACTTTTGGAAGTTAGCTTATTTGTATTTAAACCAGGAAGTTTATTAAATTTTAGATTTGTGTCTGTTCTTTAAAAAAGTTCCAAAGGATCTACCATATTTTACTCGCATATAAGTTGAGTCCATCTGCAAACAACATAGAAATTGATCTGCTGTCACATAATGCACCAGCAAATCAGGGTCTATGTTGTTGTTCTACTGATTACTCCTAACAAACTGCACAGACCCAGATCTGCCAGCATATTATGCAATGGCAGATCTGGGTCTGTGCAGTTTGCAGCTGAACTCGACTTTTAAGTGAGTATATACATTATTCCTTATGAGAGATGCCTATTCTAAACCAGAAATGTGTCTATACCATATGGCTGACCCTGCCAATATGATTTAATTAAAAGACAAATTTCAAAGTGAAACTGGGGCCTTCTCTCCATAAAATTTGGCACAAAAATAGTAAAAACCAAACTTGACTTGGGTTCTCTTTAATAAAAACTTCATGCCAAATTTGGTTTCAATCAATGAAGTCCTTAAAAAGTTATTTAGTGGCAACTGAAGTGAAAAGTCCTCAAACTGGGACCAAAACTTTGAAAATCAAACTTGACCTAAGTCTTGCCTCAGTCAAAGTTTCATTCCAGTTTATGAAGTCGTACAAAAGTTATTGAATAGAAATGAAATGGAAGGGTAAACTTGTAAGTCAAATAAAGGCTACAACTCCATACAGTTTGCTGGAAAAAGGTAAAAATTGAACCTGACCTAGATCTTTTTAATATAAAACCTCATACACAATTTTATTTCAATTCATGAAGTCCATCAGAAGTTACTGAGTAGAAACAAAACTGAAGTTCAAAGTTCTAAGTCAAACAAGGGCCATAATTCTAAAAGATTCTGCCAGAAGACAGTGAAAGTTGAACTTGAGCTACATGTTTTGTAGTCCATGACGTCCATCAAAAGTAGTGGAGACAAACTGGAAGGGCAAAGTTCTAAATCAAACAAGCGCTGCAACTATCTAAAATCCACCAGAAAACAGTGAAAATCAAATTTGACCTAAGTTTTTGTAACGTAAAGCCTCATACCAAATTTGATTTTAATCCCTTAAGTCCTTCAAAAGTTACTGAGCAGAAGCAAAATTTTTAACTGATATGACAGGATGGGATGGAACAGACAGACATGAGTAAGACTGTATGGCACCTCTAAATATATGGCGGGTGCATACAAAATATGCAAAGAGCCTGAGGTGGGCACTTTTAAATTTAGTAGCCCCATGACATGTAACTTAGGAGCTAATTTGATTTGTCAATAATAGGTGGCTCTCTCCAGAGTCACACTTTGCATAGGGTTAGATTTTTAAAGAAAAAGAATTTCCCTGGTTTTCCTCACTGGTTATCCTGGCTATTTAAAAAAGACCTTGTATATCTTAGGTATTGTTAAAAAAACTTTTAATTCCCTTTATTTTGGTGTGTGATTGATGGGTGCAATTTAGGTTATAGAGTATACAGCTTGGTCTTATTTAAGATGTGCACCTATCAGAAAACTGCAAGCTCCACTTGGTCTTTTTCACTTCCTGGACTTCAAAAGGTAAATATTTTTAAAAAGAGCTGATAACTTTTTGTACTTCTTTTATATTTTGTAATTCATTCATTGTACTTTCAGAGGCTGGTGTTGCCTACTCTGGCAAAATTCATTTTTGCTATTTTAATAACTGCTGAAAATAGTGTACTTTTGACTAATTCAGGCTGATTTTTCGAGTACTTTGGAGCAGCCATTTCTGTCTGCTGTGTGCTTAGATCATGTACAATTTCCACAAGTACAATATGTAAAGAAATTTCAGCCACAGTTCATGAAAGTAGCATAGAGGTATGCCAACATTCTCTTCACTGTGCATGTTGCAAATGCAAACAACTTCACCTTACAACTATCACTCTCTCAGAAGTACATAATATCTGTAGAGCACCACCATAATACTTGTCTGACTAGCATAATGTATGTAGCTGATACAATGCCATGAACATGAAAATTTAAGTTTAGCAACTGTTGCCAAAGTAATGTTTTATTGGTGTTACCAGTCTTGAATAAGATAATCCTTGCTAAGGATTTGCATGATTGTTTTGTACAGGATCATCCCTCATCGTACATTTGAGGTTCAAGGTCTGATTCCAAAAACCACAATATGTAATGGTTTGTAGTCACAATGATCAATTTTATTTTTTGGGGCATTTCAATTCCTGACAATAGATTCTCTAAATGGCTCAATAGCTTCATGCAGTAGAATCTTGTATCCAATGTTTCATCTGACATAACAAACTATAACAAGTGTTCCTTAAAATTAGGTGTCTCACCTATATCCATGTGTTAAGGTATCACCACTGAATCTGACATGCAAAAACTCTAACAGAAAACTTGAACTTTGTTCTCAACAAAGATACTGTTGCTGCCAGAAAAAATACAATTATCCCATACTCACATAGGTGAGACAATATGCATGTTGAGCCCACACTCAAAAGCTAATATTGTTGTAAACCTTTTGACCTTGACCCAATGGGTTTTTTTTCATAATGATTAATCTCAATTATAAACAAATCCACTTAAGTAAATATAAACAAATGAAAAACTTTAATCAAAACCTTAACACAAATCTTCTATGACTGCAACCTTGATCTCAAGGTCAAAGCGGTGAGTAAGTTTGGCACAATGTGACTTTTCACTGTTTTATAAATAGACATCCTAAGTATGAATAGAATCCAACAGTGCAGGAAATCTACACAAATTAAGTATTTATGCCAATGACTAAGCCACCATGTGGAGAAGGAAATATTAATGCAAATATACTACTCATTAAGATGCATCAACATACAAAGTTTCATCAGTGTAGGGTTGAAACAAAGTTTGATTAGTCTCAATTGAATAAGGCTAAAGAAATAGGGTCCAAGATAACTGAGAGTGTGAGGATTGGACAGCTGAAAATATAAAAGTCACTCATGCTTGAAAATTAGTTCAGTGACCTACTTTTAGAGTGGGTGAGTTACTCATTTTTTAGCTGAAAATACACGTCACTCCGAGTGTGCAAATTAAGTTAGAGTGACCTAACTATGGTATGTTTTGAGTTACTCTCATTGCATAATGAACAATGGCTGAAAATACAGAAATCACTAAAAGTAACTTAATTTTGATATAGTTTCGTTATTCATCTTGAGATGCATCCACATACCAATTTTCATGTGTAGGTAAAAAAAAAAGGGTACAAGATATTAAGGCTGTAATGAATTAATATATCAAATACATAAATCACTCAAAGCATGAAAGTTAGGTCACAGTGACATAGTTTTGTATGGCAGAGTTACTCTCGTTGAGATGCATCCACATACTAAATTTCATGAGCTTAGGTGAAATAGGGTCCAAGATATTGAGGGCATAAAGAACAAATGGCTGAAAATAAAATGTCACTCAAGTGTGAAAATCAGGTCAAAGTGATAAAGTTTTGCTATGATTGAGTTACTCTTGTTAAGGTGCATCCACATACCAATTTTCATAAGAGTAGGTGAGATAGGGTCGAAGATATTGAGGGCAAAGCAAACAAATGGCTGAAGTAGTTAGGTCAGAGTGATATAGCTTCTGTATGGTCGAGTAACTCTTTTTGAAAAGCATCCACAAATTAGTTGTCATGACATAGGGTCCAAGATATTGAGGGTGTAATGAATGAATGGCTAAACAAAAAAATCACTAAAGCATGAAAATTAGGTCACAATAACCTACTTTTGATATGGCTCAGTTGCTCTTCCTAAGCTTTATTTACTTACCAATTTTCATGAGTGTAGGTGAAATAGGTTCCAAGATATTGAGTAAAGAGGGCATAACAAATGAACACACACACACACAAATGAACACACAAACAAATCTGCAAAACACTGTATTCCCCCTCACCAACTTCATTGGATAAAAAGGTAAAAAGTCAATGTAGTCAGTGCAGTCCACTTTAGCCTCCTCACCATACATATCTACTTTAGCCTCCACACCATACATATCTACTTTAGCCTCCACACCATACATATCTACTTTAGCCTCCACACCATACATATCTACTTTAGCCTCCTCACCATACATATCTACTTTAGCCTCCTCACCATACATATCTACTTTAGCCTCCACACCATACATATCTACTTTAGCCTCCACACCATACATATCTACTTTAGCCTCAACACCATACATATCTACTTTAGCCTCCTCACCATACATATCTACTTTAGCCTCCACACCATACATATCTACTTTAGCCTCCTCACCATACATATCTACTTTAGCCTCCACACCATACATATCTACTTTAGCCTCCACACCATACATATCTACTTTAGCCTCCACACCATACATATCTACTTTAGCCTCCACACCATACATATCTACTTTAGCCTCCACACCATACATATCTACTTTAGCCTCAACACCATACATATCTACTTTAGCCTCCACACCATACATATCTACTTTAGCCTCCACACCATACATATCTACTTTAGCCTCCTCACCATACATATCTACTTTAGCCTCCTCACCATACATATCTACTTTAGCCTCCACACCATACATATCTACTTTAGCCTCCTCACCATACATATCTACTTTAGCCTCCACACCATACATATCTACTTTAGCCTCCACACCATACATATCTACTTTAGCCTCCATAAGATACATATCTACTTTAGCCTCCTCACCATACATATCTACTTTAGCCTCCTCACCATACATATCTACTTTAGCCTCCTCACCATACATATCTACTTTAGCCTCCTCACCATACATATCTACTTTAGCCTCCTCACCATACATATCTACTTTAGCCTCCACACCATACATATCTACTTTAGCCTCCACACCATACATATCTACTTTAGCCTCCACACCATACATATCTACTTTAGCCTCCTCACCATACATATCTACTTTAGCCTCCACACCATACATATCTACTTTAGCCTCCATAAGATACATATCTACTTTAGCCTCCTCACCATACATATCTACTTTAGCCTCCTCACCATACATATCTACTTTAGCCTCCTCACCATACATATCTACTTTAGCCTCCTCACCATACATATCTACTTTAGCCTCCTCACCATACATATCTACTTTCAAAGTATTGCTGGTAGCACTAGGAGAACAATTGTTCTCAATTGTTTTCACAAAATCAGTTCTAGAAACCTCTTTTCATCTAAAATGTCAGACAATAGCATCATGCAATCATTTTGCAGGAACAATGTCCAGAAATCAACATGTGTTCCTAACTAGAGGTTTCAGAAACACTCCAACATGTTCAAATTAAATTACAGTTGCAAAAATGTAATGTCACATGATGATTAACCTGTTGCGTACACTGAGAAGTCCCAAAACTGCCCTATGATAATTTGGCCAGGACACGTAATTAATGCCATAATCTGTCTAAGACACACAGATGTAATGCACTTCATTAACTATCCAGTACTTGGGAGTATTTATCCTCTGCAGTCACCCCTTCTTAAAAACTAGACTCTTCTTTTTGACACTAAATTACAGGATACATCATTTTAACATAATGAATGCCAAATACTGCAAGTGTGCCTTGTGACAGTAAGGTTGCTTTTGTGGGGAGAAGAATATTTTAAAAGTACTGAAACTATTGTGTAAACAGTTCACTAGAAGCAACATTTGATGCAAGTTGCCAAGGGGTTTAGCCAGAACTATAGAAAATCTTAAACATGAAAACACCTTTCATCTATCGGTGGTCAGGTAATGAACCTAAAAAGAAGAGTTTCACCCCTCAAGGATAAATTTAAATGAAATAGCTGTCTAAGTGAAACACATGGAACTAACAAGAAAACCACCAATGGTGGTATGGCCAGATTGCAAAGCTTTGTCATCTAAATGGTGTACTACTTCCTATTTGCATCCTATGTAGCAAGTTACAACACTCTACAGTAATAGTGTCTAAGACATTGAGCCAAAAACAAATGATCCTGGAGTGTGAGTATAGGTCACAGTGACTAAGTTTGGTTGAAGAACTGAAGAGTGCAGCACTTCTCAGTATCTACATACCAAGTTACATGACTGCAGGCAATCATGTCTAAGAAACCAAGTTGAACATGACGGTTAACCCAGGTCAGTGGTGGGAAATATAGGTCACAGTGACCTAGTTTTGACTGAAGGGTGTAGTACTCCAAAGGACACACCTAAATACAATCTTGTATGACTCTATACACAAAAATGTTGGTGAAAATGACCTAAATGCAAACCCTAACCTAGAGAACCTGAGCCTAATGCAAAGGTAAGCAAAAGTCACTGAACCAAGAAATAAAGACCAAGCTTTCACTTATGGCTGTAGTAATCCTCGTACCACAATTACACACCAAGTTATGTAACTCCATAGGCAACAGTGCCTGAGAAATGAGCCAAATATAAAGGTTAAGCCAAATCACTGGAACATGAAATATAGATCACAATGACCTAGTTTTCAGTAAGAGATACATTACTCCAAATGACACGTCTAAATACAAACTGATGTGACTATATGAGCAATAGTGTCTGAGAAAATGAGCTAAATGCAAACCCCAAGAAACTGAGCTAAACACAAAGCCTAACTCAAATCAATGGACTATGAAATATAGGTCAGTGACCTAATTTTCACTGTAAGGTGCAGCACTCCACATGACACATCTAAATACCAACTTATGTGACTATATGAGCAATAGTGTCCAAGAAAATGACCAAAATGCAAAATCTAATTGATGCCAAACAGATCGACGGAAAGACAGACTGATGGACTTTTGGACAGGCATCATCCATATATAACAAGTAATTGCTTTGCAATCCAGCCACAAATTAAACTCACTGGTATGGAGCTAAGCAGCTTGTCAAACTCTTCCTTGCTTGCTCTTTGGGCTTCTTGCAGCAAATTGCATGACTCTTTAACTGCCACTTTCAGTATATAATGAACCAACTCATCTGACAATCTGAAATTGTAACAATATTGGCAAAATAACTGATTGAAATATTTGTCAAAAGAATTATGATTTGGTGATATATAATATTTCAAGAACCTAAATAAATGTCATAAAGATGTTTAATATCCATATTCAATGACCAAATAAGAATACTATGAACAACACATTATACACCTACCCTGTGTTTAACAGTCCTCTCTGTTGGCACTAGTAAATGGTTGACTCTGAGATTATTGACTAATGAGTCTTAATGAACTATAAAATTTATTCAATGTATGTGGTCTTGAACCAAACTGAATGTGCCAAAACCATTATTTTCTTCTTGGACTTACCATGACTGTGGCCTCTGACCTTCAGACCCCAGAATCTAAAGTTTTCTTTATTACCTCAAGTGCAAGTCATCCACAAAGTTAGCTCAAGGAACTTTTTTCCTTCTCAGACACAGTAACCTTGACCTTTGACCTTTTGACCCTAAGATCAATAGGATTCTTCTTTACCCCATGTGCAAGCCATCCACAAAGTTTGGTCCAGGTCTGTGATGTATAACTAATGTTATTGTGCAGAATCCATATTTCTTCTTTCAGTCACAGTGACCTTGACCTTTTAACATGCAAATCAACAGGCATCTTCCTTACTGCAAGTGCAAGCTATTCACAAAGTTTGGTCCAGGTATGTGATGTAGAACTAATGTTACTGTGTGAAAACCTTTTACTTCTTTCAGACAGTGATCGTGACCCATGACCTTTTGACCCTGAAATGACTGGCTTCTTCCTTACCCCAAGTATAAACCATCCACAAAGTTTGGTGACTGTTGATGGTGGAGGACTAGAGTTATTGTGCAGAAGTAGTAACAATTGAACAGATGGATAGACAACATCAGAACATAACAAGCGCTTTCTAATGGCGGACACACAAAAAAAAAAACATTTCATTTGCTACAAAGCAATACAGTGGTCCCTCATAATAAATGTCCCTTGTAAAATGCCTACAGTCATGGCTTCCATTAAATTGATTGAATTTAATAATATTGATTTACTTCACTTTATTTTGCTCTAAGCTGTTGATAAACAAATTTAGTATTGTTTATTTTCTTGCATTTTATGCACTATTATGACATACTGTCTATATTCATGTAGAAGCCGGGTCCAAATGCAAACAATCGCATAATGTGCCGGCATATCAGGGTATATGTTGTTTGTTCTACTGATTAGTCCTGATCAGTTATATCATTGCCACCAAATCATATTACACTTAAAGAACGCTCAAAGTGTATTGACCATTTTCCACTCATGCCTGTATAGCTGCCACAATTTACACTCCACGACACTGTGTAATATCAAGGTGTTTCAGGTGGAGTCAGGCCCAAAGTATGACTGAGCTGTGGGATGTTAGTCTCTGATTGATTTATGATCAATGCAGATGTCTGCTGTGAGATCTTTTGGGGATAGCACACTTTTGAAGTAAATTATGTTTCTCCAAAAATACTTACCCAATCATATTAATGTTAGGAATATAATTTTGATACCTCCCCAATCCAGCCCTCCAAAAAGATGAAAAGCATCTTTTCTGTCTATATCATATGGACAAAGGGCAATAATCCTTGCCCATTACCTCCCCTTGATGTTGCCAGGTGTCGCTAGTTTTAAGCTGAGTGGTGAATCGAGTATGCTTGCATGGCGGGGAGGTGGGAGGGTGTTAAATTAATGTGATTGGGTAAATATTTTCAGAGAAACATAATTTACTTAAAAAATTTGCTTTCTCCTTCAAATACATTCCCCGATCTCATTGTTAGGAGAATATGTAATAGGAGGAGGGAATGCTGAGCATCCTACCTATACCCTGGGTATCCTACAAGGGAAGAATGGCTGGATTCCCAATATGAAAGATAACCCACTCCCCTAACTTGGACACAGCACAGCCGACAGTCACGTAGCCTGTGACAATTATAACCATTAAGAAGAGATTTACTGAACTCTTCTTAACAACAAAATTTGTGGGTGAATCCTGCGAAAGTGCTAGGACTGCCTGTAATGAAGGCTGTGCTGACGTTAGCAAGGTCTGTGGATAAATGGGCTGCAGCCACTGGACCCACCAGATTCAATTCTTGTCTCTGCGAAGCTAGGTCTCGGAGACAGAAACTCAAGAAGGTTGACTGCGCGTGCCAGCCAACAGCTTCTATTATATCTTGTATCACAACAGTGCATTTGAAAGCCGGGGTTGCAAAGATTGCTCTAATTTCATGGGCTGAAATCTTCATGAAGCGACTCTGATCTCTTGAAACTTTATAGTGCACTGAGAGTATGACCCACTTCCGCCACGATGCTAGGTCTTGAGGAATAATGTCTTCTTCCCCAACCTTGACCGGGTGGAAGAGTTGTTTTCTTGTTCACCAAAGTATCTCTCTGTGCTTCAGGTGATGTTTGAAAGCACAGACAGGATCTTGCAAGGACACTTCTCTTGATGTATCTATCGAAGAGAGGGAGCATATGACACTCTCTGATTGCCCAATGAAGGCAGCCTTTAAAATCATAAGCCTAAGGGTTGGGAGGTCCTGTTGGTGGCCAATTTAGGGTCACAGCAAAAAAAGGTTGAGAACCACTGGTCTAACCCTTTCTTGACACAGAATCGGCAAGGACATTGAGTCTGCCAGGAATGTGTCTGATTTGTACAGTGATGCTGAGTTGGGAGCACCAACATAGGAATTGCCAAGCCAGAATGCACAGGTCGGGTGATTTGGTTCCACCTTGCTTGAGGCAGGTCACCACCACCAAGTTGTCTGACGTAATTAAGACAACTTTCCTGCTGAGTTGGTATTTCCAGAAATGAAAGGAATTGATTATAGCCTTCATTTCGAGAAAGTTGATGTGGAGAAACATTTCCTCCGGTCCCCACATGCCACTGGCAGTCTTAAAGCCCAGCAACAGGTGGACTACACAAGCGTACGTACTGGCATCCATACTGACTGTAACTTCCATTAGGGCTTTTCCAGAGGAATCCCTGTTGTGAGCCAACCTAGTTGTGCCACTGACTCAGGAATGATATTATCTCACTCATGATTCTGATCTTCTGATTGAGCTGACTGGAAAAGGGGTGCCATTGAGCCATCAATGTCATTTGTAAAGGACACACGAAAAGACAGCCCAGTGCAATCAGATCCACTGCCGCAATGAATAATCCAAGAATTTGCAAAAACTCTCTTGCTGTGAGCCACTTCCTGTTGGAAGTGTACTCTACAAGTTCAACGATATGCATCACATGAACATGAGGTAGTCATACAAGACTGAGATTGGTTATAAATTCCATACCAAAGTGGACAAAATGCTGGGATGGACAGAGGTTGGAATTTTATCAGTTCACCAGAAAACCAAGATGACATAAAAGGGATGAGATCATCCATGCCCTTGACGAAAATAGAACTTACCATATGTTTCTGGCGGACGTCATCCAGAGACGCCGCCATTGCTGTGGGTGAAGTCGACCGGAACATGGTGACAACACAGTTCATAATCTTGGTGAAAACCCATGGACTGATGTTTAGCCCGAATGGGAGAACTTGAAATTGATAAATAGTTCCGCAGTAAGCAAATCTAAGGAATTTCTGTGATGCCGAATGTATAGAGATGTGCAAATATGCATTGGTCAGGTCAAGACTGATTGCAAAGTTGTCCCTTCTGATGGAGAGTCAGATCGGTCAAGCCATCTATATCTTGAACTTTGGCGCAGATATATATTGATCGAGCTGGTTTAGATTGATAATTGGCCTGAGCTTGGTTGTTTGTATAAGGCAGAGCTATTCAAATAGAACCCCAGAGATTGCAGTTTGCAAACAATCTCCACTGTCCGCTTGTTGAGTAGCGACCACATCTCCTGCTGCATGATTTCAGCCTTCTCTGGCTGTGATGGGACTTCCATAACTAGCAGAGAGGGCAACAGAGGAGGGAGCTGGATAAATGAAATCCAAAACCCCTCTGAAATTACTTGGATCCACTCGTTTTGCAGAAATATAGTGATCCAACATGATTTGAAGTGCAGGGGTCTGGCACCTACCGGTAGGCTGTCTGCGGTCGGTCGGGCTGGTTAAGTCAATGGTGGGAGTTAGGAGGCCTAGGGTGCAAGAAACCTTGTTTCTTGCCCCCCCCCCCTCCCTGCTGCTATAAGGCTGCCTCCTAAACTGAGTAGGCTGCTGCCTCCTGACATTGGATTGGGGTCATGACTGGTTCTGTATGGACTGCATTTTCTTAACTGACGGATCATTAAGATCCGTACTAAACCCCATGCATCCTGGCTTACAGGCGCGAATGGCCATGATTAGACAGGCGGGGGGACTTGTGCCCAGTGGGCTGCCAAGAAAAGGGGGTACACTCCCCAATACTATTGAGATTTATAATTGAGGAATGAGATGGGCCTAGAGGAATGATATGGGCCTAGGGGCAACCTTTGCCCTGACTTGAGAAACTGCATCATCACCTCCTGCACCAGGCAACACACCTGTAGCTCCAGCGACGATCAAGGCGATGGTGGAGATGGCGAAACTTTGCCGCCTGGCTCCAACAGTTCCACTGAGGTTATCATAACTGATGGCATCTTCCGTCTCAATTTTGGGTGAGGGGCAACAACGTCCCTACTAAGCTCACAACTGATTCAGTTCTAGGATGAATGCTCAAGACATCGGACTGTTCGATACTGGACTTAGTCTTTTTCTGTCTATTTTTCGTCGTTTTGGCCAACTAACGTCAACCACAACACACAACAATGATACTCCGTTGAAGCACACTGTCCGAAATAGCAACGTACACAAATGTGACAAATTCACATAAATATTGGTAAAAATGAACAAAATAATGTATACCACCTGTGGCAGATACGTTATTATGCACAAAACATCCAAATTTGATGATGGATGGTTGAAATTCAGGAGTATATTCAAGTGGATATTCGGGAGGTCTCTGCTCAATGTTGGCATCAAGTGGAATTAATGGGCAAGGGTTATTGTCCTTTGTCTATACAATATAGACGGAAAAGACATTTTTCATCATTTTGGAGGGCTGCATTCGGGAGGTAGCAAGCTTATATTCCTAACATTAATCTGATCGGGGAACGTATTTGAAGGAGAAACAGCTGAATAAAACAGGTAATCCATATATTGGTCAGGCAGAATCCACTCATGCCTACTAAATTGCATGTAAGTTATGCCAGAGTACAGAATATAACACCAGCATGTCACTTAATTACACTTAACTACACCTCACTCTAGCACAAGTGTAATATGGTCAATATACTTTATGTGTACTGTATGCTATCATGCTTATTCTCCAAACAACTGAGCCTTCATCATCCAATTTCAATAATCCCAAATTTTTTTTCATCCAAACTAACATTACCAGCCCAAAACATTTCTAATTTATACAAATACAGATTCAGTAATTCAATCTCCCATATATCCAAATCACTTTCTAATGTGGATAATCAAGTTTATACTGAACACTAAAGGAAGCCGTCAATTGCATAGATCTCTACCACATTCCATTACATACTATATACTGTATATACTCGTATATAAGCCAATACCAACTGCAAACTGCATAGACCCAGATCTGCCGGCGCATTATCTGGGTCTATGCATTATGTGAGGGCAGATCAGGTCAACGCATTATGCAATGGCAGATCAGGGTCTATGTTGTTTGCATTTGGATCAGGCTTATACACGAGTATATACAGTACTCTATATACTCATTCTTTAAATAAATATTATAGCAGTCAAAAAATCATTTTTTCAACAGTTCATATAATGTTGATTTAGATAAAGTTTCTTGTATATCCAAATATTCTGAAACTGAAGCATGAAGCAAGATTTAACAATTTACCAAGCAACTTGGCTTGAAAATCATTCAATCACGTACCTTACATCCTGAATCTCACTGCTACTGGAGGTTTGATTTCTCAGCCTATCAGCAAAATCAACCAGAAGCATGTCTCGTAACAGGTCCAAGCCAGGAAGTGTATCACCTACTGATATTAATAAGGAGTTTTTAAGAAACATTTCATACATGATCATTCCAGTTTAAGCTGGTTTGATGTGCTGGATTATGCGACATTAGCCATATTCAAATATGTGCTGCCTGAAGACATTTTTTTAATGTATGTTTTTTTTAAAAACTCCTTTTTTTAGTTATTTTGTATGACAATCATACACAGGTTTGCTGTATGCAAATGCTTCCTGAAGCAGTCAGGAGTGACACTGAACCTATAGGTTTTGTAGCTCTGTCAAACATTGACACACAGCAAACCATGAAGTCTGCCTAAACTACAAAGTGTTAGATATACAGCTGCTTTTATAATTACAAAATGCAGTCTGAAGACAGACAAAATTGTAAAGTTCAAGATGAGAAAAGGAAACATGGACTGGTGTCAATATCAAGTGAAATGTAAAATTACAAGCACCTCAGACTGCAAAAAATTTCCTTGATGGTAGTACTTTTATTAACAGAGAGAAAGCAGTCAAATCAATCCCCTGCTTTGAGAAACCACATATTTGATGTAATAGATGCTGAAAAAAGACCTGTGTTACCATATATACTCGTGTATAATCTGATACCAACTGCAAACTGCATAGACCCAGATCTGTTGGCGCATAATGCGCCAGCAGATCTGGGTCTATGCAGTTTGTAAGGACTAATCAGAACAAACAACATAGACCCTGATCTGCTGATGCATCATGCAATGGCAGATCAGGGTCTATGTTGTTTGCATTTGGACCCGACTAATACACAAGTACAGACGGTAAATAAATATACCTGTGGCAATAAAAGCTCCAACATTGCAATGACAACACCATCACTATAGGACACAGCACTTCACAGCCAGTGAAAGTAACATTGTAACTTCTTGACTACCACACACAAATATACATGTCTCTAGTTTTCAAGTTTAGCTATCTCTAGGTACGATACCAACTGCAAAATTGCATAGACCCAGATCTGCCGGCGCACAATGCGATGGCAGATCAGGGTCTATGTTGTTTGCATTTGGACCCAACTAATACACAAGTATATACAGTAAATAAATACTTGTCTCTAGTTTTCAAGTTTAGCTGTCTCTAGCTACGTCTTGTACAGGTGGTGTAGCCAGTGAAAGTAACATTGTAACTTCTTGACTACCACACACAAATATACATGTCCCTAGTTTTCAAGTTTAGCTGTCTCTAGCTACGTCTTGTACAGGTGGTGTAGCCAGTGAACTTTCTTTTTTAGCCAAGGTATACATGTCATTTGGCATTTCCTCAATGAATCTTACTATGGTACCAATCCCCTAACAGCATAACAAACAAAAAACAGGTTGACTTTAGTATGAATATATAAAGTGCATCAGAGATCACAAAGAGAGAGAGAGAGACCAAGAGAGAGAGAGAGAGAAGTAATATATTGAACATTTTGAGTCTGCATTCAAGTTGCAACACTCATTAGTAACCAAATTTCACATACATTTTATAAATGAAATGTACTTGCAAATGATAGTGCAAATTTATACAAATGTTCATGGCAGTTCTAAGATTCCAAAGGATATATGCTACTGATGTGATTTATTTAAATCATGTAAATCATGGCACCTATATTTAAGCATCTTTAAAGCCTAATTAAAAAAAAAATTAAATTAAGATCAATAAAATCAAAAAGAAAAAAAATGGTACTTTAAAGTAATGCTGATATTATTATTATTATTATTATTATTATTATTATTATTATTATTTCATTCATTCTTATATTTATTTCTGACTGCTTTTATTTCTATATTTATGTAATCTTTGAAACCTATACAAATCTAGCTTTCTAACTGTTTTACATGCTTGAAATGCTATATTCAGCACATTCAAATAACTTGACATGGAAATAAATTTAACTGACGTAGATACTTTCTAACACATAACTGATACAGCAAATATATCTCAATGTATATGACAGACAGTTGTCAATATATATATATATATATATATATATATATATATATATATATATATATATATATATATATATATATATATATATATATATATATATATAATGTCTTTCCTCCCTGAAAAATGTGCAGCTTCAAAATTTAACCATGTATTTTCAATTTGAAATCCAATGATTTTGTGGTCTCAAAAGTATCTTTCATGCCACAACAAACTTGAAAAATCAAAATTTCTGAAAACATAATGCACATTTGTTACAGTGAAGACTGCTCTCTCTCTCTCTCTCTCTCTCTCTCTCTCTCTCTCTCTCTCTCTCTCTCTCTCTCTCTATTTTAAGTTCATTCGTTTTTAAATCAATTTTGTATATGTCGTACTAATACCTAGCATGGTAGTGATACAATGCCTTATTCATTACTAAGGATGCAGAACAAGGTAAACATGTGACATGTTTAAACGGGCTAAAAAAAAAACAAGTTCACTTGATACACAACAGATCTAACCAGAGACAACATGATGGCAAATCTTGCGGCTAGTCAAGAATGTACAATGTCTCTTTTACTGGCTTCGAAATTGCCGCAGCAGGCAGAACAATGTTGTGTCAGGCAACCAACAAGCTTGACTGACTGGGTATGTCAGTTGTAAGCTTGAGTAGTCATGGGAAATTTATGTACAAATTAACATTGTACATCAATGGAATCATTGCAATGTTGGAGGTTTTACTGTCACAAATCTATTTGTTCTCAGAGTAAACATATTTAGTTTTGATAGGTATTCTCTTTAGACAGATTCCAATGTAGTTGAAATATCATCTTCATCATCATCCTCACCACCTCCACCACCATCTTCATCATCCCATCTTTACCACCACCAAAAACCACCACAAATTATCACCATCATCATTATCGTCATCATCATCATCTGTATTAGTCACAAATGATTTGCTGAAATGTTGATAAAAATCAGCCACCAAATCTCAAATCTACTCACCATCTATTAGAAGATGGTGCAAAAGGGTGTGTCGTTCCTCTGGAGTGGGGTACATGACCAGCAAACCATTGGTTGCTACAATGCAGGCTTCTCTCTGTACAGACTCCATTGTATCCTGACTGTGATCAGACTTCAGTTTAAAACTAGTTGACAGACTCCATATTAGTTCCCTGCATTGAAAAAAAAAGGAATTTGTTATCATAAATTATGTTTCTCTTAGAGTACTTAAATGATCACATTTATGTTAGGAATTTAGTTTCCAATATCTCCTAAATTCAGTCCTCCCAGAAAAACAAAAAAAAAATTGTCATTCACATCATTATACAACAAAGATTTTAATAATAGTATCTATGTGAAGAAACTTTTTTGAGATACTAATATAATTACCTCTCCTGTCTCCACTAGGTGGCTACCTGTATACTGGATGTTCATTTATTGGCAGGAAAGTGTGGGAGGGCTTATCAGAAATATTCCTGGAGAAACATAATTTACAATAAAAATTTACCTGATCACATTTTCTTGAGGAGAATAGGTAAGAAGAGGAAATGCAGAAATAACCCACCAAAGAACATAATGGTATGATTCCTCATTTGCTGGGTAAGACCATTCTAGTAACAAGAGGCTGTACAATCAAATGATAACTATGAAATTGATCAAGATTTAACTGCTGTGAAGCTTAAATCAGAGGGCATGGAGTAACTATGGAATTTCCTTCCTGAAGAAAAAATTCTCTGTGAATCCAGCAAAAGCTTTAAACTAATGCCCATGACAAGTTTGTGCTGACATCAATAAGGTCTGCTGGATGTCTGTTCAACTGCCACTGGGTCCACCAGATTCAGCTCCCTTCTCTGCAAGGCTAAATCCTAATAGTAAAACCCACAGAAATAGCGACTGTGCATGCCAGCTGGCAGCCTCATATAATGTCTCAAAACATACTGATGTGATTGAATGCAAGGCTCACAGAGACAGCTCTTATCTCATGTGCTAACATCTTCAAGAGGTGTATTTGATTCTGTGAGATCTCTGAATATACCAAATGAATCACTATATTAAGCCATGAGGCCAAACCTTTGAAAGTAATGTCCTGCTTTCCATCCTTTATGAGGAGGAAAAGTCCCAGACAGCCATGACAAATGCTTGTAATGCATTTAAGATAGCACTTCAAGATAGCATAAACTGGATATTAGAGTTTAGCCTCTCCTGAAAGGATCTAGCATGACAAGCAAATTGAGAGAACGAATGGATATTTTGTGATTACCCATTGATGGTAACTGGTTCTTGGCTACAAACCCTGGCTGCATCATTAAAACAACCAAACCATCTGAGTGGAACTGCAAATAGTTCCAGGGTTTGTACAGCCCTGAAGACATGATTTTCTAGGACTTTTCAAGGATTTTACCAGTTTTTCAAGGAGTATTTCCTAAATATTTCACTATTTGGAAACACTGCTTGGAATAGCTTATCTGTTTGTTCCTATAAATTGTGTTCAGTCACAGTTCACAAAGTCCATAATATTTCTACTTTTAAAACATCATTGTCAGAGATGCTGCCAGGATTTTATCTGAAGTGGGAGTTTCCCCCTCATCACCAAAACAAGGGGGGAGTAGGAAAGAATGGGGGAGGGGAGAGGGAAATCGACATAGTTCACTATTTACCCAGCACTTAAATATCTGTCTCTCTTTCTTCCTGTTCCACACTGTTCTGTCTCTATTGAAATCAAAATCCTCATAAGATTCCACCTCTAGTTGTATAAGCATTAATCTGTTGACTGTTTCTGAGTTTAATCTATTCCTTATCTGTGTGTGAATAGTGTTCTGTGCTCAGAACCGCCTTTCACAGTCTGCTGTCTGAATAGGCATATGCATAGCTAGCTTAGCCAGCTTCAACAAGTTGGGAAACTGTTCTTTATTGTTGTTTTGTAGAATTTCCACAGTTCACAGGTATTGTCTCATGGCTATCGCTGCTTCAAACCATGTGATCTGGTGACTTGGTGTGTCATGTAAGAGTTGAGTTCCTAAAATTCAAACTACAATTTTCGACGTAAAAGGGTTATTTTTCGCACAGTTTTTGCAAATATTACACAACATACCTCCTGTCCTGGGTTGTGTTGTAACCATTTGTACTGTAACAGCCAAGATTCATCATACTTTGCATCAAATTTTGGTTTCTTCTCTTGACTGGCATCTGACATTGTTTAAGAATTATCATCCTCCATTGGCAAGAAACATTACTTCATCTTTCACTTTCTTCATTCTGCCATTCACTTTGCATATTAATGCCAGCACCGACTTGAAGTTGAAAAGAATCATTAATTAACTGCCCAGCCATGCTTGACTATAATATCACCTTTTCCAGAAATGGACCAAAGTTTGCGCATGCGCAAATGTGAAGAAAGGGTATCAATTGCAGAACCCCCCTAAAACATGTTTTTCTGTTATAAATAAATAGCAGATTTCCAAGCATCCTTTTGTATTAACATACATCTGCATTCTTTGATCAAATGAGTATCCTTACTTTTTAACACAATTTCAGATTCTTATTTATTGATTTTAACAATTAAATAAAAATGTTATACTGCGCATTTTTATATGTGCAACTTTGCCGGAGTTCTCACACATCACTGCTTTCCAAGTGCACAAATTCGTAAAAGTTTTGCATAATTTGTGCACTCACATGCTCTGGCAAAATCTCTGCATCTTCTGTTGCACAATTATCAATAACACCTTAAGGCAAAGCAGTCAGTGATGACTGCAGTGGCAGAGATACTGTTAACCTTTCACTCAAGACAGTGGGCAAAGCTCCAGAAGTCTCACTTTTCATCACGGTCTCATAACATGAATGCAACATAACAGCAGATGCACTTATATTTCTCTTGTGTTTCTCACTATTCATACGAGACTTGAGAACACTTTCTCCCATGCTGGAAATATCCAATATCTTGTCACAAGCCTTACAAATTGCCTTTTTTTTGTCTCCCTTCAACATTTCCCAACTGATATAAAGTGGATCATGTTCCCATATACATAGCTCATGTTAGGCTAAGTGTGAGCTAGGTCAGCCATTGGCATTGTTGGTCCAATTACAGTGCCACCTATGCAAAGGGACAAAACTTGCTCCAATACCTACCAGTGCCAGGTAATAATTCACCATTACAGTGGTCCCCCTCTTGAACATCCCCCCTGACCAGCGGCCACCCATTTTATATGGCCAGAATCCCATGGCACTGATGAGTTCATGCTCAAAACTACCTCTCAAGGACGGCCACCCCTCTTACATGGTCTGCAGCCAGCATTTTAGTGCAAAAACTTCAAACCTCTAACGAGCAGGCACATAATGGTTGTTTACAGAAAGAAATCTCACTAATATTTGTTGATTTCTCAAACTCAACACATTGACATTTGTTCCAACATGCCAATAAAGTAACTTTAATCCATACAAAGAGGTAAGTAATCCGATTATACTTACAGCTGTGTGTTCCTTAGATGTTAGGTTTTGTCACTTTCATAATAACTGGCTATTATTACCACCGATAATTATCAAGATGTCAAAAGCTAACTGCTGAGAAGCAGAGTATTGTTCAGCTCGTCAGCTTGACATCGGGTCGCCATATAGTAAAATGGTATGTTAGCCTTTATGGCTTCCCTCTCATCAATTATGAAATGTACTTAACCGGGTACCAGACTGGGAAGAAAAAAAAAGGCAATCATGTGACAAGTTCACTTACTTTGTAAACACTTAGCATTTCATGTGATAACAACAAATTGCCAATGAAGGAAAAAGTTGTTGCAAAAAGTGCAAAATGTCGTCAGACATTCTCAGTTTAAAATGAAAAGTGAAAGCAATCAGACTTAAGGAAAAGAGAGAGTCCTTAAATCATTACTGAGAAATATGATGTCAGAAAGATTCAATAAGAAAACATCGTCGATATACATTCAACTGCAGTGAGTTGGAAAACAGAATCGATTGGTGTACAGGGATAGTTACAGTCAGATGGTTGTGCCCAGATTTTATTGGCAAGGTGGTTTTGCACCACGATTGATGATTATTCATAATTTTTTAAAAATAATAACATTGCCATTAAGTCCATAACATTATAATATTCCTGTGATTTTTAAATGAAAATATTAAATATATAAAAAAAATTGTTATGCCTTTCATACTTTATATGCAGTTATTACTCTCATCTGTGTGATCTATCTCTAGAAAGGCCACTTTCCTGTTGCAGAAGGGGTGGCATTATAAGAGGGGGACCACTGTATGCTCTTTAAAAAAAAAATGTAACTTTCTTTTCTTTTTCAAATTAAATTTTAGCAATATGGTTTTGACAGTACTGATAAAATTCAAGCACTTTTTTTTCAGAAATTCAAGCATGTTTCAAAAACAAAACCCACTTCTTGAAATTCAAGGAATTTGGGGAATTCTCTGAATTCAAGGATTTTTCGAGGCTGTGCAAACCACGAGTTCAAATCAACCAAACAGGCTTGCAACTCACCCTCTAAGCCAAAGCCAAGACCATCAAGAAGCACATCTTGTACGATAGCAGCTTCAGTGAAATCTTGGATAACGGTTCAAACCTCTAGGAGTTGAACCAGGTAAGAACCCACAAAGATTCCATTCGGGAAACAACACAAGTGACAGAGGCATGTTCAGATCAAAACTGGCCAATAAGTCAGAGAAATCCTTGTCATGAACTATATCCACTCTCCCATAGTGTCTGAAGGTGTCAGAAATTATGGAGCGATAGTCTTTAATAGTAATTGTGGTTAATTTTTCTCCTCAAAGAAGCGGAGAAAGAATTTAGCCAGTTGAGGGGTGGAAACCCATAAGGGAATGATGTTATCCTTGCACCAAAGTGAAATGACAGGCCAGCTTCCCTCATCTGCCTTCGAAGTGGAAGGTCTTCTAGTTCATTGAAGATTTTAACTTCTTTCTGTGCAAGCAGTGTTTGTCATGTTTGAGAAAAAAGGGGTCAATTGGCCCATTTCTTTTTAAAATGTGGGCCAATGGTGTGATCATTATGGGGCAACCTCTTAATAAAATGAGCTATTGAAAGTTTCACTTTCTGTTTGACATTTGTCATCACAGCTTTTGTGGGATTTACAGGTTTGTTAGCTATAGTTAACATCTTTGTGGTCATTTTTATCGCTTACATGGTCTGAGCGTGATACTCGGGTAAGGAAATCAGTTATCCATCATTTCATAACTGCCTCTTAGCAAACTTGGCCACCTTTAATGCAAACAGTGCCATGTCAAAGTCATATCATGTGACTGGAATCACGTGACTTATGAAAATCGCAGAGAGAACAAAGTTTTCTTTTTGTCCAAAATGTTAATAAAACTGAGATGGAAATTACCTCAACGCCTTATTTGAATTTGTTTCATATTTGCATCAAGGCTATTACAATTTGATAACATGCCAAGCTTTCCCAGCCAAGAAATATGGGATTTACTGAATATACTAGTATTTCTGGACAATCCCTAGTTTAACCATATATATGATCGGGAGAATTTTGGAAAATAGTCACATAAGCAAAGCAACTGTTGCAATTGGAAATGATTGCTTTATGGATTTTGTTCATTTTCTTGGAAACAATCACCAAACAATTCAGATATTTAATGATTAGTTGGTGTATCCATATAAAATTAAAGGTAAAAAAACATGTTTTGTTCATTTTATTTGTGCCACTTTTGGTGCATTCAATCTATTATTGTAATCTTTAATTTGTGGGACCTGGTTGTCTATTTTGTAAAAATCCTGCAATGACAATCCTGGCTGAAACACTACAAAGGGCTTTCCTGATGAAAGCCAGGCATGAAGGAAAAGTATGTCTGGATAGGGATGGAAGACCTGCATATTCAGCTGTTTTAGCAGGTTAGGAAAACACCTGAATCTTCCTGGGGATGTCAATCACTAGATGAAGTAAGTTGTTGCTCCAAAATTTGTCACATTTTGAAAGAGGCAACCAGAATCACATTGCAGTTCTGATCCCTTATTTCTGAACCACTCTAAAATTCAGCACTGTGGGAGAGAAAGCACAACCTAAGATTTTATCCCATTTGAACGACAAAATGTCCACTGCCAAGTTTTCTGGGTCTGGGTCCAATACCGGAGACAGACAGGTGGGTAGCTTGTGAATCCACCTGGTTACTAAGAGACCAACCATTGGACAATCCCAGCAAGCACAATTCCAATGGAAGACTAACATTGAAGAGACCACTCAGTGAGCAGTGTATAACTTCTCTTGATAGAGAGTTGGCTAGCACCTTGTGGGATATCATCAGTGAGCAGCATGGTGAGGAGTTATTATTATTTGTTCGGAGGCTTGAGGGAGGAGAAACTGGGTTTCCTCTCCCCTTTTTAGACAGGTGTCTCTATTTTGCTGTTGCAGTCAAAATGACTGGTGTTAATTAAAGCCCATTGGTTTCTTCTTTTAGTGACAGTAGTTTCAACATTGGGACGGAGACCGATGCTAACAAAAGGAGAAAGGAAAAGGGAAGGAAAGTTGGAGAGGCAATTCCTGTGAAGCATGCTTCCTAATATCTTCAATATTGCCTCTGAATAATTGGACAAAAATAAGACAAAGTGGTGGAATCTAAGTGACAGTGAACATAGGAGGGCATCTCATCACACCAAGTCAAGATTGTGCAAAGTGGTCAGAGAATTCTCCATGGTGTGGTGGGCTTCCCTATTAATAACTTTGGCAATATGGCATGATGCATGTTCATTACCTGCTTTTTCTGCAGGACTTAAAATAGTGATAGATGCCATATTGAACAAGGAAGTTGTCACCACTATATTTCTAAACAACTTTGAGGTTTCTTGGAACACTTGGCGATCTGTCTTGTAAAAAAGTGGGACAGACATGTTAACCACCACTGTATCTAAATCAAGATTTGGGACTAAAATGTGACAAGTGTCAAAATGTGCCTTGTACCAGCTGTCAGAGAATGCCAGTAGTTGGTTTTTGCATTAAAAAGCCCTTAGAATTACCAGGGTCACATATTTTTTCCAACCAACTGTCAACAATATCTTTAATCTCAAGGGACTGTGATAGTTAGCAGAAGGTGGTAAGGTCACCTTCATCATCCGCATCTATTAATGCCTTGACATGGTATGCGTAACTCAGTGACAGTCGGGGAGGATATTTGGCAGGAGACATAATTCTATAAATCTTTTCAACTGCCATCTTGAAACTGAACTCATTTAGGTGGTATGATCTGGCTTTTGCATCTGGTTGAGGTTATCCCCATTTTCACTGAACAGGTTATCCTTGTCTGGTAAGCCTTCCACATCTGCATATATCATGTCCATCAATAGGGAAGATGTAGAGTCATCAATTGAAGCATTTTGGTACATATCCATCATCACAGTAGAGAATGAGTCAACAGGCGCCAATGGTGTTTGGGTTGGTGAAAGAACAGTGTGACCGACCAGATGTGTTGCTGTAATAACCCATGTAAGATGGGAATGGCCTGCCAATTTGCAACCCAGCCCATTGTAGCAACCGACCTCTTATCATACATAGTAAAGAACGGCCAGTCAGCCAGCTGGATGGACTGGTCAGAACCGGGACAGCATAAGACACAATCGATGGAGGTTGGTCAGATACCCTATGCACTGAGTATGACAGGCTTTCTGGCCCTGAATGTGTACAAAACTCACGCTTGAAGTTGAACACAAATTTAAAGGTACCAGTAAGTTCATAATATAAAACTTTTATATTTTTTAGGACATTGTTCATCTTGTCTTTTAAAATGCACTGAATGCCTGCAAAAGAATGTTTCTAGAACTCTTTTAGACGATAATATTCAACACCCAATGAAACTTTTTTTGAAAAAATTGAATGGTTACCTTTTATAGATATTGTAAAATACCAGGAATCAGTCCTCATGTACAAAGTTTACAATAACATGGTACAGTGGTGTTTTAATATTGAATATATTGCCTAATGATATTACATCATGTACATCCCTTTCTGCTTTTAAACACAAATGCAAAACTTTTTTTATCCCAAAATACATTTTTTTTAACCAACTTAATGTAATTTATTGATTTCAGTCTGTGTAACTATAACCTTTAATATATGTAATTCATGTATTTTATTGTACATAATGTGTATACTGTCCATTGGAATACATGCCTTTGGCTCCCCAGTCTATCAAGAATGAAAAAAGTCTATTATTGTTATTATTACTGGACTCTAAAATGGGTGAAAGTCAGGCAGTTGAATGTACTTCTTTTTACGTCAGTGGCTTTCCGAAAAAACAGTACTGGAGCATCAAATTCGGACCAAGTACCATATGGCATCCATCCAATGTTCAGATCAACTGCTAAGATTCTGGAACCAGCACCATCGCCTATAACACCATTGTCTGACAGGATTACAAATGCAGAAGCAATGATCCATTTTCATTTAGGACCAACTAGACTTCATGAAAAGTTAATGGTGAATACACCATTTTAATATGACCTTCCATTTAGGTAGAATAGTGACAACAAGATTTTCAAGATGACTGCCATGGTGACCATACTGGATGTTAGATCAGCACCATTTTCATTTATGACCAACATCATTAGAAGCCTTTTGGTAAAGACCCCATGTCAATATGACCATCCATCCAGGAGGTGTAGCAATAACAAGAATTTAAAGACGGCCACCATGACTTTTTAAATTCTCCATGCATTTTACTACATCTAACTACATCACCGAACCCTCCTCCCATTCCATTATCCCCACCCTAATAAAGACCCTGGGATCAGAATCCAAAGTCTGTTAAATATATTTTTTATCTCCTTGCAATAATTGCATTTAAAAGTTTGGCCAATAAATATCTTAAATTTGATGTCCTTGCAATTGAAATACTTATACATTTGACCTTTGAGCTCTCCCATAGCCCCTAAGGTAAAAAGCCAAACATGAACACCTTTGCAGATGGTTACCATATGAAAAAGCCAAACATGAACACCTTTGCAGATGGTTACCATATGGACTCTGAGCCCTCCCACAGTTCCTAAGGTAAAAAGCCAAACACAAACACCTTTGCAGATGGTTACCATATGGACTCTGAGCCCGCCCATAGCCCCTAAGGTAAAAAGCCAAACATGAACACCTTTGCAGATTGTAAAAAGCCAAACATGAACACCTTTGCAGATGGTAAAAAGCCAAACATGAATACCTTTGCAGATGGTAAAAAGTCAAACATGAACACCTTTGCAGATGGTACAAAGCTGAACATGAACACCGTTGCAGATGGTAAAAAAAGCCAAACATGAACACCTTTGCAGATGGTAACCATATGGACAAGATGACCACCTAGATTGGTGAAATCTCCACCCAGTGATTTTTAGAAGGTGACGGAGTTATGGACTGACTAAAGCATGTGGATAATAATTGAATTTAATTAATCATACCTTGCTTTCTTGACCAATGACTTCTCCTCTGGCATTTCCCTCTTGAAAACACTCACTCTAAAAATTAGCTGCAATAAATAAATGAAAGAAAATGTTTGAGTCTGTGATATATTTTAGTAAGGAGTACACTTGGTAACTTTTCACCAACAACATACTTACTGTGAATTCACTATTTTTCGTGGGATACCAGTTTTTTTGGATTTCATGATTCCCATAATACATAAATTTAAAGCCCCAACAAACAGTAATCCTTCTGAGAAAACAACAGAACCCCTTCTCCAATTCATAGATAAGTACCAAGAAAACATCATTTTTCAAAAACCATAAAAACTGACTCTAACGAAAATAAATATATTCACAGTATCTTACAATCTTTTTTCTGTGATGGTTTAAAGTGATTGAAAGAACATTCTGACTGGTTTCTGTGATGGTTTAAAGTGACTGAAAGAACATCCTGACTGGTTCAACGGAAAACTTTAAAATGAGACATTCTGAGTTATTAAACTTATTTTAACTCAGTGCATAAATTTCATATGATGCAGTATACTCTTGGTGGCTATTCTATATCATCTTGCATTAAAAACACAAACCATTATGATCTAGCTACAGTTGCCATTAAAAACACATGCCATTATGATCTAGCTACAGTTGCCATTAAAAACACATGCCATTATGATCTAGCTACAGTTGCCATTAAAAACACATGCCATTATGATCTAGCTACAGTTGCCATTAAAAACACAAGCCATTATGATCTAGCTACAGTTGCCATTAAAAACACAAGCCATTATGATCTAGCTACAGTTGCCATAAAAAACACAAGCCATTATGATCTAGCTACAGTTGCCATTAAAAACACATGCCATTATGATCTAGCTACAGTTGCCATTAAAAACACAAGCCATTATGATCTAGCTACAGTTGCCATAAAAAACACAAGCCATTATGATCTAGCCACAGTTGCCATTCAAAACACAAGCCATTATGATCTAGCTACAGTTGCCATTAAAAACACAAGCCATTATGATCTAGCTACAGTTGCCATAAAAAACACAAGCCAATATGATCTAGCTACAGTTGCCATTAAAAACACAAGCCATTATGATCTAGCTACAGTTGCCATTAAAAACACAAGCCATTATGATCTAGCTACAGTTGCCATTAAAAACACAAGCCATTATGATCTAGCTACAGTTGCCATTAAAAACACAAGCCATTATGACCTAGCTACAGTTGCCATTAAAAACACAAGCCATTATGATCTAGCTACAGTTGCCATAAAAAACACAAGCCATTATGACCTAGCTACAGTTGCCATCTGTCAGAGATCAGATGTTAACTACTTTATCACAAATAAATATAAACATAGTTTAGTTTACTGGAAAAGGGAAAAACTGAGATAATAACTGCATACATATTTAAACACTTTATATTACACAAGTTAATCCAATTCTAAGAATTGATATTCATGACTGCATTGTCTCCCTTCGTACACTTTCTAGTTGGTAAATATAAAGAAGCCTGCAATCACACATGTCAGCTTGATCTAATGCTGATGACTATTGATTTTACAGTTATCAAAGTGATTCATTGATTAATTCCACCAACTGTCTCAACATGAAAGGCTGTTTTTCATTTATCATTATCTTTAACAAACTTGCAGCTTGCTGTGGTCAAGGAACTGTTTGATCACGAGTTGTGGAGAATGTCAGCTGTTTTTATTGCTACATATTGACAACACCTTCTGTTAATCCACATGAAAAATAGGGTATTCAAAGTGGTTTCATGGCTAGATGGTTGACTAACTCAATCATCAGTTTTTATTACAGGTAAAACACTTCATTGTTTATGTTTCAAATTCAATTTTTTTTTTTTTTCGCCAGCTTTAAAAAAAAACTATGGTCTCCGGAAATATTTTGTACTACATTAAATTATTACAAATTTTGAAAATATGCTGTCCACAAAATTGGAAGATCCAACTTTTGGGGTTAATTATGGTATCTTGCTTATATTCAACATATAAAAAGTCAATCTCTCAGTGTAACTTTAAACTGGCTAATCTCTCCATTGATATTTTAAGAATTTGAATAAAGCCACAATATTGCTTAGAAATTTTTTTTTGTTGTGTTAATTATTTGTGGTAACTTGTAATTCTTATACTATACCTTTTTTTTGGGGGTGTGCACTGATGACCATACTAAATGTATTCATCAGAAAAGATTAATAGAGAACTCTATTTTACCCTGAATTTGCTTTAGTTTATTAAATTTGACCTATTCAACAATATTGGTGTTTATTACATAATAATTATTTATGATTCAAGATCATAGTATGCTCTTCCTACATATTGTTTATAATGCAAAAATTCAAATTCAGATTTCAAACAATCTCAATTCTGTCGGATAAAGGATAAAAAAAGCAAACCACAGCTGAAGTATTATCATGATAGTATGGGGAAGTCTGCATAAATCCATATGTGCAAAATGCATTATGGTCCAAGACAAAGGAACAGATAGTTACAATGTACATACCAAATCTTCATTAAATATCCATCCATGTTGAGACAAAAATGTTAAAAGGCATTTAATCATTAGGTTACTCTTTTTACTCCAAGAATAGATAATGGACCAACACTATGGTCACTATTTCAAAAAAGATATTCTGTTTGGTTCAAAATTTGCAAGGAATGCTATGCCAAATTCTGCAAGAACACAGAACTGAGGACAAAAACTTATGCACATTTGATAGTAAATACATGATGAGAACCGTGTTTCAACTTTAAAAAGGCATCACAAGTCTTTGAAGAAAAGTGACCTGTCAATCATTGGCTTGACACTTTCTTTATTTGGTTTAGGTTTGTTACTTCTAAGACAGCCGACTCCAGCTGCAGTATACAAGCAGATGAGCCAGCTACCACTTTACCATATATATAAGCAAAAATGTCCTGCAGAAAAGATAGACACAGAGAAAGCTTTAAGAAACCTATGAATTAAACCCTTTTTTATCTGAATATTATGAATTACACATTTAAGTGGTGAATTCTTTGAAGAAGAAAAGTATGCCAATTGCCTGAAATAATAATACATGTAATAATAATAATAATAATAATAATAATAATAATAATAATAATAAAAATAATAATAATAATAATAATAAATGATAATGGTATTTGGTGCATGGTGTTTGTTTAAGAACTAAGTTTGAAAAGTGAACCTGCATTCAGAGGTCACCTGTGTACAAAGGCCAGTTTGGCTTTTCCCATGCATGGCTGTTACTGACAGGTTTAACTGTACAGGTCATATGCATAATGCCTTGCAGAAAATTACCCACAATGACTTGCAAAAATGGTCAATTTGTACACAAATTTCCAATTAGTACTGTCATCTGATATAAATTATACTGCTGAAATTAACATTAATTTTTACCAGCTCAAATAATGGAGTTCTCATGTTGTCAAGGTTTGTATTTTTCTTTTTCTTTTTTTCAACTGGCAGGGTATACCTAATAGACCATGCTGAAATGGACTATTGTTCACGACATCATAAGCCTGGTACAATCTTTATGCTTGGAATGGCTAATATCTGTACTGCATCACATCAATTAATTTATTTTAATTGCAAACATGAAAATTATGTTAAACATGTGTATTATTATTTGATGACTTTTTGAAACTGTCTGTTGACAAGCAACCAAAGACAACTGACATGATATACCAGTCAAGGCCTCAAGACAATAAAGAATTCTCACACTCAAAATCAGACTCAACTCAAGATTCTCATGTCTAACTGGCTGATTTCAAATCACAGATTAATCAACAATAGAATGCTTAGTTGAGTCTTAATGTGAGAATTGTTTGTAATCATAGAGCCAGGACAAGACTAGAAATGTGTTCACAGAACATGGATGCTCAAATATAGTGCCTAAAAACTGACCTAAACAGAAAACCAACTAAGGAATGACAGACTTATGGATGTATGGATGAACAGACAGATGAGGCTGGATTGCAAATCCACAAGATTTCTCTGTGATATGGGGTGAGAAACAAGAGATCATCAAAGGCAATGATGCTCGACTGACAAATCCATTTCTTCTTTTCAACTGCCAAGTACTAAAACAATCTGTGATATTCTTGAGAAATTCCAACAAACCAAATTTGGTACGAAAACTATTTCCTTATGTTTGAGGTAACATGTTCACAAGATACTTGCAAGTGCAGTACAAAATTTTAATCCTGATATCATATCATGGATCAAACATCACCAAATTTGTTTCAGACATTGTCAAGATATAACCACATGCCAAGTTGAGTTAAATCTATAAGTAATATTTTTTGGAGAAAAAAAGTTATGGAAGTGGTATCATTCAAGCTATTTTTCAAATATATCCACAAACTTGGTTGTTTGATACAAATCCATTCATAACTGTGCTATTATGCTTACAAGCCAATACAGCTAAGAACCTCAGTCAAGAGCTTTGATCTTAAAATCAAAGACAAGAGTACTGACTATGAACTTGTTCATCAGAATAAAACTAAATACAAATTCAATTAAAACATTCACTTGTATAAGTCACAGTGCTCATAAGCTTAATGAAGTACAAAAGTGCAAGTAATGACCACTGACTTGACCCCAAAGCCAATTAGGTCTGGTTTTTAAAACTCCTTCACAAAAGTCTGCATATTCTGGTGATCAGATCTGCACCATTTTCATTCAGAATCAATTAAATATTGCAAGAAGCGTTTTAATGAAAAGGAAATTTTGTGGTAAATTAAGTTTCTCCAAGAATACTTACGTAATTACATTAACATTTGGAAAATAAGATCTGCTACGTCCCTAATCCAGCCCATCCAAAAAGATAAACAATCATCTTTCCATCTATATATATCATATAAACAAAGGAAAGTAACTCTTAGAGATTACTTCACCTTGCCCCCGCTAGGTGGCCAACCATATTCCAGATGTATATCTGTTTATGCTCGAGTGAACCCAACAAAAGGATACTCACATTGCGGGTAAGGGTGGGAGGGATTGATAGTAATGCAATCTGGAAAGTATTCTCTGAGAAACATAATTTACTAAACATTTTCCTTTCACCTTCAAATACATACCCCAATCACATTAACATTAGGAGAATAGGTATGAGGGGGAGAAAATGCAAGACCATCCAACTTCTACCAATGTCACCATACAGGAACAAAATGATTACTTCCTCAAAAAGGATGAACTTCTCCTAATGTGACAGTAGCACAAATGAATTGTATGAACTCAAAAATTGTGCAAACCAACCCCTGTGGGTTCAGCACATGTATGTTGCCTTACCAACAAAGCTTCCCCAGTGAATCCAGAGAAAGTTATCAACACTATGCCTGGAACTGAGGTTCTGATGTCATGAACAAAGCATGGTAACCATATGAGCAGCCACCAGGAACTTGCAGAAAGTAGACTGAGCATGCCAGCCCACTGACTCAACTACATCTCAAATGGAAACATTACTTTAAAATCAAAGACTTGCCAAAATAGCTCAAATTTCATGAGCAGAGATCTTCATAAGGCATACCTGATCTTGAGTGCATATCATTCACATAACCCTGCTTAGGCAATTATGTTATGCTTTCCTGCCTCAATGGGCAAAAAGAACTTTATACTGGTGCCACAGATTTTCTCTGTGCACTTCAGATAGCACCTGAGAGTGCAAACTGGATCATACAGCTTTGTTTCTCTCTACGGATGATCAAAAAGAGGGAGCAAATGAATACTTTCTGAATGTCTGTGGACAGCAACCTGTTCCTGGATACGAAACCAGAGTGCATCATCAGTATGACTGATTCATTAGAACAAAACTGCATGTAATTCGGATCCTCAGACAGAGCATTTAACTCGCTCACTCTGCACACTGACGCTAGAGCTACTAGGAAGCAAGTCTTATATGATAACAGCTTCTGCAAAGTAGAAGACAGAGATTCAAACTGGGGCAAATGAGTCATGTCAAGACCCAAGATTGGTTCCATTTGGGTGAACAAGGTAAACATTCTCTGCCTGGAACAATCAAAATCAGAAAACAGGTCACAAAGATCCTTGTTGTGACAAATATCTTCTCCCCCATGAGGTCAGAAATTATGGAACAACACTCTCTAATCATAATAGAAGATAGCCCTTTCTCTTCAAAGATAAAAAGGAAGAAGTTAGCTACCTAAGGAATCAAAGCTCATAGAGGGGAGACATTGTTGACCATGCACGTATCACTGAAGATACACCTCTTCCCCTCATATGCCCTCAAAGTGGACGGCTTTCTAACTACTGAGATCCTCTCCAGGACTGAAGCACAAAACTGGCTTACACACAAGGCTCCCCTCGCAAGAGCCTGGCATGAAGCAGGATCTTGTCTGGACAGAGATGAAATTCCAGCATCCTCAGCTGTTTGAGCAACTTGGGGATCACCATGATTTTCCTGTGAATGTCTATAGTGAGATCAAGTAGTTCACTGATCCAGGATTTGTCCCATCAGAGAGGAGCAATCAGAACTATTCTACAAGTCTGGCCCCTTACCTTCTGAATTACCTTCATGATCATGATCATTTGGGGAGAAGCATAAGCCCACATTCTCTCCCAGTTTATCGACATGGCATGAACAGTCCAAGCCTTTGAGTCCAGGAATGGTGAGACAAAGGTGGGCAGTTTGCGATTCCACCTCATCGCAAAGAGGTCAATCACTTGTCTGTCCCACTGAATGAAAACTCAAAAGACAAACGGATTGAGAGATCACTCTGTATGAACCAGGTGACCCCTCCTTGACAATGAATCAGCCAGTACACTGAGTCTGCCCAGAATGTGTCGGATTTGTATGCAAATCCGGTATAAAGCATAGCAACAGAGGAACTCCTGTACCATTATACAAAGCTTAAGTAATTTTGTCAGCCTTGCTTGGTGAGGTAATTTACCGCCACCAAATTGTCCGACATTATTAGGACCGTCTTTCATTTATGTACTTCTCCATGCATGGAAAGTGTGGAGAACGGCCTTCCTTTCCAAGAGATTGATATAAAGTGTCTTCTCCTGAACTATCCTCTCACCACTGAAGCAGGGCAGCAAGTGGAAGTTTCCAGGGAAGTGGCAATTTCAGTCAAGACCATAATCTGGTGATCTAAATGACCCAAAATAGGATGACACTGCATCAGAAGGTCCATCTACAAGGGTCACAAGTAAAGGCGGCCAAGATGAATCAAGCCCACTGCTGCATTGAGTTGAGGAGGCCGAGAAGTTAAAGAAACTCTCTCACCGAAATATATATTTTGGTAGCACTTGACTGCAATGCCTTGACTATCCAATCGATGCATTTGGTTGGAAGTCAAACAAGGTTGAAAATACTTAGAAACTCATACATAGATGAACACAGTGTTGAGAGGTGACAAGATCTGATATGTCCCCATTTACTATCCACCCTAAAAAAGGAGGGAGAGGAGGGTATTCATATCCTGAACTAGAACTGAACTTACCAAGTGTGTCTGCTGGATATCATCCAGGAATGCTGCTGTTGCCATGGAGGAGGATGTCCTAAGTGGGAGATGGCACAGTGCAATGTTTTGGTGAAGGCTCAAGGACTGAGGCTCAAACCAAATCAAAGAGGGCAAAATTAATAAACCAACCTGCGATAACTGAAGCAAAGGAACTTCTGGGATCCTGGGTGAATAGGGATATGGAAGTACACACCTGACAGATCAAGACTGAGGGTGTACTCATTGTGCCGAACCAATAAATGCACAGACCTTGCCGTCTCCATCTTGAATTTTGGAGTGGCAAAAAACTGGTTGAGCCAACTCAGGTCTATGACTGATCTCAGTTTCCCATTGACCTTTGTGACCAGAAAAGTTAGTAAAAGCCCTGGGAGTCTGGTTTCCAAAAACCAACTCCACTGCCTGCTTTGAGAGCAAAAGCTCTATCTCCTTCTGTAAAACGTGGGATCAGTCTCCTTCATTGGATAAACAAATCCACAGCCCATCCAAAATGACTTGGATTACCCAATCATTGTCCAGAAAGAGGCTGATTCAAGTCAGGTGAAATAAAAGGAGTATGCCACCTACAGGAGAGTTGCCAGCAGGCAGGAGGGAAGGTAAGTCATTTTCAGGTACTGGGAGACACAGGGGAAGAGAAACTGCTTTCTCTCCATTCTCCCAGCCTGCCCGCAAAAATAAGGGGCCTGAAGCCACCTGAATTTTGTCTGGCCACGAAAAGACTGTTGTTGTCAAGGCATACTCCTGCATTCTTTTTTCTGATGATTGTCTCCCTTCTGTTATGTCCCTTGACAAGGTCAAAATGAGGAAGGGGCTCACAAGGAGTGCTGAAGTGCTCCTGTGCCGCCTGCTTTCTAATCTCCTCAATGCAGACCCCAAACAAAAGGGGGAACAGAGCTACCATGCGGTGAGGTTTGAGTGAAGAAGATCGCAAAAGAGCTTCTCTTCTTATCAAATCTATATTGGAAACAAGCAGTTAAGGCATTAGCCATCGTATGATGCGCCACTCTATTCACAATTTTGGCTATCTGGCACGCCAATTCCCAAGATTGCTTACTTCCTGCCTTCTCAGCTAAACAAAAGATGGCTAAAGACGCTAAGTCCTGCAGGAAGGAAGCCAACATGATATTCCTCACCAACTTGGATGTTGCATGAAACACATGTCTGTCCACCTTGGTGGCGCTCTCCAGTTTCGTACTTTGCATAGGGTTAGAAATTTAAAGAAAAAGAATTACCCAGGGTTTCCTCACTGGCTGTTCTGGCTATTGAAAAAAGACCTTGTATATCTTAGGCATTGTTAAAAGAACTTTGAATTCCCTTTATTTTGGTGTATGATTGATGGATGAAATTTGGGTTATAGAGTATACAGCTTGGTCTTACTTAAGATGTGCACCTCTCAAAAAACTGCTAGCTCCGCTTAGTCATTTTCACTTCCTGGACTTCAAAGGTAAATAAAAAAAAAAAGAGCCGATAACTTTTTTTACTTTTTAGATATTTTGTAATTTATTCATAGTACTTTCAGAGGCTGGTATTGTCTGCTCTGGCAAAATTCGTTTCCCTATTTTAATAACTCCTGAAAATAGTGCACTTTTGATTAATTCAGGCTGATTTTTCGAGTACTTTAGAGCGGCCATTTTGTCTGCCGTGTGCTTAGATCATGTCCAGTGTCCACAAGTACAATATGTAAAGACATTTCAGCCACAGTACATGAAAGTAACATAGAGGTATGCCAACATTCTCTCCATTGTGCATGTTGCAAATGCAAAATACTTCATCTTACACCTGTCACTCTCTCAGAAGCATGTATTATCTGTAGAGCGCCCCCCTTATAGCAATATGGGGCAGACATGTTGACAGCAGTTAAATCTTTATCAAGACTTGGCACATCAGAATGGTATACATCAGTTTTACTGGTACCAGTGTGGTGAGAAAATCGCCAGCAGCTGACTAACCAAAAGAAGACCTTCACACTACCAGGTCTCAAATCTTATCCAAGATGCCCTGTAGTTTCTGCAATCTCTGATGACTGTAAGAGTTCTGAATGATAGATGCTAATCTTCTTCATTGCTATCTACCAAGGCCTTGTTTCTATATGCCATATTAATTGCCGGAGGTGGTGGGCATTCATCAGGTGGAAAAATCTGATAGATTTCCTCAACTACCACCCTGAAACTGAATTCCACCCATTTCATGGTTAGATTGGAGTTTTGGGACAAATCAAGGTTATCCCCTTCCTCAAAAGAGGGGTTGTCGTCTGCCTGCATGCCTTCTGTATATGGATATAGCATGTCACAGTGGGAATGATGCTGTGTCATCACCATGCATGGTGTGGCACCTGCGAATTGGATAGGCAAGTAAATCCATCACCATCATATTCAAAATTGAGCATGGTCTGGATGGCTAATTTTGTGCCAGTCCAAGTGCAAATGCTGTGCCAGGACAGCTGGTGTGGATGTTATGGGATGGGCAGATGGCATGGAATATGCGATCAGTCTACTATAATGTGTCACTGAGATGTATCAAGCAGGGTCCTAGGTGGCTGGAAAAGTATAACATGTATTCACTGACAGAGCTTTTCAAAGAATGTGGTTTGACAATCCAATATGAAAGAATGTCGCTCAACAAACCGATAACTGGGTCAGCCAGATAGCTGGATGGACTGGTCAGCAGCCAAAATGATATATGGCATCTGGTACTAAACTTGTGCAATCCTACATGCCTGGTCTAACTGCACTAAGGCCATGTGTATGCGCAGGCTTTGGGGAAGGATAACTTATCCTCACCCACAATGCACAAACATTGCATGGATACAGAGATGAGAATTTCGTGCAAGCCAGACATGTGTCATGGTTGTCCTCTGCAACCGTAAAACATTTGCATTTCTTGCATTTCATTTACATACTCTTAAACAATTTAGAGAAAAGACAAAATGCATACAAAATATATATAATTAGGTGAAACTTGCAAACAGAGAACATCTAAAATAGAAATACATCATCAAACCACAGTGATTACAGCACAAATTCAAAATACATTGGTGCAAAGCTGATGTGTGCGACCTACTGGTCGACATAACATGGGCAACAACAACTGGCAAAAAATATGAATAAATTCACAGAAAAATTCATAAATGGTGTATACTAATGTTATATCAATAGTATGAATTACTAAATCACTGAAAAGGACTGATGGATGGTCTTTAAACTGTTCGAAAAAAAATGGATTCAGGATACACACTGTTTACAGTACTTACGAGAAAGCTTAAACCGATTTATATCTGGGGTACAGGTGGCCACCTAGCAGGGTCAAGGGGTGGTACATGACACATAGACAGAAAGACATATTTTTGTCTTTTCAGGAGGGCTGGATTCTGGAGGTAGTGAAGCTTATTTTTCTAATGGTAATGTGATCAGGAAATGTATTATATGGAAAAAACCCATCTCAAAGCCACTATTCATGCAAGAGGAGTAGTGATAAAAAAAAAATTAGAGATGGCAATGGTGCCATGTTGGTGGTCAGATTAACACCATTTTTATTAGAACAAGCTACATATTGCATAGGACCAACTTGACATCATAAGTAGTCTTTTACTGATAACCCCACATCAATACAACCATACGTTCATGATGAGTAGTGATAACATTTTCAAGATGGCCACTAGAGTGGCCATACTAGATGTCCTGGGGCATGTCAGACAGGCACCACATCATTTAGGACCAACCAGACATCATAAGAATTCTTTTAATGAAAACACCATATCAGCATGACCATCCATTTAAAACAAGTAGTGATAAGAAGATTTTCAAGATGGGTGCCATGGTGGCCATACTTAATGTCAGATCTGCTACATTTTCATCCAAGACCAACTTAACATCATTATAGACTTTCAGCAAAAGCCCCGTGTAAATATGAACATCAGTTCAGGAGGAGTAGAGATAAGATTTTCAAGATGGCCACATGGTGGTCATATTGAATTTCTAAGGGGCACCATTTTTATTTAGGACCAACTAGACATAATAAAAAGTCTTTTTGTGAAAACTCCATGTTCAAATGACCATCCATTCAGGAGAGAAGCAAAAACAAGATGTTCAAGCTGGCTGCTGTGGCAGCCATATTGGATGTCAGACTGGCACCATTTTCATTTAGGAACAACGACACATCACAAGAAGTCTTTCAGTGAAAACCCCATGTCGATATGACCATCCTTTCAGGAGTAGTAGTGATAAAAAGATTTGGATGAATGTGTTTGTAGAGTTTCATGGTAATCCTTCCAGTAGTTTACGAGTACTAGCAATAATAAATTTGTACTAACTGACAATGGATGACAGATGCCAGATGATGGACAAAAAGCCATCACACAAGTTCTTCTGGTCTATGACCAGTAGAGCTAAACACAGACCTCTAAATCATAGCCATTATACCTGTAGAACGATAAGACAGCAGACAATTATTTGAGGCACTCCATCTGTCATTGCTTTTTCAAGGATATCACAGACTCGCTTCATGTGCATCAGATCAACTGGATACTGCTGTAGTACATATGTTCCAAGCGGTATGCGCAGGAAATCACTATTAACCTGGTGCAGGCACATGCTCCCAACATGTTGCAGAAGGGAACAGATCACTAATGTTGTTGGCACATTTACTCTATCTGGGAAAAAAATACACATAATCTTACAATAATCTTTTGCATGTTATATTCAATTTTTTCACTTATCTATACTGACAAAACAATAATTTTTTGCAGATTCTTTTTCATTATCTTAACTTATTTATACTAGCATAATACAAACAAGATTCTTTTATAAGATAGCATAACTCAAGTATCTGAAACACAACAACAATGGAACTCATCCTTACCCACTCCAGGTATACTTCCATTTTCTAGAGGTTTTGCTTATGTACAAAGCTTCTCAAACAGAAAACAAGTCTTGAAATCCTGTAGTATACTCATGCCATCTAACAACAGACATGTGGTGGGTGAGTTCCATTATATGAATATGCCCAAAAACAGTAATCAAAGGGACAACCATGCCAGAATAATTGCTTAAGCTCTACATTTTCTCTGAATAGTTATGCTAAAACAAACAAGATCTATATAATTTTCATTTTTTCTACAAGTAAAATTTTCCTGTAGAGAGCGAAAATAATGACCATGCAAATATTCAATTAATTCATGTCCATCAGAAAAAAAAACAAAAAAAAACAGTAGGCACAGTATCATTAGTAATCCACTGATAAGCCATATTCTCTATTAATTACAGTCCATGTCTTAAACACAACAGTGTCATTGTCTTTAATATTATGAATTCAGTCATTTTTGTGGATTTTGTGGGTACTACCAACCTCAAATTTAAACACCCAAATGAACAATATTCTGTGGAAATATTACAAATAATATTTCTTCTGTGGAAATAATAGAATCCCTTTTTCCAATCCACAAAATTAAGTACAGCTGAAATGCCACCTTCTGCAACACCATGAAAATTAATAACCATGAAATTCACAGTATTATTACTCCCACTTGAATATAAAACAAGGGCTACCGTTTATACTCGCTTATAAGTTTACTCCAACTGCAAACTGCACAGACCCAGATCTGCCATTGCATAATGTGCCAGCAGATCTGGGTCTATGCAGTTTGTTAAGAGTAACCAGTCGAACAAACAACATGGACCCTGTTCTGCTGGTGCATTATGCAATAGCAGATCAGAGTTTATGTTGTTTGCAGTTGGACTCAACTTATAAGCGAGTATATACAGTAGGTAATTCTGTTAGTCATTTCTATTAACATCAATACATTTTCAGCAATATACTTGGGCCAGCTCGGGTCATTGAGAAAGGCACATAGATCTAATATCCTCAGTTTGATGTAGTCAATAATGTGTTAAAAGTGCCAATTAAACCAACAACAAAAAACCCCAAAAATAAAACAAACTCACAGTAACTAAATTACATACAAGACTTGTCATAATTTTGTAAAGTAGTCTGCCTTGATAGCCATCATATAATCCTGTATAAAGTTTTTTCAGGTATACACAGTAAATGTATATCTATTTAACTCACACAAAATTGTAATGACAGTTGGCTTATTAATGTGTCTGACTAGATATGTTGTGCTTTTACAATAAAAATATGTTGATTTTTTTTTTCTGCAATAGTTTAATGTTTCCAAAAACTCTTAAAAAAGCCAAATTGTCATTAGATAGTCTATAACAAATTAAGACTCACTCCCACTTCCCTGTCTATCTATCTCTCCTCCCACCCACCCCACCCCCATAGTCAAACTTCAACCTTTGTTAGGGACAAGTTACGGTTGATGACAATTCTACAATGAATGGCAAGTAAGGTTGTTGATCTATCTTACCACTTTGTTCTCTCCTGAGCTCCTGAGGTGAGCTGGTTGTCAGTGCCAGTCTCTTTCTGATATGGTGAGGGGCCTGATGTCCTGGGTTGTAATATTGGTCTACCCAGTCAGCACTGCATGTCCAGATGCAGTTGTTCTTCACATCAAAACAAGCACCTGCCAAAAAGAATTACAATGACATTGCACAACACTGATATACTGGCCTACAAGAAGAGCTCCAGATAAGAATTCAGAATATTCAAGAAATAAAGATATAAAATAATGTGTTCTGAATTTTTTTTTTTTACTACATAATTAAATCTTCTCTAGAGCAAGTTCCATTATAACTCTAAAGCATTTAAATATTTAAGCACTATGTCCATCAATTTTATGACCGAAAGTCTTTCTTACATCCTCATTTGGACATATTATATTAGGCTTGTGTTGATAGAAACACACAAAAATGTATAAATTTCCACTTCAAGTTCTAAGATCATCACTTAGTAGGGTTATAAAATATGCAGGCAGTTCTTATCCAACTACAATAAGCATTCAAATGCCAAGGAAATTATCAGACTGATGTACAAAAACACTGGCTTCAAAGTACAGTAAATTAAGTAATCAGACATAAACCAGTCTGCTGTGTAATTATGGACCACTGCATGCTCGATTCATCCTATACACCATGAATTATGATGGAATTATGCACCTGAATTAAAAAATACATAACACTGTTGCTGCATTTTGAATTAGCTTTTTATCCATAATCTTTATTCATCTTAATGCAGATGCATGGTCCATCTGGAGGTCTGGCTCCACCAGAATAAAAGTTTACTCAGAATTTCAAGTAACATATGTTACTTCAAGCAGGCATGGAAAACTTAACTGAAATGTACAAATGCAGCCTTTTCATTTTGATTGGTCAGAATATTTTAAGATTTGGATTTGGATTTGCTCTAACTTTACTTGTTGCAATTCAGTGGTGGAATACAATATGTCGTTTGTGTAATTGTCTATTTCAGAACAAAACAAGAAACCTAAGATTGCTCACATGACTGACACTTCCCTGATTTATAAAATGTTGTAGCAATTAGCAAAGTAATTTTGAAATAATAGCAGTGGTCATATTGAATGGAGGATCTGCTTAATATGTGCAAACTTTAAAGGTCTTCATGCCAGGATAATGTCAAATTCTGTCAAATTTTGCAGAGTGTCTTTTTTTTTTTAAAGTTGCTAAAAGTTGTGGTTTTTTTTAGTACCATGGGCCATATTTGATGCAAAAATGTTTTTTGTCAAAATGGTTAAATTATGTAAAGCAGTTTTCAATAAGTTGCTTTAAGGCTTTCTATTTTTAGTAACAGAAGCCATATTTGAAGGCAGGTTTCCATCATTTGCATGTTTTGAAAGGCCCTGATGCCATGATGCTTTGTCAAATCTGGTTGGATTATTTTGAGAAGTTGTTCATAAGGTTTTCATATTTTGAGTCACAGTAGCCCTATCTGATGGCAGATTGTCATCATTTGTATAAATTTGCAAGGATTTGATACCAAGATGCTCTAGCAAACTTGGTTAACATTCTGCTGAACGCTTTTAAGCATGATGCACATTAAACATGGAGAAATATGTTACAAAGGCTAAAGTAATCTAACAAAATTCTGCATTCTAAAACTCATGCTGGGTGACATAACTCTAAGAGGAGATATCTGTTTCACTGACAAGCAGACATATCCTAGGTATGTAAAGTTTATAAATCAATACATTTTTTTCAGCTATAACCTAGTTAATTCCAAAGGTTCTAAGGCTCAAACAAACCAATAAACAAACATTAGTGATTGGCATAACCTGAATGGTAACAAAATTTCAACAATTAAAACTCAATATTGGCAATGATATGTGATAAAAGACTTTTTGAAGCTGATATAGTAGCAGAAAATGCTTCAAACGTATTATTCAAACGTTATTTTTGGTTGTGATAAGTTTATGCCAAATTACAATTGTCTGAATGACTGCATAAGAATGGATATCCTGAACTAGTTGCTGAACCTGAAAATTCAGCATTCCCTCAGTATAATGTTTTCAAGGAAACCATAAAAGTATGGTGTTATAGCTGAGGTTGCCTAATACTGAGGGGGGTATGTTACACACAGTATTACTATTACATAAAATAATGGGATCCATGACCAGACTCACCTTATAAAGGGGACCACATTATACTGAGGGGGGTATGTTATACAGTATTACTATTACATAAAATAACGGGATCCATGACCAGACCCACCTTGTAAAGGGGACCACATTATACTGAGGGGGGTATGTTATACAGTATTACTATTACATAAAATAACGGGATCCATGACCAGACCCACCTTATAAAGGGGACCACATTATACTGAGGGGGGTATGTTATACAGTATTACTATTACATAAAATAACGGGATCCATAACCAGACCCACCTTGTAAAGGGGACCATATTATACTGAGGTGCATTATTGTGAGGTACCACTGTATATTAGTTCAGTATTTTTTTTTACTGATGGATGAGAATGGTTCTTATGTTTTGCAAGATGTATTTAATACAGAAAGTGAACAAAATCTCTTCAATATTTTACCCCGACTGATAAAAATGCAAATTCTGTTGTCTGCAACCCTGTCCTTGACCTCTGACCTAATGATCACTCCCTACCAAGTTTGGGCATAGTTCACAATTAGTACTTGGTGGTTAGCATACTGGACTCACAATAAGTTGGATGCAGGTTCAAATCCTCTACAGACTAGCCTGGGTTTGCTGCTGTGGTGTATCTATGGCCAAGTTACTTGACTCCCATTGCCTCAGGACTAAATAGTCTTTCATATGCTGAGGTGCTGTTAAACACTAATCAACAAACATGTTCACAGAGCCATGGAGAGATTTTTTTCAAGCAGGTTTCAAGACCTTCAAAAAGTTTTCAAGGAGTGTTCTGTATTTTGGAAATTTAACCTTTTCCATATGTTACTTTGTAAACTCCTGGTATTGTGTATCATTTGATCTACCAAATTGTATCCCATTGTATTTATTTAATATACATTAATTTAGAACAACATGTAAATAACAAAACTTCTTTATTTAAAAAGTGATACATTTTATACAGTTTTAATGTTTTGTTTTCCGTCAGATAAATTCAATGAGTTTTTGGCCAATTCAAGGAGTTTATCAACAAATGCAGGACTGTCAAGGACAAAACTAACTTTTTTAAAATTTAAGGAGTTTTCAAGGCAACCTCTCAAATTCAAGGATTTTTCAAAGTTGTACAAACCAAGACAAACAAACCAATTACTAGATCTAAGAAAAAATGAAAACTGCTCAGCACTGTGTTCCACATGCCTTTGACTCCATCATTTACAGCTGATACACTGCTTACCCAATGCTGAGAGTGTAGCTCCCCTGGCTAAGGCACACGTAGGTGCATCCATCAGATCACTCCTACTGCTGAACTGACCATCCTTGACATTAAATATCATGTTAATTGCAAATGCTGAAAATAAATCAAAATGAAATGAATATTATGTTATGCAAATTTCAATGTTATACTAGAATGCTTGTCTTATGGCACTTGCAAATACTGCCAATTGCGAAATTTATGGCATGGTTAAGATTGTTTACATTTCCAATATCAAACAAGTATGTGTTAATGGAACTAGAATGCTTGTCTTCTGGCATTGGCAAATACTGCCAATAGTGAACTTTATGGCATGGTTAAGATTGTTCACATTTCCAATATCAAACAAGAAATGTGCTATTGGAACACGACTACCCCACCACAGTGCCTTAAAACTGACCTCAATAAAACATTTAATCATAAGGATGGGCAGGCAAGAATATGTATGGGCACAGGTAACATGTACACCCACCACATCCAAGGTCAGGCATATAAACATGAACGTCTTTTGCTTACAATTTTTAAAAGACACATTATTTTCATGTACAAAATTAGACTGTATAATCTAGAAAAATTGATAATAAAGAAATCAAAAATTAAATCAAGAAAATATTTAATGTTTTTGTTTTTATATGTTAACATGGTTTGGTAATTTAATATCTCATGAACACTCATGTAAGATCCTCTACCAAATATACTTACATCTCAATGCTGGAAGGCTAGCACTGCTTCCAAACAGTGACCTAGCTGCACTGGAACTGGCTCCACCTGGAACTGGGTTAAGAAGAACCACACTTGATCCATCACAGAAAATAGGGGTCCTTACCAGGGTCTTCAAAGGAACACCACACGTTGTGCTGCCCACAAGCATACCACCTGTACAATAATTAAGAGTTCTTCTTACATTCTTTTTAAATCTGAAGTTCATTTATTTTGGGTCGATCATGCAAGTTGCTACAATTATTGAAGTTCATTTATTTTGTGTGGTTCATGCAAGTTGTTACAATTATTATTAATATTTATCTGATATCTCAACAGAACAGATGCTGGTGAAGGGTGTTGTCTGAGGTGGAGGTAGCCACAGAACCACAAGAAAAAAATCCACTAATCTTGGATGGGTGACCATATAATCTTACCAGAACTGGGATCAAACTTGGAAATGTAGTGGTCCAAAGCAAGTGTATTGCCACTCTACTATCCTGGTGTCCAGAAGTTTCTTGAGAAGAGGAGCAAATATGGACCTTGTAATGTACTATCTGTAATTTTTTGTACCCTCTTTAAACACCAATAATTATTTATACATATCATAATTATTTTTTGTCCTCTAATTTTTCATACAGAGAACTTTGTTCTTAAGTAAAATTTTAAAATTACAAATACCTAAGAAAATCATAATTAATATTTTTGCTTACAATTATCCATACACCTAAAAATATTGTTAAAATTGTAAAAAGTGTACAAAAAATGACAGACAATACAGTACTATCTAATTCAAGTAATACCATGATTATAAAATAAATCAGTCACAAATAAATATGAGTGATATCAAGTTACAAATAAACCTTACATGTCATGTTAAGAGCATTCATTGGTCTGTATCTAAATTTGTTAGCAAGCAGGAACTCACAAGATTCAGTAAAACTGTTTCCGTGTTTTGAAGGAAACATTTGAAGAAATTTCTAAAAATTTACATAAGAGGCCTTGTTTTGAAGTGCTACACACATCCACCCCATGATGGATTCAAATTAAAACTTTAGTACCAATAGATTAAAATGTATGGGAATTAGCATCCAGATGCAATTCTTACATGATGTTGAATGAACCCTGGTATATAAGTTACAGCCACCAAGTTTTGTTACTTTTTTCACTTTTATTTCACATACTGAAAAATACCACACTAAACCAGTGTGAAATACAGTGTTTGATACAGAGTGACTGGGAAAATAAAGAACATTATATTTACAAATAATTAAATGCTCAAGTAAAAACTTGAAGAGTCAAATTTTTCCCAACATATATTTCAATTTGAAAGTCTTGCATTAGATAAAACTAAAAAACATACTTCTGGGCAAAAATGACTACCTTTAGTCATTTTGTCAATAATAAAACCATGGTGTGGCTCCCTATGTAATGTCATCTAAATATGGCTTTTCTCAAAACAGAAAAAACATCTCTTACAAAAAAGTTTAAAATGGATGCTATTCTCACGTTTCTCTGGGCAACAAAAGTTCTTGTTTTAGGTTCTTTAATGAACCTTAAGTTATTTTTCTGCATTTTCCTTTCACCAATCTAATACTGTTCCATGTGTTATACAGCAAATAGTGTCCAAGTTGCCAGGTATTGTTTATGTTATCCATGTGACCTAAGCGTGCATCTTGCTGAACAACCAATCACCTTTCAAATGCTAGCTTGTTGAAGGGTTAATACCAATTCTGACAAACAAGCTTGGTACAGATGATATATGGAAAGCCACCACAAAATTAAAATGTGTGTCCTTTTTTCACTATATAAAACTGGGCTAGAACAAGAAAGTTTAGTACCCCAACAATTTTCTTTTCAGTTGTCCAGTCTAATTGGGCACAGGAAAAAATTTCCCCAGGGCAATACTTAATCAGCCTACTGTACCTGTTGTACATACCTTCTTCTTTTCTGCCTGACAAATTTTCAGCCCCAGTAAGAGCAACAAGAGTAGCAGCTGCAGAACCTCCGCGGTATGGCCGTAGCCGAGACAGGAGTGTCTCATTCAAGCTTTTGACAGTTGTGTCATCCTTCTTCTGAAGAATAACCCTCTCTTGTACTGGGACAGCAATACCATCTTCAACCTGTAAAGGGAATTACAACTCTGCCACTTATTGTCAAGTCTTCTTTATGGGAAGAAGTCTTGCATAAGGTTTATGTATTTGCAGCTCATCCAAATGTATCCCTTCTGGAAAGGTGTCCTTAATGCAGTTATCACTGTCTTTTGTCCAAATTACCATAATAATCACACCACTTCAACAGCCATATCTCATATGATCTTATGATTATCCATCCAGTTTTCTGTTTCTCACAGAATTATCTAGTCACCTAAATCTAATAGACAAGATTGTTCCATACCTTGGCTAGCTGTAAATGACAGGCTATACCAGAGGTCCCACAATGGCTGTATTCACTAGATATGAACAACAAATGAGCAAAAATGACTATTTGCTAACTCAATATGTCAGACACTGGACATAAGGTGCCCATAATTATTACATGGAATTGTTCGGTAGGTGATAATTGAATGATTGCCCCATTAGTCTATCACACCATGCGCTTTACCCTCTTTCATTGATCAGATACTCAGGTACTAAAAGATGCAGTTGCTGTTTAATTAGTGTACTATATCACTATCAATAAGTGAATATATTATTTGATGTCTTCCTTGTCTCAAATGCAAAATATCCACAAAATTTGGCCAAGGTAAAATAGACGGAAGTAATTTGCGTTATTTTGCAAAAACCATTTTTTCTTTAAGTCTCAGGGACCTTTAACTTTAACCTACTGACCACAAAATCAATAGGTGCCTTTTCTGTCTGAAATGCAGGCCATCCACAAAATTATGTCATGGTTTGTTGCATAGGACTCAAGTTATTTTGTGGAAACTATTTTCCATCCTAGAGTCCATCTGATTTTGAACTCTGACCTTTGACCCCAAAACATCAGGTGCCTTACTTGTCTCAAATGAGTACGAACTACAAACTTTAATCAAGGCATGTGATATGGAACAAAGTAGTCTTGTGAAAATCATATTTTTCCTTCTTTCAGTTCCTGTGCCTTTGATCTTTGAACTTTTGAACCAAAATGAATAGGTGCCTTCCTTGTTTCAGATGCAAGGCCTCCAAAAAGTCTGGTCAAAGTAGGCAATAATGAACTCAAGATAACGTGCAGTAACCATTTTTTTTGAGTCACTGTTACCTTAACCTTTGACCTTTTGACCCCAAAATCAATGGTTGTCTTTCTTATATCAAATGCAAGCCATTTACAAAGTTTGATCGAGGTATCTGATATACAAGTTAAGCATACCAGCCATGTCAGGTGTGTAACATGAAAAACACAATTTTTGACTCCCAAATCTATTGACAAGGTCATGTTTATACAAACATTATTCCAATAAATCATATAAAAAAATAAAAAAGATAGAGAGACATTTTTGACACTGCAATATATGCCCCTAACCTGTAGCCTGTATAAACAGTAAACAGTCATGATTCACACAGCTTCACACTTAATGATCATGCAATACTATCATCAATGGACAGTTTATACAGTTAATTGTCATAGTAAGGATTAAGAGGTAAAGGTGGTATGAAATAAGCCATCATTTCACTGATTACTTAATTGATTTGACAATAGCTAGGGTGATCTTAGTTGCCAGTTCTGCTGTGGGAGAGTCCATTAGACTGATCTACATAGATAAAGTGCATGATGTGGAATGACCCAATTCATTGGAATTTAGGTCAATCAGAATCGTGTTGAAGAAACAATAGATATTACACTTCATTGCCTTGTACAAGACAGGTCACCGTATATACTCGTGTATAAGCCCATACCAACGGTAAACTGCATAGACCCATATCTGCTGTCGCATAATGTGCCGGCAGATCTGGGTCTATGCAGTTTGTAAGGACTAATCAGTAGAACATACAACATAGACCCTGATCTGCCAGCGCATTATGCTGCGGCAGATCAGGGTCTATGTTGTTTGCATTTGGACCTTGATTATACACGAGTATATAAGGTAAGTTGGTTAAAGATTACTGGCTAGTTTGTGTTCAGTGACAAAGGTTCTTTTTGTCAGATTTGACTCCATACATGTACTCATGAAAAACAAAGCCTGATTATTTCAGCAGTTGGAATGGTAAGGTTTCGAGCAGTACAGAAGTGAGATTCTTTTTGAAGGCCCAATGCAATATCGAAATATAGTTGTCATCTATCGTCAGGAATGCCAAGATTTGACAAGATAACTAGGGTGGCCATTGCACATTTGACACTAGCTCACAGCAATGCAGATAGATCATTTTCAGTACTCAGAAAAATTCAACAAAACCTCCAGGGAAGCATGAACATCCATATTGAGTGCAAAGATGAACACTAACAAAAGGCCCAATTGGACCTGAGATCTCTCACCTGGCTGACAAATGCCCACTAGTCAAATGCAAAAGAAATTGTCGAAAAGATCTGAAAGAGTAGGATGCTTTCTGTAGAAATTACTTCCAAGACTGTTGATTGCATATGTTATGAAAACAGTTGTTTCAAGGTTTCTCAGGTTTTTTCATACCCTCATCCATATTTGAAGACACATCAATAATTTTTTTCAAATATTTAAAGAACTCTATACCAGGGTGCCTTCTATCAGAGTTTATAAAATTCTGTAATGCACTTTTTAAAATAAAGTTGTGAAAATGTTTTTCTATTTTTAGTAATGACCACCATGTTTGATGGGGGGGATCAGCATCATTTCTATGGATGTGAAAAGGCTTCAAGCTAGGACACCTTCTGTCAAATTGGGTCAAATTCTGTGAGTGGTAATTTAAACGAAGTTATTAAAGTTTTTTCTTATTTTATTAACAGCAGCCATATCTGATGGCAGATTGTCATCATTTGTATAAACTTAAAAGCCCTTCATGCCAGAATGCTTTTTGCAAAATTTGGTCAAATTCTGTTGAGTGATATTTGTCAAGTCATTTAAGAATTTTCCATTTTTTTTTATGGAAGCCATATCTGATGGTGAATCAACATTATCTTTATAGGTTTGAAAACCTTTAATACCAAAATACTTTCTGTCAAATTTAGTCAAATTCTGCTTGGCTGTTTCTGAGAAGAAGTAATTTCAAGTTTTTTCTTTTATTAGTAATGGTGGCCATATTTGATGGTGGATCAGCATCACTTGTATAAATTTTAAAGCTCTTCATGCCAAGATTCTTTCTGTCAAGTTTGGTCAAATTCTTTTAAGCAGTTTTTGAGAAGTCATTTAAAGGTTTTCTATTTTAAGTTATGGTGACCATATCTGATCGGAGATCAACATAATTCATATCAATCTAAAAGGTCTTAAGCCAAGATTCTTTCTGACAAGTTTGGTAAAAGTTTATTCAGCAGTTTGAAGAAGTCATTGAAAGGTTTTTCATTTTTAGTAATAGCAGCCATACTTGATGTTAGATTGGCATCATTTATACAAATTTGAAAGATCTTCATGCCAAAATGCTATCAAATTTGATCAAATTCCGTTCAGCAGGTTTTGATAAAAAATCATTGAAAGGATTTTCTATTTGTAGTAATGGTGGCCATATCTGATGGCAGATCAGAATCATTTGTATAAATTTCAAAAGCCTTTATGCTCTGTGCCAAATTTAGTTGAAATTGATCTGATAGTTTCTGAGAAGAAGAAAAAATTACATTTTCTGACGGACACTAGATGGACACTGGATGACAAAGGGCCATACCATAAGCTCACTTAGACTTACGGCTAGGTTACCCAAAAATATATGGTGCTCACATTTTTAGGAACTCTTGAAATGTTATTGTTTTAGTTGGCTGCAAGAAATCAGAATCTTTATCTGTCACTCATAAATGCATCTGCAATGTTTTTATTTTTTCTGACAGAACTGGCCATGGCAGAGAATAAATGTATGGTGGGATTGCTATTTTACTGGGAAAATTTCAAAAAGTGCAATGCAATGGATGGATAAAAGAGGAATAATATATTCTGTCTGGATACAAAGGTCTGCCCATTCAATTAAATGTAATAATTGTGAGCCTCCAAAATATAAAATTTCTACATGTCCAACAGTGCAACCACTATTTCCACCTGTAGGGTTTCTCACAACAATGGCTAGCAATGTCAGAAATAAGTGGTGGAGAACTTCTTGGTTTTAATCGCACCCATTCATTCATAAAATGCACATAAAAATAACAATCAAATCTTATATTTTATTTTAGTCAGTAATACTTACAACAGCATCTGCATCATATTGCCAAAAATGGAATGTTGTCAGTGCATGGTTATTTTTAGATTAAAATCAATTCAATCCAAAGTTGTGAATCACCTAAGGCTAAATAACGTTAAACAATGTTAATGTATTTCCTGTTTGTGCTGAGTGTTTTCTACAAGTTGTGACAAAATCGTTTCATGGTGTTTTAGCAGGGTGGATGGGAATTTTCAACCTGTCTGAATCCATTTCACTGACTGAGACCATAATTTTTACTTGCAAAAGATATAAAAGCCTTTTGAATAATATAAAGTTTATTCTTAATAATGCTTTTTATTTTTCGCTACTTAAAAAAAGTCATTAAATGATCTGTAACAAGAAGCCCACTGTGAGCTTTTGGTAAATTAATGCTGCACACATCAAGATGTATCCACATACCAAGGAACATGATTCAATGGCCAAATGTAATTGAGAAACTGACTACATAATACAAACTTTCACACTGACATTAATAGACTGGCTCGACAATATAATCCTGGTTTGGAAAGATTATTCATTTGCTAATGTAATGATGATATTAAGACTGCCTGACTCTCTCACTATGTTGCAGGAACTAGCCAGGGGCATATAGCTGGAATGCGGTAGCTCATATGGTATATCTCTCATCTAAGATAAGAAGATCTGGGTGCAAGCCACATTTCAGCTATAAATTCTTTCCCTGTGAGAGCTCAATCATAGAATTTCTTAGTTTTGACACTACTTTACCTGGCATTTGAACACCTCCAGATAGACATTAAGTCCTTTGATGTTTTTGTCTGCGAGAGAGCCTGGACACCAAATCCAGTAGAAGTAGGCTCCATCACTGCAGAAGGCAATAGTGGTGTGAACTCCAGATTGGATGTAACTCTCTGGTTTGGCAATCGTCTTCAATGGCTGTAAAGAAAGAAATTAAGAAGACAAAAAAATGAGTTTAAAAGCAAAAAGAGTACCTTGAAGGGACTACCACCATTTTCAATTAGGACCAACTAGGTAAAATAAGATGTCTATTGGTGTTCATATAGCCATAAATTTCAAAGGAGTAGAGATAATATTTTCAAGACATGATTTTTCATTCAGGAGTAGCAATAAGAAGATTTTCAAGATGGCTGCTGTGATAGCCATATTGGACATCAGATTGGCACCATTTTCATTTTCATTTAAGGCCAACTAGACATCATTAGTGAAAACCTCATGTTGATACAACCATCCATTCCGGAGTATCGATATTGTATGTCAAATCAGCACCATTTTCATTTAAGCCCAACTGGACATCATAAGAAGTCTTCTGGTGAAAACCCCACATCAATATGACTTTCTTTTCAGGTAGAGTTGTGATTAGATTTTAAGATGGTGGCCATATTGGATGCCAGATCGGCACCATTTTTATTTAGGACTAGCAAGACATCATAAGAAGTCTTTTAGTGAAAACTCCATGTTGATATGATCATCCATGTAGAAATAGTATAAATAAAAAGATTTTCAACATGGCCACTGTGGTGTACATACCGGTCATCAGATTAGCACCATTTTCATTTAGGACCAACTGGACATCATCAGAAGTCTTTTAGTGAAAACCCCCATCATGCTGATATGACCATCCATTCAGGAGGAGTAGCAATAACAAGATTTTTCAAGATGGCTGCCATAGCATCTATATTGGATGTCATATTGGCACCATTTTTATTTAGGACAAACTACATATCATAAGAAGTCTTTTAGTGAAAACCCCATGTTGATATGACCATCCATTCAGGAGGAGTAGCAATAACAAGATTTTCAAGATGGCTGACATGGTGGCCATATTGGACATCAGATCAGCACTATTTTCATTTAGGATCAACTAGAGATCATAAAATGTCTTCTAGTGAAAACCTCTTGCTGATATGACAATCCATGTAGGAAGAGTAGCAATAACATCTATTCAGGAGGAGTAGTGATAACAAGATTTTCAATATGAAGGTGATATTGGAATGTCAGACTGGCACTATTTTCATTTAGGACCAACTGGACATCATAAGAAGTCTTAGTCATGTTGATATGACCATCCATGTAGGAAGAGTAGCAATAATATTTTCAAGATTGTTGCCATGGTGGACATATTGGGCGTTATTTATGACCAGCTAGACATCATAAGAAGTCTTTTAGTGAAAACCCCATGTTGATATGACCATCCATTCATAAGGAGTAGCAATAACAAGATTTTCAAGATCGCTGCCATGGTGACCATATTGGATATCTGAGCAACACCATTTTAATTTAGGACCAACTAGACCATGGGATGAATGTGAGTGTAAAGTTTCATGGCAATCCTCCAAGTAGCCAAGGCAGAGTAGCAATAACAAACTTGTGCTAATGGACAGATGGACGACAGATGGACCACGGACTACAAACAGACCCTCCCGTAAACTCTTCTGGTCTACGACAGAGTTTAAAAGAGATATCTATTTAAATAGATAAATACCTGTTTTCAATTTTGCTGTTTCAAACAAGTTTCTACTAATATGGCTAATGTACCCCGCTGCAAAACCCCAAAGTGTGGATTAGATGCATTATATATACTGAAAATCACCTTTATTCTTTTTGTCCATTTTTGCAGATACAATCTCTTTTCATTCATTAGAATATTACTGTATAGCTTGAAAGGTGCCAGGTCTCAAAATGTCCATTTTTTATCTGGTGGCAAAAATATGCTACTGGACAATATTTCAATAGCAATTTACAGTACCAAGTTTGGTCAGTTTAAGCTTTCAGTCTAATACCTGCACATAAAAGTATTTTTTTTTTGAAAAATTATATTTTGTTTACAAACTTAATATTTTTCCTCATGTATTTTCATTTATAAAAATAAAACAATATCAAAAGTCTTTTTTATTTATTTACTTATATTCTCAATCATTTTGCTAGATCCCACAATCCTTTTTGAAACCTATTTTAATGTTTATTTATCTCTTAATTTGTTTTTAATAGAATTTTGGTTGAAGTACACTGTTATACATACTCTCACTAAGGTTGCCCCCACCCCTTACATAAATTGTAGCACCATTAAGAGAGCCCTTTTAAGTCCTCATTTTGGCAAATTTATGTATTTACAAGTGTATGTATATGAATTAAATTTAACTACAACTCTCCCTTGTTATAATGTGGTAGTTGGGGTTCATAACCATGTTATATATCTAACCATGTTATATATGTAACCATGTTATAGTGAGTGCAGTGTTATATATGTAACCATGTTATAGTGAGTGCAGTGTTATACATGTAACCATGTTATAGTGAGTGCAGTCTTATTTATGTAACCATGTTATAGTGAGTGCAGTGTTATATACTGAACTGGGAACAGTGAGAACAACGTTATGTACCGAACTATGGTATAGCAGGAATAATTTTAATTTATCAAATAATAGTGTTTTAAAAAGGAAATAAAGCTATAACATTAAGCTTCATGCTGTAATCTTCCAACCTATATTGTCATACGTTGGTTTAACTTTGGTCATGGGGTTCGTAGTGGTACCATATTATATCCGGAATCACATTACAGTGAAGCAAGTTATAATAAAGGACAGCTGTCCTTAGAAAGGAATTACACAAATGTAAAGAAGTTTTTTAATTTTTCACTGCCAAACAGGCAGTGTTGGAATCCAGTGACTGACGTGTTCCATAGCCAGAGGAATGGAATGTATTACAACTATCATGGGTCATTCAATGCTTTGGATTAGGGATGTTGACCTCATGAAGATAGCATGTAATGTACATGATAAAAGTTATATAGATATCCTTCCAGTTTACTGGCAGTTATTTAGAGTCAATTAAACTTGTTTACCATTGCTTAATTGTGTCTTATCTTCCACAAACTGGTGGTAAAGTTTCTGGCCAGAAGCAGAACTGGAAATGGTGGTTACTTAAAGACAGCTGTTTAAATAATCTTTACAGTCAGATTATCTGGTCATTTTGCCTAATTATAGCTGTTAAACACTAGGAAGCCATTAGGTTGGTGCCATCTACCATTAAACTGTATACTGCTAAAGCAAAACTGCAAAAAAAAATGATCCTGCTGATTTTTCCCAATAAAAAATCATTACTTTTGCTTGTAAACTGTGAATTGCTCCTGGGTATTTTGAGCCCTCATTTGCTTATCATCAAATTCATTCTATTCCTATTGTGCATTAACAATGCCTATGCCAAGTGGTTCAAGGACCATAACTATACACAATATTTGCAGAATGAGTTCATCAATGAACTCGTCCATGCTCAAGCTGATATGAAGTTTCACAGCTAATTCATTTCAAATCTAATTAAAAGTGTGGAAAGTAGAGTGTTCACGAATAAAAAAGCCAAAAGTCATCTGCCCACCAAAGCAGGAGTCAGACAAAAGTGATCTCCCCTAGGACTGAGGGTTTGGTACCAAATGTCTTCCACACTTCAGTTACTACTGAAGCAGAAATAGGTATACAAAGAATTGCATCCATTTATTTATCCACACTGAGATATATGCCTAGAAAAAATGTCCACATCTCTGCCTTTTGTTTTAATTTGAGACAGTAAGAAAATTGGGGTAGTCTCCCTACTGCCAGGTGTACCGAAGTTAAGTGCATATAGAAATAAAAATGGTACAGATTTGGAATGAACTGTTATCCTTTTATCTCAGAATTTGTGCAAAATCAAGACAAGACAAGCAAGCGTTGTAGTAGGTGGTATCTGAGCCCCCCTACATGTGTCCATTAAAAATTGAGTTGGCATCAGTAACACAGAGGTATGTCAATTGTTGTTTTCAATCTCACCTGAAAGTTATTTGTGTTCAGCACTTGACAGAGGTGACCAACTTCTGATTCCTGGTCAAAGGCCTGGGGTCTGTACAGGAGAAGACCATTTCCATAAGCCACTTTTCCTGGTCCAATCTCCTGAATTCTTGTATAAACAAACCCCCTGTAAAGTGAACAAACAAATGTGATACAGTAAAACCACTCTCAAGAGACCACCCTTCTGCAAACAAAAATGGTCTCTAAAGACAGGTGCCCTGACAATATAGGTCATCACCTTATACTTTTACAACATAATAAGTTTTTCAAGACACGTAGTTTCTGAAAACAGGGGTCTTTCAAGCCAGGGTTTTATTATGTTTGAAGTTTCACTATTATAGCTCCTCAGAATTAATAGATTTGTATTTGGTAATTTGGAATGGAATTGCACCCATCATTTGGGGGTAAAAAATGAATAAATTCATAAAAAATGAAGGCTTAACTTGCTGAAAATGGGAATTATGCAGAAAATATATACACTGGGATATGGGCCTATTTTCATTGGGATAGTCACCTATTTACACTGGGATTAGAGCCTTTTTAGACTGGAATTGAAGCCTATTTTCATTGGGATAGGGGCTTATTTTCATTGGTATGGGGAATATTTTCACTGGAATTGGGCCTATTTACACTGGGATTGAGGCTATTTTCATTTGGGATTGGGGCCTATTTTCACTGGGATTGGGACATACTTTCATTGGGATTGGGCCTATATTTACATCGGAATTGGACCTATTTTCATTGGGATTGGGGTCAATTTTCATTGGTTTGGGTCTATTTACATTGGGATTGGGGGACTGGGATTGGGGTAGATTTTCAGCCAGTGTCCTTTATATAGAGGCTGAATTTCATGATGAAAGAATCTGTTCAATCATGGGTCCTTTATGAGCAAGTGTCCTTTTTATTGAGGTGTCCACTAAGATTGGTTTTACCATTATAACTCCAAATATATGGTCATAAATTGGTCAATCAAAATCAACACTGGGGCAGAGGTGGGAGGGGGGCATTTCATGCAGAACAATGACTTCACCTTTCTTTAACTTGGAACCCATATTTTACCACTTAATCCTATCATACTCAGAAACAATTATCACTTTTTATGGAGCCACAGCATGCAGGACTGGCAACCAGATGGGTGCAGGTTCGAATCCTGACCAAACCAGGCCAGGTCAGCTGTAGTGGTGAGTCTATGGGCATGATACATTACCCTATATGACCTTTCAAATGTTGATTTGTCATTTAACAACAAACAATCAATAATCAACTATGCCACTTGTTATTTATGAAAGTGACAGGTAAAGTATGAATATGCTCTGATTTTAATTTTGTGCACCAATTTATATATGTATTGTACCTCAAATCATGTTTTTCATTTTCAAAATTTCTATCAAAACTAAAATCTGAACCTACATGAATCAAGTGTAATCTGAAAGTTTTTAATCCAAACACATGCAAGCTAATACTGTCATGGAGTTTCTAAAGTGAAAACAGATTACTGATATAAAATTAATAAATGTAGCTAAGACTGTATCTGACAAAAGTAGGAAAAAAGGATTTGAATTCAATAAATACATCTTTTTTTAATAGACCCATTTATGTTTAGTTTACTATGAAATCTGTAATGCAACAAGGGGTCCAAGTGGGCCTAATACTGCTCACCTGGCTGACATTTACCTAAAAGCCATATGCAAGGGCAGTTAGCCAAGAAAATGGTTTTGTATGATGCATTCCGACATTAAAAGCTTTTGATGCGTTTTAGAAATTACAGAATGTTGGATGGTGAATCAGCATCATTTGTGCACACCTGAAAGGCCTTATGGCAAGATGCTTTGTGAAATCTAGTTAACTTCTGTTGATTAGTTTCTGAGAAGAAGTTGTTTAAGAGTTTTTTCCATTTGTAGTATCACTTAGCATACTGGATAGTGGATCAGCATCATGCCAAGATGCTTTCTGTTAAATTTGTTAAAATTATGTTGAGCAGTTCCTGCAAAGAAGTCATTTTAAGTTGGGTTTTTTTATTATTTTTAGTAATTTGGTCAAAATTCAATTGCAGATCCATTTCAGTTGTAGAAACTTCAAAGATTTTGGTCTAATTCTGTTCAGCAGTTTTTTGAGTTATTTAAAGGTTTTTCTATTTTTAGTAACAGAGTCCATATATTATTGTAGATCAGCATTACTTGTACAATGATGATGACGATCTGCTAAAATATAAGTCACTATTACTAAAAAATATAAAGGCTTTTAATACCAGAATGCTCCCTCTCAAATTTGACAAAATTCTGTTTCAAGTTTGATGCAAAGAAGTTGTTTGAAGGTTTCTCTATTTTTAGTAATGACAGCCACATTTGATGGCAGGTCAGCATCATTTGTACAGATTTAAAAGCCTTCATGGCAGGGTGCTTTGTGTCAAATTTTTCCAATTCTGCCCAGCGGTTGTTGAAAAGAGGTCACATAAAAGTTGGTCTATTTCTTATAATAGAGGCCTATTTTGATGGCAGATTGGCATCATTTGTACAAATTTGAATGGCCTTTCTGACAGGATGCTTTCTGTTGAATTAGGTTGAAATTCTGTTCTGCAGTTTTTGAAAAGTCATTTTAAACTTTTTTATATATTTGTAGTTGAGGCGCCATATTTCATGGCAAATAAGCATTATTCATATACATTTTTTAAAACGGTGGCCTATCTGATGGCAGATCAGCATCATTTGTACAAATTTGAATGGTCTTTATGCGAGGATACTTTCTGTCAAATCTGGTCAAAAAATTCTTCTCAGAAGTTTTTAAGAAACCATTTTTTAAAAATTCTGTTTTTAGTGATAGTGACTATATTGGATGGAGGATTGGCATCATTTGTGTGAAACTGAAAGGTCTTCGTGCCAGGATGTTTTCTGTCAAATTTGCTCAAATTCTGTTCAGCAGCTTCTACAAAGGCTGTTTAAAAGTTTTTCTATTTTTAGCAATGGTGGCCATATTGGATGGCAGATTGTCATCATTTGTACAAGCTTGAAAGGTCTTCATGCCAGAATGCTGTAAAATTTGGCGCTTTTTAGAAGCTGTGTAAAGGTTTTTCTATTTTTATTAACAGTGGCCATGTTTGATGGCAGATCAGCATCATGCCAGAATTCTCTGCCAAGTTTAGATGAAATTGGTCCAGTGGTTATTTAGAAGAAGTTGAAAGTAACAATTGTCAACAGGGATGCAAGATGCACACCAGACAATGCACACCAGACACAGGACTATGCAATAAACTTACTTGGCCTTATGAAAAATTACACAAATAATGAAATTATATATATACAGCAACTTTAACAATTCAAAATGAAAAGATTTTACTATTTAGGTACAGTATGATGATTATTTCTAGTGATTTCATATTTTTTAATTGAAGAGCAAGTATTACAACACATGCAAGCAAAGAATTTTTATTACATTCAAAATTTCAACTAAGTTTGCCCTTTTTTTCTGTCAGATTACTCCATTATTTGGAACGCAATAGCAGTCACTTTTCCCAATATTTAATCCGATGTATATATCAACAATAAAATATGGATATGCATGTATATGTTTAGGTGAAGAACCCTTGACATAAGAATTATCATGTACAATACAAACCTTAAAGTACCATGCAGACCTGTACCAACTTTAGCCAATCCTTTTCCAGAGGAATTTGTGGTGTACAGAAAAAGACCATCGCAAGTTGTACTTCTTCCAGTTTCTGCTTCAACTGAAATGAAATAAGATGTTACAAGATGCACACAGAATATATGAATGATTATATTTAATAGACTATTCAATGTTATTTATTTATGCTAGTCTGTGAATTAGTGGATTTTCAAAGAGAAATAATTTTGATAATTCACTAGAGTAAATTATCAATTTTACTTTTCACTCTAGAACTTTTTTCAATAGATATCGACAAAATTATAAGCAAAGAATTTCTTCTGTCATGTTGTCAATCACTTGGTGCAGTGGTAGCATGTCGACCTGTCATGTCCCACAAAATGAAAATCATTTCATTAATTTTGTTATTTTTTTAAAAGTATGTGCTTTCTGAATTATGAAAGAGAATTATGTTACTACTCTTATTTTCTGTGTGAATATACACAAAACACAGCAGAACAGAAATGGTACACAGCTGACATTACCGTAAGAAATCTGATACTTCAATCTGTTATACACTTAAGCTAGCCAGGATATTTAAGCATAAAATAAAAAGAAATTTGCTTGTTCCAAGTGAATAACATTTACATTTCATCTCATGAGCGACAACTCCAGCATTTTCACAAGTGGCATTCCCTTTGCCACTCATGAAAAATAGTAGTGTTTCACCCATGAGATGAAATATATCCATTATTCACTCAAAACAAGCAAATATCATGTATGTAATCAGTCAAATTGACTGTTGTCTTTAAGATGTAATTCTTATAAGTGCACATAGCAAAATATTCATGAAAATAGAATGGTATAGAGTAATTTATCTGATCTAATTGGTAAAAATAAATGTGAAAAAAATCTCTGAAATCTCATGTGTCTATTAAATTTTCATCCTTTGAATGTAAAAGAAAACCCAATGAGCATTCTTATTATCTAAGCATACTGGCATGAAATTTAAATTCTTCAACAGTCACAAACAATCTGAATCAGGATTTCTCTTTGACTCTTGCAGATGATACTCAACAAAAACATCCCACCTTATAAACTTAGAGCTGTCCGAAGACAGTACAGCTTACCTGTAAAACTAATGCCAACTGTTAACACCTGACCAACATCAAATTGTTCCACTTTAAAGAAATCCCACCTTGCTGGGCACAATACTTTCTAACATTTTATTCCCCATAATAATGTTTTAACATCATACAATTTGCTGGCATTGCTGGTTAATTAACACAATTAACTAGACAGTTTGTACAATCAGTTAGAATCTGAAAAGGGCTCAAAAAAGGGCACAGAGCACATGAAATTCTTGTACAAAGGCATATAAATTTGCATCATACTGGAGACAAAACATATCCTGCCATACAAATTTACCAATTTAAAAATATATCATATGGCTGCTTTTAATTAAATTTACAAACTGTCCAAAATTATTGTATAATTATAAAATATTTTATTTACACTTGCTGCAACTGAATATAAAAGAATATGACCACAATTCTTTCACTGCATCATAAGTAAGCACAGTTTACATCCACTCTGGAGTTTGAATGATCCCTAAAACTAAAAAAGTGCTTTGATAAAGTATTTTAAATATGCTGAGACTTTCCAATAATCTGGCCCAATTCTGAATTTAATTAAACTGTACAGATTTTTCAGATCAAGTCTCCCAATACTTTGCCATTTGCACCAAACCAGCTGATTACCAATCTTGTCTACTAACACCTGCTTTGAAAAAGTTCCAACCCCAAACACATCACTTATTATCAAATAAGTTATCTAACCTTCAAATGAGCACCATAGGGGTACATACTAAAAGTCAATTCTGAAATGCAGACTGTGAATAAAACGATACAGACACAACATGTTGGCCTTGAAGAGGCACAGTACCAGAAAATGTAACCAATGAACCAGTAAGGGGTGCAAACTGAAGGCCAGAAATAGGGGCCAGGTGGGCAGAGTTGGTGAAAAAGCTCAATGCCCTTCTGTACCGGCTTATCTGGAACACTGTTGTATTAGAATTTCTTCAAATACTAGAAGTAGGTGAATGAGCAATACAGTAAAACTTATCTTGAAAGACCACTGCCATGAGACCACCTGTCTTCAGATACCAGATTCTTAATACACAGATTTATTGCTTATGTAGTGTTATGACCTGTTATGAAAGACCACCTGTTTAGAGAGACCATAATTTGTTGGCAGAAGAGGTGGTCTTTCAAGACATATCTACTGTATATTCAAAGCACTCACTAATTACTTGATTAGTACTCAGCTTGATCAATAAACAGACATATACATTTACTTGTAGATTCAACAGTGCACAAGACTGTCATCCCAAAGAAACAACTTTGAGCGAAGAGAATTAAGCATGAAACATAAGTCACTGTGACATGATTGTGTCACACATACCAGAGTAACCACACAAATAAAAATAACCCAGCAAGTAACATTAATTGATAAACTGACCTAAATGCTGAGCACAGTCAAAGTCATTAATGCATGAATGAAGTCACAGTGTCCAAGTTTTGATGTGATGATGCAATACTCAACATAATGGATTCATAGCTAAGGCCACATGACTGTAAACTTAAAGCTGTGTGATACAATGACCAAATGCACCAAGGAAAAACAAAGTAACTGAAGCTTGATATATATACCGTATAAACTCCCATATAGGCCCAGTCCAAATGCAAACAACATAGACCCTGATCTGCCATCACGTAATGCGCCGGCAGATCAGGGTCTGTGTTGTTTGTTCTACTGATTAGTTCTTACAAACTGCACAGATCCAGATCTGCCGGTGCATTATGTGATGGCAGATCTGGATCTATGCATTTTGCAGTTGGTATCAGTTTATACGCGAGTATACACAGTAGGTCATGGTGATAAACAGTACAGTTCACCTGATTTTTCGTTTCTCCATGTATCATGGTGGGGGTCATGAGAGAGTGGAGAGGATTAAGAAAAGAAGTTCCTCCTAACATGAGAGCAGGATAACCAACGGTCATTTAACCCATGACAATACACAGATAAGAATTAAATAATTAATTCTTCTAACAGTAATTAATTCGTCGAACAGATAACATATATGAAGGAATCCAGCGAAAGCGCTTAACCCACAAGGAGGTTGTGCTGACATCAACTGGGCCTGGTGGTCGTCTGGGCCACAGCCACTGGACCCACCAGATTAAGTTCTTGTATCAGGTAAAGCTAGATCGCGGCGATAAAAAATCTGAGAAGGTTGACTGTGCATGTCTGCCAACAGCTTCTACTAGGTCTTGGATCAAAACATTACGTTTGAACGCAAGGCTCGCAGAGATTACTCTTAATTCATGAGTGAAATCTTTATGATGCGTATCTATCTTTTGAGACTTCAGAGTGTGCAAAGCCTATTACCCACTTCAGTCATGATGCAAGGGCTTGAGGAGCTCTACGATGCAAGGGTTTGAGGAGCTCCACAGTGCAAGGGCTTGTGGAGTTTCACAATGCAATGGCTTGTGGAGCTCCACGATGCAAGGGCTTGAGGAGCTCCATGATGCAAGGGTTTGAAGAGCTCCACGATGCAAGGGCTTGAGGAGCTCCATGATGCAAAGGCTTGAGGAGCTCCACAATGCAAGGGCTTGAGGAGCTCCATGATGCAAGGGCTTGAGGAGCTCCATGATGCAAGGGCTTGAGGAGCTCCATGATGCAAGGGCTTGAGGAGCTCCATGATGCAAGGACTTGAGGAGCTCCATGATGCAAGGGCTTGAGGGGCCCCACAAATTTTCTCTGTGCACTTCAAGTAATGCTTGAGAACACAGCATCTTGCATTGCTGCCTCTCGATGTATCAATTCAAGAAAGAGAGAGCATAAAAGTGGAGGGCATTCTAGCTCATGAGATTCTCTCTATGATTGAAGGTTGAAATTTCTTTCTTCACAAGGCTCTCCTGACAAAAGTCAGGCATGAAGAAGAAACCTGTTAGGGCTGGGATGAACAACAGCAACCACAGCTGTTTGAGCTGGCTCCGCCAAGCTGGGATTTTCCTGGGGATGTCTGTCACTAGATTAAGCAGATTGTTCACCCACGATTTGTCCCATCTTGGACAAGTTATCAGAATCACTTTGTATTTCTGACCCCTCAATGTGTTTGACTTTCAGTACCAAAACCGTTGGGGGTAGGCATAGCTCAACAACCCCTCCCAACTGACTGATAATGCACCCACGGCCCAGGTTTCTAGGTCTGGGACCGGAAAGAAAAAGGTAGGTACTTTGTGATTCCACCTTGTCACAAAAAGGTCTAACATTGGACATGCCCAAGTAGCACAAATCCAAAGAAAGACAATGGACAAATGCAGTACTCAGTGTAAAGGGTATGGCCCCTTCACGACCATGAGTCAGCCAGAACATTGAGCCTGCCAGGAATATGATCTGGACAGTGGTCTTAAGCTTGGAGTACCAGTGCATAAGTCCCAACCAGAACACACATAAAGTGCAATAAAATAAGTAAACTTGGATAAAAAGTATTTAACAAAGTCAAGCATACAGTACACGCATCATAGATTACAGAATGCCCACTCAAGCCAGTGGATGTGGACACATGGGCAAGGGATTAAGTGTCTGCTACAAAAAGTGGATGTCCACTATCTGGTTGATTTGCCCCAAGTCTAAGAAATTTGTTGGTGAACAAACAAATTTTGGACTGAGAAAGCAAATAAGCTTGCTACCTACCAAATCCAGCCTTCCCTGAAAGATGAAAATTTATCTTTTCTGTCTATATATCATATAGACAAAGGGAAGAAACTCTTAACCATTACCTCCCCTTAACCAACGCTAGGTGCCAGAAAGTTTTAAGCTGAGCGATACTTCAAATAGGATGCTTACATTTGTGGAGAGGCTGGGTTTTATCGTAATGTGATCTGGTAAGTATTCTCAAAGAAACATAATTTACTAAAACTTTGCTTTCTCCATTGAATATATTCCCTAATCATATTAATGTTCAGAGAATAGGTAATAAAAGGAGGGAATGCTGAGCAGCCTACTTACAAACTGTCCCCATCCTTTTTTCAATGCTTTGTACATGTATATCTTCAGGCATTTAACCTTGAATTATTATTGCTTTTAATTCAACTTCAAGAGTCCACAGTTTGTCCATTTGACTTTAAACTTAGTTTTGGTTCCCAAAGATTATGTGCCATTTGAGCGATTATGAACATAATTTCAGTAATTTCACATTGTTGGCTTAATTGCTAAACACTGTCTAAATATGCATTTTGTAGATGTTCTTTGGTGACAAAATGTTTTACCTGTATTCACGCCAACTTCTTGAAGTGGACAATCAGGTCAAAATGTAACAAGTTAATAACTAAACTGATAATAAAACAATATTCACTTGACCTTCTGGAACAGTTTTTCAGTATTTGTCATGTGGACTGAAAGAATATACTGTACCAAATAAGTTGTATCTGCATCAACTCAAAATAATACATACAAGTTCATCTCCCACCAAAAATATTTAAGTGATTATGCTTTTTCATGACATTCACCCATCCATTTGGTAATATTAAACTTGTCAGATGAGAAAACCAGCAATCATAAGTATATTTGTTTAAGCTGTTGGCAAAAGAATACAGCAGCATGTAATTTGTAGAGTCTGTGCACAAACAATAGCCCTATGGTAAAGGTAAACATGTGTCTAGTTCTTGAGAAAATGTGTCACATGTACATGTATATTTGGTATGGAAGTACTACAAAGTGGCTGTACTAGAGGTTGTATTTTGGGTAGGGCTATGTATATTTCATTGTTTGGGAACATGTTAAGCACACAATTTTAAAGTGACTGAGGGAATGGAGAAAAAAAAATCATAGTATTTCTTGCATTCTTTATTTTAATAAATGAACAAACAGTCCATGCAATATTGTTACATATTGCTTCACCGTCTTCTCGTATGAACCCATTAATACTTATATGTGATTTTTTCTTTGTTTGTTTAAAAGCAGAATCTCAATCTCTCTCTCTCTCCCTTTGCCACAGTTATTAAAATTGCTGTGCCATGAAACTTTTTATATTTGTGAAGCACCTTAATATTCTAATCAGATTCTTTGATCGGAAATGTATCTTACATCTCTCACAATACTGGACTGTCAGTACATTTTAGTTGGCAAGTCTTTCAATATTATTGTGTACAAATTAAAAAGAGCATTCTTCACTGTCTACCACAGCTCAGCTGCCTGGAAAGTTCCAAGCGATCTAGTGGATGTCTACTATTACATAATTATATTGCTGCGACTTTCTGATGGGGGCAATAAAACTTAATCCATCCACTAAAAGCCTTGACATAGACATCCACGATGACCACTATGTTTGGTCCATGATGGACAACAGCGTGGATGGATTAATTTCCACCGTGGAAACGTGGATTTTCCATAATCCTCGATACATATACTGTATATGCTAATAAACACATAGCAGTGAAATTTAATGCATAGTCCGTTCATAAAATCAAAACCTTAGATGCAAACTTTAACCTTCTGTTTTACATTTGTTGATGCCAATGCCTGGGCACAGCGTAAGCAATCTTGTACTTTGCATAGGCAAGATAATTAAGTACATTAACTGCAAAATGTGTTCATTCAATATGGTTATGTGTGGCAATATGATGCCATTGAAGATTTCACACACACACACATCGAGTGAAACAGAGGCCATAATTATAAATGTTGAAAATCAAACTTCACCTAAAGACTCATGTCAAACTTGACTTCAATCTATGCAGTCCTTCAAAAATTATAGAAGGAAACAAAATCCACTACGGATGTGATGCGACATTACTAGACGAACAGGTAGCCATTAGAAAAATTTTATGTCATCTCCATGGATATGGTGGAAGCATAAAACCAATGAGAATAGTGATGGAACTCTCAGCTCCAGAATCCTCCAGGAGAAAACACAAGCCAGCATTACCTTTGTCTTTGTCTTTCTCTGCGGTCTCCTTTTCTGTGCTACTGAGAAGGTCTTCAAACCCCCAACAAAGAACATGCTTAGTGCCAAGAACTGCACAGGGCTGGTTTTGTCCCCCCTCTGTTTCTAAAAGTTTCACAAGAATATCTGCCACTGGTAAGTTCTCAATGTCCGATAGTTGCTGTAGAAGGTGTACTGTATGTATGAAAGACTTCAAGTGGCCCCTAAAAGAAATGGAGTATAACCATTAGAAAGAGAAGAAAAGAGTAAAATACTTTCCTTGCATAGAATATATTACATACGGATGAAAAACTAAATTAGTCAACAAGGAATATGACATGCTCTACATGTAACATTCATTTCAGCAGAAGAGATGTTGGGGTGATAATGACAATAAGTTATGATACACTTGCAAGCCTGATGAATATATGTACCTAATGTATCCATGCACCTGTGTGATTACCTGTAATTTTCTTTAAAAACTTGAACTGCAATCAAATTTATATGAATAAATAAATAACAATATTTAACGATGTATAACACACACCTAACTACAACAACAGAGACCTTGATATACCATCACATACAGTAATGCACCAGCATGCCAGGGTCTACACTGTTTATTTTATCTGTAATTTTATTTTGAGCATCATAGACCCTGGCACTAGAGCACATTATGCGATAGCAGATTAGACCTGGAGATCATAAAACTCTGAACTTGAGTTTGAGATTGGGTTTTCACTTTCAGACAATCAAAAGTGGTGTCACAAAAGAGGAATTGTTTGTGATTGGCTGACAAAATCTCAAGCTCATAAGTTTTACAATTTCCTGGTATGGAACTGCACTGTTCATGATTTTCTGTGTGTGTTCTAAATGGGTAAATGAGGTACTTTTTCAAGCTAAAATGATACTGAACTCTTCAATTGTAGTCTTTAATATAATTTTCCTGTATGAGCTTGAGGGGGAGCTACTGGGGATTCCTCTCCTGTTATTAAGGGATAAATCACTGTTTTGCTCATAATTTTCTGTTCCCTTAGCAATATGCATATAAAATATGTAATATCTCACAGATTTTCAGGGAGAATCTTGGAAAATCAGGGGACTCTCTTGGAAAATTGGTAAAACTCTCCATTTCCTTGCTAAGAGATCGAATTTCCTGTTGTATTTTATTATACTTCTAGCCCTTTTGTAAAATATCATGATATATTTGACGTATTTTTTCTAAATGGGTTCAGATACTGGCTTTAAGTTGTATCTTTAAGTAAGAGGTTGAATTAATAACGAGTCACTTTGAAGGACAAAAGTGACAAATGCTGAATAGATCTGGGTTTTGGGATAAGGCATGTGTTTCACCAGTGATCACACTATTGTTAGCTGATGCTAAGAAACAAATTATACTGTCAATCATTGTCTACCATTTAACTAATACATGAATATCCAAGGTATTAAGTTTTCTAGCTAAACAATGGCAAATCAATGTCCATTTTAAAGCTGATGCTGAAAATGAGTATAACAAATGCCAAATATCATTACAGTGATTTTTTCCCCAGAAATGGAAAAAGTAGAGCCCAAGAGCCAATACCAGGACCAAGAGTGGATTCATTTAGGAAAAAAAACAAAAAAAATGAGGTTGCAAATATCCTTACCTATTCCTTGTCTATTTCAAGAAAATTCAAACACATATCATTATCAGCCTCCCCTGACATGGGCTTTAGGTACCAGGATTTGAATTCCTCGTGCTTGAGTAACAATTACCCTCTTGAATTCTTTTTGGACATTTCAGTCTACATTTTGTTTTCCCTGTTTACTGCTTTGGAAATAAATCAAACAGTGTTTTTGCCTAAGATTTTACATTCTCTTCTTAACATTTTCTGTCCATAATTACGGACCATATGTTCTCATTTGGTGCCCATGCTAATCAAAATCAAAGACATCTCTGTGAACCTTATGCTTCTTGGCAATGAGCACATTCTATTCAGTAAGCTAGCTTGAGGTGCACTTGATTCAGTAATTTAAAATCAACCATAACAATCCTTTCTCTTCACGGATTTGCCATATGTGTGACACAGAAGCAACTTTCTTGCACCAATGATTTAAAAAAGGATTAATGGTGCAACAGGGCAACCCAAAATGAACACTGAACATTTCTCTGCATTGAAATCATCCCATGTAGCTTGGGGCAAAATGCATAATCATATGATTTAAATCTACTATTCTTTATTTTAAAAATTCTGTAATATCTTTTTTCCCTTTTTTGCACATGCAAAATATTATGATTTTAACTTTTTTTGAACGAATATTTTAAAGGATTTGATGAAAAATACCAAGTTCTATTTATGAAAAAATATGATTTCATTAATTATGATTTTTATGGATAGATGGTGTACTAAAAACAAGAGGCCCATGTGGGCCCAATATTACTCACCTGGGTAGTTGACATATGTCAGCTTGTGAATGCAAATTCACACACATATTGAAACTGTAGATTGGAAAGAAAAGCTGGAGCACATTGTTGTTATATTGTTAATAATAATAAGGTTATCAGTATTTATTATTATTATTATTATTATTATTATTATTATTATAATCTGATCGCTACATTGCCAAAAAAAAAGCTACGCTTCAAAATGCTAACTATAAAAAAAGGTTACCCTTCAAAATGCTAACTGCATGCTTCAAGTTCCCTCTGTCTACTGAAGGTGCCCTCTGGATAGGATGATTACCATGCCTTTTACAGATTCTGTGGGAAACATTAATCTATAGTGCAAAGATGTTGCACCTTTATTAAGTTGTCAAGTGAACATTTTTTGTACCTCTGCACCTCAATGATGGTCAAGCTATTGGGACTTGTCAAATTTAGTGGGACACTGGCAGTTTGGGGTGGAAGAATGTCCCCTGGACTCACTCAAGGTGCAACATTGGTGCAGGATCTGTGGAATGCCATTAAAAATTATGTGTCGAACTTACAAATTTAAATGGACCCAGTCTGGTACCTTACCAAATTTTGGTACTGTGATGTTTATGAGATTCCTTTTGTCTTCATGCATCAGGGTTCTCCAGGATGCCAAAATCCACATAAAAGTAAGCATATTTTTCATTTTTGGATGAATGAAAATTCCAACAGCTCAGTCCTCAATATACAAGTACTTTTGTTGGCAAAATTCTCTTTTATATCAACCGTTTGTACAAAGCAAGTATCAATCATGTAGTGTGCCAGCTATCAAACAAAGTTCAAGTGATTTTAATGGGATTAGGAGATACCGCATAGGTTAGATCTTAACAGACAAGGAGATTAAGACACCCGCTACTCAATTGTGAGTGTGTAATGATCATTTTGATCAAAAGACTAATTGCATGCACGTGTGCTTTGACACCTCGCTTTGATAAGCATTAGTCAACAGTTTTAATCCATCATATTAAAAATCCTCACACAATGTTAGGAACATTTACTTGTCATCGTATACCATATTTAAAAAAATAGTGCCAATATTTTGGGATTTATTTTGTATGTCAGAGGAATACAAACTCACATGTCAATTGTCATAAAATCAGCTGTTTTTCAGTGTCATGTCAAAAAATACCTTCATTTTCAAGGATTATCATGTGGGAACTATTCCGACAGCAACTTTACATAATTTCTTTGGTGCCATGTGCAAGACTAAATGAGATGATTCTCACGAGGCGAGCCAACAGAACTTAGTAGATGCATCTAGTTTTAATAAAGAAAACAGAACACCAAAGAGACTGAGAGAATCATGGAAAAGAACATTCTCATGGGTCGAAAAAGAAGAAAACAGTAAAACATTATTAGCTTTATGCACTGGTATCGCAACTTTGGAAGGAAGAATGCAATGGCAACCCAAGGAACGCTGAATTTGCAAAGTTCAACATAACCACATCGAGACAAAGGGTCCTGGACATTTAAAACAAGAAACTGTAATGAAATTGATGAGGGTGATGGAGGAAGGTCCAGAACTTTAGGATTTAGATCAAAACCTCTTGTGAAGAAATTTTTAAAGCTTCTTTAAGAAAAAAGTGAATTTAGTATGGTGCATTGCTTAGAGATCAAATAAAAAAAGTGAATGGAATATGGTCATTTGCTGCTTTTTCCAGTGTTTTGGAAAATGTATTGATCTGAAATGGAATTAAGCTAATGAAAAGAAATTATAATCTCTTCCTTGATTATTTCTAGCTGCACACAATAGTAAAGAAGGGCAAGGTAAAGGCACTGAGAATTGTTGTAGTTGTAACATCACAATCACGGTTATCAACTGCCTTAATGTTTAATTTGTTTATTATAATACTAAATATTTTGCAATGAATGAACATTAACAATCTCGTCACATATATATTGGTGACACAACAATACACTCATAATGTTTTACATTATTGCAAGGGAAAAGAAAAGTATTATCATTGGGACTGCAAGTTTTAGTGCTGGGACTGCAACTTTATTCAAGGAAGCAGTATTGGACTGCAACTTTAAAAATCCAGTGGAGAACCCTAATGTATGTATCCATTTTTTGTGCTTGTGACTTGCATTTATTTACTAGCTGGGTCGAACATGTCTCCAAATTTGGAATTTCTATATTCAACACCTCTATAATCATCTGCCAGCCACCTATAATATATTCTGAGGTACATGTATTAATTTGACTGTTTTTGTATAGGTGGGGTAAATGAGGTCTGAATGTGTTAAACAACATTATGCAACTGACACTGACTAAGGTCAACAACAAAAAATGGGAAGCTGAGTAGTAATTTTTTAAAATTACTTTTGTTATTCAGTGGTGAAAAACTGAGCATGGTTGGCATCATTTATTTTTGGAGGTGCGTACATGATAAAAAGTTATAGGGTCGGAGCCATTAAAGTAATGTGGGTCAGGTAACCAGAACCATACATTTGGAAGGGGATTGGATGCCTAATACAAACACATGCATGCATGAACATAATCTCAGAGTCCTAACATGTTGCTTAAAAAAAAATCATCAAAGCAATAATCACTTCCTTGCAAATAATATTTCTATAATTTATCACCTTGCACAGGTAAAAGCTACGAGGGCTGAGGCTATATTCTGGCGTTGATCCAAGTCCTCAATATGTTGACTGGAACCTCTATCTTCCTGCTCTCCTAACCACTTACATAGGAGTGATTCTAGTCCTTTCAAACAGTCACCTGGTTCTTTTGAAAGACTCAGTGGGGCACAATCTCTAAGACAGCTCAAGAGCACTCGTGCTGTCACACCACACAAGGACGGATCAATCAGACTCTGAGACTGAAGCAATGGTAAAACTAATAACACACTTATACGTGTGGAAAAAGATGCTTGCTCGGGTTCCTTCCACAGGCCTTGCTTTTTTAGCAATGTAATAGTTTCTTCATTTGTGTTACTTTCTCTTTCATTTTGTTCCTCGATTGACAGCTGTTTTTGAGCATTCCAATACCCACGAAGAGCATTTAAGCGATATTCTAGTAATTTTGCATATGCATTATTTTGAGTGCCGCATACTGCTAGAAGACGATCACTCAGCTCGGATGGATTTTTCATATCAAAAGTGATGACTTCATGTTCACCCTCCTGAGCACTGTTGACATCCTTGGGAACTTCCACGAGATCCGTAACGCGGATAAGGCCATCGTGGAGAAATAGTGTCTCCTCGTTTACAGAGAGCCACTGACAAGTTTCCGGGCCTATATTCGACATTGCAAACACAACGCCTTTCCTCGCGGTCTATCCGCATAAAAACACAAGCAAATGCCACGACGGAAAACAGCTATAATTATTTGTGTTTCATTTTCTTCTGCAAATTTCAGCCATTACAGTATAATCGATATTTTTGGAAACCAATCAAAATCGACCTTACATATCGCTTTAGTCAGTGATTTGAAACCGAGAATATATAAAGAGGACAAAACATGGATATATTGAATGCCAACTTTATATATATATGAAATAAAGTAAAAATGAAGAGTTTTAATATAAAATTGTACAAATATATACAACACACAGGAATATCTCTGGCTTATGTCGCAAATTGAAAGTATATTTATCAAAAACATTTCTCCATTTATATACATCCCTTCCCAAGTGGTCTAGTGGTTAGGATTCCGCGCTCTCACCGCGGCGGCCGGGGTTCGATTCCCCGCTTGGGAAATTAGTTTTTTTTCTTACTTAGTTTTGAAAAATCATTTCTATTTTTTTTTATTTTTTTTTTCCAGGTTGTTCAGCCGAACTTTGTTTCCTTTATTATTCAATTCTATCTACAGACTCAAAAAGTCCCCATTAGCAGAAATTATAACAATAAAAGTACCATGTAACAACGAATTGTACGGTAGATTTACATCTACATCATGTATGTGTACACGTGCAAATAACAGTCAATAAGAGCCTAGGAACCATACAGTATTTCTTTGAAAGAGTTTTTAAAAACTGCAGTATAGTTAGTTATATTATACATGCTGTGTGTTTCTAACAATTAGTTAAAATTTAATTGTGCTCTACTTTAAAGACGTGTTTTCTTGCGAGCAAACCAATTTTTGTGCAATAATGAGAGTTTTGTGTCAACGATTTCTTTTTTAACATTGTAGGCATGATTTTCAATAACTTTCGTTGAACCGTTTCAATTTTTTGGGTCAAGACAGATTGGTGAGGGGAAGAAATTTTACAGCACTAATCAGGTCTACACCTTACGAAAGATAGATATAAAAGACGTATGACTGATATATTTTCAAAGTTTTTCCAAGTGCGCTTAAAAACAACAGCATTTGCATTGCTTTGGATATAGTGGCTTAAAGAGACATACAATTTTATTTTATTTTATTTTATTTTATTTTTTTACAAAAATTGGGGGGGGGGGGGGGCTCGGCTTATTCTTTGAGCCGGGATATTTATTTTCTTTTTAATCTCGAGATACAAAAATGTTCTTCAATTTTTTTCAACCTTTTTGAGGAACGAAAATTAAGTTCCAAAAAATCCTAGCCACTCCCTGCCAACTCCCACCCACTCCGGGCCTGAAAATTAAAGATCCCTAACATGGACATTAAAAATGAGGATACTTGTTAGACATACACCCAAATCTTTCACACAGCTCTCATCTTTTAGCTTCACACCTTCCATTAAATAGCCATTGCAAATAGGATTTTTCTTATTGGTAAAACTGATGTAACAACACTTCTACTGTCATTTCTCACACCAGTCATATACACTGTCTACATCTCTCTAGAGGAGCTTGAAATCGCTTACTGTACCATACAGCGATACAACTTTCCTTTATTAGAAAAAAAGACACTTTGAGTGCTCTAAAACTAACGGAAGGTCATTTATATGTATTCCAAATAGTATTGGCACCAAAAGAGAACCCTGACGTGCCCCAAAAATGACATCGCACCATTTTGAACCTTTACCATTTACAACAACTATTTGATATCTGTCACACAAACATGAGAACAAAACAGTTACAATATTCCCAATCACACCACAGGATTATGGTGTTATGTCAAAGCAGTTTGTGAGACACGGAATCAAAAATGCTTTGCAATAATCAGCATAAACTGCGTTAACCTGTGACTTGGTATCAATTACGTTTGAAAGGTGATTAGTACCGCTCCCAAGTGGTCTAGTGGTTAGGATTCCGCGCTTTCACCGCGGCGGCCGGGGTTCGATTCCCCGCTTGGGAAATTGATATTTTACTTCGCTATTTTAAAAAAATCTTTCTTGTTTTTTTTTATTTTTTGTTTTTTTTCCTGATTATCCGAACTTTGTTTATTTAATTTTATTTATTTTCAGTTCTACATGATTCAAATCTCCCTATGGGCAGAAATTATAACATTAAAAGCACCATATAACGTCGAATTGTAATGTACATTTCATCTACATCATGTATACACGTGCAACTAACAGTAAATTAGAGCCTGGGAATCATACATTATTTCTTTGAAAAAGTTTTTAAAAACTGCAATATAGTTAGTCACAATATCTATGTTGTGTGTTTCTAAAAATGAGTTACAATTTATTTGTGCTCAACTTTAAAGACGATTTTTTCTGATAAACAAAGCATTTTTTGTGCAATAATGTGAGTTTTGTGTCAAAGATTTTGATTTTTTTTTTTTGGAAAATTGTAGGCTATTTGACTTACTAAACAGGGACAGTCAAATGAAACTGTATACATTTAGAAAGAAATACAAAGTCAATAATCGTTCTCCTACTTTCGAAGGGTGTTAAATTAAAATGTCTGCAGATTCGCTCATAGGAGTTATTGGTAAAATCCAAACCTGATTTAAAACACATGAATTTCAACAACTTTTGTTGAACCGTTCCAATTTGTTGCATCAAGACAGATTGGGAAGGGAAAGAAATTTTACAACACTAATCAAGTCTACACCTTACTAAAGATAGATACAACGGACGTATGACCGATATATTTTCAAAGTTTTTGCAAGTGCGCTTGAAAAAACACAACACAAAACAACAACATTTCCATTGCTTTGGATATAGTGCCCTCAAGGGACAGACCATATCATTTTGTTAGGGGGAGTGGCTCGGGGCTCGGATTTTATTTCGAGTCGGGATATTTATTTTCTCTTTAATCTCGAGATACAAAAATGTTCTTGATTTTTTTTCAACCTATTTGAGGGCCGGAAATTTCGTTCACAAAAATCCAAGTTTCCCCCTCCCCCTCCCCCTCCCCGGTCAGGAAATCAAACATCCCTAACATGAACATTAAAACTGAAGATACTTGTCAGACATACAGCCAAATCTTTCACACAGCTCTCATCTTTTAGCTTCACACCTTCCATTAAATAGCCATTGCAAATAGGATTTTTCTTATTGGTAAAACTGATGTAACAACACTTCTTGAGCAATCACTTTCTACTGTCATTTCTCACACCAGTCATATACACTGTCTACATCTCTCTTGAGGAGCTTGAAATCGCTTACTGTACGACACAGCGATACAACTTTCCTTCATTAGAAAAAAAAACACTTTGTGTGTTCTAAAACTAACGGAAGGTCATTTATATGTATTCCAAATAGTATTGGCACCAAAAGAGAACCCTGACGTGCCCCAAAAATGACATCGCACCATTTTGAACCTTTACCATTTACAACAACTATTTCATATCTGTCACACAAACATGAGAACAAAACAGTTACAATATTCCCAATCACACCACAGGATTATGGTTTATGTCAAAGCAGTTTGTGAGACACGGAATCAAAAATGCTATGGAAAAATCAGTATAAACTGCGTTAACTTGTGACTTGCTATCAATTACTTTTTAAATAAAACCAGTAACGCTTGCTAAATTGGTTACTGTAAAATGTTTTTGCATAAAACCATGCTGTTCTTCACGTATGGTAAAGTTTAATAACAAATTAAAATGTTTATCTACAATTTTTTTAAACACTTTGGATACGATTGGTAACAATGACAATGGTCTATAACTTGAGACTACAATTCTATCACCTGATTTTAAAACTGGAATAATATTGGCTTTCTTTTTAATAGATCAGCCATAGTACCTGACTTTGCAGACATGTTAAAAAGTTTCCACACAGGTAGACATAGTTCACCAGCACATGTTTGTAAAAGAATACCATAGATATTACCAAAACCACAGGCTTTTTCACATTAAGTTCACTCATAGCTTTGAGTACATCAGTACATTTAATGTATATGCTGTTTAAGGGGTCATTGGATGGAATGTAACCGTGTATATCGGCTAAACAATCTACAGGATTTAAGACATTTTTAAATAAAGTTTTGAACATGCTTGCAATGTCTAAAGAGACTGTAGATGTAGAAGCACTATCTCTTATTGATGGATGGACTGAACCTTACTGCTTTTTACATTTTACAAAACTCCAAAGATGTTAAGGTTTGCTTTATGGAAAATTCAATATTTGTGATACAAGCTTTGTATTTATACTGTTAAAGTTTTTCTTAGTTCTATTCTGATACAGAAAAAAAAATTATGGTACTGTTCGGAGAATTCCACTCGTCTCCTCTTTATATACTCTCTATTAGCTTTCACCTTCTCTCTCACTGCAGCAAGTAATCATTATCGTAACAAAACAGGAAAACGTCTCTTTGTAAGTTTTGCAATTGGTACACATTCAATTATAACCGAATTTAAGTTTTCAAAAAACAAAAACAAAAAACAAAAATTGAAAGCTCCATCCACATTGTCATACGACTCTAAAGACCAATTAAACAATGTAAAGGATACTTTATGCGAATCATGGTCTATAACTAGATCATTTCTCTCTGTTACAGGTTAATACGCTTTTACCTCAGGTTTACAAAATACCCTTTTATTGTCTCATAGTCAGAATCCAAAGCATATTCAGCTAAATCTCCACGTACTTGGTACAGTGAACTTATAATCCAATCCAACACCTTGCCTTTTCTGGTAGGATTAGTGATGAATTCATCGGCAGTTTTCACTCAGCATATTTAAAATTGAGTTGTATTTGATAGTGTCCAAGTTGTTCGAAACACAACGAGGTAACAAGTGGAGTTGACTGTCAATTTTTTCCTACCGATTCATGATAATCCATGAACGAAGAAAATCTCAAATTCAGAGATATTCCAGCTGGTAGTACCCTTACTTTATGATTTCTATCACTTATATGTGGCAAGCCAAATTACTATTTATTTATTTTTTTAAAATAGATATATATATATAAGATATCTTATAAACGTTATAAGATATTTCATACACTTTATAAGATATTTTCTAAAACTGTTAATTATATAAGATATCTTGTATATTTGATACGACATCTTATCTGATTAATCAGATGCTAGTAGTTACTAGGGTCACTATAGTCCCCTACGGAAAATTAACATTGCGGCAAATCTGGGAATTTAAAATTATGTCCGGGACGATATGGCCATAAATAGGAATTTGACATTACGAATGTCACTATGGCCTCTATGGGAATTTAACATTACGAAGGTCGCTATGACCACCTACGGGAATTAATAGGGCCCTACGAAATGTAACATTAGTGGTCTTTGGGTACCTACGGTCGTTTGACATTAGTGGTTTTTGGCCCAGTATGGGTCCATAGTGGAATTAAGATTATTAGCCCACTATGGGACCGAAAGTGAACTTAACATTAGCGGTTTATGGGAACGTACAAATTGAGAAAACATTCATTAGAAATAGTTCTGCCTTTTTTTTTATACAGTCCCAAGTGGTCTAGTGGTTAGGATTCCGCGCTCTCACCGCAGCGGCCGGGGTTCGATTCCCCGCTTGGGAAATTAGTTTTTTCTTACTTAGTTTTGAAAAATCATTTTTGTTTTTTGTTTCCGTTGTTCAGCCGAACTTTGTTTCCTTTATTATTCAATTCTATCTACAGACTCAAAAAGTCCCCATTAGCAGAAATTATAACAATAAAAGTACCATGTAACAACGAATTGTACGGTAGATTTACATCTACATCATGTATGTGTACACGTGCAAATAACAGTCAATAAGAGCCTAGGAACCATACAGTATTTCTTTGAAAGAGTTTTTAAAAACTGCAATATATTTAGTCATAATATACATGCTGTGTGTTTCTAACAATTAGTTAAAATTTAATTGTGCTCTACTTTAAAGACGGCGTTTTCTTATGAGCAAACCAATTTTTGTGCAATAATGAGAGTTTTGTATCAAAAATTTCTTTTTGCAACATTGTAGGCATGAATTTCAATAACTTTCGTTGAAGAATTTCAATTTGTTCGGCCAAGACAGATTGGTGAGGGGAAGACATTTTACAGCACTAATCAGGTCTACACCTTACTAAAGATAGATATAAAGGATGTATGACTGATATATTTTCAAAGTTTTTTGTAAGTGCGCTTAAAAAAAACAACAACAGCATTTGCATTGCTTTGGATATAGTGGCCTAAAGAGACATACAATACTATTTTATTTTATTTTATTTTACTTTATTTTATTTTATTTATTTTATTTATTTTTTTTGGGGGGGGGAGGGGTGGGTTCGGCTTTTTCTTTGAGCCGGGATATTTATTTTCTCTTTAACCTCGACATACAAAAATGTTCTTCAATTTTTTTCAACCTATTTGAGGTCTGGAAATTTAGTTCCAAAAAATCCTAGCCACTCCCTGCCAACTCCCACCCACTCCGGGCCTGAAAATTAAAGATCCCTAACATGGACATTAAAACTGAAGATACTTGTCAGACATACAGCCAAATCTTTCACACAGCTCTCATCTTTTAGCTTCACACCTTCCATTAAATAGCTATTTAAAATATAATTTTTCTTATTGGTAAAACTGATGTAACAACACTTCTTCAGCAATCACTTTCTACTGTCATTTCTCACACCAGTCATATACACTGTCTACATCTCTCTAGAGGAGCTTGAAATCGCTTACTGTACGATACAGCGATACAACTTTCCTTCATTAGAAAAAAAGACTCTTTGAGTGCTCTAAAACTAACGGAAGGTCATTTATATGTATTCCAAATAGTATTGGCACCAAAAGAGAACCCTGACGTGCCCCAAAAATGACATCGCACCATTTTGAACCTTTACCATTTACAACAACTATTTCATATCTGTCACACAAACATGAGAACAAAACAGTTAAAATATTCCCAGTCACACCACAGGATTATGGTGTTATGTCAAAGCAGTTTGTGAGACACGGAATCAAAAATGCTGTGGAAAAATCAGTATAAACTGCGTTAACCTGTGACTTGCTTTCAATTACTTTTGAAATAATATCAGTCCCACTCCCAAGTAGTCTAGTGGTTAGGATTCCGCGCTTTCACCGCGGCGGCCGGGGTTCGATTCCCCGCTTGGGAAATTGATATTTTTCTTAGCTATTTTAAAAAAATCTTTCCTTGTTTTTTTTTTATTTTGTTTTTTTCCCTGATTTTCCGAACTTTGTTTATTTAATTTTATTTATTTTCAGTTCTACATGATTCAAATCTCCCTATGGGCAGAAATTATAACATTAAAAGCACCATATAACGTCAAATTGTAAGGTACATTTCATCTACATCATGTATACATGTACAACTAACAGTAAATTAGAGCCTGGGAATCATACATTATTTCTTTGAAAAAGTTTTTAAAAACTGCAATATAGTTAGTCACAATATCTATGTTGTGCGTTTCTAAAAATGAGTTATAATTTATTTGTGCTCAACTTTAAAGACGATTTTTCTGATAAACAAAGCATTTTTTGTGCAATAATGTGAGTTTTGTGTCAAAGATTTTGATTTTTTTTTTTTGGAAAATTGTAGGCTATTTGACTTACTAAACAGGGACAGTCAAATGAAACTGTATACATTTAGAAAGAAATACAAAGTCAATAATCGTTCTCCTACTTTCGAAGGGTGTTAAATTAAAATGTCTGCAGATTCGCTCATAGGAGTTATTGGTAAAATCCAAACCTGATTTAAAACACATGAATTTCAACAACTTTTGTTGAACCGTTCCAATTTGTTGCATCAAGACAGATTGGGAAGGGAAAGAAATTTTACAACACTAATCAAGTCTACACCTTACTAAAGATAGATACAACGGACGTATGACCGATATATTTTCAAAGTTTTTGCAAGTGCGCTTGAAAAAACACAACACAAAACAACAACATTTCCATTGCTTTGGATATAGTGCCCTCAAGGGACAGACCATATCATTTTGTTAGGGGGAGTGGCTCGGGGCTCGGATTTTATTTCGAGTCGGGATATTTATTTTCTCTTTAATCTCGAGATACAGAAATGTTCTTGTTTTTTTTTTTCAATCTATTTGAGGACCGGAAATTTTGTTCACAAAAATCCAAGTTTCCCTCTCCCCCTCCCCCTCCCCGGTCAGGAAATCAAACGTCCCTAACATGGACATTAAAACTGAGGATACTTGTCAGACATACACCCAAATCTTTCACACAGCTCTCATCTTTTAGCTTCACACCTTCCATTAAATAGCTATTGCAAATAGGATTTTTCTTATTGGTAAAACTGATGTAACAACACTTCTTCAGCAATCACTTTCTACTGTCATTTCTCACACCAGTCATATACACTGTCTACATCTCTCTTGAGGAGCTTGAAAATCTCTTACTGTACGACACAACGATACAACATTGCGTCATTAGAAAAAAAGACACTTTGAGTGCTCTAAAACTAACGGAAGGTCATTTATATGTATTCAAAATAGTATTGGCACCAAAAGAGAACCCTGACGTGCCCCAAAAATGACATCGCACCATTTTGAACCTTTACCATTTACAACAACTATTTGATATCTGTCACACAAACATGAGAACAAAACAGTTACAATATTCCCAGTCACACCACAGGATTATGGTTTATGTCAAAGCAGTTTGTGAGACACGGAATCAGAAATGCTGTGGAAAAATCAGTATAAACTGCGATAACTTGTGACTTGCTATCAAGTAATTTTTAAATAAAACCAGTAACGCTTGCTAAATTGGTTACTGTAAAATGTTTTTGCATAAAACCATGCTGTTCTTCACGTATAGTAAAGTTTAATAACAAATTAAAATGTTTATCTACAATTTTTTTAAACACTTTGGATACGATTGGTAACAATGACAATGGTCTATAACTTGAGACTACAATTCTATCACCTGATTTTAAAACTGGAATAATATTGGCTTTCTTTTTAATAGATCAGAAAAAGTACCCTACTTTGCAGACATGTTAAAAAGTTTCCACACAGGTAGACATAGTTCACCAGCACATGTTTGTAAAATAATACCAGAGATATTACCAAAACCACAGGCTTTTTCACATTAAGTTCACTCATAACTTTGAGTACATCAGTACATTTAATGTATATGCGGTTTAAGGGGTCATTGGATGGAATGTAACCGTGTATATCGGCTAAATAATCTACAGGATTTAAGACATTTTAAAATAAAGTTTTGAACATGTTTGCAATGTCTTTATATGTGGCAACCCAAATTACTATTTATTTATAAAAAAATAAAAAACGTATATCAATATAAACGTTATAAGACATTTGTTACACTTTATAAGATATTTTCTAAAACTGTTAATTATATAAGATATCTTGTATATTTGATAAGACATCTTATCTGATTAATCAGATGTTAGTAGGGTGCCACTATAGTCCCCTAAGGAAAATTAACATTGCGGCAAATCTGGAACGGTATGGCCATCTATGGGAATTTACAATTATGTCTGGGACGATATGGCCATAAATTGGAATTTGACTACCGTATTTACCGTATATGTTGGGACACCGTATATGTTGGGACACCATAAATTAATTTTTAAAGTAATTTTTTTGTGCACTGTAAGTTCTGGGACAGATCGTTTTTTTCGAGTCGTAAGTTTTGGGACACCTTTTTTATTTGCGAAATGTTGTTATATTGTTAACCTGGATATAATACACTCTTGGTTATTTTGCACCATACATCGGATCATGCGTGAATTGCTGGTGCCTTCAAGCAATCGGTCGTTATTTATGTCTCTCTCTTTCTATTGTTTGTGATTTTGCTGGATCCAATTTTAAGTTTGATAATATACCGGTATTCAAACTTCTGAGGACACCTATATTCACGTCAATAAAATAATGTGTCAATGTTGTTACCTGACATAAGCGATACACACGACCGGTACTCTACATTACCGGACCATGTGTTAGTGGATACGTTTGTGTCTTTTATGCATAAATTGCTTATGAAGATCAAAAAAGAGGAATAAATGAGAACAGTACAAGGTTAGTTTCTTTCAGTTTATTATCAAATAAACGTTTAATTTACATACCTTATTTTAACATGAAGTGCTGCGGGGGGGGGGGGGGGCAAATTCAACACAATTTGTTTCGGTTCATAAGTTTTTGGACATATGATCTAGTTGAAAAAATGTTTAACCATAAGTTATGGGACAGGAAAAAATTCATTTATTTTATCCCGTCCCAATATATACGGTAAATACGGTATACAGATGTCACTGTGACCAACTATGGGAATTTAACATTACGAATGTCACTATGACCACTGAACGGAATTAATGGGGCCTACGGAATTTAACATCAGTGGTCTTTGGGAACCTAAGGTCGTTTAACATTAGTGGTGTTTGTCCCAGTTTGGGTCCATACTGGAATTAATATTACTGGGCCACTACGGCGCCGAAATTGAACTTAACATAAGAGGTGTATGGGAACGTACAAATTGAGAAAACATTCATTAGAAATATTTCTTCCTTTCTATTTATCCAGTCCCAAGTGGTCTAGTGGTTAGGATTCTGCGCTTTCACCGCGGAAATTAGCAACAAAGATTTCTCTGAATCTTAATAAACAGAAGAGATACAATCATTTCAAATATACTCTCTTTAAGGGCATGCATTACCGGTATTATACATTGTACGTTGCCATTTTACAAGTTACATGTATCAAGAATAAAAACATTTTACTTTTTTTAAATCAGATTTCAGAATATATTCATTACCGGTACTTAAAGATAAAAATTAATTTGCCTCTTTATTCAAAACAAACTACAGCACAAATTGTTCTATCACAAATATAATGACATTTAGGCCATTTATAAAAAATAGCTTGAATTGGCACATGTCCTTACATGCGGAAACAGTTCTTGTCATCCACTTGTATGGCACTGTAATATATTCATTTAAGTGATTTGTTTTAGTTCATTGAATGCACTATGTTTTATGTTTTTATACTTATATCACTGTATTTAAGGTCTGCTTTTAAAATAAAATGTTGATGCTGATTACTGATCCTCAACTTACTTTAAAATGCCCTCAAGACTAAGAAAACACATAAGTAATTTAAATTTCAAAATATGTACTTTTTGAGAACCCTGACAAGAACTGGTAGGCACCTGTAATCATCTTGTGACTTTACTCCTGATTAACATATATTCAACCCACACATGACGGTCCCATATTGGAAACCAATTAGCATGACACAAGTTTAAAACATACCAAACCAGCCTAATTATGTTAGAAAAATCTCAAGTTCAAATGATAGGAAAAATGCCCAAAAGAGTCATATTTTTTTTAATTATTAAGTATAGTTAACCTGACATTGGCTCTGATAAAGAGATAATTGAGAAAAACTTATTATGGTTTTTAAGCCTTAGATAACTGACAAATCCCCAAACTCAATCTACCTACCACAAGCTTCAAGTCAATTGTTGTTCCATAACAAATTTCAATGGGCAGCTAGCCATTATTACATACAACATACATCATACAACATATGATCCATTACATAATGACACCTGTTGCATGAAGCTGTCCCAGACAACATATGAACCATTACATAATGACACCTGTTGTATGAAGCCTTGTTAAGGGTATGTCATCTGTTCTAACATTTAGACACCTAGACAGTGAATACTGTATAACATGTATAATAATAATAACTTTATTTCAGACTTAAGTCCAAAGGCATATAAACATATACAGCACAAGCAATTACACAAAAGATATGACAAAACAACAATTTGCTCCAGTGATCAATTATTGATCAATTACAGCAACATATGAAGTGAAACACTTCTGTCAATATTCTGTTGTTATCTACTAGCGATTATGTTTATAAATAAATACACTCTTTTTCTAAGTAAAATGCAAAGACTGTTAACATTGTTATTCACAAACATTCCTGATGCACTATGGTGCCTTTCATAATCCATTCAAAATCTAAACCTATTGTTTTAACAGACACTGAAATGCATTATTGTATAACATGAAAAATGTGTCCAGAAGGAGCACAATACAATTGATACAGTAAGATTTAAAAAACAATGTTTTCATATCTGTAGAACATGTTTTAAAAGACCTTAAAAGCATATTTACTCATAGACCAAGAGAACAATATTGTCTTGGTATATCTCTATCATCTAACACAGGGCCTAAACATTATGGTTGTCCAGGTCTGGGACCCATCTTTTTGGCTGCAGACCCATAATATTTTACCAGTTCTAACCAGTCGGATCGTTAATATTTCTTGGTTTTTCCTATAAATTGAATAAAATATGTGCTGTTTAATTCTTAAAATGTCTGAAAAGTCATAAAAGTGTACTGATTCAAGCAGAAATTACTGTTTTTCTTTACACAACCACAGCTAAAACCACACATCTACTGTATTGGTTTATGGAATTTTGCATGTTGAGCAATGCTTGGACCTGGGCTTTGTATGGTCCTTTTGTTGCATCCAATATAAGACCTATTCAAATTATAATTAAGGTCATCAATATATACATTAAACAGAAATGGGGATAATCCAATTTGTAAAAAGTGTATTATTTTGTCGTCGTAATTGTTTACAAGTTAGTGATGGGTGTGACAAAAAGTTTCAAGACTTTTCTGTTTTCCTAATATAGCTGCTTTATTCAATTTCTGGATGTAGCCAATTTTAAAATAGCGCTGGTTTAATATCATCGATGCTTCAATGAATCGCGATGCTTACTCTGGTCATAGTGTATCATGATACAGATTTAAACAATCGACACCGGACAATGATAGAATGAAACATGAACTAAATGATATGAACCATCCAAAAGTAAATATTTTGAATGAAGTAAACAGCACAGCCCCTTACAAAAATGTAATCCCTTATGGATTTTTGCTCAGAGTTATATTTACTGGATTTGTATCGTTCACTCTTTATATTAAGTTGAAATTTGTTCAAATGTTTACCAGGTCAAACTCATACAAATCATCTGAATACTTTCTTTAGAACCTGCAAAAAGATTTTAATGAGGGTGAACAATAAAAATCCAATAAAAATAACTGCGAGTCAAAATCACTGAAAGGATTAACAACAAGCATACAAACTGTTTCCTTCTACCCACTATATCTACCTACACACATTCTTTGAAACTTCAAAGAATTTTAGTCTCTCATGAGATAGCAGTTACTAATACTTGAAAGTATTTTTAAAAATAATACTGAATGTTGATTTTGATTACTGGTAGTTCTGGTAAATATCTAGGGCTGATCAAAAAAAATGTCATGCACCTGTCCTGGACAAGTGGTTGCAGACAATTCACTTGTCCCACATACCTTTTCACTTGTCCAAAAACTTCAATCTCTTGTCTAGATTCAATGAGAGGCACCCACTTTAATCCATAAAAAAACCCAAAAGAAATCATTTACAACATATTTCTTTCTTTTCTTTCTTCAGGGGGCTTACTTTTTCAGTTTTCCATTGTCATGGTATCTTATATACACTATTTCTTGCTTTGATATGGTAACATCAGTACCTCATCATATTGTGCTGAAATAAATGTGCCCCCCCCCCTTTTCCCATTTAAATATAAGCAAATGCCTACCTCTGATTTAGATATATTCAATAAAGAAATTCTATTAAGAAATAGCATGTCAAACTGTATGCACAAGATCTCATAGGGCAAACAAATTCAACACAAAACAAAACATGACCTTGCAGGTGCCACACCAAATTAACCTTTGTAGTTCATCTCAATATACATACATGTATATTTCAGAAGGAAAATGACATCAGCACATAATGTATTTAGTTTCCAGACCTTGAGTGGTTTTTTAAATTTTTGTCTCATGTGGCCCATATCTACAACTGATAACTATAAAGTACATGTACATAAAAGTGCACTCAGACATAATAAGATACATTAGGGGTTGTAAAAAGAGGCACCCTCCTCATTTACTGTCACATGTCAAGTGTGTCTACTCACAGAATACAATAATAAACATATCTAATCAATGTTTATTGAACATTTAAAAGAAAGTCACAAATAAAAAGACAAAAATCTTAGTTTTTCTTTGTTTTGGGAATTTAGCATATTCTACAACAGATGTAATCAATGATACAAGAAATGTTTGTTTTGCAAACATGGGCTAACTTGTATATTTTTCAGTTTATTTATGTATGCAATACTATTGTGATACATATTGTATCAAGGGCAATTATCCTGACACATATTACTATACAAAATGTCTGGCAATACCCTGCTCTAATGTAAAATGCATCACAAAATGCTAGCTACAAGTTATGAAAATAATAAATATAATAATCATTACATATTTCTTAAGATCTATGATTATATGTATATTCTTCAAAAAAACTTATGTGAGATATAAAATTTATTGTTAAAAATATACATTATTAACAAAATTGAAACAGTTATCAATAACAAGTTTATTATGAGACACTATCAATCATTTAAAGGTATGTACAAAAATAAAGTCTTCATATGCTAAATTCCAATATTCTTTCTCATAAAAACAAGATCTGATGAAATCTAATGCATTACCAACTGATCCTGTAACTTTGCAACAAGTGAGCAGGAAAGTGTGAGCCACCGAGCTCTGTTTTTTGCTCTGTTACACATTTAGAAAATGTGATAAACAGTTACTGCATTTTGAAGTTAGAAATCAAACTTTTATCTCTGATATCATTACACATAAACAAAATTTTTTTATAAATGCAATAACTAGTCTTGATCTAACCAAAGCCACTGGACTTAACCAAATTAGTCATAAACTGTCATAAACTGTTACAAAATATAGTAGAAGAAATTTCTGTGCCATTGCAAATATTAAATAAATCAATTGAAGCCTGGGTTTCCCTGCACAGAAGAAACTAGTGCATATCCTAGTGATCAGTAAGAAAGGAGGCAAAACACTTGTCTAATTATAGACCAATTTTTCTACTGAGTTGTGTGTCTAAGGTTTTTGAAAGAAAATAATTTAAAGATCTATATAATCTTTTTGCATGAAATTGACTCGATATAAAAATATAAATCTGGATTTCTATCCAGGTCATTTAACAACTCATCAATTAATTGAAAATTACCATAAAATATGTTTTTCTCTCAATTCAAATGAAATCACATTTAACATTATTTGATGTGAGTCAAGTTTTGAACAGAGTATGCATAAAAAGGGTTAGTTTATAGACTTCAAAAATATGGATTTGCTGGTAAACTTCTACCATGGCTCAAAAGCTATTTAACAAACCATTGCTTAATTATTTTGTGGTGAAATGAATGTCTTCTTTGGAGTATTTTCATATGTTCTGGAAAGGACCTAGATGAAAAAAGGGTGATGGCTGGAGGGACTGTAAACTGACTCCAATATACCCTTACCCCAAACTTCTTTTGCAGGGGGTAAACAAAATATTCCTAGTGTACATGTAGATACAAAACGACAACTGTAAGTAGTAACAGTGCCAGACACTGGTTTGATTGACACATATCAAAACCAATTACAATCATTTTTTCTCTACAGTTTGTGGCAAAACAATTCATCTACTAAAGAATGGTCATCACAGCAGATCTTGAAGATGCTACAGGGCATCCAAAAGTTTAAACTTTATGTCTGAAAATGATGTACCATCTATACTCACTAACAAGTCGAATCCAACTGCAAACAACACAGACTTTGATCTGCCATCGCATAATACAAAGGCAGATCAGGGTCTATGCTGTTTGTTCTACTGATTACTCCTAACAAACTGCAAAGACCCAGATCTGATGGTGCATTATGAGATGGCAGATCTGGGTCTGTGCAGTTTGCAGTTGGATCAAACTTATAAGCGAGTATTAACAGTATAATGAAGTTTTAATAGAGATTTAGATACATATGTTGATACATGTAACTGCAGACTGTCAATAATAAGTCCACAGCACTCTATTTAACTGTGATTCATTTCCTTTATTTGTCAAATCATTCATTTTTGTTATACACTTTATTATTACTGGTAAATTTTGTAATATTGAGTCCAACAAGAGTTTAAAAAACAAGTTCAAAAATTCCGATGTTTATAGTTGAGAAAACAAAAGAAGAGAAATCCAAGTATTGTGAATACTGATAGTTTTGGAAGGTTAACATGATGCTATACTGAACAGGATCAGAGAAATAAATATAACTTGAGAGATATCAATATTCATGTCTCTTTTTTTATTGTAAACAAAAACCAATATTGCTATAAAGAATCAAATTACATTTCTAAAATCTTTCCTTTCCTTTATCTAAGTAAAGATACTTGTTGTTCCTTATGCCAGAAACACACACCATCCCTTTGTCACCTGATAATAAAGGTAATAGCTAAAACCAACATCATGCAAGTATGAAATAGAGTGAAGGGATGAGTTCCCAAATGATTAAGGCTCCAATAAGGTTATGGCTATATGGCCCATGACACTTGACCTAAAAGTGGAGGCAAATTTGAGCAATGATCACATCCTATGTTATAATTTATTAATTTATGTTAATAAGTATCTGCATTCTTTAATATGTTAATAGAACCTAAGCTGTACTGTGCCTAAGCTGTACTGCGATCTCCAAGATCTAAAAAGTATAACTGTATAAAAACTGCCATATGGAATTCATACAGATTTGTGAGAGATCAAAACCAATTATAACAGTCAAGTCATGAAGATTAATTTTTATTTTCAAATCAATCCAAAGAAACATTTCTCTTAAAAATGTACACATTTTTAGACTTGTTATACTTCCACGAGTATAATTAGAACAGATTGAATTGGTTTGGTTTGGTTTGGTTTGGTGTTTTACAGTAAAGCAACACTTTGAATATTGTATCATGCCAAGGCAAGCAGTGTAAAGTGCATTGTCCAAGGACACACCACTGTAGCTGATCTGGGCTAATGCAATTTTGTGAATTGAACCTCCACCCAATGCCCCGAGTCCAACACCTTAACCAATAAACCACCACAGCTTCAATCAGAACAGATCATATCAGGAAAAAGAGATGAACAAATTTGATTTTCAATCCATAAAGTCCTTCAAAAGATACTGAGCAGAAATGAAATGATGGGCAAAATTCAAAGTCCAACAAAGGCAATAATTCCATAAACATTTTGCCAGAAAATGTTGAAAATTGATCTTGGCCTAGGTATTCTGAATGTAAACCCTCAACCAAATTTGGTTTGAATCCGTAAAGTCTGTCAAAAGTTACTAAGCAGAAATTGAATTAGCAGGAAAAGGACATGGCATCGCATAATATGTGACTGAAGGACATGGGCAACACCATATAACCCCTCCATAAATATTGCGGGGACATAAAAACAAAATACATACTACAAGGCTTCCTATTTATTTTTACAAAAGATTATATTACTTCCACAGAACACATGCACTACTGTACAAAGGAATCTGATTGAAAAACTGTTTAAGTAATCTATGCACAAGAATCTTATCAAAAAGCATTCCAGACTTGTTCGCAAGAATCTTATAAAAAATGCATTCCAGACTTGTTCGCAAGAATCTTATAAAAAAAAAAGCATTCCAGACTTGTTCACAAGAATCTTATAAAAAGCATTCTAGACTTGTTCACAAGAATCTTATTAAAAAGCATTCCAGGCTTGTTCACAAGAATCATAAAAAAGCATTCAAGACTTGTTCACAAGAATCTTATAAAAAAAGCATTCCAGACTTGTTCACAAGAATCTTATAAAAAATATTCTAGACTTGTTCACAAGAATCTTATTAAAAAGCATTCCAGACTTGTTCACAAGAATCATATAAAAAGCATTCTAGACTTGTTCACAAGAATCTTATAAAAAAGCTTTCCAGACTTGTTCACAAGAATCTTATAAAAGCATTCTAGACTTGTTCACAAGAATCTTATAAAAAACGCTTTCCAGACTTGTTCACAAGAATCATATAAAAAGCATTCTAGACTTGTTCACAAGAATCTTATAAAAAAAAGCTTTCCAGACTTGTTCACAAGAATCTTTTAAAAGCATTCTAGACTTGTTCACAAGAATCTTATAAAAGCATTCTAGACTTGTTCACAAGAATCTTATAAAAAAAAGCTTTCCAGACTTGTTCACAAGAATCATATAAAAACATTCTAGACTTGTTCACAAGAATTTTATAAAAAAAGCTTTCTAGACTTGTTCACAAGAATCTTATAAAAGCATTCTAGACTTGTTCACAAGAATCTTATAAAAAAAAGCTTTCCAGACTTGTTCACAAGAATCATATAAAAAGCATTCTAGACTTGTTCACAAGAATCTTATAAAAAAAGCTTTCCAGACTTGTTCACAAGAATCTTATAAAAGCATTCTAGACTTGTTCACAAGAATCTTATTAAAAAGCATTCCAGACTTGTTCACAAGAATCTCATAAAAAAGCATTCCAGACCTGAACACAAGAATCTCATAAAAATGCATTCCAGACTTGTTCACAGGAATCTTATTTCAAAAAGTGAACCAGTTGAGCAAAAGTAAAATCTTTAATTATCCTAGGAGTCCACAATATATATATAATATATACAGTTTATTAGGATACAAATAATATGGTTGGACTGATAGCATCAGCTGAACAAATTTATTCCAAAATAATTAAAACACTAAAAACATGTTTCTTTCTAAAATTATTCCAGTTTACACCTCCTAACATAGCTTCATGGTTTATATCACCCCTGCAGGCTTGGAGATGTAAAATAGACCCAATGTGCCTTCCTGTGGGTCGAAAGAAGCAAGAGGCAACTAACTTGGGCAGAAGCCACAGTGGCTCAGCGGTTAGAGTGCTGGACTTGTAACCGAAACCACACAATTAACATACTCAAATCTTCAGACAAAAGATGGCTGTCCTCTAATTTTCACGACCAAAATGTTTTTATTACATTAATGTATTGCTACATTTTAGATGCTTTATTGTAAAAATTAAAACCATTTTGTTTTGCAACATTGCCCTTGTTTCTTTGCTACATTTTAGATGCTTTATTGTAAAAATTAAAATCATTTTGTTTTGCAACACAACCTTTGTTTCCTTGCTACATTTTAGATGTCCCACTGTCGAAAAAACTATCTTTTGCTTTGCTACATTGTAAATGTTCCATTGCTACATTTTAGATGTTTCTTTGTCCAAAAAAACCTAAATCAGTGTATTTATGTGAGGGTAATACAAACTGCAAATAAATGTTACTGTAAACAAGAAATGTCTAATTGTGTAGCTTTCCAAAGCCTGACATCATTTAGAAACTGCCATTCGACTTTTAACCTTCATTCATCTTTCATATAAAAAAGAAAATCATCATTACATAAAATAAAATACCATGCATTTACAATTAAAAAATAAGCATATGAAAAATTAATCTACTTAAACTTAAAATCAATTAATTTTATGTATTACTAGCTCAATTTCACATTTTGTGCAAGATACTGTCATTTCAGGATCAGACAAATAATATTTGCAGACAATAAAATTATTACTCATAATTACAGCTAACGTTCCCATTATCGTTATCTCCCTTCAAAAGACATCTCTCATAATTAGCCAGTGTCTATTATTTCTTTATTTTTAGCCTCTCATTCTCCATCTGTATATATTATACGTCATTTTAACAACCTCCTCCACTTAACATCTGTACATATTATACCTCATTTTACCAACCTCCTCTTGTTGGAGAAAGTTATTGGTACTCCAATTACCATAGTGTACAAATCAACAACAACAAAACCTGTAATCTTGAACCACTTGTACAAAATTTTAAGCAGTAGCGCTTTAAGGGTAGATTCAATAATTACATATCCTCAACTTCATTATGTAGTTGAATATGAAGCGGAGAAGCAATTGATAATAGATATAAAATGTTTGGCCTAGTTAAACCCATACATAACGTTATTATGAATATGTATACAAAAATTAACTCCATAAATTTTCAATCATGTTCCTGTCATTTAGCACAGCACTGGTTGCTATGTTGAGGAAATGCAATGTGCATTTTAAAAATAACTTAGTTTTCACCACTGTATGGCACTGGAGAGGGGTGGGGGGGGGAGAACTTGTGTGAGAATTTGGTACTAATGACTGCTGTTCTTTGGAAGAAATATATGATAATTATTCCAAAGGACTGTTTATATGTTTGCAGCTTAAATGTTTCTGATATACAACCAAAATTAAAACATACAATATAACATCTGTTTGGTCCTTATGGTTCCACTCTATAGTGTTTACATACTTCTGAAAGAGGGACAGGATTAAGGTGAAGCTGTGTGCATTTGTAACAAGCACAATGGAGAGAATGTTGGCATCTATGATACTTTCATGTACTGTGGCTAAAATTTCTTTATATGTGGTATTTGCCAAAAGCAGATGGCTGATCGAAATGGCTGATCCAATGTGCTTGAGAAATGAAATTGAACTAGTCCAAAGTACATGAATTTCAACAGTTATTAAAACAGGAAAAATGAATTTTGCTAGATTAGACAATACTAACTTCTGAAAGTACAAAAAATGAATTATGAAATATAAACAAAAATAAAAAAAGTGATCAGCAATTTTTGTTCCCATTTTACCTCTTAAGTCCAGGAAGTAAAAATAACCAAGCGGAGCTAGCAGTCTTTTGAGAGATGCGCATCTGAAGTAAGGCCAAACTGTATATTCTATAACCCAAATCACACCCATCAATCACACACCAAAATAAAGAGAATTAAAAGTTCTTTTAACAACATCTAAGATTTACAAGATTGTTTTTTAAATAACCAGGATAAACAGTTAGGAAAACAGGAGAAATTGTTTTCTTTAAAAATCAAACCCTGTGCGAAGTACAAAACTGTAGAAAGGAATCATTACATAGTTCAGTGGTATTTCAGCTAATTCTGAGGCACTTGGTCCAGAAATGATGGTTGTGTAACCAATAGTTATATGCTGGCTGTGTGAAAGCCAAAAAGTTTGATCCAGTCCAACATTATGTGGTCTGATGGGTCATCATTTTCATGACATGCCCCAGCCTTCCTCTGCATGGGAGTGCAACTCCATCATGGTTCTTATGATGACAGAATGTTATATTTGGCTTCATTCCTTGTTTTTCCATCCCATTAAAGTTCAACAGAGCATTATCATGTCTGTTATGTGAACAGAATAATTTCATAATTTCATGTCTGTTGTGTGATGAACAGAATATTTTCATATCTGTTGTGTGAACAGAATAATTTCATATCTGTTGTGTATACAGAATATTTTCATATCTGTTGTGTGAACAGAATAATTTCATATCTGTTGTGTGAACAGAATATTTTCATATCTGTTGTGTGAACAGAATATTTTCATATCTGTTGTGTGAACAGAATAATTTCATACTTGTTATGTATACAAGATAATTTCATATTGTTGAATAGGCAACATGTAGCCATTCTGTTGTAAAAGCAGACAAATTCAGTAATCCCATATAGAAAATGTTTCAATAATGCATTTGAAATTCTTACACATAACCTGAGTAACAATGTCAAGTGCAGATGTAGGCCATTTGTAGAAAATGTTTTGTCTACCGTATATACTCGTGTATTAAGCAATACCAACTGCAAACTGCATAGACCCAGATCTGCCATTGCATTATAAGCCGGCATATCTGGGTCTATGCAGTTTGTAAAGACTAATAAGTAGAACAAACAACATAGACCCTGATCTGCTGGTGCATTATGCAACAGCAGATTAGGGTCTATGTTGTTTGCATTTCGACCAAATCTGGCTTATACGCGAGTACGTACGGTAGTTTTAATTGTGCACCATATAAAAATTTGATGCATTTGAATTTCATTGTGTAGCTAGGTGTCAGAAATCGCTCATCACAGAGTTGGTCTGTATTTATTTCTTTTCTATTTTGTAAATAAATCTGTTATTCTGATAATGGGTTTTTGTCTCTCTTACTGATCCAGTCCCAACTCAGTCTATCCATCTGACATGTAGTATTTATTGAAAATAAAATTATTTTGGCCCTCTCTGCATAAGGTGACAGAGTGGGAAGAATATGGTGATGAAAATTTTCAGATCTAATTACCTGCCAATCTCTGGACCTCTTTGGCCTGTAGAAAGATAAAAAAAAGAACTGGAATGGATAGAAGAACCATGGCTATATTTAGGTGATCAAAGCCGTTTCAAGATCTTGTGGTTATCTATTCAATCACCTGTTTTTGAGCATGGGTAAACATTCTTTAGTTTACATTCCAATTGGATTTTTTTTCTCCATCAGTTTAAAGAAACTATTTGGTGTCTGGAAATTTTATTTACTACTGAAAATTATTACAAATTTTTAAAATATGGTGTCCAGAAAATTAGAGTATCCAGATATTTAGATTAATAGTGTAATGTCCATTGAGCAGCCACCTATGAAATGAGAAAAGTTTTACTGTTTATGTGACATGGCTGTTAAAAGGAAGTTGCAATTTAAAGGGAATCAACTCAGTGGGAAAACCAAGAATTGGGTGTATAAAAGAGATGAAGGAAAGTGATCATTTGGGGAGGTTACACTATATAGCAAATAATATCAGTATTAACTTTTTAGGCTTGGTCACTTCACAGTTTCAAACAGTTTTGACAGTGGACAAGTAGTTTTACCAAGGTGCTTGTTCACTGGACAAGTGGCTAACTTTACACTAGCATATCAACTTTTGGGTTAGAGTACTCATTTGTTTAAAATACATGCTTGGCAACAGGTTAGAAAACAACAGAACTAAGAAAATCCGATGAAAGTCTTGTAGCTTTTAATCTTTTTAATGGCCACTTATGAAACAAGAACACACTTGACAAGTGTTTTTGGAGCATGCCAAGTAATTATTAAAAGCCACTTGTCAATGAGACAAGTACTTTTGAAAAAGAAAAAAAACCTTAAATATCAGAGTTTTCTGCCCTTAAAAGTGCTGACACTATGCCCTTAAAAGTGCTGACACTATGCCCTGCTCATGCTGCCTATGACTGATAAAATGACAGTATCTTCTGCACTATATATTAGACATTATATGATATAAGCACTATTTACTTTTGGCACCCCATTAATATTTAATCGGAACAAAGAGATCAAGTTTCTATGATATGTATTTCATAATCTGCAGGATCTCTTCCTGTAAGATCCTTTTGAAATTCTGGCCTGCCCTATATAACAATTGTATTGACACTCTTTTTGGCATCCCATTAGTATTTTGTATTGACACTCTTTTTGGCATCCCATTAGTATTTTGTGCAGAATACAGATACTTATTATATACTTAAGTGTGAAATATAGAAAATTATTGATGAAATGTTTTTCATATTTTTTTAATTTATATATTTTTACATGTGAAAAATATATAATTATAGTTTCACATATGAAAATACAAGATTTCTCATAATGCCATGTGACGTTTGATTGTTTGTGCCTATGGAAGTTGTACTTACAGCAAGAAAAATTAAAATTTTGTGAGCTTAAGCAATAAATAGAAACTGCATTACCTTTCAGGCAAGAAACTATTTTTTGCTGAAGATACCTGACTTGCCACTATTTGTTTCTTTATGAAGTTATGTCCCTTTAACAACATTTACAACCATGTAAAAAAAATCTGATTTGCTGCATTGCTCACTTGGACTTGCTTTTGCGGTCAGATAATGTATAATAGTTGACCAAATGTAAAAAAATTCATTTATTGACAAATATTAAGTTATCCCAGCTCACTCAAATCACTGGTATTGATTATGATCAGTGAATAAATGTGATTGAAATTGAGGTGAACTTACAAAAAGGGTGGTGGGGGTGGTGTGCTGAAGAGTGAATTTACTCTTCAAAGCTTTGATTTAGAAGCAAGTTTGGTACATAATAAATACCAGCTATATTTCATACCAAAAAAAATGATATTTTAAAATGTGACTTTGCCACTTGTTAAAATATCACATTTTTATAACACACGATGAAATATATCTGGGATTAACTTAAGAAAAGTATCATCCTCTATATACACAAAACTAGATTTGTGTTTTCTTCTAAGCTGGCAGAAAGAAATAATTTGATATGGCATGAGTTGAGGACATCAGGCAAATACGTATTCATACACCATGACTCAAAACAAAACATGAATCCAGTTTTGTATTTATTACATATCCCATCTTTTACACTTTCTGGATATTTTCAATTATGCAGAGCAAATGGATTTTTAAAAAATGAGATTTTAAGTTTTATTCCGTGTATCAATGCATATCAACATGAGAATGTCAGTTAACACCCATATACAGTTCCAGTCAGTAATATGGAAATGCAGACTGAACATTTATATCAAAGACCAGATCAAACATGTAAGATTTTATGGGCATGTAATAGTAAGTTTTTATGACATGTATTGAATGATATGATGGTTCTCTGCACATATGATTCTTTAAAATTCCAGCCTAACCACAGTTAAATAGAAATGAAACAGCCATAGACCATATTTACACATGCCATATTCAAAATTTACATTAGAATCTGTACGTACTTTGGGCAAGCAACTACTAAAACAAACAACAAAATCAAAATCCTTAAAAAAGTTACTGGTCAGCTCTGAAAATTGCTAGTTTCAGACTGTTGCTTGTTGGTAATTTCCACTGCTTTATCCATGTATAACATGCACCCAGCTCTGAATGACCAAATCTGCTATCCCGTAATGTACCAGAAGTTAGGATTCCCGTAAAATCACACTGTATTTATCCAGTGATAACACTATACAGGATGATAAAATCACACTGTATTTATCCAGTGATAACACTATACATGATGATAAAATCACACTGTATTTATCCAGTGATAAGACTATACATGATGATAAGCTGAACCCTCATTTTTACAAAATGTCAAATATTTATAAATGATATCTTTGTGTGATAATAAGCACATGCCCAACTTTTTGACAAATTAATTTGGCTGGCCCCCTGTTATTATCATAAGAGGGATATTGTATGTAGAATAAACTACCATATATACTCGTGTATAAGCTGGGTCCAAATGCAAACAACATAGACCCTGATCTGTCATCGCATAATGTACCAGCAGATCAGGGTCTATGTTGCTTGTTGTACTGATTAGTCCTTACAAACTGCATAGACCCAGATCTGCCATCGCATAATGTGCCGGCAGATCTTGGTCAATGCAGTTTGCAGTTGGTATTGGGTTATACGCAAGTATATACAGTAGTATTTAGATCCCAAGCTGCTGGTGTATTATGTGCTGGCAGTCTAGGTCAACACTATTCTGAGTTGTGCGCACATTATAAGTGAAAAAATATGATACAAAAATGTTATCCTTCATCAGGGACCAGTCTATTGAGCCTTCCAGAGTGATCTTTACTGATCGTCCGATAAAGATTCTCTGGGATTCTTGGTCTTGCTCCAACTTCTGATGTTACTGTGCTTGTAGATATCTCATCATCAGCCTTAAGAGGGTTAGGTCTTGTTGCTTCTGACAATGTTGGATCTTGCACACTGATACTGGATATTTCTTTACGTAATTTGCACTTGCAAAGCACAATTAGCAAGGCCATTATTCCTAGAATCTGTATGCTGCCAAGAGTGAAAAAGTAATAGTCCAAATGACATTCGTTGTAGATATTTTTCTTTTGCAGAGAATCATAGTAACAGCGACAGTTAATATTCCCCCAATCTTCCTTGAAAAACCAATGATCCAGGAGGGCATATATCAATCCTACGCTGATCAAACTGCCTAGCCCCGAAAAAAGGTAGAACAGTCCCATCACACTGCTTTTTAAGGATTGTGGAGCAATGGAACATGCAAACTCCAGTCCTGAAATATAGGCAATGCAACTGAACTATATATTGTATTGTGAATTGGACTTCTTGTCACAAAAGAATAATTATTTGGTTATATAGTAATCACACAAGAGACCCAAGAGCTCAACTGGCTGACATCTGCCTAATAGCCAAGAAATCTGTGTCTGTTGAAATTTCTTCCCATTCTGTTGATTGCACATATTGTGAAAACAACTGTTTCAAGGTTGTCTAGTTTTTCTATCTTCATCCATATTTAACGGCACATCAATATAATTTGTACAATATTGAAAGGCCCCTATGTCAGGACACTTTGTGTCAAAGTTGGTAAAATTCAAGTTGTGTAAATGTTTTTTCTACTTTTGGTGGCGGATTGGCATCATTTGTACAAATATGAAAACCCTTTATGCCAGGAAGGTTCTATAAAGTTTGGTCAAATTCTGTTCAGCAGTTTTTCAGAAAAAGTCATTTAAGTGTTACGCTGTACAATGCGATATTCAAAGACAGATTGGCATAATTTGTATAAAATTGAAAGATCTCTATGCCAGGATGCTTTCTGTCAGATTTGGTCAAATATTCTGCTCAGTGGGTTTGTGAAGAAGTCATTTCAAGGTTTTTCTATATTTGGTAATGGTGGCCATATCTGGTGGCAGATCAGTATCAGTTGTATAAAACTGAAAGCCTGCCATACCAGGATGCTTTCTGTCAAATTTGGTCAAATTCATTTGAGTGTTGGTTTCAGAAGAAGTCATTTAAATGTTTGTTCTATTTTTGGTAATGATGGTGATAACTGATGATGGATCAGCATCATCTGTATAAATCTGAAAGGTCTCCATGCCAGGATGCTTTCACTCAAAATTGGACAAATTCTTTTCAATGGTTTTGGAGAAGTTATTAAAGGTTTTTCTAATTTTAGTAATTACTGCCATATCTGATGGTGGATCAGCATGATTTATACTGACTTGAAAGGTCTTCATGAGAGCTTTCTGTTAAGTTTGGTCAAATTCTATTCAATGATTTTGGATAAGACGTTTCAAGAGTCCTCTGGTTTTAGCAGTGGTGGATTGGTATTATTTGTATAAATTTAAAAGGTCTTCATGCCAGGATATTTTCAGTCAAATATGATAAAATTCTGTTTAGCAGTTTTGGAGACGAAGCCATTTAAAGGATGTCTTTTTTTAACAATGGTAGCCATATTGTTATGGAATTATATATCATTTTTCTTTTAAATAATGGTATAGGTTTATGATCTCTGCATAATAGTCTAACAGCTGTCGTCTTGCAGAAAGTGCATATACGGTATTTCAATGTGACTCAGTCCATTAGGTCGTGGGAAGAATTGTCGCTTGTAACATTAGTATATCACATGTTTTTAGCGCGTGCGAGTTGAACTTCTGACCTAAATTCTATGAGTAAATACTTTTTTGACTGTTAGAAACGTTGGTACACTGATACTTTAGAGATGTCACACATAACCTAGTTTCTGATTGGTTCGGAGAAGGTTGGTTCTAAAAGGATTAAATGGGTTTTTATTTCGATTCTGCGTAGTAAGAGATTATAAAATAGGAAATAATCCTGTGTTTAGGCATTCATAACATAGTTTGACAGCCTGAGAGGTCATAAACGAATTTGGTTCATTTTTGTGTGCGGATATTCATTTTCAGAGATATATATATATATATATATATATATATGATCGTACAGTACATTCTGGACTAGTACTGTTTCTTCAACTTTAGTAATTATACAGCTCCGTGGAATTATCGGAAACATTTCTAGAACTTGTGTTATTCCATATTCACGAGGACTTTTTGGAATTTTTAAAACTTGGATATAACTGATTCTTATTAACACATCAGTACAGTAAAGGTTTCATTCGGAATCTACTTCATTCGGAACATTTGGATTAACTTCCGGATCAGTGAACTTTGGAACAATTTAGGACTTTTAACGATATTCTATACTGTAAGTTATTTTTAATTCTTTCACTTTGATTGTTTGTTGAAATAATATTTTAGGAAATTAAAGATTTGTATTTTAAATCTTGAAAGCTTGTTTGAGTCTTTTCTTTTGTTACATTACCCCTAGTCGTAACAATATATAATGGCAAATCATTATCAGTTGTACAAACTTTAATGCCCTGTATGCCATGACACTTTTTGTCAAATTTGGTAAAACTTTGTTGTGCAGTTTTTGAGAAACAGTTATTTAAAGCTTGTTCTATTTTAAGTAACAGCAGCCATATTTGATGATGGATCAACATCTTCTGTACATACATGTATCTGAAAGGTCTTCGTGCCAGAATGCATTCAAGTTTTGTCAAACTCTATTCAGCAGTTCTAAAGAAGAACTTGTTTAAGGTTTTTCTATTTTTAGTAATGGTGGCCATATGGATCAGCATCAGTTTTACCAGCTAGAAAGCCCTCTAAGCCAGGATACTTTCTGTCAAATTTGGTCAAATTCTGTTGAGTGGTTTTTGAGAATAAGACATTTAAAGGTTTTCCTATTTTTAGCAATGGTGGTCATATCTGACAAGGAATTGGCATCATTGGTACAAAACAGAATGGTCTTCAAGTCGTTGTGTTTTCTGTCAAGTTTAGTCAAATTCTATTTAGCAGTTTTGGTGAAGAAGTCATTTAAATGTTTTTCTATTTTCACTAACAGTGGCTTCTTTAATTGTAGAAACAGTGGCGATATTTGAAGGCAGATCAGCAAAATATGTAAATACCTTAAAGGTCTTCCTGCCTGGATTCTTTTTGTCAAATTTGATCAAATTCTGTTCAGCGGTTTTTTAGAAGAAGTTTTTTAGTGTAAAAGATTTTTAGTCTTTCATAACAATGGCCATATTTGATGGTGGATTGTCATCATTTTTATAAATCTACTTTTATAAATCTATTTTTATAAATCTTCATGCCAGGATGTTCTGTGCCAAATTTGATAAAAACTGGTCTGGTGCTTTTTTTAGAAGTTTAATTTAGCCATTGTTGATGGACTCATGTGATGCACAGGTGCCATGACATCTAATATACAACAGATGCAGCGACATACCATAAAGTCAATTGGCCTTACAGCCAGATGAACTAAAAAACTGACATGTGCAAATGGGACATAGCCGTCCCGACACCACTCCTTGTTTGAATGAGAAGTGCAGACAGAAATAAGCAATAACTCGAGCAGAATGTATGCATATCTGTATGAACAAGGAAGGAAAAATAAAAATGGATATAAAATAGAAATGCGCATAACTCTAATAAAATAATTGGAGCACAACAACAGAACATGTTCAACTCATGTCAATAATGTATGTCAAGTCTCATCGCTATTCATCAAAAGTTGTGGGACTAGTTGCACATTCAAGAATTATCAGATAGTAGCTACATTTATTGGTAAAAGGGGCATCATTCTAGACAAAAGTCCCTTGAAGGGACTGAAACCCTACTGGCCAAAAAGAAATTTGCAGGAATCCACTCTAAGTTCATTTCTTCTGCCCTTTTATTCTTTTCAACTGCTGAGTATTGAAACCATCTTAGATATTCCTGAGCAACTCTAACATACCAAATTTGGTAACAACAATATTTTCTTACATGTTCAAGTTAACATGTTCACCACATACATGTAAGTGCAGTACAAAATTCTTTGTCATGGCCTTTGACCTTGAACCTAGTATCATTGATAAAAAAATCATTGCAGTAAACTGTTTCAAATAATGTCAAGATATACCCACATGCTAAGTTTGATTCAATCTATAAATTTTAGTTTTTAGAAAAAAAAAGTCAAGTTATTTAACTTGCATCATTTAAGGTATTCTTCAGATAAATCCAAAAAGTGACTTTAATAAAAATCCATTCATACTTGTTTGTATTATACTTGTATTATACTTGTATTCATACTTGTTTGTATTATAGTGCTCATGAGCCAGTACAGCTAGAAACCTGTCAAGAACTATGAACTTAAAATCAATGTCTGAGCGCTGACTATCAACTTGTTTATCTGAATGCAACATAATACAAAGTTTGGTCAAAATGTATTTGTATAGTTACCATATTCATAAGCTCAATGAAGTACAAAATGCAAGCAATAACATTTGACTTGACAACAGGGTCAATTAGGTCTGGTTTTCAAAAGCCTTCAAGAAAACTACAGATATGTTTGTGATCAGATCTGCACCATTTTAATTCAGAACCAATTACATACTGCAAAAAGCATTTTTGTGAAACCCCATGTCAATGCCACCATTTATACAAAAGGAGCAATGATAACAAGATTTTCAAGATGGCCACTATGGTGCTATGTTGGAGGTCAAATGAGTACCATTTTCATTGAGAATCAGCTACATATTGCTACAGTTTTTTTTTAAAACCCAATATCCATAAAACCATACATAGAAGAAGTAACCATGTAAAGATTTTTCCGTTGCCCATATTAGCAGCCATTTTGAAGGCTAGATCAACATCACTGTAATGTAGGAATAACTATACATGTATATTGCAAGAAAGAGATTTTTTAACAAAAAAGATGTTGATATGGCCATCTGAAATGAGATTTTTCACATTTTGGGAGTTGAAATTGGCATTATTTCATTTAGGACCAACTACATACAGTTAGAAATGTTTTAGCAAAAACCCAATGTTGATATGACAATACCTTCAAGAGGAGTAGTGATAAAGATTTTCAAGATGGCCACAATGGCTGTTGGCAGTCTAATCAGCACCATTTTTATTCAGTACCAACTAGATATCATAAGAAGTCTTTCAGTGAAAGCCCCATGTCGATATGATCATCTGTTCAGGAGAAGTATCAAAAGAATAAGATTTTCAAGACAGCTACTGTGGAGCCATATTGGAAGTCTGATCAGCATTATTTTCATTTCAGACCAACTACACATCAAAAGAAATCTTTTGGTGCAAACCCCATGTTGGTATGATGACTCAGGAGAAGGAGCAATAACAAGATCTTCAAGATGGCTGCTATGCCAGCCACATTGGAGGTCTCGTCATACCATTATCGTTGTGGACTAACTGGATACCATAAATAGTTTTTTAGTGAAAATCCCAAGTCTATGACCATCAGTTCAGGAGAAGTAGTGATAACAAGATTTTTAAGATATTCACCATGGCAGCCATGTTGGAGGTCTAATCAGCACCCTTTTCACTTAATATTAACTACATTTCATAAGGAGTCATTTAAGTGATGATGGTATGTCAATATCATCATTTTTTATACACAAGTATCAACAAAAAGATGTTAAAGATGACCATTATGGTGGCCATACTGGACATCAGATCAACACAATTAGTCATTTAGGACCAACTAGACATCACAAGAAAGTCTTTTAGTGAAAACCCCAAGTCATTAAGGCCATCCATTTAGTAGTTTTTTTGTGTGAAAACCCTGTGTCCATATGACCATTTGTTCAGAAAAGCAGTAACCATTTTCAATTAGGACCAACTAGACCTTGGGTTGAATGTGTGTGTGTGTAAAGTTTCATGGCAATCCTCCCATTAGTTTAAGAATTGTAATACAAATAACGTGCTAATGGATGGATGACAGATGACAGGCCTTCATATAAGCTCTTTGGGTCTATTACCAAAAGAGTTTTAAAAAATGCACTAGTGTATAATGTCAAAAGGAACAGCACATGTTGACTTCATGCCACTAATTTCTGCTGCATTTCCAGACAATTCATCAAAAGCTATGTTCACATATAAGTCAGATCCAACTGCAAACTGCATACACTCACATCTGCCATTGCAGAATGCGCCAGCAGATCTGAGTCAATGCAGTTTGTAAGGACTAATTAGTAGAATAAACACAGACCCTGATCTATGGGTACATTATGCGATGTCAGAACAGGGTCTACATTGTTTGAAATTAGACCCGCCTTAAACGTGAGTATACGGTATATTAACACCAAAAAGAGGTGTAACTCTAGCAAAATACATCAGAGCATGATGAAAGTAAGAAATGCACATGCTGATATTATGTAGTGCTCTCTGCCAAGCATCAGGACAATTCATTAGAAACTTTGGGACAAACTGAACACACAAGAATTATCAATATAAAATAATTATTTTAATTTAGGCACTGCTCTCAAGTCAGTACCCTTCAAATCAAAATTAGTTATTTTTTGTCTTATACAGGTGCTCCCAAAATTGTAAATTTTGAGTAAAATTGATGCTGAAGAAACATTTTGAACATTCTGAGTAAAATTTAAATTGAAGAAAAATTTTACAAACTCTTTTTGCATATGTTCAAATGTAATTATTTTATTCTTTGAAATCCTTACAATACAAAAAGAGGTAATATCCCAAAGGTAAGTCCCATTAAGATGACAATAATCCTCTAAACCAAAAATCTGAATGTCAATACCCAATGTATCAATGATAACTGATGTCATGTACATGTGACAAGCAGCGGATGTGGTAAGCTTGTTATTTGCTGTTCTCGTTGGTAGTATGTATATACATTTTAAACAAAAAAAAGGGGAGAGTGGGCATAACTATAGAAAATCCATCAGACAACAGAACAATACCCCAAACCCCATGTCAATAGCATCTGCCAAGTTTCAACACAGTCCACTGAAAGATGTGGGAGCAGTTGTATGCACAAGAATTTGCGAATGTGCATATCTACATATATACACTACATATACACCTCTCTAGACCACACTATAAGCGAGGGTGCGAGTTACCGAGGGACCTCAAAACAATTAAGAAGGGGATGCCATCCCCGCTGGACATTGAGAACACCGCAGTTGGGGGGATAACGGGGCTGTTTAATGGCTGAATACTCATTTTATAATTACATTGGGGATAATTGTCAATAAAGAGCTTTTTTCTAATGTAATTGCTTGCTTTTCTGTTTAAATTACCTTTATTTTCAAGATAACCTCTGAAAGATCGTTAACAACATTAGTCTAATCGGTTTCAACAGCACGTTTACGCGAAAACATTGTGTATTATGTCACTGCTTTTTGTTGTTGTCGATTCACAACTAAACAAGATTCCTTTTTTCAAAAACTAGGGACATTTATTTTGTGAAACAACCGTCAACGTCGAAACTCGCTTTTATTTATTGTTCTATTAACAAAATATGGATGCCGTGATTTCATATCAAGTAACAGTGAAACTTCTTCTCATCCTTGAAGAAATCCCTGAGTAGGAAGTTAGAAATTTTAAGTTCAATACAAACTGTGTAACGCGCTTATCCGTAATGAACCGTATCTGTAAAAAAAAGCCTTGTATTCACCAAGTACTCATTTGGCTTGGCTGTCTTACTATCTTTGATCACATTTGTGAATGAGTAGGCTAATTTAAGGTAGTTTAATTATATTACTTACATAATAATATTTATAACTGTGTTCAATTGATCAATTGAAATGAGTTGACCTGACACACGGCCGTGACCGCTAGCTCTTACGCAGGCAGGATTTGCACGCCTTTTAACTTTTATGTTATTCCACCCCCTTTGTTTGATTTGATACAAAAGATGTAATTAACATGATAATACAAAGCAGGTCTGCTATTAATTGAGTGTAACAACACAACAAATACTTCCGCAAGTCTGCGATAAAAAAAACGGTTGGCACTTAATTAGATTCTCATGGAAACGTTCGTGGCGATAGCTGGGTCGGTTGAATTATATTTTTCACATTTGAATACAAGAGGACATGCTGCATTTATGATGATTACACTGAAATCGAATTAAAAGATAGAACTAAAACACAAATTTCACTTGAAAAAACTTATTTAATTGGTATTTATTTTTAAAGTGTTACCACCAGTAGGTATTAGTGACGTTTTCATTGATCAAAATTTCATTGAATATTGTTATTTATAGTGTACTGAGAATGTTGTTTGGAAAGAAAATTGAACTAAATATGACTTCTTATTAAAAGTTGAAAATTTCATGATGTTGAGTCAAATTTCCGGGTACTAACCACAGTTTTTGACGATAAAATGAGCGATATATCAAGGTTTCATTTACTAATTTTGATCGCGATTTTTTCACCTTCAACAAATAGGGGCCATTTTATTTTTTTTTTATTTTTTTAAATTTTTTTTTTTTAGTTTAAAAAAATGGGATCCACGCCTGACCCTGCGTTATAAGCGGGTTCGCGAGTTATCCGGGCGCGAGTTATCGAGGGAGCAGTGTATATATGTATGGGACCGATGCATAAGCTTAACACTATATGCTGCTACATGTCCCTATGGGACATAAAAAAGAACCACTAATATCGGAAATTCAGAAAGAAAGCCGTTTGGAAGAAATTTAATCAATCTGTGCATAAAGAATTATACACCATCCATAATTTTAACAAATACAGCAAATTCATGAATACATTTGGCTTACTCAGTCCTTATCCACAGTCATGTTTTGAAATCCCAACTTATTTCCAATTATTTTAAATACAGCTCAGAAAATGAAGAAAATAAATGCAAATATTATGTTTTTTATGACAGAAATCTCTCCAAAAAATCCCCAAAAGGGATCATGTGTCAGGATTGTATTCATTATAGAATTTAGAGGCTAATAGCAATAAGTACTCAGTAAATCACCTCTTCAAATGAATTAATAACACTCTCTGATTGGTTAAAAACAGGGATGATGTCAATGATAAAACAGTTAAGGATAAAAACAAGAATCTCAAGTGGGCCTGATATCACTGACCTCTTACATAACTTAATAGTTGACCATTTCACAAAGCAGGCTTATGTAGTACTGTAGGAACAAATCCCAAGCTTTATACTATGTTGATTTTACCTATTTTACTATATCTTGTTAAAAAAAACATTTTCTCAAGATAAAGGAATAATTACTATGCAATCAAAGTTATACAAGATCTTGATGATATAAACCCATTTACCAAGTTTTACAGAAACTGGATGAGAAATATAATCTTTATGGGAATCTCATTTATATGCTCTGATCCCACTTATTATAGAAATTGTCTACAACAAAGGTAATATAAACTTAATGTGGAGCAAATTATTTTTCAACTGGAATTTGGTCTCCAGTGGTAACAAGCTGTGCAGATATAAGATTACCTCATTAATATGCATAGATCTTGCTTAATTTCAAGTTCAGACTAAAGTACTGTATGTGAGTATGAATGAGTGAAAATGTATTTCCCCAATGACAAGCCCAGTGAGCCAACGTTGTACATTTTTGTGAAAAAACGAGGATGAGCTTGTTCACTGTAATGAATCTACTCTGACTCCAGATGTTTGGTGCCACTTCTGATTTCATCAGGTTGCTATTTGTATCTGTACTAGAGTGTATGATTTAGTAATTAAAAACTACACTGTGTTGTTTTTTAATGTACTAAATATACAAAACAAGATAGAATAAAATAGTGAACTGATGAAACCAAAAGTAACACCAAACATCCAGAGATGGCGTAGATTCAATACAGCGATATTATGAGAACAAGCTTTCTTGTATATAAATTTGTAATGCTTTGGTACAAGTTGGAATGGGCTTATCATGGGAGCATTATGGTACATGTAGACTTACCTGCTACACTGGTGAACACTTCACTAAGCCCAATAAGCGTGTACTGTGGTATCTGCCACAATATGGTCATATCAGCTGCATAGTAGCTGGTTCCACCTGTAGAGGAAATTTAATAGTGAAGCATTCAAATACTGTGAAATCTGAAATCTGCCATAGTGGACACATCTATATAATGGACACCTGCTTATTAAGAACATTTATTGGTCCCTTCTCATATATTATAATTTTATAAATATCTATACAGTGGCAGCGCAAAGGTTTGAGGCGCCTGGGGGGTGATGTTCTTTAGTGGCGCTACTACTGAAGTAACCGTCAGCAAAGTTCTTTAGTGGCGCCCCTACTTTGTCACAGAGAACAGTTTTAATGTCAGCTGTCAACCTCCAAACCCACCCTCCCCCCCATCTATGCCCCAGTTACACCTGCAAAAAAAAAAGAAGCTCCTGATGACACTCCCCCTCACACAGTGCCTGGGGGCAATTGCTCCCCCCCCCCCCATGCCACCACTGTATCTATATAGGACACCCATCTATAAAGGACCAATTCTGTGGTTCCCTGAGTGTCCTTTATAAACAAGTTTCAATGTACAGTAAAACATCTCAAAATCAAAACCTCACCAAACCAAAATCTCCTTAAACCAAATCATTTTTCTGGTCCTAAATATTTCCTTCAATAATTTCAATAAACTTGAACTCAGTAAACTGAAACTTTTAAACTCTGACAACTAAGATAAATTTTTGGTCCCAAGTATCATTTTTGTATGAAAATGAACCCTATAACCAAAACTTTACTAAAAGTAGGTTTCCAGCCAGAGGTCTTTAAACATTTCAGGCCATGCGGAGTAAAATAAATACACAAAACTAAATATGAGTTTTGTTCCAAGTCAGCGGAAAAAAAGAGTGTTATACAGCATAGGGACATGTATACAGCATAGGGACATGTATACAGCATAGGGACATGTATACAGCATAGGGACATGTATACACATAGGGACATGTATACAGCATAGGGACATGTATACAGCATAGGGACATGTATACAGCATAGGGACATGTAGAGACCATCTGGCCAACATGTATTCATACAGCATATCAAACAAGTTCTTTCATCCTGACTCTGAAGAAAACATTAATGCAGTTTTATATTTATTACATAACCTCTCTTTTACACTTCCAAATATTTATACACCACTCCCTCATCTGAGAATGCCTGAATAATTCACCAACCACTCCCTCATCTGAGAATGCCTGAATAATTCACCAACCTGCTTATAATGTGGGGCCATTTTTTCTTATAAAAAATAGCCCCAAAATAGGCCTCTATTTGTTGAACAAGAATAAAATCACTATCAAAACTGATAAATGAAATCTTAATATATTGCTTGTTTTAACATCGTAAACAGTGGTTAGTGCCTGGAAATTTTTGGATCAACATCATGAAATTCACAACTTTTAATAAGTTGTATATTTTGTTACATTTTTTTTTATTTTTTAAATTCTCAAAACACTGTAAATAACAATATAAGAGGAAATATTGATTAAAATTTTAGTAATGCCTACTAGTGGCAACACTTTAAGAAGTAAATATCAATTAAATAAGCTTTGTCAAGTTATGCATATATGTAGTAGCATTTTTACAGCATCTCAGCACAATAGTGGCAATATGGTGCCAACTAATGGTAAAGTTCGAAAAATGTAAAATGGATTGCAAAAAGATTTAATAGGAAGATAAAACCTAAGTAAATGTAAACATGATGTACAAAAAGATAAAATATAAAGCAGAAAAATGTTACAATTTTGTAAAATGTATATAAAATAACAAAATAAAGGTAACATATAAAATCCTTAAAACATATCGTCAAAATTTGTTATATAAACCGCATTTCTTCATGCAGTTCACATCAAAATACTTCTGTTTCAGAGGGTGAAAGTCAACACACTCAACAAGAATATGTTCTACTATCACTGGCATGGTATGCATCTGGTCAAGGGTCGCCCTTCAGGAGGTATGCACGAGTCAGGTATGTGTGTCCAATACACAATCGGCACAATACCACCTCATCTCTGTAGTTTGTTCTATATGAGGGATGCCACACTCCAATGATGGGTTTGACGTTCTTAAGTTTGTGTGTGGAGTTTTCATTCCAATCGGCAATGGGTGACTGCAGGGCAACTTTGGCTGCTTTATCTGCCCTTTCATTACACCTTATACCAATGTGACTAGGCAGCACACAGTACAGAACACTTTCCCCAGATTGTATGAGCACAGCATGTTTCTGTAATATCTAGAATATTAACATGTTGTCAGATTTAAGATTTTACAAGGCTTCAATGTGCAAAGGGAATTTGAAATGATGATGAAATTTGTTTTTTGAGAGGTTTCAATGTAGTTCAAAGCTATTAGTATGGCTGTAATTTCTGCAGTAAAAACAGGATTTATCAGGTATCTGGCTCAAGATGGTACCATATAGTGTTACAATGGCTGCTCATATTTAGTCTCCATCGTTCGAACCATCATTATACTGGGACATATGACTACAGTTTGCACTGGTACAATCAATTAAAAGTAGATCCGCTTTGTATTATCACTTTAATTACATCTTTTATATCATTTCAAGGGGGTAAAATGAAAAAAAAGTCGACTCATTTCAATTGACCAACGGAACACTGTTTTAAATATTATTATGTTAAGCAACATAATTAAAGTATTTAATGTTAATCAGTGGTTTATCCAACACATTCACAAATGTGATCAAGGATAGCAAGGGAACAGAGCAAAAGGCGCACTCGGTGCATGAAAAGCTTAGTTTTACACTTAGAGTTCATTATGGAGTTCCAAAATTTGTAGTGAACTTAAAATTTCTGAATTGGCACACAGAGATTTGCCCAAGGATGAGCAGAAATTTCACTATTACTTGCAATGAAATCACAGAATCAATATTTAACTAATAAAACAATAAATAATCAAGTTTCAATGTTGTCATTTCTCTAAATAAATGTCCATCTTTTTCAAAATAGAAATCTTGTTCTGTTCTAAATAAACAATAACACTATAATGTATCAACATTCACATGCAAAATGCAGAGTCGTAATAAACAATGTTTTCATCGGTATACATGTGAAGTATTTTGAAACCTCTTGGAGTCATGTTTTTAACGATCATTCATAGATTGGTTATATTGAAAATAAAGGTAATTTATACAGGAAAGGGAAAAACTTCATTAGAAAAAGTTTTTTTTTGACAATTATTCCCAACAGAAATATAAAATGAGTATTCAACAATTTAACCCTCCCCCCCACACACACACACACACCCACCCCAAACTAGAGATCATAAGAGGTATTCTGGTGAAAACCCCATGCTGATATAACGTTCAGGATGAGTAGCAAAAACAAGATCTTTAAGATGGCTGCAATTGTTTTCATATTGGATGTCAGATAAGCATTATTTTTAATTAGGACCACTAGACATCACAAGAGTCTTCTGGTGAAAACCGCATGTTGAAATGACCATCCATTCAGGAGGAATAGTGATAACAAGATTTTCAAGATGGTGGCTGAAATGACCATACTGGATGTCTGAGCAGCACCATGTTCATTTAGGACCAACTAGACCTTGGGATGAATGTGTGCATAAAGTTTCATGGCAATCCTCCAAGTAGTTTTGGTGGTGTAGCAATAACAAGATTGTGCTAATGGACAGACAGATGCTAGACGACAGACAACAGACATCCCATAAGCTCTTCAGGTCTATGACCATCGGAGCTAAAACTACTGTAAAAAACAAAAAGAAAAAAAAGTCGCACTTAAAGAAATCAGTAGAACATGCTGTCAATCCACTTCACAGAATTCCTGTTTCAGATTTCCAATATGATCTCTATACATGTCATAAAGGATAATTTTGTTCATCAACAAAGACATTTTGATGTTGAATCAGGTTTCCGGGCACTAACCGCCATTTTAGACGATAAAACGAGCGATATATCAAAGTTTCATTTACTACTTTTCATTGTGATTTTCTTCACATTCAACAAATAGGGGTAAATTCTTTTGGTATTTTCTAGAATAAAAAATAGGACCCACGCCTGATCCTGTGTTATAAGTGCGTTCATGAGTTATCCAGGTGCAAGTTATCGAGAGAGGAGTATTTAGCAAGAATCAATGATTCAATGATTTTTCAAAAATACAAAATTTGATTATTTTTTAAATACTCATTCCAACGTTATTTTATGGATGTTCTTATACTTTTCTTTGTAATGGACCTCATTTTGGAACAAATATTAACTACTGTGAAATCATTCATCTTTTTGGGTATCAGTTTTTTGGTTTTTCTAAAATGGCGTCATCATCAGACTTCTACTGATTAGTCCTAACAAACTGCATAGACCCAGATCTGCCAGCACCTTATGCGACAGTAGATCTGGGTCTATGCAGTTTGCAGATGGATCTGACTTATAAGTGAGTATAGATGGTACATTGTAAATCTGTGGATATGAAAAGTTCCAATTATCTTCACAGATTGTAAAGCCCTAAAATTTGTGGTAACCAGGAAACCCATGAAAACTGGGTTAGATGCAACAAAAAGCACACCAACCTTATAGATTTTAGGTTATTTGATTCTTGTGACCCTAAATATTGCAAAAATATCTGCTGTCAAGAAGCTTAATACTACACCTAACACTCAATAACTCACACACAAAGGGGTCCCAAATCATAGACCATGGCATAGGTGAGGGCGAGAGTTACTAAGGGACCTCTGAATAATTGAGAAACGGATGGACATCGACGGAGGGGTTGTTGTTTAAGTGGTTGAATACTCATTTCATAATTGTGTTGGAAATAATTGTCAATAATTAGCTTTTTCTAAAAAAGTTCTTAACTTTTCTGTATAAATTACCTTCATTTTCAATATATCCAATCTCCGAAAGATCATTTAAAACATTACTTCAAGAGGTTTCAACACACATCACATGTGTACCAGCAAAAACATTGTGTATTACATCACTGCTTTGTGCATGTGAATGTGGATACATTCTAGTTTTACTGTAGATTCAGAATAAAACAAGATTCTTTATTTAAAAAAGAGTCACATTTATTTAGAAAAACAACATCTAAAATATTTTTTAATTTCTTACTGCTATATTAGTAACATACAGATGCTGTAATTGCAAGTAATAGTGAAATTTCTGCTCACTTTTGAGCAAACCTCTGAGTGCCAATTCAGGAATGTTAAGTTCACTATAAACTTTGGAACTCATTTCTCCATAATGAACACCATCTGTGAAACTAAGCTTTTCATGCACCTAGTATGCCTTTGCTTGCTTCCTTTGCTATCGTTGATCCCATCTGCAAATGAGTATGATACACTACTGATTAATGTTAGATACTTTAATTACATTACATGTACTTACAGTGTTCTCAGCGTTGAATAGTCAACTAAAATTAGTTGACTTAATACATGACAGTGATTGCAAGCTCTTAAACAGGTAGGATTTCCATGCCTTTTAACTTTTTTTATTCTACCCCTTAACTTCATTTTTATACAAAAGACTAATTAACATAATAATATAATGCAGATCAACTTTTAATTGATTGTAACAATGCAACTAACACTTCCACAAGTCAGAGATCAACACACAGTCGGTACTTAATTTGGTTCTCAAGGAAACACTTGCGGGCATTGCTGTGATGGTCGACTGACACTTTCGTATTTTATTACAAGAGAGCATATCACATTTATGATGATTACACTGAAATAAAATTAAAACATATTAAACTGAAACACGAATTTCACTCAACAACATCTATTTAATTGGTTTTTATTTCTTAAAGTATTGCCACCAGTAGGCATTATTGACATTTTAATTTATATTTCATCGTATATTGTTATTGATAGTGTATTGGTACTGGGAATTTTTTTTTATAAAGAAAATTGGACAAAATATACAACTTTTATTAAAAGTTATGAATTTCATGATTTTCCATCAAATTTCTGGGCACCAAACGCTGTTTTTGATGATAAAACAAGCGATATATCAAGGTTTCATTTACCAATTTTGATCACGATTGTATTCACATTCAGCAAATAGGGGCCAATTTTTGGGGATATTTTTATAAGAAAAAATGGGATCCACACCTACCCCTGCATTATAAGCAGGTTTGTGAGTTATCCAGGCACACTATAATGAGTGGTATACTCTAAAATATCCCTAGTGATCATCCTTAATGTTTGAAGAGGATTCAAGCAAAGTTATTTTGTCAGTTATTACAAATCATCTATTCTTTATTTGATTCTAAGTATCAGATTTGTGTTTGTAAAAGAAAATGGATAATGGATAAACAGACAACACCATAACATAATATGCCCAACTAAAAATGGTCATATAAAAATGAAAATTATATTTCACCATATGATTACAAAATTTAAATACTACTTTGGATAAGTAAACTGAGGTCAGCATACACAAAAGTTATCATAAAAATGTGGCTGATTAATGGTATCATCATTGTGTATTTGACTTTGATCTTCAGCTGATCATTTGTACTGAAAGATTATCATTATGCGTATCTATGATAGTTTCATAATAAATCAGATATTTACCTATTGTCTGATTAAGACATGTATAACAACAGGTATTATTCTCATCTTTGTAGAGTATCTGTAGACGGAACGTTTCCACCAATCCAGCAGAAAACACTGCTAATACAGAGAAAACAAGCCCCAAGGCAATCCTCTTTTCCATGGTGAAATTGTAACCCCTGCGACTGATCCAGGGGTAGACAACTCTGTCCATGATGGGCAGTAATACAACCAGAAGAACTACATCAAATAGAGAAAGCCAGGCTGCCACTATCTGAAACTATTGAATTAAAAGCATTTGCAAACAGCAAACAGTAACTCTATAAATTATGTTTTTTGGTTCAGTACTATTGACAGATATGTAATATAGTGTATTTAGTGCAGTTGTTGAAAATTTCACTTTGCCATTCTGTAGTCCAAAGTTAAATCCCTGTTTCATAAAACGTCTCCCCAAGTTGAGATTTTACAGTGCCTTGCTGATTTACAGTGTCTTGCTGATTTCCAGTGTCTTACTGCTTTACAGTGTCTTGCTGATTTACGGTGTCCTACTGATTTACAGTGTCTTGCTAATTTACGGTGTCTTGCTGATTTATGGTGTCTTACTGATTTACAGTGTCATCTTGTTAATTTACAATGTCTTGCTGATTTACAGTGTCATCTTGCTGATTTACAGTGTCTTGTTGATTATACTTCAGAAAATCAAAGATTGAAATTAGCTCCTAATTTTAACAAGCATTCTCAAAGGAGAGCAAAACTTGACTATTCAAAATCACTTACCATCTATACTCACTTATAAGTCAAGTCCAATTGCAAACAACATAGACCCTGATCAGTGGTTGCATAATGTCCCAGCAGATCAGCATCTACATTGTTCTACTGATTACTCTGAACAAATTCCACTGATCCAGATCTGCTGGCACATTATGTGATGACAGATCTGGGTCTGTGCTGTTTGCAGTTGGACTCAAATTACAAGCGAGTATAGATGGTAATATGAAAAACAACAAAAACTGATAAGATGAGAAATAATTTTTGTATTTAACTTTTTATGACCAACATTGTTTGCAGAATATAATATATTCTTTAAGCATCTACAACTGGTTTAATAATTCTATAATATCTGAAATTTGACAACTCTAGGGTAAATTACTTGCCAAGATATATAATCAAAATAAAAAGACCAAAATCGGTCACAATAATAAAATTGGTCATGGTGACCTAATTATTGTATGGTGGCCTATAATGATTCCAGATGCTTCCATGTACAAAGTTTAATAACTATATGATTTTGAATCACACTGATATAATGTTCAGTTGAAGGCACATTTAGGTATATGAGACAAAACCCATACAAGCCACACTTAGGTATATCAGACAAGGTTCATACCAAATCACATCAGTATATGTTCAATGGTTATTGAGCTATGCCAGTTACAAGCAACATCCCATGAGAAAATGTATTCCAAATGGAGTTGAGAAGACAAAATGCATAAAGAAAGACAATGCATACACCAAACTGCATTAGAATATATTGAATGGTTCCTGAGCTCTGCTGGTTACATGGATCAGCTGTAGTGAAGATTTAACATAGATGGAAAAAGGGCATTTGCCATTAACTCAATCAAAATTGGAGAAGAAAAGATAAAACCTTTAAATGCATCAACATGTAAGTAGCAATTCATCCACAAAATAGATGCAAATTGTATGCATAAGTAGCAATTCATCCACAACATAGCATCAAATTATATGTATAAGTAGCAATGCATCCAAAAAATAGCATCAGCTTATGTGTAAGTAGCAATTCATCAACAAAACAGCATCATATTATATGTAAGTAGCAATTCCTCCACAAATTAGCATCAAATTATGTGTAAGTAGCAATGCATCCACAAAATTGCATCAAATTATTTGTAAGTAGCAATGGATCCACAAAATAGCATCAAATTATATGTGTAAGTAGCAATTCAACCAAAATATAGCATCAAATTATGTGTAAGCAGCAATTCATCCACAAAATAGCATCAAATTATATGTACAGGTAGCAATTCATCTACAAAATAGCATCAAATTATATGAGCCAGTAGCAATTCATCCACAAAACAGCATCAAATTATATGTGTAAGTAGCAATTCATCCACAAAACAGCATCAAAGCAATTCATCCACAAAACATCATCAAATTATATGTGTAAGTAGCAATTCATCTGCAAAACAGCATCAAATTATATGTGTAAGTAGCAATTCATCCACAAAACAGCATCAAATTATATGTGTAAGTAGCAATTCATCCACAAAACAGCATCAAATTATATGTGTAAGTAGCAATTCATCCACAAAACAGCATCAAATTATATGTGTAAGTAGCAATTCATCCACAAAACAGCATCAAATTATATGTGTAAGTAGCAATTCATCCACAAAACAGCATCAAATTATATGTGTAAGTAGCAATTCATCTGCAAAAATTATAAAATTGTATGTGCAAGTAGCAATTCATCCATAAAATGGCATCAAATTATATGTGAGGGTTGGACAGCTTTGATGGTTACAAAAAGAGTGAATAGATGGACAGACAGATGGACAGACAGACAGATGCATGGAAAAGGTGATTACTCATCTCAATGTGGAGCCCTAACTACTTATTACCTTGCCATCCCCAGAAGAGCTTGAATTACCAATGGATGTCGGTATGTTGTTGTTACACACATTCATTTTAGCATTTGAATGGAATGTCAGGCTCATATGAAGTCCCTGAACCAGAAAGGTTGTCTCTATCTGAAAGTATTAACGCATCATGCTAAAGTAAAGTGGTCACTAACTATAAAGATTCTTGGTACACAATTGCTTATAATGTGGGTATGATAATGGATCCATTTCAGTGGAGGGGGAACTTTTTTTTTCAAAAGCTTGACTCTTCATCAAAGCTATCTGGTTGCCCCAAATTTTTATAGCTAGTTATAATTAAACTATATTTCAGCTTTTTGCATGTCTCTTGCAATATGCAAAGATTTAAAACAATTATTACATGAAGAGCACCTTGGTTTTTAGTGCAATTAATACCATCATTGACCTAAATATCTGGACAATAAAAAAGAAATAATTTTCTCTCTGACCTTTAAATTCATGCACTAATGAAGATTATCAATTTTCCTGAATATTTTGTCCAGAAAGTTATTATCTTTATTGTCAGGATTGTACACCGATACATCAAGCAAGTTCAATGCCCATCGAAAGTGGTCTAGGTAAGTAAACTAGGTTGCAATATATTCCTGATTGCCAATAAAGAACATACTCATGATAATGTTTCAGTGTTTTCTTTTACAAATAAAAAAATTCTTGTTGCATTTTAGTTGTTTGTTTTTCTTTTGTTTGTAAAACCATGACAGTCTGTTTATCATGCATATGTACCACTATTGGTGTTTGTAAAACCATGACAGTATGTTTATCATGCACATGTACCACTATTGGTGTTTGTAAAACCATGACAGTCTGTTTATCATGTACTTGTACCACTATTGGTGTTTATAAAACCATGACAGTCTGTTTATCATGAACATGTACTCCTACTGGTGTTTGTAATTCCATGACAGTCTGTGTATCATGCACATGTACTGCTATTTGGTGTTTGTAAAACCATGACAATCTGTTTATCATGTACATGTACCGCTACTGGTGTTTGTAAAACCATTACAGTCTGTTTATCATGAACATGTACTGCTATTGGTGTTTGTAAAACCATGACAGTCTGTTTATCATGTACTTGTACCACTATTGGTGTTTATAAAACCATGACAGTCTGTTTATCATGAACATGTACTCCTACTGGTGTTTGTAATTCCATGACAGTCTGTGTATCATGCACATGTACTGCTATTTGGTGTTTGTAAAACCATGACAATCTGTTTATCATGTACATGTACCGCTACTGGTGTTTGTAAAACCATTACAGTCTGTTTATCATGAACATGAACTGCTATTGGTGTTTGTAAAACCATGACAGTCTGTTTATCATGTACATGTACCATTATTGGTGTTTGTAAAACCATGACAGTCTGTTTATCATGTACATGTACCACAATTGGTGTTTATAAAACCATGACAGTCTGTTTATCATGAACATCTACTCCTACTGGTGTTTGTAATTCCATGACAGTTTGTGTATCATGCACATGTACTGCTATTTGGTGTTTGTAAAACCATGACAGTCTGTTTATCATGTACATGTACCGTTACTGGTGTTTGTAAAACCATTACAGTCTGTTTATCATGAACATGTACTGCTATTGGTGTTTGTAAAACCATGACAGTCTGTTTATCATGTACATGTACCATTATTGGTGTTTGTCAAACCATGACAGTCCATTTATCATGTACATGTACCGCTATTGGTGTTTGTAAAACCATGACAGTCTGTTTGTCATGTACATGTACTGCTATTGGTGTTTGTAAAACTATGACAGTCTGTTTATCATGTACATGTACCGCTATCGGTGGTTCTAATATCGATACTGTTTTATAACATAAAGATGGTCTTTGACAATAGAATGTATCACTGAAATAATGTATATCTATTCATATTATCTTACCTCTGATAATCTTATAGGTAATCCATACTTTCCTTCAAAAAGACTTGAAACAATTTCAACACTAAAACTCCAAATATAGCAATGATTGCCCTAAATATGTCATGGAGCCAAATATAGCAATGATTGCCCTAAATATGCCATGGAGCCAAATATAGCAATGATTGCCCTAAATATGTCATCTAGCCAAATATAGCAATGACTGCCTTAAATATGTCATGGAGCCAAATCACTTCGACTGATTAAGGAATTTTTATTATGGAATACCATAATTTGTACACCAATTATAGGTATACAGTACACACATCGCGTGTTTATGATTCACCAGTCAATCCGGTGGACATGGAGAGATGGGCAGGGGATTAAGTGCCCACTATGAGTAGTGCAAGTCCACTCAGTCTGGTGGATTTTCCACCCAGTCTCGTGTAAATCCACTCAATATAGTGGAAGTCCATCACAGATTTTATTGCAGTCGTAATGGGTTTTATGGCACCCCTCGCTGATTCTATTGTATTCGCTCCACAAGTTGACACACTAAACAAACAGATGGAAGAAACTCCGACACCATAAACCAAACATGGCAGGTGTCAATTTCATACCTTTACCTGTACAGTGGTAACATTTCTTGTGTATTTATCAGTAGCCTGGCTGAGGATACATGCAGACGAATGCACGTAACGTAGAAAAAATATGAGGTTTTATATTTCTTGGATATCTTCCCACCCCTGTCCATGACAAAGCGTACATCAGAAAATATTACTTAGCTACAACGTACATCCCTGCTGATTTAATACATGTATATGTACCTGTTAGCATATACAGATGTAGAAATTGACATACTGTTCTGCATCTAGCAGTAACTTCAATGTTCTTTCTCAATAAATGATATTTCATAAAAGTGTTTTGTGTACTGGTTATTAATTTTGTCATAGTTTCCCTTTAATTTCCATACTATTTCCAAAACCCACCTTAAAGAAATCATTGAAAGCAGTAATACATATAAAACTAGAAAAGAGATAACAACCGAACGCCATAATATTTATATCAAACATGTACGATCATGAACACTGGCACATTATGACATGTATGTCATAATTCTTTCCAAAGTATATTGAAATAAAAAAGATACATGAGCTATAATATGGAAAGGTTCTTCTGTACTTTTACCCTTAAACTTTGAAAATAACATTGTTTATGGGAGAGTATGGCAATTTTTTAAATGCACAGAATTGTGCACACTGTATTGACTGTTGCACTCTATCAGTGGCCATTCATGTCATAAACAAAGTGATTTAAATGAGAAAAAAAGTTACTTCCTGTGCACATTTTTTCACAAATCTACATTGCATCACCTGCACTGGCTGAGGAGTATCACTCTTACTTTGAAGCCAGCTGCTATGCCTGTTGCTGTAGCTTCCTGCCTCGAGTCAACAACAGTCAGTCATGACAGTTTCTACATGTCATCAGCTAATATTCAATGTTGCGCTTGGATGTTTCAAATGTACAATACAATAACTGTTGAATGAAAATATCACAAAGCCACACACCTTAAAACTAAAAAGATGTTAGTTTGTGAAAAATAAATTTGGACTGAGAAATGCATTTGATGTTAAGTTCTCATATTATCATCTAAAACTGGTCTTTAGCGTTATATGAAAAACTAAATATAACTGTTTGTATTTTCCCATTCAGAGACCTACCATTTAACTTAAATTCAGGGGAAAAAAAGTATAATGGCCTTGATGCACGTCTCAACTTCGTTCTTTTTTTTCTAAAAATCAGAACAAGTGTAGTTGTTTCAAGCTATATCCCATCCTCTCCGTCTCTCTTTCTCTCCCAGTCTACACCCCCCCCCACTCCGTTGCCTAATAAGCAAATAGAGCATAAGTCTTAAATGACTTAAATTAGGACAGTTCCTAGCAGCTACTGGTCAATGTCGCGCTTCAATGTTTCAAAAATAAACATTGTTGAATAAAAATGTTTCTTGTTGTCACAAAATCAAATGCTTTAAAACTAAGAAGATATTAGTTTGTGAAGAGCGAATTTAGACAGAGAAATGCATAGCTGTTCAGTTTTGATATTATTGCATAAAACTGGTTTCTAGCGGTATATAAAGAAAACTCTATATAGTATTTTGACTTTCCCAATAAGGGATGAAGCATTTAAATGTAACAAGCTGCAGTGGTCCTGATTCACATCTAAAATTATTAATATTTTATTTTCAAAAAATCACAATTGTAATTTTGTTAAAGCTAAATCCTATCACACATCCACTCCCAGTAGCACATTGAGTTGAAGTTAAATTACTTAAATCAGAATTCAAATATGTCATGGGAATATTGTTATGAAAACACCAAGTGCTTCTGTTTAATGAAACCACTTCAGGTGGGATAACATCCTGTAATGCAAGCGCTAGAAAGACGTGAATGAAAGAGCATTAGATAAACAATTTGTGCGTCAACCCTGCCCCTGGGCATAAGTAGTTACTTCAGTGTGTTTTCTCAATAAATGATATTTCATAAAAAGAACTTCTTGTACTAATTAATTTATTTGTCATAGTTTCCCTTTAATGTCTACACAGTTTCCAAAACCTTCTTTAAAGAAATTACTGAAAGCAGATTACAAATACCTTTATCTGTTGACTTAGAAAAATGACTAATATTGAAGGCTGCTCTCTTTCAGTGGCTGTTCATGCAATAAACCAAGTGATTTTATGAAAAAGGTTGCTTTCTTCATCACTTTTTCATGAATCTATCATCAAGCACCAGCCGAGGAGTGACATTTTTACTTTGAAGTCAGCCGCTACGCTTGTTAACAATGGCCATTCAGGAAGGTGTTCATTTTCTATCTTATTTTTTTAGCCCCAATGTTTCAAAAGAAGCATTAACTTCTGAATGAAAATGTTTTTGTTGTGTGTGGAAAAATGAATTTTGGACTTGTAATATGGAGTGACAAATGCAATGTGGTCAAGTTGTGATATTTTTGCGTAAACTGGTTTCTAGCGGTATATAAAATAAATCATATAAAATTTTTATTCTCCCAATTATTCTTGCAATGCAGCGCATATAATACAAGTCTTTTGCAGCAACACAAAGCTATTACATGTTTACGAAAGCTGTATTACACTACAAGCTTTTTTTTTTTAAATGCATCTTCTTTTGTAATAAAATGTGTTTATTACATGCAAACATCTGAGAGAGAGAGATTATGCACTATAACTTTCAATCGATGTTACCAGTAGCTTTTATCGCTAACTTTTGAAACAGCCATTGATAATTAGAGAGTATGCATTTTTGAAATGTGCTTCGTTCATCTTCACTTTGGAATTCATCTGACAAAATTTAGAAATAAAATTTTAATTCCACTCTTTATTTAAATAAGTTAATATGTAAATTGCTGCTTAGCAATTCATTTTGTATTTAACAAGAATTTATATAATTCATTGGGTTATTCACTGGCTATTATTGTCCTTTGTCTTATTTTCTTGTTATCTATTGTCGAATATGGTCATAATTAACTATGTATGAACTTTAATGCTTCAGAAATTTAATAGATTGAAAGTCTAATGAGTAAACATTACTGCAATGATCAAGCTGAACCTGACAATATTCGCAACCACCTTAGAATTAATATCAACAGTTCAAAATAAACAGGAAATAATTGGGATTTACAACCTTGAAGCCAAAACCTTTCCACCTCCAGGTCGGAGTAGTTAACGAAATTCTACCAGGGATACAAGTTTAAAGCCTTGAAAAATAAGAAGCCAAATGTTTACAGCAATCAGTGCAATAATAGAGATAGATTTTATAGTCTTGGCAAACATATGGCTTAGCAATTTCAGGTGATGTACAAGGCATTATTGATAGATATGATGTGTTCAGCTTGCATGTAATACATACAAGTTAAACAAGGGGGAGAAAGAAGTAATTCCAAAGCACAAAATGAATCTTACTGAATGATACATTAATCAAAACACCGAAAATGTTAAAAGTTTCACCAACTGAAGCAAATTAATCGTGATTACACACTTTTTATAACTTTCACCCGTCCATTTGGTAATATTAAACTCGTCAGATGACCAAACCAGCAATCCTAAGTATATTTTTTAAAGCTGTTGGTCATAGAATGCAGCATGACATGCTTTGCAGAGTCTGAGTAAAACAGTAGGTCTACAGTAAAAGTAAACACGTGTCTAGTTCCTGAGAAAATGTGTCACATGGACATGTATATTTGAGTCGCAAGTACTAAACAGGCTGGAAAAGAAGAGGTTGTATATTGGATAGCGCCATGTATATTTCATTGTGTGGGAACATGTTAAGCAAACAATTTAAAACTGACTGGGATAATTAAAAAAAAGCACAGCATTTCTCGGATTCTTTTATTTTATTAACTGAATTAAACCCACTAATACATGTATTAACGTATGATTTATTTTTTCCTTTTCTTTGTTTAAAAACAGAATCTCTCTCCCCCTCTCTCTCTCTCTCATTAAAATTATGATAATTAAACTTTGTATAATTTGTGAAGCATCTGGATAGTCTCGTGATTCTTTGCTTGGAAATTTATCTTTCATCTCTTGCAATACACGTATGTAAATGCGTTTTAGTTGGTAAAGCTTTGAATATTGAATGGTATTGTGTACAAATAAAAAACGCATTCTGCACTGTGTGTTGTAGCTGAGCCAACAGGTAAGTTCCATGCGAGGTAGTGGGCGTCCACTATTACATAATTATATTGCTGCGACTTTCAAATGGGTAATAAAACTTAATCTGTCTATTATGAGCCACGATGTGGACAATCCACGATGACCACTATATCCTGTCCGCAATGGACACAGTGTGAAAAGGATTAAGGTCCACCATGGGAAAGTGGATTTTCATAAAAACGTGATGCGTTATCTGTATAGCCCAAACCGATTATGCCCAAAATGAAGCTCACAAGGGGAAATATGCCACTGAATAAAACTTCAAGAACCAGTGAAACTCATATGTCGGAGACGTTGACCACTTTATTGTTTACTGGAAAAGGGAAAGCAAAGATAATAACCTGCATACATATTTAAACACTAAGGTAATCCACTTCAATAAGAATAGGAATTGATGTGCATGACTGCCTTGTCTCCCGTTGTACACTCTCCAGATGAAAAGTTGTTTTTCCTTTATCATGACCTTTAACAAGCTCGTGGTTCACATTGTTTAGGGAACTGCTAGATCACGAGTTGTGGAGCAAGCTATGTTTTTATTGCTGCCTACTGACAACACCTTCAGTTAATCCATGTTTATAATTAGGATAATCTAAGCAGTTTCATGGCTGGAGGGTTGATTACTTGATCACAAGTTTTTTAGTACAGATAAAACATCCATTTCAACATGATTTTTTCATTTTTTTTGGGGTTAAAAAAAAAAATTTGCTTCGAGTCGAGACATTTTGTGTACTATTTAAAATGATAAAAAATTTGTCAAATATAGTTTCCAGAAAATTTGATGGTCCAGTTAGTAAGGTTAGTTATGGAAGAATCAAAAAATCTTCTAATATGAAATAAAAATACATATTTATTCATTTGTGTGTAATTGGAACTTTATCAGATTGGCATAATAGGTCAAAAGATACACCATACATTTAGAAAAAAGTCAGGTATATAAAATATAAAATTTAACAATTCATGCAACATTTCTTAAATAAAAAGAAAAGAAATCTTGATTTACAGTCTTTACCAACTGCTTTCAAAGTAAATCAAATATCTTTCAAGACAAAAAAAATATATTTCTGCAGGTTAAAATCCAGCTGCTAAGCAAAGCTAAGAGGTAAGTAAGTCAATTAGTGCATTATAAACCTCATTTAAATCAAATGTCTATTTACATATAATGTAAATTCCTCAAGAAAGAGAATATATCACTGAGTATCTGTAACTGGAATGAAACATGTCACTGAACTTCGTTATGGTACAATTTGGTACTCAATATCAATTTATTTATAAAATGTTAATCCTTAATGAAAATTAGAGGTATAATAATAGGACATACAAGTGAATAAACATTATGACACACACTGTAATATTTGGCTAAGCATTATCCAAGTCATGCGATGCATTACTACTTGAAAACAGAAAACACATAACAGCTAACACCATCATAGTCATGCAGGGCTTGTTAGTTTCTGCTCCATTTCATCCCAGTCATATAACTGGTACAACGTAAATTCCACATGGAAATCTTATTTTATCCAATTCCGTTAACATATATCACCTACTGTCATCTTTCTTGTTTTTAAATATACAAAAAAAATATAAAGTCTAGATCAGCTTATCAGTAGATAGTGCTTGTTTATGTTTAAAACTTATCATGCGCTGTTCAACCGAATGGGAAATAGAAGAGTAAATTTATTGCTTGTGGTGGGAAATTCTCAAAATGACGATTTATTTTGCTTTGCAGATTCAAGCAAGCATGTGTATACAATGTTACGACTAGGGGTAAATGTAACAGAAGAAAAGACTCAAACAAGCTTTCAAGATTTAAAATACAAATATTTAATTCCTAAAATATTAAAATATTTCAACAAACAGTCAAAGTGAAAGAATTAAAAATAACTTACAGTATAGAATATCCTTAAAAGTCATAAATTGTTCTATTGTTCAATCATCCGGAAGTTAATCCAAAATATTCCGAATGGAGAATATTCCGAATGAAACCACTAAAGTGTTGATGTATTAACAAGAATCAGTTATATCCAAATATTATTAATTCCAAGTAATCCTTGTGAATATGGAATATCACACAAGTTCTAGAAATGTTTCCAATAATTCCAACGGAGCCGAATAATTCTTAAAGTTGAAGCAGCAGTACTAAATCCAAAATGTACTGTATATCTCTGAAGCAGAATACCACACACAAAATGAACCAATCTCATTTATGACCTCTCAGGCTGAACATACTATCAAGAATGACGAACACTGTGATTACATCCATTTTTATAGTTTCTGTACTGCGTCATTGAAATACAAATAAAACCCATTCCTTATTCCGTCTCAGAATAAAAACTCGGTATTTACGAACTTATTCTGCTTCAAGTCAACAGAAAATGAATCACTCACCGAATTATGAAATCCAGGTCAGAACATGGAATGCAGGTCAAAAGGACAAACCTCACGCACTGAATCACTTGACATGACAAATGCTTCAAATAACAATATTGATTTTTTCCAGGACCAATGTACTGGGTCACATTGAAATTACCGTATATGTGCACTCTGCAAAACGACACCTATTAGACTATTATACAGAGGTCATAAACTAATAAAACTATACCATTATTTAAAAGAAATGATACATAATTCCGTAACAACAAATAAGGGCATGATGACACTTCTTGAATCACTTATGTCTGACTTCAGTTCAGTACCTATATTTAATTATGTGATGACACTCAGTGATGATTATCACGAGTAAATTAGCAGGTACAGGTGACACCTGACATATAACTATTTTCAACTTTAGTGGATGAAAAACAATTCGGAGCCCACTATTATTGAGCTTACAGCATATACTCGCTTTTAAGTCAAATCCAACTGCACACAACATAGACCCTGATCTGCCAATGCATAATGCGCCAGCAGATCAGGGTCTACATTGTTTGTTCTTCTGATTATTTCTAACAAACTGCATAGACCCAGATCTGCCGATGCATTATGCAAAGACAGATCTGGATCTGTGCGGTTGGAAGTTGGACTCGACTTATAAGCAAGTAATATATGGTATATCAAAGGAAACACTTGTCATAAACTACCTGCAGCCAGAATCTGGTTGCCTGGCCAGACAAGCTTTGATAAGCTTGGTTGCCCAAACTAAAATTGAGTTGCCCTCGAGTGCTAGGCACCATATTTTTCCACTGATATTTTCGTTTCATCTCTGCCACTTTTTTTACTTTGCTTTTAGTTCCTGTCTCATCAGAACCAATTATTACCATATATACTCGCATATAAACCAGATCCAAAATGCAAACAACACAGACCCTGATCTGCCATTGCATAATATGCCAGCAGATCATGGTCTATGTTGTTTGTTCTACTGATTAGTCCCTACAAACTGCACAGACCCAGATCTGCCAGCGCATTATGTGATGGCAAATCTGGGTCTATGCAGTTTGCAGTTGGTATAAGGTTATACGCGAGTATATACAGTAGGTGATTTCACATCATTAAATATTCTAATTGTTTATGCACTTTTGGGACACTGACTTATTGGAATACCCCTCACTATAAGATTCCTTCATTGTTGTTCATTAGTTGGATTAACGACGTGTGCGGCCATTCGGCCATTTACGTAGATTCCTTCATTACCATGGATAGCTTGATAAAGCAGGAGACCTGGACTTGTACACCCATAAAATGCAAAACTGACCTAAGTGGGATCAGTTTCAAGCCAACACTTCTTAACAGACCTAAAGGCAAATTTTTGATAATTGTCATGTTTCTACTTGAGAAATGACAGTATTGAATTTTAAACATTTTTAATTTATATACCGTGTATACTCGCCTCTAAGTCGAGTCCAACTGCAAACTACACAGACCCCGATTTGCCATTACATAATGTGCTGGCAGATCTGGGTCTATGCAGTTTGTTAGGAGTAATCAGTAGAGCAAACAACATAGATCCTAATCTGTCATTGCTTTTTGCAATGGCAGATCAGGGTCTATTTTGGTTGCAGTTGGACTTGACTTAAAAGCAAGTATATATGGTAGGTCACAGAGCGAAAACTGCATAAGTGTCTAAATATCAGTAGACCACACTATCTGAGTGTCTAAATATCAGTAGACCACACTATCTGAGTGTCTAAATATCAGTAGACCACACTATCTGAGAGTTTAATACTATAGTTAAATCAACAATCCAGGCATAATTATGCAATGTTTCACCCACTGCACTAGATGAGACTGGTATGTATCAAGTGGAATTTTGAATGAATACTCTATGTACTCGCTTATAAGTCGAGTCCAAATGCAAACAACATAGACCCAGATCGGGGTCTATGTTGTATGTTCAACCGATTACTCCTAATAAAAATGCATAAATCCAGATCTGCCAGTGCAGTATGTGATGGCAGATCTGGGTCTAGGCAGTTTGCTGCTTGATCAAACTTTTAAGCAAGTATATACGGTAATGACTGACTGACAGTTGGTAGTAGACATTGGTTTTTGGTGATTAATCAATTATCCAGATACTAACTATTCAGATGTCTTCATTGTTCTGAGTGGACAAAGTCACTCCTGGATATATTTACAGTCAAGATGTGTTAGGCAGCCACCTTAGGAAAGGAGAAAAAGACCTCTTGGGTCATTGTAGAGACCTTAATTAATTAAGAATGTGGCTCCGAAATACCAGTGATTGCTTAAATGAGGCAGGTTAGACTGTAAAGTCAAGCTTGTCTTAAGCAAGGTGGTTACTTAATTAGAGGTTATTATTGCAATAATTTGGTTTACAGGATGTGGAACGTGTGGCTGCTTAAGACAGGTTATTGCTTAATACCGGAAAATACTAAAGCAGGAAACATGCACCGTATGTACTTGCGTATAATCCAATACCAACTGCAAACTGCATAGACCCAGATCTGCCATCGGATATGTGCCAGCAGATCTGGGTCTATGCAGTTTGTAAAGAGTAATCAGTAGAACAAACAACATAGACCCTGATCTGCCGGCGCATTATGCAATGGCAGATCAGAGTCTATGTTGTTTGCATTTGGAATCAGCTTATACACAAGTACATACGGTACATGTATTTGTGACATTGGCATAGGTTAACGTTGCTAGTATGGTCCACATTACGAACACAAAAGAGTTAAAGTCAACAAGGATAGGGAATGAAGGTTCATCAAGGTGATCAAGCTAAACAGTCAAGTAGTTAAATGTTTATGATCAGAACTTCATATTTTATACACTTGATGAACATTATGTTCAAAATATTTTTAACTATACTGTATTGACAAAATGTTAGTACAGAGATAAAGTATTGTTACGACTAGGGGTAATGTAACAAAAGAAAAGACTCAAACAAACTTTCAAGATTTAAAATACAAATCTTTAATTTCCTAAAATATTAAAATATTTCAACAAACAATCAAAGTGAAATAATAAAAAATAACTTACAGTATAAAATATCCTTAAAAGTCCTAAATTGTTCTAAATTTCACTGATCTGGAAGTTAATCTAAATATTCCGAATGTAGTATGTTCCGAATGAAGTAACCTTCACTGTACTAATGTGCTAATAAGAATCAAATAAATCCAAGTGTTATAAATTCCCAATAATCCCTGTGAATGGAATATCACAAGTTCTAGAAATGTTTCCGATAATTCCACGGTGCTGTATCATTAATAAAGTTGAAGAAACAATACTAATCCAGAATGTACTGTATTAAATATAATGAAACAGAATATCCGCACACAAAATGAACCAATTTCGTATATGACCTCTCAAGCTGATAGACTATGATAGGAATGCCTAACACAACAATACATCCTATTATATATCTTCTTAATACGCAGAATCGAAATAAAAACCCATTTAATTATTCTAGAAACAACCTTCTCCAAACCAATCAGAAACAAGGTTATGCATGACATCTCTAAAGTGCTTTTACACTAAAGTTATAAACAGTCAATAACGTATTTACTCATAGATCTAATTCAGAAGTTCAAATCTTCACATGCACTAAAACCACATGATATGACTAAGGCTTTGAAATATCGATCAAAATTACTGTATGTGTACTCACAGCAAGACGACAGCTGTTAGACTAAGAACAGAGATCACAAACTAATAAACTATACCATTATTAAAAGAAAAATTATATATAATTCATTAACAGTATATTAACCTTGAATTCCAAATTTCAATCAAGTGAAATAATCATAATTTGTGTTCTCTGATGTGCAGAATAGTGGTATTTCTTTATAGAAGAAACTGCAATACACACTTATGAATGAAATACAAAAATGCAAACAATGACCTTGACTTGACCCCAGGTTCAATTTGACATAGGGGTTTTCAAAGCGCACATATGTTGGAGGTCAGATCGGCACTATTGTCATTCAGAACCACTTCAATATTGCATAAAGTATTTTAGTGAAAACCTCATGTCAATGCCACCATTCATGAAATAGGAACCATGATAAGTTTTTAGAAAGTGTTATGTTGAGAGTCAGATGTGCATCAATTTCATTCAGAACCAGATACTGCTAAAGTGTTTTTATAAAAAAAAACATGCCAGTATGCCATTCATTCAGAACCAGATACTGCTATAGCGTTTTTATGAAAACCCCATGCCAGTATGCCCATTTATTCAAAACCAGATACTGCTATATGAAAACCCCATGCCAGTATGCCCATTGCTATAGTGTTTTTATGAAAACCCCATGCCAGTATGCCCATTCATTCAGCAGAAGTAGCCATATACAGATTTTAAGGATGGCCATCAAAGCAGCCATTTTGGAAGTTGGATCAGCATCATTTTAATACAGTAACAACTATATACTGCAAGAAAGAAGTTTTTTTATTTAAAAAAATCTTTGTTTGACCAACTGTTCATAAGTAGCTGTTATGAGATTGGTCATATTTTGAGAGTTGACATTGGCATCATTTTCCTATAGGACCAACTACATACAGTGAGAAGTGTTTTAGTGAAAATCTATGTCGATTTGACCATCACTTTAAGGGTACCGTATTTTGGTGTGTATAATGCGCAGTGTTTTCACCTAATTTTATTATCTTAAGTCGGGGGTGCGCGTTTTATACAATAACTATAAAAAAAAGGGATTTGATGCAATAGATTGAACTCTATCAACTAGATGAACCTTTAAAGGGCCCTTTTAAGGGCCAACCATAAAATCGGAAAGATACAATTTCAATATTGCCACTTTTTCATTCACTATCCAAAATGACCGACTGTTGTTGCACTATGAAAACGTAGCGAAATACCGGTAGTCACGATTTTAAAATGTATTATATCACATGCGCGTTATATGGCAGAACTATGTTTTTTCCACTCATTTTGGGTCGAAACTCGGGGTGCGCATTATACATCGGTGCGCGTTATACACACCAAAATATGGTAGTAGTGATAACAAGATTTAAAATGGCTACCATGGCCATCCTGTTGGAGGTCTGGTGTGCACCATTTTTATTTAGGAGAAACTAAATATCATAAGAAGTCTTTTTAGTGAAAATACCATATCAATATGATCATCTGTTCAGAAGAAGTAGCCATAACAAGATTTTCACGATAGCTGCTGAGGAACCCATGTTTAAGGTCTGATTGACATCATTTTCATTTAGGATCAACATATCATTAAAAGTCTTTCAGTGAAAACCCCATGTCACCATAACTATCTCTTCTGGAGATGTAGCTATAACTTCAAGATGGCCCCCATAGCAGCCATATTGGATGTCATATCAGCACCATTTTCATTTAGGATAAACCAGATATGATATGAAGTCTTTTGGTGAAAACCTTAAATCAATATGACCATCCATTTGGGAAAAATAGTGATAAAACAACTTGGCAGCCATGGTGGGGGCCAGATTGGCACCATGTTCATTTAGTACCTGATATCAGATTGGCACCATTTTCATTTCCAACCAACCAGACATCATAAAAAGTCTTTTAGTTTAAATTCCATGTCAATATGACCATACATTCTGGAGGAGCGATAACAAAATTTTCAAGCTGCCCATTATGGCTAACATATTGGCTGTCCAAGGGGCACCATTTCCATTTAGGACAAAACTAGACATCATAAGAAGTTTTTCATTGAAAACTCCATGTCGATATGACCATTTGTTCTGGAGGAGATGCAATAACAAGATTTTGAAGGTAGCTACCATGGTGGCCATGTTGAAAGTTACAATAGCACCTTTTTAATTTAGGAGCAATTAGACATCATAAGAAGTCTTTCAGTGAAAATTCTATGCTGATATGACCATTCATTCAGAAGTAGTAATAACAAGATTTTCAAGCTGGCCACCATGCCACCATGGCAGCTATACTGGATGTCTGAGGGGATGTCTGATGTGCATCATTTTTATTTAGGACCAACTAGATATTATGATCATTCGAAGTCTTTCAGTGAAAACCTCATGTTGGTATGACCATCCATTCTGAAAAAGTAGTAATAACAAGATTTTCAAGATAGTCATTATGGTGGCAATACTGAATGTCAGATAGGCACCATTTTCATTCAGGAGCAACATTGTAAGAAGTCTTGTAGTGAAAACCCCATATCAATAAGACTATCCATTCAGAAGGAGTAGTGATAACATATTTTTCAAGATGGCCAAATTGGCAGCCATATTCAGGGCTCTCAGGGACCCGAGCTTCCGGGTCAAATACGTGTGAAATTCTCAGAGGACACACCATTTCTCCATGTAATGTGTCCTTGTGAAACACCTCATTTTCTCCCGTGATGTTCCCTTTTTATATTTTGGGTCAGCCATGGCATGAAGCCAGGTAAACTGGCATGAAGCCAGCGTGACTAACAGTTAATCCTTCTCTGATGTGTTGACTTCAAAGAAACAGATGTTCAATTGAATGTGTATGTCAGCACAAGCGATTATTCAGCAAATAAACGATGTCCTTTGTTGTTTTAATGGTGTTTAAATTGGTAATAATGCATATATTGTGAGGATTTAGCATGTTTACAGTAGTGTTGCATCTGTACAGGAAGGGGGGGTCCCCGTCGATATGTATTGAATATGTTTTTATGAATAATCATCAATGAAACTCATTGACAGTGAATGTTGCTAACTCTAATGTTATAAATAACTGTATCTGTTATGTAATTTTCATATTGTATGTTGTTTTGAGCCTGTGATCGGCATTTGTTTCCCTCACTGTTACTGTTTCGTATCATGCGGTGTTTGACCTCATTGCAGTGACCTTGCTAGGTTCACTTCTGGGTCATCGCTAGTTTGTGATTCCCACTACCAAGTTTGTAAAGTTTGTGTAGAAGATTTTTTTGTATATTTCACCACAAGGAAATTGTGTTCTGTGTGAGGTAATTGTTATCTAATGAATAATTATTAAGTTAATGTAAAAGTTCTGTTGTTTTTCATTGAATATTGTCAATTTCTTGAATGAATTCTGTAGTGAGGGTAAGATTTTCTGCGGTGGTTTTCTGCAGAATTCTGTAGGAATTCCATATGCCTTACTGGATTTTGAAGGGTATATAAACAAGATGCTTGGCGGAATTTGGGAGGATGGTCAAACGTTTTCCTTAGGGAACCATCCCCATTTTTGGTCAGAAACCAAAATTTATAGGTACATAAATTAAATTTATTAGTATTTCAACTTGTAGTAAATAAAACTAATTTGCCTATAGTCTATTTCAGATAAAGGAGGGGGAATTTTTGCATGTCGTTCAATCACATATTATAAAATACGCTGGATATGTAATTCATTAAGTAAAATCATTACATGTAACTTATTTCCTTACAGGCAGCTTTAATTTCATATAGCAAGGGTTGAAGCAGATTTTAATTTCCCATATGAAGGTTTATTGATCTGAATTTTTTTATAATTCTAATTCCATCATTCTATTTATTTCAACTAGTGTAATTGAAATTTGAGTTGTACACCAAAGTTTGTTTTGTTTCTTTTACTGTGATATTCACAACTGTGCCAGTATAGTCAAATAAGATGATAGTTTAAATTATTTTAATTCTCAAATATATATTGTTTAGTTACATATTTACATCTGTTATTCTTGAGTGTGATTAAATTATTTTTACAATAAACTGAGGAACCTAAAATCAGAGTTTGGTTATTCAATTACTTTCAAGATATGTATGCACATGCACACACTCATTTGTAAGCAATACAATTACATCTAATTACATACATCCACAATGTTGACAGTCACGTATACACACGCTACCGAAGGCCATTCACAATATAAATCATGAAAGTAATCAAAGCTTTCTCAGGGTTTGAGTTTGACAGAACTGTCCAATCATTGATATGTAATAATAATAATAATAATAATAATAATAATAATAATAACAACTGCTACTTCAGTACATGTGATTTAGACCAGGGCACTACAGTATCAGTAGACACTTGTTAAAAGAGTGCAGAAAAGTACTCTGACTTGTAAAAATGCATCAGCATAATCTGTTTTCATTTCTCGGGAAACAGACTTGCAATGAAAATGACACTAATGCTAATAAAAGGAAAATAAAAATTAGAAAAAAGTGAGAGCACAAGTGAAGTCAACAAAGAGAACTCGAATTTGGAATGTATATTTAATGCTGACTACACTTCGACTATGGTGAAGGACGCTGATAAAAATGATGGCCGAACTATGAACATGAGAACTTAGAGACCTGATTGGGAAATGCAGTTCTCATAGTTTAAAAAAGTGGAATCAGATGTATCATTATGAACAATTTGTGAGTGTATCATGTAGGACTGCTGTAAAACAAAATCCAAATCCTTTCACTTGAAATGGAAATACTAACTTGCAGATGTCAGGCTTCAGATGTCAAAAATTTAACCTGGATCATTTAATTGTTGTTGAAGATTACCGTGCTATCCAAAAAAGACAGACAATCTCATATGCTGTTGAGAAAACTGTCTAAATTGGTGTGAAAAATGATGACTGCAAAGGAAACAAAGAATTTTTAGGATGGCATGATAATGGATATGGACAAACCTCACCTGAGCTAATAATTTCTTATTCTGCCAACAGACAGTTCATCACTAAAATCCTACCTGAAAATAGACCATCCAGTATGGTATCAGAACGAGAAAAACACACACAATTTTGCCCAAGAGCTTCACATTTTCAACTGAGCTGTCATGGAAACTGCCACCATATCTGAATTTGGCATGGTCTAAAAATGAGGTTGGTTCTTGATGATCACCTGTATCGACACCTCCTATCCTGTAAAATGTAAAAATATTTTAAATTTGTAATATCCTTGACCCATTTTCATTGATCTTGACCTTTAACCGATTAGACCCCACAAATCACATGACATCTTTTTCTCTCAAGAAAATCTATGTCTTTGTTCGCAAAATCCACTGATGCAGATAGGAGATAATACTGTGAATTCATTTATTTTTGTGGTTTTGAAAGAAATGCCATTTATGTCTGTATGTAAATCAGACCAGTTTGCATTTGGTATTGGATTATATGCAAGTATATACGGTAATGTATGGTCCAGGTTTAGTGAATTCACATTCAGCAGTTTAGGACAAGATAGAGTTACAGATGGGCAGACAGATGAAGGGTACATATCACAACACTAAAGCATGATGGATAATAATAATAATAATAATAATAATAAAGAGACTAAACTGGGTGAACTTTAATTCTTATAACAATGTGCATCAATCACCTTTCAAGCTTCTTCACATGGTAAGAGGGTATAGCCATATACTAAATGCTTTTTTTGAGGAGTACTGTATGTACTCATGTATAAGCCCATACCCACTGCAAACTGCATAGACCCAGATCTGCTGTCGCATAATGCCAAATAAGATGTGGTATATGACTGTGATTCAAGTTATGAAGCTTTACTTCATTCGTATTTGCTCATAATGAATACATTTGTCTCATTCAACCAAACTCTCGCGTGTAAGATCTCTGTCAAACGGGGAGTCTGGTAAAAATCTAAGTTTACCTTGTAATGCCAGAATGAGGCTTTCCCAAAATTTGGAAATATAATTTGATTGGCTGATGAGATGCAGTGATGTAATACATGTACAACATTGTAATGATGAGACATGATGTTTCATGTACACATGGAGAGTGAGTGAGACACACCTTTAGTTGAGTGTCAGTCTACCAAGTGATGTTGAATGATATAATTTTAAGCTTTCAATTTATTTTGGCTTGAATGATTGCAAATAGTATCTTGAGTTACAGAGTATGACTTGAAAACATTCTAGATAGAAAGTGATGTCTGTGTATTTTCACTGTAAATTTATTTTACCAAAGTACCTTCTATCAGTAAAAAATCTCAATGAAGGATTTTACCAGACCCTTGTAAGCCACAGATCCCATTGAGACATATGAAAGGTCTGGTTGAACAAAACTATGGATACATGTGCACTAATATGAATGGGAGGCAACTCTAACTTAACTGTGAGTATTGGATGTCAACTTGATTTATACTAAAAGTATATTTTTAATGTAATGTTATTATATACTTATTCCTTCCTTTATTAAAATCAGACTAATATTTGTTTAGGATAAAAAGTTTATAATTCTCATGTATCAACAACAGTTACTACTTTATACATACAAACTGTTAACAAAATTTTTAGTCTATTCACAGATGCCATATTAAAGTTTGCAAGATGGCCACTAGTGAAAAATGAGTTGTAGCCAACTCTGAAATAAAAGTTAAAATAATAAATGTTTAAATGTGTTTGCATACCAGACATATGCAGTATTTGGTGAGATATCCATTTACAGCTAACAGACTGACCATTTAATTTTCTCAGGGGCTGAGCCCCCAAATAGCTTGAAAAAATTATTCTTGCTCTGGTTTGCAGAAAAAAGAACTTATTATATCCATTATATTAGTTGATAATTTTTTAAAAAATTATCTTCAGATAAAAGGTAAAAATATTAAAGTAAATCCTAGGTCACTAAGATGTACCTTCTCCTCTTAGGTAAACTTCTATATACAAAACCCTAATTTCCTGGACAACGTGGATAAGGTTTTTTTGTAGAATCAGTCGCCGAAATTTGCCTTTACAATCTGATTGTCAAAGTTCTTCACATATTTTCAATGATATTACAGTCTGGAGACTGAGGAGGATATGCTATAGTGAAATTTTGTTTTTTTTCTTACCACTCGAGAGCATGTCAAGATACATGTACGTGCACTGGGGCATTACTGTCTTGGAAAATCCAGTTATTGTTATTAAATACTTGGCAACAACTACCCATAAAATTGTATCCAGAATAAACACATAATTCTGGGAATTTATATAACCCTGCACAGGCATAAGGGTCACCACATCATGATATATTAGTATATGCACTCCCAAAAACATCACATTGGTTCAAATAGCGGGGTTCCTGTCATTTCATACATCAATGCACCAAGGTTTCCAATTTTTGTCATGTTTTGCTAGACTAATCTTCATGTCATGATCCAGCACTATTTGTATTTCAATTGAAAAAAGCTTTACCCTTTAGCCCAATCAGTTTCTATTCTCCAATGCAGCTTTGATCAACACTATGTATTTCATTTCAACCTTTTCTGTGGAGACACTGCCATTTTCTTTTTCACAACACTTTATAATGGCTTTGCTCATGCAATTGTCACTGAACAGTTCTCCAGGATAATTTAACTGCTGTAGAATTATTAAAAATGGTTTTTTCTTTGATTCTTCTTTAAGATCTGCAGGGAAGATATGTGCCAACTTCCACTCCAGCAATTATTTTCTTTTATATCTTTCCATATTGTTTCAGAAATTTGCAAACAGCAAATCTGTTCATGTTCATTATTGTTTAGATTTCTCCGCCATTTTTACCCACTTCAACCAAATGACACTTTAAGATTGTTTACACTCCAATCATCTTGCTTTTAAGTACACAATATAACAGTTACAACTTCCAATTGTACAACATTAAATTTGATGCCTCAATTGTTCCATAAAAACAACACTATTTTTCACACTAAAACATAACAATATTGACTGGTACAGGAACAGCACCAGCTTGTGAACTTTAATGTGGCACCTGACTGTCTTTCACTACTGTATATTGCACCATCACTTGTGCCGTGTCTATGAATATGTTTAAGGATATTGTTGCTTGTGACTAATCAAGGGAGATATATGGATGAAATACAGTATATCATGAAGTCAGGTCATAAAATAAGTTTTTCCACTCAGATGGCCAGAGTCTTAATACTGACCCTGACATTGTGGTCTTAACCAATATGAATCATAAAGAAGTTGCATTCAATTTTCCAGCAAAGAATGTATTCAGCTTTGAAAATTTGTCTCCTTTTTCCTTTTTGTTATATGGAATGCATGTAAGGTGGGACACATGCTGATTTGTTATGCTGAAACTTGCCAGTCTTAATGATTTTACTCTTTTTTGTCATTTTAATTTGCAACAATTTTCAAATTGGAGATATTCTCTTGACTAAAATGTATGACTTTAACTGTTTCTATATTTATTCAGTAAAATATCTCTGCATAGTTGGTGTTTATTATCAATTATGAGACCTAACTTTTAAAAGTGTCATTAAGGTTCATGAATTCTCAAGGTCTAGCACAGAAATTCATGCCTTCTATTTTTATATACAATGCCTGGATATAGTAAATTGTTCAATTTGAACAACAGAGATGCTGCTCTCCAAAACTGATGAAAGTTAACTGAGAAGACTAGATCTGTTTTCAAAACAACTTAAGAATAGCTATCTACAATGAGGGCAATGGATTTAAGAATAGCTATCTACAATGAAGGCAATGGACTTATAAGAATAGCTATCAACAATGAGGGCAATGGACTTAAGAATAGCTATCTACAATGAGGGCAATGGACTTATAAGAATAGTAATCTACAATGAGGGCAATGGACTTATAAGAATAGCTATCTACAATGAGGGCAATGGACTTAAGAATAGCCATTTACAATGAGGGCAATGGACTTAAGAATAGCTATCTACAATGAGGGCAATGGACTTAAGAATAGCTATCTACAATGAGGGCAATGTATTTAAGAATAGCTATCTACAATGAGGGCAATGGATTTAAGAATAGCTATCTACAATGAGTGCGATGGATTTAAGAATAGCTATCTACAATGAGGGCAATGGACTTAAGAATAGCTATCTACAATGAGGGCAATGGACTTAAGAATAGCTATATAAAATGACAGCAATGGACTTATAAGAATAGCTATCTACAATGAGGGCAATGGACTTAAGAATAGCTATCTACAATGAGGGCAATGGACTTAAGAATAGCTATCTACAATGAGTGCGATGGATTTAAGAATAGCTATCTACAATGAGGGCAATGGACTTAAGAATAGCTATCTACAATGAGGGCAATGGACTTAAGAATAGCTATCAACAATGAGGGCAATGGACTTAAGAATAGCTATCTACAATGAGGGCAATGGACTTAAGAATAGCTATATAAAATGACAGCAATGGATTTAAGAATAGCTATCAACAATGAGGGCAATGGACTTAAGAATAGCTATCAACAATGAGGGCAATGGATTTAAGAATAGCTATCTACAATGATGGCAATGTATCAAACTGTTTTCAACAAAATGTCGGAATATCTATCTACAGTCAGAGCAATGGATCGATCTGTTCTCAAAAAAAATAAGAATAGCTATCTACAATGATGGCAATGGATCTATAATTATATGTACTTGTACATCCAAAGAAAAAATGATTTCTACACATTTACATGAGTATTTTCTAATCTAGAATAATTTACAAACACACCCATAAACAAAACACATTTTGTAACATTTATTTGATCATTGTCTCAGTAACAATTGCAACAGATGGAAAAATGATTGCTCTGGAAGGAGCTGGAACTAACTAACCTATTAGCAAATGCAGATGACTTACAGCTTTCTGTGAATTCAATATTTTTGTGGGGTACCAATTTTCATGGATTTCATGGTTGCTGGTTTATTGTACAATCTTGTACTCAATATGAATTTATTTATAAAATGTTAATCCTTAATACAATAATAGGACATACAAGTGAATTCACATTATGACACACACTAAAATATTTGGCTAAGCATTATCCAAGTCATGCAATTCATTACTACTCGAAAACAGAAAACACATAACAGCTAACACCATCATAGTCATGCAGGACCTATTAGTTTCTGCTCCATTTTATCCCAGTCACATAACTGGTACAATGTAAATTCCACATGGAAATCTTATTTTATCCAATTCTGTTAACATATCCCACCTACTATCATCTCTCTTGTTTTTAATTACACAAAAAAAATATAAAGTCTGGATCAGCTTATCAGTAGATAGTGCTTGTTTATGTTTTAAACTTATCATGTGTTGTTCAACCAAATTGGAAATATTAGAGTAAATTTATTGCTTGTAGTGGAAAACTCTCAAAATGACAATTTGTTTTGCTTTGCTGATTCAAGTGAGCATGCGTAAACAAATAAGGGCATGATGACACTTCTTGAATCACTTATGTCTGGCCTCAGTTACAGTACCTATATTTAATTAAGTGATGGCACTCAGTGATGATTACCATGTGTAAATTAGCAGGTACTGGTGACACCTGACACATAACTATTCTCAACTTTAGTCAATGAAAAAAAATTCAGAGCCCACTATTATTGAGCTTATCACATATATTCAATTATAAGTCAAGTCCAACTGCAAACAACACAGACCCTGATCTGCCATCACATAATGCACAGTCCAGCAGATCAAGGTCTATGTTGTTTGTTCTACTGATTACTTCTAACAGCTGCATAGACCCAGATCTGCCAGTCTATTATGTGACGTCAGATCTGGATCTGTGCAGTTTGCAGTTGGACTCGACTTATAAGCGAGTATATATGGTATATGATATATGAATTTAAGTACCAAAGAAATTGCCATTGCACAAAAAACCACGAAAATAATGATACCCATGAAAACAAATGGATTCTCAGCATTTGCAATTTAAGTGGACCAATGACCAATCAGATTTCAAGTCACATGTGAATTTTTACATAATAACTAATTTACAGTTTGTCAGGGCCTTTTAGAATGGGACTTAATACACCTATTGTATATACTCGCTTTTAAGTTGAATCCAACTCCAAACAACACAGACCCTGATCTGCCATCGTATAACGCACTAGCAGATCTGGGTCTATGTTGTTTGTTCTACTGATTACTCCTAACAAACTGCACAGACCCAGATCTACCAGTGCATTATGTGACAACAGATCTGGGTCTGTGCTGTTTGCAGTTGGACTCGACTTATAAGCGAGTATGTACAGTAGGTAATTTCATTCTCATTAACCATGGTTTTTATCATCTCTATACAAAACCTTGGCATACACAGTGAATTACCATATATACTCATGTATAAGTCGAGTCCATATGCAATGCAAACAACATAGATCCTGATCTACTGTCGCATAATGTGCCAACAGATCAGGGTCAATGTTGTTTGTTCTACTGATTAGTCCCTACAAACTGTAAAGACCCAGATCTGCCAGCGCATTATGCGATGGTAGATCTGGGTCTATGCAGTTTGCAGTTGGTATCGGATCATACGTGAGTATATACGGTACTGTCCATAAGCATTTTCATGTCATTAAGCAGCTATATTATTTATGAGGGCAGTGTTGTAATTCTGATCAATGAAATTGCTTGATATATAAAGCTTTCAGATACATTTGTAAGTCTTCATTCCTTTAGACCAGTGGTTCCCAAACCCCGGGTCGCAACCCAAATGAGGGTCATGAAGAACCTCACTACCCTATATTTTGGGTAGCAAAAGATGGTATATAGGGTCGTGATAAAAAAGTTTGTGAACCACTGTTTTAGACAGTCAACCATATTGTGTTATTCTGAACAACCGCAGTGAAGAAAACTGAAGCCTTTCAAGTGGATCTAATGAATATTTTGATTGGCTGAAACAAACCACCAGTTTGGCTTGGTAATATACACATGTATTTGCTCTGTGTATTCCAAGGGTTCATACAGAGGTAGAGAGCTCCACAGAAATCTTGCAGAGTGAGGATGAGCTAGTTTTCATCATAAATAACATATAAAAAAATTCATATCATTATAGCCTTGTCATTTTTTATTCCATTTTACCAAGATTTTCAAAATATACTCAACAGTGGCTCACCATGGCAAATTCCTATGTTTTTTGTTACATATCCTCCACCTCCAGACTGAGCCCAAGGATCTGTAGCCCGAAATTCATTACATAGAAATACATCTATACATTGTGGTAAAAATATATTCCAAAACTGTCATTGGAACTGCAATTTTTGTCAATCTGACTACTGTTGCTCTCTCAAGAACCCCAGGGGAGAGGCCCAAAAATCATACTCCTCTTGTACACGGTCATCTCTTGTATAGCCTGTGTATCAAGTTTTGTGAAATATGTACCCAATGGTTTAGGAGATGCAGTTATGACAGACAGCAGATATCACAATATCCCCTCCCCCTTCCCCTGAACTAAAACATGGGAATAACTATTTTATACAGTAGACAAGTCCCGTCCCCATTCATACCTTAGTTTTTTTCAAAACATAAAAAACCATGGCTTATATGTGTAATGATACCGAATAACATGAATCACCACTTTTTTATTGATATTTACGATATGTATCTAGTATTTCTGTATATATGTACTACATACATATATACTATATACATATGATAAATATCAATGATAATTGTTACAAGTACCTGTACTTACGTGCTGTAATTTATTCTGGTGGTATCATGTGTTTTCCTTCTTCTTCTTCTAATCCTACATGCCTCCCGTATAATTTTATAGATGTTTTTAAACACATTGCCAACTGGTTTTCTTATGATATAGGAACATTTACCTGTAAAAGGAGAAACAAAAACTTGGAACTTACCGTATATACTCATGTATAAGCCGATACCAACATAATGTGTCTGCAGATCTGGGTTTATGCAGTTTGTAAGGACTAATCAGTAGAATAAACAACATAGACCCTGATCTGCCAGCGCATAATGCGACAGCAGATCAGGGTCTATGTTGTTTGCATTTGGACTGGGACTATACGTGAGTATATACAATAATGGGAAAAACTGTGCTTATGGAACACAAAAATGCCCCACCAGTGTCACTCTATGAAACTGACCTAAAGCCAGGTGTGATGGACGGATCAATGGATGGATGGACAGACAAAAAGCACATATCTCTCTCTCTCTCTCTCTCTCTCTCTCTCTCTCTCTCTCTCTCTCTCTCTCTCTCTCTCTCTCTCTCTCTCTCTCTCTCAGAAAATACTGGAACAATTCTTCAACTCAGTTAAATGATAGGAGTCTAAAAGTGTTGTCCAAAAATAAATGGGTCATGGGTGGCTACAAACAATGTGAGGCTGTACTTTAGCACAAATCACACCTAAAAAAAAAGATTGATGAGGAAGAAAATTACTCAAGTCTTGTGGGGATAACATTGTAATTATGATGAGGAAGAAAATTACTCATGTCTTGTGGGGATAACATTGTAGCTATGATGAGGAAGAAAATTACTCAAGTCTTGTGGGGATAACATTGTAATTACAATGAGGAAGAAAATTACTCAAGTCTTGGGGAGATAATATTGTAATTACGATGAGGAAGAAAACTACTCAAGTCTTGTGGGGATAACATTGTAGATATGATGATGAAGAAACTTACTCAAGTTTTGTGGGGATAACATTGTAGTTACGATGAGGAAGAAAATTGCTCAAGTCTTGGGGGGATAACATTGTAATTGCTGTGGTATAGTATCACAAAAATTAAATTGTTACTCTAAACTTTTGTGACAAACATTTTCTGGTGTTTTTCTATGTTATGCTTTTTCTTGTGAAACACTGCTTTTAATGAAAGACTTGGTAATTAAAACATTACAGGTTTTTTTCAATTTTAATTAATATGATTTTTTGTTTTTCATAATATTAACGTAAAAACATGGAAACTGCAGTTAACAATAATGGAAAGACAGAGCTTAATTTGGAAAAATAAGGCAAAGATACATTACCAATCTTCAACAATGAGACAAACATAATAGTGCATCCTTATACATATGATATCTTATGGAATTTCTGGGTGTCTCCTGGAAAATCTGTAAAACTCCTAGACACCCAGCCAAGAGCCCAAATCTCCAGGTTTTTAACACTTTCAGTCATTTTGTGAAATTTTATGATGTATTTATGTATTTCCTTTAAAAAGCTCAGAACGAGTCTATGATTTTTATTTTTTATTTTTGTATCAGTAAGCAGTTGAGTTCTGAGTTATAAATACAAGTTAGGAAGTGATATATATCTGTCTATAATTGTCAATCTATTTAACCTGTACATGAATGTGCAGGGCATTCAATTTGACTGATCCACAAAACATTGGCAAAACAAATGCCATTTCAAACATGAATATGCAGGGCATTCAGTTTGACTGATCCACAAAACATTGGCAAAACAAATGCCATTTCAAACATGAATATGCAGGGCATTCAGTTTGACTGATCCACAAAACATTGGCAAAACAAATGCCATTTCAAACATGAATATACAGGGCATTCAGTTTGACTGATCCACAAAACATTGGCAAAACAAATGCCATTTCAAACATGAATATGCAGGGCATTCAATTTGACTGATCCACAACATTGGCAAAACAAATGCCATTTCAAACATGAATATGCAGGGCATTCAATTTAACTGATCCACAACATTGGCAAAACAAATGCCATTTCAAACATGAATATGCAGGGCATTCAGTTTGACTGATCCACAACATTGGCAAAACAAATACCATTTCAAACATGAACATGCAGGGCATTCAATTTGACTGATCCACAACATTGGCAAAACAAATGCCATTTCAAACATGAATGTGCAGGGCATTCAATTTGACTGATCCACAATACTGGCAAAACAAATGCCATTTCAAACTTCCATTGAAACTGAGTATTATGAAAGTCATAGCAGATCACTTTGCATCTCATTTTTGAGATCTTCTCCAAACAGTTTGGGGCAAATATACAGGCTACAAAGTGACACTTAATAACAAACTTATACAGGCTACAAAGTGACACTTAATAACAAACTTATACAGGCTACAAAGTGACACTTAATAACAAACTTATACAGGCTACAAAGTGACACTTAATAACAAACTTATACAGGCTACAAAGTGACACTTAATAACAAACTTATACAGGCTACAAAGTGACACTTAATAACAAACTTATACAGTTGACAAGTATAATGTCCTCAATTACACTGAACTATACACACTCTCAAGATGTGCTTTTTAAACTATACACACTCACAAGATGTGCTTTTTAAACTATACACACTCACACGATGTGCTTTTTAAACTATACACACTCACAAGATGTGCTTTTAAAAATATACACTCACAAGATGTGCTTTTTAAACTATATACACTCACAAGATGTGCTTTTTTAACTATACACTCTCAAGATGTGCTTTTTAAACTATACACACTCACAAGATGTGCTTTTTAAACTATACACACTCACAAGATGTGCTTTTTAAACTATACACACTCACAAAGTGTGCTTTTTAAACTATACACACTCACAAGATGTGCTTTTAAACTATACACACTCACAAGATGTGCTTTTTAAATTATACACACTCACAAGATGTGCTTTTTAAACTATACACTCTCAAGATGTGCTTTTAAACTATACACACTCACAAGATGTGCTTTCTAAACTATACACACTCACAAGATGTGCTTTTTAAACTATACACACTCACAAGATGGGCTTTTTAAACTATACACACTAGCAAGATGTGCTTTTTAAACTATACACACTCACAAGATGTACTTTTAAACTATACACACTCACAAGATGTGCTTTATAAACTATACACACTCACAAGATGTGCTTTTTAAACTATACATACTCACAAGATGTGCTTTTTAAACTATACACACTCACAAGATGGGCTTTTTAAATTATACACACTCACAAGATGTGCTTTTTAAACTATACACACTCACAAGATGTGCTTTTAAACTATACACACTCTCAAGATGTGCTTTTTAAACTATACACACTCACAAGATGTGCTTTTTAAACTATACACACTCACAAGATGTGCTTTTAAAAATATACACACTCACAAGATGTGCTTTTTAAACTATACACACTCTCAAGATGTGCTTTTAAAACTATACACGCTCACAAGATGTGCTTTTTAAACTAATTAAGTTTAAAATATATCATTTGAAATGGGCTTTAGGAGAATAAAATGGAATGAAAAGATTCTATAAATGAATACCGTATATACTCGCATATAATCTAGATCCTAATGCAAAAAACATAGACCTTGATCTGCCATCACATAATGCGCCGTCAGATCAGGGTCTATGTTGTTTGTTGTACTGATTAGTCCTTACAAACTGCATAGACCCAGATCTTCTGGCGCATTATGCAATGGCAGATCTGGGTCAATGCAGTTTGCAGTTGGTACTAGCTTATACATGAGTATATATGGTACACCTCATTAACTAGCTATCTGAACATTTTTCTTATTTTCTAATGTGTATTAAATGTATATTCTAATTGTTATCTTACCATATATACTAGCTTATAAGTCAAGTCCAACTGCTAACAACACCAACCCTCATTTGCCATCACATAAAGCACCATCAGAACAGGGTCTATGTTGCTTGTTCAACTGATTACTCTCAACAAACTGCATAGACTTAGATCCGCTGGCACATTATGCAACCGCAGATATGGGTGTGTGCACTTTGCAGAATTTATAAGTAAGTATATACAGTAGTTAGAAGATCACTCTAGATGTATACTAACAATAATAGGTATACAATTACACTGACCATTAGCTTGTATGGTATTTAGTGAATATCACCATATTTCCTAATAAGCTAAATGAAATCTCAAAATAAAATCTTTTCTTTTCTTTCTTTTATTTTAGTTAATACACAGAGCTGTCTGTGTACTGTCAGTGCTCTAAGACTGTGCATCATGTGAACCTCAATAACCCTATAGAGATGCCAAGACTTCAGAAACTGTTAATTCTTTGGATGTACACGTTCCCTAAAAGATTCCAAGAAAACAAAAAACAAAATGGCAAGATAATTACATGCACAGAAAAAAAGAATTCTTATATTAAAAAAGTAAAGATTTTTAACAAGATAAAAAGATATAAATAATTATACTTAATAAGATTTACCATCTACACTTGCTTATAAGTCAATTCCAAGTGCAAACTGCACAGACCCAGATCTGCCATCACATAATGTGTGGGCAGATCTGGGTCTGTGCAGTTTGTTAGGAGTACTCAGTAAAACAAACAACACAGATTCTGATCTACTGGCACATTATGCAAAAGCAGATCAGGGTCTATATTGTTTGCATTTGAACTTGACTTATGAGTATATACAGTACTATAGCAAAGCTTTATTGACTTTAATGATTTTATGCCTGCTAATGGACTATCTCTTTTCCTACCTGGACCTCTAATTTTCTTACCTGGACCCCCTCTTTTCTTACATGGACCTCCAATTTTCTTACCTGGACGACCTCTTTTCTTATTTGTACCACCAATTTTCCTATCTCAACCCCAATTTCTGGAGAATGAGGGTTCTGGACTCCCAGTGTCAAAAGCCCATAGAAAGCTCTGATACTTCGAAGATTAGGAACCAACTTAAAATTTTGGTAAAAAATGTTGTATTGTGGATATGTCCAATTGATAACAAATCTCCAACATTGGACTACAAACCTCCTGCACTGGAAACACAAACCTCCGGCACTGCAAACACAAATCTCCTGCACTGCAAACACAAACCTCCGGCACTGCAAACACAAATCTCCTGCACTGGAAACACAAATCTCTGACACTGGAAACACAAATCTCCTACACTGGAAACACAAACCTCCGGCACTGGAAACACAAATCTCCTGCACTGGAAACACAAATCTCCTACACTGGAAACACAAATCTGCATAGACCCAGATCTGCTGGCGCATTATGCAATGGCAGATCTGGGTCTATGCAGTTTGCAGTTGGTATCGGCTTATATGCAAGTATATACAGTAAAGGCAATTTGTGTATTCTTCCACTGATTACTCACCACAGAAGAAAATGAGCAGAGCCACAGCTAGACAGATATTGGCTGCAAGGTAACCATAAAAGAAACCGTCAACTTGCTGTACATAGGTAATGGCTGTCAGGGCCACAAGAGTTCCAACATTAATTGACCAATAAAACCAGTGGAAAAAGGCAGTGGAGCTGTTTGAGCTTTCACCTCGCACCTGAAATATTAAATACCATATAATCTATAAGCGGCATAAAAACAATATTTTGCTCTGTTAGTTTATGAATTTGTTACCAAATACAGATAAACCTGATAATATTTAACCCATATATATAGATCATAGCATTTTGTTAACAAGAGTTCCTCAATGAGGCTGACATTTAACTGGATGACCTAAAAGAACTTCTAGGTATCTCAGATGAGTCCATTTTTTCTTTTTTAAATGCCGAGTGCTGAAACTATCTGATATTCTTGAGAAACTCCAACATAATAAATTTGATAACAAAACTGTTTTCTTATGTGTGTGTTAATATATTTACATAATACCTGCCTAATTGTCACCATTTTCATTTATGTATTTATTAGGACTAATGACACAATAATGGCTATATGGTGCCAATTTTCATTTAGGACTGACTAAATATCACAAGAAATGTTTCAGTGAAAACCCAATGTCTCTATGACTATCCATTCAGGAGAAGTATCTATAACAAGATTTCCAAGATGGCCACCAAAGCAGCCATATTGGATGTCAGGTCTGCACTTTTTCATTTATGACCAACTAGATATCATAAGTTTTTTTAGAGAAAAATCTATGTGGCTACAGCCATCAGTTTAGGAGAAGTAGTCATAACGAGAATTTCAAGACAGCCACCATGGCAGCTATACTGAATGTCAGACAAGCATCACTTTCGTTAAGGACCAACCTGACATGATAAGTCTTTGGTGAAAACACTAGATGTCTGTAGGGCACCATTTTCATTTAGGATCAACTAGAGATTATAAGAAGACTTTTTTGTGAAAATCCCATGTTGATATGACAATTTCAGGAGGAGTAGAGATAGTGAGACTTTCAATACAGCCACTGTGACTGCCATATTGGGTGTCTCGGGTGCACCATTTTCAAACAAGACCAACTAGTGATCATAAGAGGTCTTATTCCGACATGGCTATCTATTCAGGAGAAGTAACAATAACATGATTTTCAAGATGTCCACCATAGTGGCTATACTGGCTGTCAGACCAGCACCATTTTTATTTAGACATCATAAGAAGTCTTTCAGTGTCAATATGACTACCCATTCAGAAGTCGTTGTTATGTTGTTCGTCCTTCGAGTTTGAAGATGACCATGACATCACTAACTGGTTTGGTTTCTGGGAGTACATGAATTGCTGATCAGGAAAATTTGTGCTCTGAACTGTCTGTGACACACTTGACAGGAGATGCCACTTGGGTGTGCTTGATCAGTAGAGGACATGCTGCAGTTCTGAGATTTACACTGCTCACGCTTCTGCACTGCCTCTGCAGTTCTCCTCAGTTCAAAGTCTGTAGCTCCAGTATGGATGACACTCCACCAGGTGGAGTGATCCTGTGTGAGATCTTCCCAAGACCCAGGGTCAATGTTGAAGTGTTTCAAGGATGATTTAGGGAATCTTTGAAGCATTTCTTCTGACCACCCTGAGATCACTTTCCCTCCTTCAGCTCGCCGTAGAAGATCTTCTTTGATAGTCGCTCTTATGACATCCTGGTGACGTGACCTGCCCATCTCAAGTGTGATTTCATCATCATAGTGTGGATGCTTAGAATGCCTGCCCGTGTGAGAACTTCATTGTCTGGAACCCTGTCCTGCCATCTCATCCTCATCAGTTTCCTCAGGCAGCCCATGTGAAAATGGTTCAGCTTCTTGGCATGGTGTCTGTACACCATCCAGGTTTCTCAAGCATATCGCAGGGTCAGCAACACAATGGCTTTGTAGACCTTCAGTTTTGTTTGTACACTGATGCATCTGTGCTCCCACACATTTGCATGTAGTCCACCGAAAGCTACACTTGCTTTAGAAATTCTGGTATTGGTTTCATCATCAATCTGGACTGCACATGACAGCATGCTGCCGAGATAGGTGAACTTGTCCACTGCCACAAGGGTTTGGTCATTTACTGTGATGGTAGACTCAACGTAAGGCTTTCCTGATGCAGGTTGGTGCATCACCTCCATCTTCTTGATACTGATTGTGGGACCAAAATTGTCACAAGCTGAAGAGAAATGGTCCATACTGTGTTGCATGTCAGACTCAGATTTGGCATTCAGGAAACAGTCATCAGCAAACATGAGATCATGAACAGTCACTTCATGTAACTTCGTCTTTGCCTGTAGTCTTCTCAGATTGAACAGCTTGCGGTCAGTCTGATGTAGATCCCAGTGTCATAGTCACAGAAGGCATCAGTAAGCATGGCAGAGAACATCGTACTAAAGAGGGTTGGGGCCAACACACAGTCTTGCTTGACTCCACTGGTGACTGGAAATGGTTCAGATGACTCACCGTCATCCACAACACAAGTGAGCATGCCATCATGGAATTGCCGAACCATCACAATATATTTCTCTGGGCATCCAAATTTTGCCATGATCCTCCAAAGGTCCCCATGGTTGACTGTGTCAAAAGCTTTTGTCTGGTCGATGAATGTTGTGTACAGGTTATAGTTCTGTTCCTGGCATTTCTCCTGAAGTTGACGAGCTACAAACACCATGCTTATGGTCCCTCATCCTTTCCTGAAGCCACACTGACTCTCAAGCTGGAGCCCTTAATCAATGTGATGCACAAGATGATTCAGAAGAATTCTGGCAAGGATTCTGCAGGCTATTGACAGTAAGGAGATGCCCCGATGGTTGTCGCAGGATTGTCTGTTGCCTTTCCACTTGAACAAGTGTACGATGGATGCATCATTGTACTCCTGGAGTATAGTTCTCTGAGTTCACATTGATTGGAAGAGTTCAGTCAGTTTCTGTGCCATGTGTGCCTCTGGCTTTGTAGACTTCTGCTGGTATAGCATCTGTTCCATGTGCTTGCCATTTGACAGCTGGTCGATTGCTTTCACAGTTTCAGTCAGCACTGGAGGATCAGCAAGTGATATGTTGATTTCCACTTGGGGAAGTCAATCAATTGCCTCCTCACTGATAAATGACTGTTGATTGAGGATGCTGTTGAAGTGTTGTTTGAAGTATCATTTTTTTGTCAGTGAGCATCGTGACACTGTCAGCACTCAGTATTGGAGATTTTCCTGATAACTGTGGCCCATAGATTGTCTTCAAAGCATCATAGAAGTTCTTCATGTCATTCCTGTCTGCGTAGGACTGCCTTATTGCTCAGACACAAATCTTGCAACTCTCTGAGTTTGCAGTGGACAATCCTCTTGATGTTGTTGAAGGCTGCTTTCTTAAATGATGAAGTGCTGTCTTCTAAATAGGCCTTCTGTAACTGATGTTTCTCATTCAGAAGTCTCTGTATGGCAGCATCGTTCTCATCAAACCAATCTTATCTTTATGTGTTGTGGGACTGAGGGATTTGGATGCATTTGAGTACACAGTGTCTCTGAAGGATGCCCAGTTTTCCTTGACATTCTCAGAGTTTGTATCAACTGTATCCAGTTGACTGCACAGTTCTTCGACAAATGCATGTTTCACATTCTCCTGTTTCAATCTGGTGACATTAAGCTTTTTGGGAACTCTTTTGCCTTGTGGTCATCTGCTAGGCTGAATCCGGATATTGAGCTTGGATACTATGAGCCAGTGAAGAGTCCAGTATTCTGCACTTCTGATGGTCTTTGTCACTCGGACATCCTGCCTGTCTCTTCTCCTGTTAATAAGATGCCAGTACCTGGAGCGTCGGTGCATCCAAGACGACTTGTTGTGGTTTGGCAAGCAGAATACTGTGTTGGTGATTAGGAGGTCATGTTCAGCGCATTTTCTCAGTAGGAGGAGTGAATTGTTGTAGCAATTGCCAAATCTATTTTTGACAATGACACCTGGCCATGTCTGGTGATCTGTGCCAACTCTAGCACTGAAGTCACCAAGGATGATGAACTTGTCTGCCTTTGGTACTTCTGCAATAAAAGACTCCAGGTCTTCATAAAATTTGTCCTTGACCTCATCTGGGTTGATCATGATGGGTGCATAGATACTTATGATAGTTGCATGTCTTTTTCCGGACAGTAGGAGTCTCATTTGCATGAGTCAGTCATTCACGCCCTTTGGAAGATTTGTGAGCTTGCTAACTAGCTGTGATTTGATGGCAAACCCAACACCAGCTTCACATTGCTCTACTTTACTTCGGCCACTCCAGAAGGAGGTGTAGCCTGCTCTTACGTCAGTGAGTTGTCCTTCCTCAGCTAGGCGAGTTTCACTCAGGGCTGCTATCTGGATGTTGAACCTGGCCAGTTCTCTACCAACTAGAGCTGTTCTTCTCTCTAGTCTATCTGCTTATGTATGGTCCAGTAGTGTGCTTACATTCCAGGCCCTGATGGTGAGTTGTATCACCTATGTCTTCTTGTTAGGTTTATGACCACTAAGGTGGGATCCCCGTCAGCCACCGTGTGCTGACCAGAGTTAAGGTTTAGGGCACCTTTCCTAGCCCCTTTCTCATGCCACAGAGGTAAGCAGTGTGATCCTAAAAAGGGCTGCTCAGTTACCCAGGGGCTGTCAAGTTCCACTGCTGCTTCGGTCCAGTAAAAAACGACCCTATGCCCTGAGGCGCCTGTGTGCAGGTCTGCAGCTACAACTCTCAGTGTATCCACACCTGCTGCTTTGCCGCTCGCCTATTGCCACAGGACTTCAAGGTATCTGGTGGGGGGAAGGGAATAGTGTCATGACTTGCACGCAAGTTGGACTTAGGTGAGGGAAAGTTGCACAGTTTCCATCATTCTCTCATTCTCTCATCCAGGCCTGTCTGAATCCAGTGGCACGACAATGTCAAGACGTCTGGAGACACGTCTGGATGCAGTGGATGGCCATCAGTTCCTACTGCACCTGAGTTGATGCACTGCACTGTCCACACAGCTCTTGCCATCTGCCTTCACAGCCAGGGGATGAGCATATCTGCTCCACCAGAATGGACTTTCCAAAGGGAGCCAGGTGTAGCTGTCCTCTCTGGATCAACAGTCACAGGTAGTACTGTCCACTGTTACTGTAGCAGGCGCTGCCTGACCTGACTGATACCCATTCAGAAGTAGTAGCTATAAGATTTTCAACATAGCTGCCATAATGGATGTCCAAGGGTCACCATTTGCATTTAGGACCAACTAGACCTTGGGATGAATGTGTTTGAAAAGTTTCATGTCAATCCTCTCCATAATTTCAGAGTAACAATAACAAACTCATGCTAATGTACGCCAGATGGACAGATGGATGATGGTTACATCAATACTTACAATATATATATATATATATATATATATATATATATATATATATATATATATATATATATATATATATATATATATATATATATATATATATATATATAATCATACAGGTTAGAGAATTTTTCATTCATTCTTTTGTGACATTTAAACCTGGGTCTGTGGGTTATGGCACCCATTGCCTTGCAATGGCCTTTCATCCATCATCCATCTGTCCATCTGGCATACATTAGCATGAGTTTGTTATTGTTACTCTGAGATCTGGTTTTCAAAACTCTTTCACAAAAGGGGTGGTCAAATCTGCATTATTTTCATTCAGAACCAGTTATTGCAAGAAGCGTTTTGGTGAAAACCCCATGTCAATGCCACCATTCATGTACGAGTAGTGAGATGGCTATGGTGGTATGTTGGTTATCAGCTGAGTCCCATTTTCATTCAGAACCAATTATTGCAATGTTTTAGTGAAAACCCCATGTCAATGCCACCATTCATGTAGTGAGATGGCTTTGGTGGTACATGTATGTTGGTGATCAGTTGAAGTCCCATTTTCATTCAGAACTAGCTACATATTGTGACAGTGTTTTAGTGAAAACCCCATGTCAGTACGACCATTCTTTAGGAGAAGTAGCCTTATAAAAAATTTTCAAGATGGCTGTCAAGATTAAGTTTGGTGTTTTATGGCACAGCAATGCAAGCAGGTTATTTAGTGTATCAACATCATTTTAGCACAGGAACAACTACATACTGCAAGTAGAGTTTGAAATATCTACTCTGGTGATAGTATATCAAAATACAAACTAGAACTATTGACACAGGATGATAGCAGAATGAAACATAAACTAAATAATATGAACCATCCAAAAGTAAACATTTTCTTGTTGACTTTCTATCCAACTGAATGAAGTAACTAACAAGGTCCCTTATAATAATAAATTAGTCCCTTAATGGATTGCTCGGAGTTATTTTTTGCTGGATTCACTCCTGTCAAAACTCCTTTGCTGGTTCTAAAAAAGGTGTTAAGAATTGTGTGCATTTCATCTGGTTAACATCTTCACTAATTTCAATGTTGATACAAAAGTCTACATCTGAAAACTTAAAAGTTTTGTGAGAGGAAAATTTTTTCTCAGAACTTCTTTCAATTTCAACATTATTTTTATTTCCTAGCAGTTAAATCCCAAATTCACACAGCACTCTTGTAAAAAATCTACATGTACATTTTGAGCACCGACAGAGAATGATCATGTAAAACTGGATATAGTCCATTACAAACTTTCTACTGATTTGCATCATTATACAAAAGGATGTTTTTAACATTTTGATTTGAGATTTAAGTTATATTTTTTAATGGAAATACAATTCTGTTGGAAGCAAAAATTGTCAGGTTGCAGCCAGCTGCTTGTAGAATAGCACCAATTATTATAGTGATGTTAGCCAGTTTTACATGATCAAGTGACCAGTCTTAGCCTGTGTTCAAAACATCAGCAGTACAAGGCTGATTTTCATTAAAAGTGCTTGTTTCAGTTTGGGATTTAGCTGCTAAAAAAAGTAAGAACAGTGCTGAAAAATGAAACAATGTGTGAGAAAAAACAATAATTTCTGGGTTTTTTTATGTAGATTTTTGTACCAGCATTGAAATTTGTTCAAATGTTTACTAGGTCAAATGCACACAATTCTTTCAAACACTTTCTTTAGAACCTGCAAAGGGATTTTGACAAGAGCAAACAATTCAAATCCAATAAAAATAACCATGAATCAAAATCACTGAAGGGATTACCAACAAGTATACCAACTGTTTCCCGCTACCCACTATATCTACCTACACACACTCTTTGAAAATTAAAAGAATTTTAGACTCTCATGATCTAGCAGTTACTAATACTTGAATGTATTTTTAAAAAATAATACTCTGTGTATATATTTATTAGTTCTGGTAAATATTTTTTCTATCTTGTGTATTTTGTGCTTAACCAATCCTAGAGTTAGATTACTCATCTACCTCCCCTAAAAGAGCATATCATATTCTGCTTAAATAAATGCCCTCTCCTATTTAAATATAACCAATTACCTACAGTGTACCTTTGACTTAGATATATCAAGTAAATGAATTCTATTAAGAAAGCACTGTCCATGTCCTTTAACATGTCAAATTTTACGCACAAGATATCCTAGAATAAATGAATTGAACACAAAACATGACCTTTGTAGGTGCCATACCAACTTGACCTTTACAGTTCAGCTCAATACACATGTATATTTTCAGTGAGAAAATGACATCAGCACATGCTGTGTTTAGTTTCCAGACCATGAATGATAGCTGTAAAGTACATGTACATAAAAGTGCAATCAGACAGAATAAGATACATTAGGGGTCTTAAATAGAGGCACTCTCCTCATTTACTGTCACATGTCAAGTGTGTCTACTTGCAGAATATGATAATAAACATGTTTTAAAATTATTTTAGTTTATCTAATCAATGTTTAGTGAACATTTAAACGAAAGTCACAAATAAATTTAGCATATTCTACAATGGATTTATGCAATGATAGAAGAGATGCTTGTTCAGCAAACATGGTCTAAACTGTATATTTGTCAGTTTATTTATGTATGCAATACTATTATGATACATTTCATATCGAGAGCAATTATTGTGATATGTATCACGATACAAAATGGCTGGCAATACCCAGCTCTAATTGCAAGTAAGAAATAGTTTCAAACACAACCACAAAAATCTTGGTATTACCGTTCATTTGGGAGAAATAGCTGTTACAATATTTGGGATTTCAGTTAACACAAGCCCAAATATCTTGTTATTACAATCCATTCAGTAGAAGTAGCTGTTACAAGAGTTTGGGATTTCGGATAGGACCAACCAAATATAGTGAGATGTCTTTATGTGAAAACTACATGTCAATACTGTATGACCAACCCTTATAGTTTACTAGTGATAACAAGACTTTTCAAAATGGCCACCATGTTGTAGGTCTGATCAGCACCATTTTTATTTAGGACCAACTAGATATCATAAGAAGTCTTTTAGTGACAAACTCCATGTCAATATGAACATTTGTTCAGAAGAAGCAGCTATAAAAAGATTTTCAAGATGGTTACCATGGCAGCTATATTGGATGTGTGATTGGTACCATTTTCATTTTGGACCAACTAGATATAAAAAAAAAGTCTTTAGTGAAAACCCTGTGTCACTATGACCATCCATTCAGGAGTAGTAGTTATAACATTTTCAATATGACCACCACAGCAGCCATATTGTATTTCAGATCGGCACCTTTATCATTAAGGAACAACTAAATACCGGTACCATAAGAAGTCTTTTAGTGAAAAACCCCATGTCATTATGGCCATCTGTTAAGGAGAAGTAGCCGCAACAAGATTTTTATAGCTGCCTGCCATGATGGCAATACTGGATTTTAAATCTGCAGCATTTTCATTAGGGGACCAATTAGACATCATAAGAAGTCTTGTAGTGAAACCTCCATGTTAATATGACCATCCATTCATGAGTAACAATATAAAGATTTTCCAGACTGCCACCATGGCAGCCATACTGTATGTCCAAAAGGCACCATTTTCATTTAGGATCAAGTAGACATCATAAAAAGTCTTTTACTGGAAACCCCATGTCAATATGACCATCTGGTCAGATGGAGTAGCAATAACAAAATTTGCAAGAACTGCAACAGTTTCATTTGGGGCCAGTTAGACCTTGTAATGCACGTGTTTGTAAAGTTTTGTTACAATTAAGCAATCCTTCCAGTAAGTTAGGAGGAGCAGAGATAACAAACTAGTACTACCATCTGCTGGACAAAAGACCATCACATAAGCTGTTTGATCAGTAGAACCAAAACAGGAAAAATGCAGGTATTTCACTTAATGTTGAAACATCAAATGTTATTTTCAATGCCTATCTTTCATTATGAGGATCTGTTCTTTGCTTTGCATGCTGGACATTCATCTGCCATAAACTTACTAATCTAGTATCACTACAATTACCTCAGAATCTCTTTCACAGAGACAAAGGTATTCAACTTGCTATGGGAAGAGACTAGGACATATTTAGACCAAGATCAGAAAAAGTCACACATTTTGATTATGAGAACTGGAACATCCTCATCTCTTTTCAATACAAGCTGAATAATTTATATCTGCATAGAGAATTTGTAGATATCAGTCTGGGGAAAGTGCTATAAAAACTGCACCTCCTTAAGGTTTGTTTATATCAGGTTGATATATTTTGATCCCATTCCTGACTGATATAAGTTTTACTTGTGTTTACCCTGAAGATGCGAATTGGCATGTTTTGTTTTCATTATGAAATGTAATTTATCTAAGTCAAAATACAAAAAGCACTATGTTTTCATTTCACTTTCTTTTTTCACCAGACCCTGATTTTGCTTTCCATTGCATTGCAGGGTAAGAATCTGAGATATTTGTAACAACAGTTCCCACACTGGTTAAGTTTTTAGTGGATGAATATCTGACGAGATATGAGAAGAATAAGATCCTCACAATCAGGCAAGAAAAAACATTGTATTACCGTATACTCTCACGTATAAGTCGGGTCCAAATGCAAACAACATGGACATTGATCTGCCGTCACATAATGTGCTGGCAGATCAGGGTCTATGTTGTTTGTTCTACTGATTAGTCCTTACAAACTGCATAGACCCAGATCTGCTGGCGCATTATGCGACGGCAGATCTGGGTCTATGCAGTTTGCAGTTAGTATACACGAGTATATATGGTATGTTTCAACAATCAGTGAAATACCTGAACTTTGAATTTTTAATGTTATTCCTGTAACTTCTGAATGAAAAATAATGAAGAAATTGTTTTAAGAGCATCAAACTATTAATTTCATTGCTATTAGTGATAGCATGTCATCCAATTGTTGTGACATAAATAGGTTTTTAATAACATAATAACAACTATGAGCTTTGGGGCAGTTCAAATGGCTACTATTTACATCAGAGGTCTTTTTCTAGCATACAATGGAAAATGACAAGGACATTCTGACTGTGCTGTCATTGTCATGATGAAAGTATATGCTTTAAAATTGCTATTTTGAGGAATTAACCAGTTCAAACATATTAATGGGGTTGGCTGCAACAGTTTCTGAATGCGGTTCTAGCTATAAAGTGTTAGTTCATTTGTGTTAGCTTCTGACTGAGACACATGCTTGAACTTGAAAGGGAGGCAACTCCAACTTTTCTGATGCATGAATTTGTGAGTACTGCATATCAACTTGACAAATATTAAAAGTCTCTCATCAATTTATTGATACTGATCGATTTCCTAGGACTCAATATCCATTAATTTAAAAATCCATTAGATGTGGAACAATGGAGATTATAATCCCCATGTATCAACAAAAGTTGCTAGCAGCCCCCAATCCCCTCAACTGTTAACCAGAATTTGAACTTTTTGTCTCTCACTATCTCACAACCTTGCTTATACTATGTTCAAAATTCTTGACCCTGACACTAGCATACTGCAATCATCTCATTAATCTTCCCTTCCATTTTGCTCGATACCATAATGCTGACCATGCTATAGAATATTTCACAAGTTCATACAAACATGTTGATTTTTTTTAATAGAATAATCATATATACTAAGACAGTATCCTTATCTTGGTATCGTACTCAGCAATGGTTGACGAACTTGTTACCTTGCATCTTAAAGACAAATTAATCAGTTTTCAATGTCAACAAATTGCTGATTAATTAACATTGAAGTAATGAAAGTTTCTCAGTGATGATGAGTCATCATTATGCAGTTTTCCATCACCTTTATTTAGAATAGGCCAATCTCAGTTGGAAGTAGGAAGATGTTCCGAATATTAATGTTACAAAAAATAATACAGTTTGATAAAAACATTTTTCAAATATTATGTCAATATCATGTTATATCAATATATTGAGTTAATACTGCAATATTTGTATTTGCAGGTTCATATTCAATATTACCATGATGCACTAGAAATGCACATGTATATTTGTGATCATGTTCGACCAGATGCTTGCATCTAGTCAATTAGATTATGTTACAACTCTAGGTCTTAAAATAATGTAACAGAAAGAAAGTGAAACCAACAATGTAAGTAAAATCAACAAGCAATTAATTTCTTGACAATTAAAATGAAAATTCAAAAAGACACTTACAATAACTTACAATAACGTGAATTAAAATGCAAATAATCCAATAATCCTTAGTGTCCTAATCACATGTCCTAAATATAGAATGTTCTGAATGAATTCCAGTAGCCTTGAATGTCCTGATGTGCACTAGTAGTCTTGAATGTTCTAATGTGTCAGTAGTCTTCAATGTCCTGATATGCCTTAATGATATAATCCAGAATATCTTTGAATAAATTCACATAAATCCCAAAGTCAAGTATTAATCCAAAATGAGAATGAGCACCTTTACTAATTCCAATGAATATTTCAAATAAATAATTTCTCTCTCTGTAGCATCTGATTACTAAAATAAATTCCTTAATATACTTATCGTAATAATATGAAGTTTAGTATAGGAATGAAATCTTGTTTACCAAACCTGTATAAATATAAGGATAAGTCACCTGGCAGAATATTCTAGAATATGAGTAACTCTAACGGAAATTTCCTGTGCACACCTGACTTTTCTCACATAACACATGGAAAATTCCAATCTAATTGATAAATGCTATGTAAACAAGACTGACCTTGAACTCAAATGCAGTAAATATGTTGTTTACAAAATGACTAAAGTACAACTTACCTCATGGGACACATATTATAAATTCAATATACATAACAATTACATGTTAAGGGTCTTGCAGACCAAGTTACTCTGCTGCTAATAGAACATCAATACCAACTGGTTGTTGAATACATCATTATTTAATCATATTGCTCATTCATATGTTATGCAGCATGGCCATATTATGCAGATGAGAGCATGATGGCTTGTTATTTCAAGTAGCAGATTGTGCAATACAAATACTTTTTTAATCAGACCATCTACTAATGAATATACATATGATGGGTCAAACATTGTGATTATGACCAAAATATATTCAGAAACTACTGCCCGAAATACCATACATACTTGCTTATAAGTTGAGTCCAACTTCAAACAACATAGACCCTGATGTGCCATCACATAATGTGCCGGCAGATCAGGATCTATGTTGTTTGTTTTACTGATTACTCCTAACAAACGGCAAGACCCAGATCTGCCAGTGTATTATGCAATGGCAGATCTGGGTCTGTGCAGTTTGCAGATGAACTCAACTCATAAATGAGAATATATGGTAAATGAGGTTAAACTTAGGAAATGTGGTTTATTCCTGGCATACTATAAAATGGGAATGTTTCAAGGTATCTTAACAACTGTTCAGTTTTACATATTATCAAGATTATGGTCATGGTTAACAATTAACAATGAAAGTAAATACATCTTACTGTACCTTGAATATGAATGAATAGATCCTGTATCATGAATTATACATATAACATGACGATTGACACACATTATACCAAAAGTGAGTGGGAATGCTGTATATATCAGAGGTTCAGAATATTTGTGATATGCTACCATTACCATATTAAAGTTTCCAGCAACTGTTCAGCTGTATATTCTCACAATCATTCAATAAATTCATAATAAAACTAAAAAATTACTAAAATCCATAAACATCTATATAATATCATATTTTGACTGGAAATACTGGAATCAGCTGAGATCAGCACATTGACAGAAGTTTGACATTTCCTGCATTAAAAAACAACTACCTGTATCTATACTTTAAATATATTTATAGAACAGATAGTTATTTGTATATATTTATAGAACATATGTAGTTATTTGAATATATTTATCGAACAGATAGTTATTTGTATATATTTATAGAACAGATATATTTATTTGTATATATTTATAGAACAGATAGTTATTTGTATATATTTATAGAACAGATATAGTTATTTATATATATTTATAAAACAGATATAGTTATTTATATATATTTAAAGAACAGATATAGTTATTTGTATATATTTATAGAACAGATATAGTTATTTATATATATTTATGGAACAGATAGTTATTTGTATATATATTTATAGAACAGATATTGTTATTTGTATATATATTTATAGAACAGATATAGTTATTTGTATATATTTTTTTTAGAACAGATAGTTATTTGTATATATATTTATAGAACAGATATAGTTATTTGAATATATTTATAGAACAGATATAGTTATTTGAATATATTTATAGAACAGATATAGTTATTTATATATATTTATAGAACAGATATAGTTATTTGTATATATTTATAGAACAGATATAGTTTTTTTTATATATTTATAGAACAGATATAGTTATTTGTATATATATTTATAGAACAGATAGTTATTTGTATATATATTTATAGAACAGATATAGTTATTTGTATATATTTATAGAACAGATATAGTTATTTGTATATATTTATAGAACAGATATAGTTATTTGTATATATATTTATGGAACAGATATAGTTATTTGTATATATTTGTAGAACAGATATAGTTATTTGTATATATTTATAGAACAGATATAGTTATTTGTATATATATTTAGAGCAGATATAGTTATTTGTATATAAATATATTTATAGAACAGTTATTTGTATATATTTATAGAACATAGTTATTTGTATATATTTATAGAACAGATAGTTATTTGTATATATATTTATAGAACAGATAGTTATTTGTATATATTTATATAACAGTTGCAGTTATTTGTATATATTTATAGAACAGATATAATTTGTATATATATTTATAGAACAGATATAGTTATTTGTATACCAGGTATATATATTTATAGAACAGATATAGTTATTTGTATATATTTATAGAACATATAGTTATTTGTATATATATTTATAGAACAGATATAGTTATTTGTATATATATTTATAGAACAGATATAGTTATTTGTATATATATTTATAGAACAGATATAGTTATTTGTACATATTTATAGAACAGGTATAGTTATTTGTGTATATATTTATAGAACAGATATAGTTATTTGTATATAATTATAGAACAGATATAGTTATTTGTATATATTTATAGAACAGATATAATTATTTGTATATATTTATAGAACAGATATAGTTATTTGTATATATTTATAGAACAGATATAATTTGTATATATATTTATAGAACAGATATAGTTATTTGTATATATATTTATAGAACAGATATAATTTGTATATATATTTATAGAACAGATATAGTTATTTGCATATATATTTATAGAACAGATATAGTTATTTGTATATATTGATAGAACAGATGTAGTTATTTGTATATATTTATAGAACAGGTATAGTTATTTGTGTATATATTTATAGAACAGGTATAATTATTTGTATATATTTATAGAACAGATATAATTATTTGTATATATTGATAGAACAGATGTAGTTATTTGTGTATATATTTATAGAACAGGTATAGTTATTTGTGTATATATTTATAGAACAGATATAGTTATTTGTATATATTTATAGAACAGATATAGTTATTTGTATATATTTATAGAACAGATATAGTTATTTGTATATATTTATAGAACAGATATAATTTGTATATATATTTATAGAACAGGTATAGTTATTTGTATATATTTATAGAACAGATATAGTTATTTGTATATATTTATAGAACAGATATAATTTGTATATATTATAGAACAGGTAGTGTTATTTGTATATATTTATAGAACAGATATAGTTATTTGTATATATTTACAGTATCGATGCAGGTACTTCATTTTCTTCCTCAACTTTTCATTGTTTCATGCACAAAACATCAAACTCCTGTGCTGCATCTGTGTGACATGCGGTCTTTCTCTAGAATGTTAAGCTTCTGGCACCCAATACTATAATTGGTTCTCGACACAGAAATGGTACATTATTCACTCTTCCCATTATCAACTGGCTGCCAGTGAAATTACCATCTACTTCCCATTATCAACTGGCTGCCAGTGAAATTACCATCTACTTCCCATTATCAACTGGCTGCCAGTGAAATTACCATCTACTTCCCATTATCAACTGGCTGCCAGTGAAATTACCGTCTACTTTCAAGCTGAGCCATCTCATTTTTTCTTATTTCAAATATAATTTTTGTCGTTGCACTGTTTAATGGCAACCTACCTTCAACTTTTCAGTTTCAGCCTGCTACTATAAAGAAAAAGGTTGATTATTGATATGTATTTCAAAATATTATTGTCTTAAGTTCATCTGCCTTGTCTTACACATTTTTGAATACAGTAACAAGAGTGTTGCTTTTTGACACAGTTTCAGTATTTACATCCCACATGGTTGACAAGGGCTGACTTTCGTAAATTTGAAACACCAGGACTGACAAAATTATTCTAACTAGCATAACATCACATTCAATGTTGTGTTGTATCTTAGCCATGAGAAATTGTTCTACCATTTGCTGTTGAAACTTCTTTACTTAGGATTACAATTTTCATCCCAATCGCCTCTTTCTCATTTTCATTATGGTCAATGCTATCTATGATACTCTGGCAAAAATGTTATTTTTGGGGGGTAAAACTAATTTTAATTATGTAATCTTACTTGCTATTATTGCATTGTCCTTTAATTATGTAATCTTACTTGCTATTATTGCATTGTCCTATCTTTTCCTGGCACTAGTCCCCAGTCCAAAAAGAGTATTCTCTCCTCCAATTTGTAACTGGAGGTCGAGAATAAAAAACAAGATCCCAATCTAATACATGTACCTCAATCAACTTCTATCATTTTTTAATATTGTCCTTTTCTCCTTTTGACCAAACTGAAAGGACATCAAAATGGGGAGGGAGGGGGGAATTGTGCAATAGTAGCAGGTAAGTATTACAAAGTTAAAGTTAATTTTACCCCCAAAATACTACATTTTAATAGCAGTAATACATTACCTGCAATTACTGCATTGCTGAATTAGCCAGCCAGATGGCCTATGATAAGTATCAAGGTGAACTTATAATTGCTGACAGTAGGGTGCTCTACTGCAGACTGGAGGAGAGCTTAACAACTTGTTGGGCTGACACAGTTGGGCCTAATATGTAAATGCCTTTGTTCTGGCGACACTGATCAAAAGTAAAATGGCATCAAGATGGAATGATACCATGCAGCTTTCATGACATCATTGTTATGTATATTGAATTTATAATATGTGCCCATAAGGTAAGATGTACTTTAGTGGTAATTTTGTAAACAACATGTTTACTGCATTTGAGTTCAAGGTTAGACTTGTTAACCTAGCATTTAGTACTTAGACTGAAATTTTCCATATCTTGACATGAGAAAAGTCAGGTACACCAGTGAAATTCCATGTGACTGGTCTTATATTTAAGCATTTGGTAAACAAGATTCCATTCCTATACTAAACTTCATATTATTAAGATCAGTCTATTAAGGAATTTATTTTAGTAATCAGATGTTACTATTGTGAAAATCAGAGCAAATTCATTGAGAAATTATTTATTTGAAATATTCATTGGATTACTAAAAGTGCTCATTCTCATTTTGGATTAATATTTGACTTTGGGATTTATGTGAATTCAAAGATATTCTGGATTACATCATTCAGGCACATCAGAACATTAAAGACTTCTGACACATCAGGACATTCAAGGCTACTGAAATTCATTCAGAACCTTCTATATTTATGACTTGTGATTAGGACACTTAGGATTATTGGATTATTTGGATATTAATTCACGTTACTGTGTCTTTTTGAATTTTCATTTTAATCGTCTAGAAATAAATTGCTTGTTGATTTTACTTACATTGTTGGTTTCACTTCGTAACATCATCCAAAGAATGATTAAAAAAGGCCCAAGATGCAGCAATAGCCCTAACCTCATGGGCTTTGATCTTCATGAAAGAAAGATCTCTCTCAGTGAGAGATTGATATGCTCTTTTAATAGTCCAAACAATCCACCATGAAATGGTGGCTGTTGAAATATCAGAGGTACCTTTTAGAGGAAGAAAAAGATAGTTTCAACCCTTTCTTTGCTCTTTTGATTAGGACAGGTAGAAATATAAAGCTCTAACTGTGCAAAGAAGTCTATCTTGATCATTGCCAGCACAGATACAACTGAGACTGGAGATTTCAATAGGAACAGGAGCCACCAATGACAGTGGTTTCTTGGCCAGAAACCCAAACTGGCAAAGAAGAGAAACTGAATCATAATTGTATCGAAAGCATGTGACCAATTACTGGGGAACATTACTATTTCTGTTCTCCATATTTTATTGGTTACCTATAATTAGCACTCACTTGTTCTGCATGAATAATAATCAGCTGTCCCTTGCTTACGAGTCCTTGGTAATGCATCACTAGTTAAATATATCAAGTGGTACCTATGTGATCATTTGACAATTTAGCTAAGCTGGAGTATTAGAGACTTATAAAAGCCTCCAATACATTTTTTTCACCATAAAGGAACTGAGATAATTACATTGTATTTTTTAACCCATTTAGTTCAAAGAATTAGTAGCCATTGGTTCTACTGAAATACAGAGTGAGTATTTTATGTAATTGTGACACATCCAGAGTACTATGACATGAACTAATTAGAAACAGAAACCAACCATTTAATTTAATTTTCAGGGAGGAGGGTTGGGATTTTTTGTTTTGTTAAATTCTATCCCCCAAATGGCTTGAAAACAATATTTTTGCTCTGATTTCTAGAAGAAAAAAAACACAATTATATGCTTTATATTAATTGAAAGAAATAAAAATAAAATCTAATACATTGAAACAAAAAAAATAAAATCTTAAGGTAAAAGAACAAATATGATCCTAAATTGAAAAGAAAATCCATGGCCACACACACACACCGGAAATTAAATGGTTGAGATTTTGGGCACTTACAAAACATGAAGCTACTGTTTTTTCTGATTGATTTAAAAAAGACTATTACCTCTCCAACTCATGTTGAGATTTTTGCAGTGTTTAGAAAATGAAGCTATTGAGTACTAGTTTAAACCAGGATCTAAAGAAAAACATTGCTTTTAATAAAATCAAATCAAATCAAAATTTAGTAGACAAGGTCACACACAATTTTGTGTGCTGAAGTCCACTATTTTGAGAGGCATATACACACATAAAATTAGTCAATTTAAACTAGTTTTATATTTTTTATTGAAAGTATAGCAGTTTCAAAATAATAGTAAATAAATGTCACTGTCTGTCAAGTGGATTTTGAGTCAGGGCAAATGACTTTTTTAAAGCCACTTGTCCTGGGCCTATGTCTGAAAAAATAATTCTTTAAGCATAGAACACACCCCTTATATTCTTGAAAAACAGCCAGCATTTCATGATTTTGTTCATATAAAGAGAAGATTCTTCCTGAGACCACAGGCCCTGCAGGACTGCCGCATCAGGCTCTAGGTGAAACTTGCCTTGATTTTTCCAACAACTCAAATGGTGATGAAATCTGGATGCTAAGGGGATCTAAGCTGACAGGGGGCCCTTGTAAGGTCTCCAGTTTGCTAGAGGCCTGCCAATAAACCTTTGGTGACTGTCACCTGATGCATTACCCAGTGACCGACGCCCATTAACAGAGACTTGGTGACTGTCACTTGACGCATTATCTGGTGATGGCAACTAGTAACACAGACTCCGTGGCTGTCACTTGACACACTACCCAGTGACTGGTGCCCAGTCAGCAGGCAATGACCGGTCAGACAATGTACATCTATCTCTGTTAGGGGAACTCTACTCTGATTAATGAGATCCCCTCAATTTAAAAAAACAGGTTTATTTCATTTCAGGAAGGCAGAACTCACTACTTGGTAATGGCAAGTTTCCTCCACCAGGAAGTGCCAAGGATCCCACCCTCGATGGAGCCGACAAATTCTCTCCTAGTGTAAGTGATCCAACCCTTGTGGGACATGGCAATTTCCATACACCAGAAAGAGACACAGACCCCTCACATGTGGGAGCTGGCGACTTCCCTAAATATGTAAGTGCCCTAGACCTCTCCTGGGAATGGAACAAGTCCTCCAGTAACAATGAGGAAGAAGTGGGTCCCTTCTTTCTGGCCCTATACCCATGGAAACTTTCCGCTAAGTCCCATACCTCATCATGCCAAAGGTAACAAAAAGGACACAAGAAAAATGTTGGTAACTTGCAGTTGAAAGAAGAATTCCATCTGTCTCAATTTCCAGCACCTTTTGTACTAAATGATCCATTTTAGTCAAATCTTCCTTCTATAAAACTATTCAAGGATGCCATAAAAGGGAAGATTGCTAATGGGCCAAAAGAACACCAATTAAATAGGCGCTTTATAAATAGATTACAATAGCATGCATTGTCTGAAAGTTGGTGGAACTCTGCTGAGAGACTTAATATACTTATTCCCAATGTAAGTTGGCAACATTTTGTCTTGTGAAAAGTAGTTACATACTTATAGAACTATTTGCTGGCATCTTGTCTTTCACATGAAATTGTATCAACAAAGCTTCAGTCTTGAAAATACTGGTAACCTGGGGAAAGTGTAACATTGTCTGACCAGATGAAAAATCGCAAAATTATAACATTCTCTGTCTCTTAAGTTCTCAGAGGTTTGACTCATAAGGATGTGTGATCAGGACTGAGCAAATCCCATAGCCCGACATCCTGGACTATTCATTTTCAAAGTCGGGCAAGTTAAATTTTCCAAGTCGCTAGTCTGGGACAAGTGCTTTTTGCCTATTTAAATAAAAGTCAGGCAAGTGCCTATTTCCATGCCATAATCACTTTATTTACCTTTGTCTGGCCAATTATGCCCTCCAGGCATACTGAATGCTTGATTCTACCCCACTTCATGTTTTTATTTACAGAGAATATCACACCTACCATTGGTCATTGATAACTCTAGCATGTGCACACGTTATATTACCACTTTACTGCATATTGGGCTAAGCAACTAAATTATTGGCCAATCAAAACACTTGAGAAAAATAAAGCCGGTATTATTAATTAGCAGTTTTTAAACAGCTTCCTTGTGTTTACTTAAACCAGATCCTCACGAATGATTCACCCTATCATTTTAATCAGTGAATCAATCCAATTAAATTAATGAAAGACACTTTACTGAAATTAGTATTAGTTCTCTTTATGAACTGATTCAAAAGCAGTGCTGATTCTTTCGATTTTAATTTATTATACAGAGGATTACCTTCCATGTCTGATATTGCGTTTGAAGTGAAACAATTACGCTAATTAAGGAGTTGTCTCTGTTCATATTTAAAGGACAAATGTATGTTATGATCACTTTAGAAGTAGTTAACAAGCAAGGTGATACTCACTATGTGGATAAAATGAATTTACTAAATTATTTTTTCAAGGAAGTTAATAAGGAAAAGTCGGAGAAGGAAAATTAATGTGGATGTGGAGGGGTAAAACATAAGACTGCCACTGAGCATGAGGCAACTATTTCTCTAAAGAGAAATAAGACAGACTCTGGCAACAAATAATGTCAAATATGACATCACTAAAAGACTGAGAAATTTTCAGCCACATTGGATTCATAGTTATCCCTGGCTTGAATTCACTGACTCAGAAGCAAAAATGTTTTGCAGTTATTGCAAACAATATCCCAAACTGGCACAATTTGAAAATTCAACCAGCGTATTTGTCAATGGAACTGACAACTTCAGGATTAAACCAATCAAGTCTCACGACAATTTTGGACCTCACAAGGCCTGTGCAGTTAGGGAAAGTCTGAATTCTAGTAAATTCCTTTCCATTCTTGCTGATGGAAGTACATGTACTGATCGTACTGGAGCAAGAAATAGTGCATATAAGATACCTGGACAATGGAAAACTGAAAACCTCTGATGTAAGAAAATGTATAATACCAAAATATGTTTTTAAAAAATTAAATTCTTTTAAGAAATAAATATGTTGTACATTATTTCTTTTGTTCTTTCCATGGATTAAAGTGCAAACATCTCATCAAATCCTGAAAAGTGATTTAAATTTTGGACAAGTGAAAAGGTACATGGGACAAGTGAATTTTCTGAAAACACTTGTCCTGGACAAGTGGATTTTTTTAAAAATTTGCTCATCCCTGAGTGATAGTTCATTGAAAGGGAAACTTTCTCCGCATCCAAATGATGCCCAAATTACTGAAAAGTGTCACTGTTAATGTGATAACAATTGAGAAATGAAGGGCTAGGTATTAAACTAGAACATAATATGTTAATGATTTTTACCCATTTTAGTATAAAGCTTACATGGGGTACCTGTTTGAAAAATAACAGCAGCTTCCTTGGTGTCATGTTATAGACTGATGACAAACAGGCAAATTAGATAAAAATAATCTACAATTGATGCATGCTAAATGTTAAGCGATGTTGAATTTTTGGTGCATGTTAAGGGTAGAAAATGAACTCAGATTTACTCTTGACATGCAAATATGCATCTACTCAGCCCAGGGATGTGTACATACAGAGCTGAGCAAATCCCATAGCCCGACGTCCCGGACTATTAATTTTCTAAGTCGGGCAAGTACAATTTTCCAAGTCGCTAGTCTGGGACAAGTGCTTTTTTCCTATTTTAAAAAAGTTGGGCAAGTCCTAACTTTCATGCTTTAATCACTATATCTACCACTATTTGGCCATTCATGCCCTCCGGGCATACTGAATACTTGATTCTACCCCTCTCCATGTATACATTTACATCCTGTATAACACCTACAGGTGGTCAGTGATAACTTTCGCATATGCGCACGTTCTGTTACCACTTGACTGCATATTGGGCTAAGCAACCAATTATCGGCAAATCAAAACACGTCAAACAAAACAAAGCCAGTATGATTAATTAGCAGTTTTGAAGCGGCTTTGCTGCATTGTGTTCACTCAAACCAGATCCTCACGAGCGACTCACTGTAATTAAATTAATGAAAGGTACTTTACCAACATCAGTTTTGGTTTCCTTTATGAACTGATTAAATGATGGTAATGATTCTTTAATTTTCAATTAATTATACAGAGGATTAACTTCCACGTGCGATATTGCATTTGAAGCAAAACAATTACGCTAATTAATGAGCTGTCTCTGTTCATATTTTAAAAGAGAAAATGTATGTTATGATCACTTTAGAAGTAGTTGTCCAGCAAGCTGATATTTACTCTGTGGATAAAATGAATTTGCTAAATTATTTGCGCAAGGAAGGTAATAAGGACAATTCAGAGAAGGAAAATTTTTGTGAAAGTGGAGGGATAAAACGTAACACTGCTACTGAGTGTGAGAATTCCTTAAACCAAGAGAGTTTACAAATGCTAATGAACATTTCTCCAAATGGACCAGAGCTTGAGGACTTTAACCCAGACACAGCTATCAACTGCTGGCTAAGTGCTGGTGCAGGTGGCAGACATGTACATGTACATTTTTTTCAAATCCAGCAGCTAAAACATATATACCTCAAGTAACCAATGTTTTTTGAAAAATTAAATCATTTTAAGAAATAATTATGTTGTATATTATTTTGTTTGTTCTTTCTATGGATTAAGTGAATACATCTCCTCAAATCTTGGCACGTGATTACCAATTTTGGACAAGTGAAAAATAAGGTGGAACAAGTGAAAAGTAAGGTGGGACAAGTGAATTTTCTGAAACCACTTGTCCTGGACAAGTGGATGCAAAAAAAAAATGTGCTCAGCCCTGACGTAGTAAAGTTTTACTCTGTCCAACCAATTTTTACCCAGTCAGGACAAGAGGACGAGTGGTTTTCCTGAGCCCTGCATCAAGAATAAATAAAATCCATTACTATTATTATTATACTTTACCTGATCAGCCCCTAAAGGTGCTAAATTTGCTTTGACCACTCCCGTTCCCACAGCAATTATTGTTAGAGTGATGTACACCTGCCATACACAGTTCTCATCAGGCAAATTAGGTAGGTTCGTGTGGTTTCGTATAGTGCAAATTAAGCTACTGCCATTGGTAAAGTCGGAGAGATTGGCATTGTTAAAGTCGGAGAGCAATGGGAGCAGGACATAGCCAGCGAGGTAAACAACAAATGCTAACAGAATAGCCCTATATCGCCCAGTGAAGGCGTCTGCTAACCATCCACCAAACAGGCAAGTGATGAATGAAATTCCAAGAAAATACAATGAGGCATTAACGGCATTGTACGACTCCCAATTAAGAGGTTGCACGGTTAGGAACAAAACTAGATTTCCACTTAAGCTGTAAAATGAAAATCTCTCAAGAGCTACAGTCAAAAGCACGGCTGCTTGTGCAATTTTACGATTGTGAATTCTCGGAAAACAACAAAAGGTGACATTCTCTTCATCCTGAAGATCATGTTGACGTGGAATAAGCCGTTTTCTTTCGTCAACCATCCTGTATTCTCGTTTCTCTTCCTACTTTCTGTTTCTGTTAATCGTGTTTATTTATCATGTGCAATGGTCAAATGATCTGACTGGTTTTACAAAGTTTGATTTAAATTACAACTTTATTATCCCGGAACGGAAGTCAGTCTCATTTAAATCAATCAGAGCATCCTCTGCTTTTTCAGTGAAAAAACCTCGGATGTGTTGATCACTCAGCACCATCGCCGCTAAGTCGGTCCATCGAAACACCTCAAACTACTCCAAATCCTCTCGTAACATATATAAAGAAATAAAATAAAATATACTAATCTTTATTTATATACTTTACTGGAATTACGCTAAGTATAATATCGGTTTTGAAAAACACAGAAACCTTTCAAGTTTGATGTGTTAGTGATATGCGGACAACCGGGCAGATTGTCTGTTAGATGGAGATATGCATTGTCTACGGTAGTCTGGTTCCCTGATTCGTATGCTCCATGCGCTGCACTCCGATTCGTATAGGTGGCGCTCTCCAGTTTCGTACTTTGCATTAGATTTTTAAAGAAAAAGAATTACCCAGGGTTTCCTGACTGGCTGTCCTGGCTATTTAAAAAAAGACCTTGTATATCTTAGGTATTGTTAAAAGAACTTTGAATTCCCTTTATTTTGGTGTATGATTGATGGGTAAAATTTGGGTTATAGAGTATACAGCTTGGTCTTACTTAAGATGTGCACCTCTCAAAAAAACTACTAGCTCCGCTTGGTCATTTTCACTTCCTGGACTTCAAAGGTAAATAATAAAAAAAAGAGTCGATAACTTTTTTTACTTTTTAGATATTTTGTAATTCATTCATAGTACTTTCAGAGGCTGGTATTGTCTGCTCTGGCAAAATTCGTTTCCCTATTTTCATAACTGATGAAAATAGTGCACTTTTGACTAATTCAGGCTGATTTTTCGAGTACTTTGGATCGGCCATTTTGTCTGCTGTGTGCTTAGATCATGTCCAGTTTCCGCAAGTACAATATGTAAAGAAATTTCAGCCACAGTACATGAAAGTAACATAGAGGTATGTCAACATTCTCTCCATTGTGCATGTTGCAAATGCAAAATACTTCATCTTACACCTGTCACTCTCTCAGAGGCATGTATTATCTGTAGAGAGCCCCCATAGCGGAGTGCAACGCAGGAATCATAAAAAGCCGGAAACCCGACTATGTATACGGATATATGGTAGTCTAATCCTGTCCATACAGTACTGTATAAAAATCTGCATAGAGAATTTGCAGATGGACTCAGGTCACAATTATTTTGCCGATTTAGTACCTACATTTGTTTTTCAGTTCTGAACTTTCCAGTGTGTCCAAATCCTAATAATCACATGCTAATCTAAAGTATTATCAATATAAATCATTAGCCATAGCGTCGCCATTCGAAAGAAGCGAAGCGCCAATGTGAACGCCGGTAGTTCATTAATTGAGACACTCATTTTCCTCCCTTTTAGAAGATATTTTTTTTATTAATTATATGCTTCTGATGCAATAACGCTTATCGTATATGTGTGCTTAGTATGTTTTGCATAGTCTGTCCTTGTCCTTGTAAATTTAAAATCGGAATGCATGTAAATTGTATCTTAATTATTTATTGGCCAGACATTATTTTAACAACTATATTTTAACACTGCATGTAAGCGTAGAGTATATTCTATTCATGTAAACTGACTTTTCTGCATTGCATTTTTAAACATAAATTATACATTGGGGGGGAGGAGAATATCTTCAGTGTGTATTGGCCAGGCATTACGCATGTGCATTTTAACACTGCATATGAGTGTTGAATCTTTTCATGTAAAATAATTTTACTGCATTGATTATTAATAATATATAAATTAAAAATAGGTCGAGGGTATGCAGTTTTAGGCTAGAATTATAGATTTACAAAAAAAAAAAAAAAAAATTATGATTGTAAATACAATATGTCTAATGGTTGAATTAAATTATTATATTATTCTTTACAGTCGATAAAATACCTCAAACGAGCTAATGTTTCTTATTATGTAATGAAATCCCGACTTTAAATAAAATTTGTCTATGTCTATGTCATTAGATTAAAAGGCCTATGCTAACACAATATATGAATCTCTACTAATCAATATTTTATATATTTTCAAATTTATAAAATTTAAATCTTTAAATAAATAAATAATGGACTTTAAATTTAAAAACAATTTTTAAAAAATATATATATATAGCAAGTTGTGCACCTTACCCTTGTCCAGCAACTCCGTTTAATCCTCCATTGATGCTTCGGGAAACGGTTGAACCTATATGAAGCAACTGGAATGACTGCACCCGAATCACTTAGCCGTCACGGAAATACACGAAATAAAGAAAAAAGAAGGGTTTCATTTTTTAAACAATATTCCATTCATATTGTTCAGACTTAGCACTTATGCCAACTGTCTAATTATTTCATATTTGTTTTCGAAGGTACTTAAACTTATTTATTTATTTAATCCCTTTTTATATCTTAAAGGCATCATTCTTTAGATATTTGTTTCACACACAAAAATAATGGCATTAACTACGCCCATTTGCGATTAATTTACATCAGCAGATTCATTTTTTCTCATCATAGAGATTATGACATCAAAAAGATTCTTGGATTGTATACAACTAAATTGTCAGTACATTATTCTTTCTGATTGATATCAATTTTATTTTTCTTTACTGAATTGGCATGCTTTGTTTTGATTATTAATTGTATTTAATTCTTATCAACACTAGCAGTGCCACCTAGCGCCCAAAATATGTGGTGCATTTTATCATTGGGGGGGGGGGGCTGGCAGGAGGGGTGTATGTTTGTTTCTTTTCCCCCAGGCCCTTGTTGGGCAATCCATAGCATAGCGAAGTAGTACAGGCCGACGATCTAACGACACATTACACCATCAACATTTGTTTGTAGTGATCTGTAGCCTAGTGGCTATATGTATATATCTGAGATTAATATATATAGCATTACCTATACCTCAGATTATGTTAGAGGTGTCAGTAAATTTCAATGTATTGTGCTGATGTTATAAGTAGCTATTCGCGGAGACTAAAAAAAATCCGGAACACTAGATTAAAATGACAGAGACTAAAGGTAGCACTAAAATTCCAAAACTGTCACGGACTTTAGCAGAGACTAAAAATATCAGGAACTTTATATTAAAATAACCGAGACTAAAAGTAGCACTAAAATTCCGAAACTGTCACAGATTTTAGCTGAGCCTGAAAAACATCCAGGAAAAAATTTTAAAATATTCGGGATTGGACTAAAAGTAGTAATAAAATTGCGAAACTCATACGGATTTTAGTGGAGACTGGAAAAACACTGGGGGAAAAAAATTAAAATTGTGGCTTAGACAAGAAGTAGTACTCAAATTTTAAAACTGTCACGGTCTTTAGCATAGACTGAAAAAAAATTCGGAAAAAATGTCAAAAATTTTGGATTAAACTAAAAGTAGTAGTAAAATTCCGAAACTCATACGGACTATAGTGGAGACTGGAATAAATCCGAAAAAAATGTAAAATGTTTGGCTTAGACCAAAAGTAATGCTTAAATTTTTAAACTGTACTGCACTTTAGCGGAAACTGGAAATAATTCGAGAAAAAAAAATGTAAAAATTGTGGCTTAGACTGAAAGTACTACTAAAAATGTTGAAACTGTCGTGGTCTTTAGCGGTGACTGAAAAAAATAGGAAAAATATCAAATGTTTGGCTCACACTAAAAGTAGTACTAAAATTTCACTTTGTTTCTTTTCTCTTTTGAATTTCTTTACTGGTATGGGTTCTTCGTATTCTGCTGTTTTTCTGCTTGTCTCGCCTTCTTGAATTTCTTTATCGGAATGGGTTCCTCTTCTTCTGTTTCTGCTTCTGAATGCTCCTTCTCCTTGTTTTCTTTTCTCTTGAGACACTCTGAAGACCGCCCTTTTTCTTGACATTGTTAACAGGTATCTTTACTTTTGTCTCTCTTTTTTCCTGTCTAAGTTGTTCCATTCCTTTGGATCCCAATGTCTTTTCTCTTGACAGACATAACAGGTATCTTGACTTTTATCTCCAGTGGAGTAGTCAGTGAACTTTTGAATGACCCTCTGTAAATCTCTGATCAGAAGTGCGATCTGTTGTGACTCTTCAATCTTCACCGATTGAAAACTTAATGAGTGTATTCTCTTATGTTGAGGGGTGCTCTATATATAAGGAGAGAGATGTTACCTAGTCAAATTAAATTTTAATTATATACTGTCATGAAACGATCACATATTTCCAAGGATAAACCAGAAGCCATGTGACTACGACGTTCTGTGTCACCAAACACTCTCCAAGAATTGTTGGCAGACGTTCACGCTAGCGATTTTGAAGAAGACATGATTGACCCATATCCAACACCATCTACCTCCACTGGACAGAGAGAGTCAAGATCAGCCAAGAAAAAAAGTCATTCGTGAAGATTATTTTTACATTCCAGCTACCCAGAAGTGACTTCCAGAAAATTCAGAACGACGGCTTGCACTTACACTGTTAAATTTAAACAGTTTAAGTTCCAATGGTTGTCTTGTTTTTGCATATAGTGTTCATACATTTGCCACAGAGAATCTGTTGGTAAATGAAAGCTAACACACACGACACGGCATCCAAAATGCAAAGGAATCTTCTCGCCTTGTGGAATCAGTTGTTTTAAAAGTACTTGGGAATCCTCTAAGTCTTGAACAGTGTCATTGACTTTCTTCCATGGAATTTGGTGTAACACTGAAAGAAATCGTGGAAGGCAAGTCTTATAATGTCTTCTGTGTTGATCAATGTCTGACCATTTGAACATTTTCAAAGTAATCAGTCTTCTTATAACATTCAGATATCATGATTAAAAAGTATATGCCGTTTCAGATGCAATTGTTCTTTGCGTTTCACTTGACTTTGTACAAAATAGTTGTAAATGCGTTATCGCAAATCAGGAGATAGATTCTGAATGTGCGCTTCTAAACTGTCCATTTAAAGGAATTTCTTCCGACCATTTGAACATTTTCAAACTAATAATATTTTCTGTAGCATTCAGATACCAATGGTTAAAACATATGTGTCGTAGAGGATGCAATTGTTCATTTTGTACACAGTAAATTTGCAAACCTCACAAACGTGAAGCTTTTTTGTTATTAGTACGAACGTGTTACCACAAGCTCTATTGTAGGTATATCCTATTTTCAAACGGTTTTCTTAATAATAAAAGAAATTTATGAAAATAAGAATTTTGCGTGTTATTGTAATAAAATGTTAATTACTTGTAAAAATGTATTAATTCTAAACTATAAACTAGACACATTGACAATTCTGCTAATGTGCAAAGCTTGGAGGGGTTGTAGGTTGAGAAAAATATTTTAAAAATGGATATGCCAAAAGTCTACTCCGCGGAAATTTATTTGCGAAAATCCTAATTCCAGTAGGTAGGTAATATATAAGAATTCTGGATCACTAGTTAATTTAAAATATTGGAATTTATCATTAAGGCTATAATTTTTTATTTTGGGTCTTTATGACTTCTAACGTGAAATGTATTGTTAAAAATGTCCATTGGTTCAACAGAATGGGTCTCTATGCCCTCTAACTGAAAATTTAATGTTAAAACTTCACTTACTAACCAATACGCCGTTTCGAGTGACCAATACTCAGTTATCTACTATCCAAAATCCAGTTATTTACTGGCCAGCATCCACGCTATACCATCAACAATCCGCTTGGAGTGACCGTCACCAAGTATCTACTATTCATCATGCAGTTATCTACTATCCAAAACCCACACTATACAATCAACACGCTGTCACCCAGGTATCTACTATTCATCATGCAGTTATCTACTATCCAAAACCCACACTATACAATCAACACGCTGTCTGGAGTGACCAACACCCAGTTATTTACCATCCAACACCCAGTTATCTACTATTCAACACTCACATTATATCATCAACATGCCGCTGGAGCGACCAATACCCGACACTTACTATCCAATACGCTGTTAGAGCGACCAACACCCAATTATCTACTATCCAGCACACCCATATTACTATCCAACGAAAAATGGTAGGAATATATACAAACTATACTTACAAACACACATACTATCACTCAAAAGGCTAGGATGCAAAAGAAGGAGAATGAAATCATACAGACACACTATCACACACAAGCAAGGGTAGGACTGCTTACACACACTGCGCTCACAAACATACCTATATTCTATCCCACAAGAGGGTAAGGGTGGTTAAGAAATTCGGTGCTTTTGTCTATTTGCCATCGTTGAGGGTATCCACCATTGTGCTTTAAGACAAGTAGTAAAGCTCGCTCTAACTCTGAACTTGTTTTATAAGTCAAAGGTTTTTTCTTCAATTTTCGTTTTCAATTTTTCATTTTCAAATTTAGTTTTTCAAATGTCATATTTTAAATTTACATTTTCAACACATGGAGTGTTTGTACTTGCTAAAAAAATAATTTTCTGTCTATTTGTAAAAATGCAAAGGGTAGTAGTGCTTACACACACTATACACACAAACAAACTTATATACTAAGACACAAGAGGGGTAATTATAATGGAGGGATTTGGTTTTTGTTTCATTTGGCAATCATTTTACTAGTATCTCCTTTCCAAGAGGTTTAAGCGGTTGTGGTAAGGGCTGTATATGTCTATGTCTTTCATAAGAAAACTGAACCTTAAACAATAAGTATGTTTGTAGTTTCTTAGCAAGTACAAACACTCCATGTGCAATCCATAGCTATCTTTCTCTTCATCCCGTTTAATGTTTGTAGAAGACTATGGTACCAAGTTTTACCGGTTTCAGTCTCAAACAGAAAAAGCGTTTCTCGAAAGGGTTGTGTATGTCTATGTCTTCCACAAAAAACTAAAACTTAAACCATAATTATGCTAGTGGGTATAATTTTAGTACTACTTTTAGTCTAAGCCAACATTTTTACCTTTTTTTTCTGGATTTTTTCCAGTCGCCGCTAAAGTATGAATTTTAGATGTTTTTAGTACTACTTTTAGTCTAATCCAAAATTGTTGACATTTTCCCGGATTTTTTCAGTCTCCGCTAAAGACCGTGACAGGTTCTAAATGTTAGTACTTCTTTTAGTCTACGGCAAAATTTTTAATATTTTTTCCGGATCTTTTGTTTCAGTCTCTGCAAACGATTACGACTTACAATCTATGCTTCAACCATGTGTCAGGTCAGGCTGCGCCTACTACCGTAAGTAACAGTGCCTGCAACTGTTGCCCCAGAGTGAACAGCTACACCTGGTTCCCTCTGGAAAGTCCTCTCTTGTTGATCAATTGGGCGAGCAGATATGCTCATCCCCTGGCTGTGAAGGCAGATGGCAAGAGCTGTGTGGTCAGCGCAGGGTATCAACTCAGGTGCAGTAGGGCTGCATCCAGACTTGTCTCCACACGTCTCGACATTGTCGTGCCACTGGATTCAGACAGGCCTGGTTGAGAAAGTGGGGGTGACTCTGGGAAACTTTCCTTCACTTAAATCCAACGCACGCGCAAGTCACGACATAACCTCCCTCCCCCACCAGATACATCCAACTCCTGTGGCGATTGGCCAGCGGCAAAGCAGCAGGTGTGGATACACTGGGAACTGTAACTGCAGAGCTGTACACAGGAGGCTCAGGGTATGTCGTCGATTTTCACTGGATCGAAGCAGCAGTAGCACTCAGCAGCCCCCTGGGCGACTGAGCAGCCCTATTTAGGATCACACTGCTCACCTCCGTGGCATGAGGACGGGGTTAGAAAAGATGCCCTAAACATTGCCTGCTTCACCTTAACCCTGGTCACCATAACGCGGCTGATAGGGATCCCACCCATACAAGAAGACAAAGGTGACGCAACTCACTATTGGTGCCTGGGACTTGCGCATACTGATGGACAGTACATCAGCATGTAGACCAGAGAGAATAACAGCTCTAACTGGTAGAGAACCGGCCAGATTCAACATCCAGATAGCAGCCTGAGAGTAAAACTCGCCTAACTGGGGAAAGACAACTCACTGAAGTAGAAACCGGCTACACATCCTTCTGGAGTGGCCGAATTATAGAAGAGCAACGTGAAGCTGGTGTTGGGTTTGCCATCAAATCACAGCTAGTCAGCAAGATCACATATCTCTCAAAGGGCGTGAATGATAGACTCATGCAAATGAGACTTCCACTGTCTGCAAAAAGACATGAAATTATCATCAGCGTCTATGGACCCTCGATGACGAACCCAAATGAAATCAAGGACAAATTTTATGAAGACCTGGAGTCTCTTATTGCAGAAGTACCGAAGGCAGACAAGCTTGTCATACTTCGTGACTCCAATGCAAGATTTGGCGCAGATTACCAGGTATGGCGAGGCGTCATTGGCAAAATGGGTTTGGCAAATGCAGCAACAACGGACTCCTCCTACTGAGGAAATGCGCTGAACGAGACATCCGAATCACCAACACAGTCTTCCGCCTTCCAAACCGCAACAAGAAGTCTTGGATGCACCCACGCTCCAAGCACTGGCATCTTACTGACTGCGTCATCGTAAGGAGAAGAGACAGGCAGGATGTCAGAGTGACGAAGGCCATGATAAGTGCAGAATGATGGACTGACCACAGGCTCATAGTCTACAAGTTCGATATCTACATTCAGCCCAGAAGCCTACCACAAGGCAAAAAAGCGCCCAGTAAGTTCGGTGTCTCCAAATTGAAACAGGAGAATGTGAAACAGCATTTGTTGAAGAACTGTGCAGCCAACTAGTGACAATTCATGCGAACTCTGATAACGTCGGGAAAATTGGGCATCCTTCAGAGACTCTGGCTACTCAGCTTCATCCTAAACCCTCGATCCAACCACACGTAAACATCAAGATTGGTTTGATGAGAACGATACTGATATATGGAGACTACGGAACGAGAAACATCGGCTCCAAAAGGCGTATTTAAAAGACAGCACTTCGTCATATAAGAAGGCAGCCTTCAACAACATCAAGAGGACTTTCCAATTCAAACTCAGAAAGTTGCATGACTCAGGGCTGAGCAACAAGGCTGGTGAAATTCAGTCCTACGCAGATTGAAATGACATGAAGAACTTCTATGATGCTTCGAAGACAATCTACGGGCCACAGTCATCAATAGCATCTCCAGTGCTGAGTGCTGACGGTACTACACTGCTCACTGACAAAGAAAAGATACTTCAAAGATGGGCAGAACACTGCAGCAACATTCCTAATCATCAATCATGTATCAGTGAAGCGGCAAATGATTGACCGCCCCAAGTGGAAGTCAACTTATCACTTCCTGATCCTCCAACGCTGAATGAAATTGTGAAAGCAATTGACCTGTTGTAAATTGGCAATGCTCATAGAGTAGATGCTATATCAGCAGAAGTCTACAAAGCCTGAGGTTCGCACATGGTACAGAAACTGACTGAACTCTTCCAGTCAATGTGGGCAAAAGGAACTATACCCCAAGAGTACAAGGTTGCTGCCATCGTCCACTTGTACAAGCGGAAAGGAAACAGACAATCCTGCGACAACTTTTGGGGCATTTCCTTGCTGTCAATAGCCGGCAAAATCCTTCCCAATATTCTGTTGAATCGGCTTGTACGTCAAATTGATAAAGGGCTCCTGCCTAAGAATCAGTGTGACTTCAGGAAAGGACGAGGGACCATAGACATGGTGTTTGCAGCTCGTCAACTACAAGACAAATGCCAGGAACAGGAAATTTATCACGACTTTCATCGACCTGACAAAAGCCTATGACACAGTCAGTCATGATGGCCTTTGGAAGATCATGGCACAATTTGGATGCCCAGAGAAATTTATCATGATGGTTCGGCAATTCCATTGATGGCATGCTCGCTCGCGTCGTGGACGATCGTGAGTCATCTGAACAATTCCCAGTCACCAATGGAGTGAAGCAAGACTGCGTGTTGGCCCCAACCCTCTTCAGTATGATGTTCTCTGCTATGCTTACAAATGCCTTCTGTGTCAGTAACACTGGGATCGACATCAGATTCAGGACTGATGACAAGCTCTTCAATCTGAGAAGACTACAAGCAAAGACGAAGTTACAGGAAGGGACTGTCTGTGATCTCCTATTCGCTGACGACTGTTCCCTGAATGCCAAATCCGAGTCTGACATGCAACAGAGTATGGGTCGTTTGTCTACAGTTTGTGTCACTTTCCTTCTAACAATCAGTATCAAGACGACAGAGCTGATGCACCAACCTGCACCAGGAAAGTTTTATATAGAGCCTACCACCTCTGTAAATGGCCAAACCCTCCAGGCAGTGGACAAGTTCACCTACCTCGGCAGTACACTGTCACATGCAGTCCACCTCCATGAGGAAACCAACGCCTGATTTGCCAAAGCAAGTGTGGCCTTCGGCAGACTATACGCAAATGTGTGAGAGCGCAGAGGCATCGGTCTGCAAGCAAAACTGAAAGATCTACGAAACCATTGTGTTGCCAACACTGCAGTATACACGTGAAACCTGGACAGTGTACAGACGCCAAGAAGTTGAACGATTTTCACATTGCTTACCTAAGGAAAATGATGAGGATAAGATGGCAGGACAAGGTTCCAGACACTGACGTTCTCAGACGAGCAGACATTCCAAGCATCTACGCTCTGCTGATGAAATCACAACTGAGACGGGCAGGTTACGTCAGCAGTATGTCAGACGAGCGACTACCAATGAAGATCTACGGCGATCTGAAAGATGGAAAGTGATCTTAGGGAGGTCAGAAGAAACGCTTCAAAGACTCCCTCAAGTCATCCTTGATACACTTCAGCATTGACCCTGAGTCTTGGGAAGATTTCGAACAGGATTGTTCCACCTTGCGCAGTGTCGTCCGTACTGGAGCTACAGACTATGAGCTGAGAAGATCTGCAGAGGCAGTGCAGAAACGCAAGCAGCGTAAATCTCGGGACTGCAGCACGTCCTCTGTTTATCAAGCAACCCCAAGCGACATCTCCTGTTCAGTGTGCCACAGACAGTTCAGAGCACAAATTGGCCTGATAGCTCAAGTGCTCACAGAAACCAAACCAGTTAGTGATGTCATGGTCATCTTCGAACTCGAAGGACGAATAACATATTATAGATCTGAGTGATAAAAGGCCAAACTGATAAAAGATTTTTCATTTAATGAATTTTATAGCAAGTTACATCCTGAGATAGAAATTCCAAAAACAATACAAAAGAATTTTGTTGTTTTAATTATATTGGAGTGCTACAAGATAGTATTGACGAATTAGGCAAAAAGTTACAATCATTAGAAGAGATTTCTCAATGATTTTAAACAAAGTCTACGATGGGAACGGATAGATTTACAACTGAAATAGATGAAAGGAAAGCATGAAATAGATAAAGACATAGAGACATCTAAAACTGATTTGAACAATGGATACATTAAAAGAGGAAATCGATAATAACAAAGAAGAGTATGATAAAAAAAAAACTAGCGTCGGGTTGTGTATTTATATTTGAATTTTACTTTGTTCCAAGTCAGGGGTTTCCATATGGTATTAATATAAAGATAGATGAAGCATTATTGTGTACCAAAAAGTGCAATTGAACCGAGAAAGGGTTGTTGAATCTGTTTACAGATGAAATTACGCCTCTAAATTTATATGCTATTTATGGATTTAAATATGTTCCATTTTCTGAATACATTTAATGCCAAAAAAGTGATCGAATAGAAAACTTATATGCAATTAAAATAATAAACAATCTGGTTTGTATGTATGTTTTATCAACTTCTACATAGAAAATAAAGAAAGCATTGAATTTTATATTGCATTAGATATAGATAAATACACTAAACACACTATTTATTTATTTTTGTTTGTTTGTTTGTTTTTTTGTTTTTTTTTGGGGGGGGGGGTTTTCAAAGAATCAAATCTTTACAGTCAAATGAATCATGTGTATATTACCTGGAAGAGAACTTTATTTGTATTTTAGGATTAAAAAATAAATTAATATTACCAGTAGGTTATTATAAAATATGAAAGCAGTATGCAAGTTTTCAACTCTTAAATAGAAACAAATAGCAACAGATCAAACATATGAGATTGGAAAAACAAAGCATGCACTAGATCTGTTATAAACGGAATACAGTAACATTTTTCATTACATCGTTATCATCTGTCCAAGTTTTTTGTTCAACAAATTGTACAGAAAGAAATAGACATTCAAGGACAGAAAGGAGATTGCTAAAGATCCTGGTAATAAATTAAATAAATGTTTAGAGCTATTAGTTAGCATTTACCAAGTTACAAATACTTTATTTCTGATTGATGATAGTAGAAATCTTGACGAGGTTAAAATGAAAGCAACTAATCTTACTAAGTTAGCATTTACTGGTAGATATTTTTAATATATGTTTGGCTAATTGTGCAAAAATGCAGCTCTGTAATTAAAGATTATATAGAAAATATATGATTTTTAATTGCCTTATACAGCAAAGACAGAAAAGCAATGGAGATAGTGTTTAAAGAAAACCAAACGATTCCAGAGTGTATGAAGGAATACATAGTAGATACTTTGAAATAGAACAAGCGAAACAAACTTTTAATGAGACTTGAACACCATTTTGACTGTATAGTAATAACATATCCATAAAGTAATGTATTTACGTTATCCACTAACTGTCTCTTGTCGTTATACATATCCAAAGACACTTTATTCATTTGTACGCTCTAAATCTCATGAAGGTATTGTCTGAGTAACTTCATGTCGATGTAATTTTCAGTTTGGTTAAATAAACAATCCGTCTACATTTTGAATCTAAAAAAATGTTGTACACACTTTTCAATGTCTTTCTATACACACTTTTTATCTTTGTCTCTGTTAAAGGAGTATAGCTTGCTGCAGAGACCAAAAAACTCTATAACTGAACACCATATAACTAATCTTAAAGCAGACCAGGAACTTTTTATTAATTTGTAACATTTGTAGGGTTCCATATATGTTATTATATGGGGGGGAGGGGTCCAGAATCACCCGTATAATAAAACCTTTGTTATACTTCATGTCACGGTAGAAGGTTTTCTGTTTGGAGACAGTAAATCAGTGCAAGTCACGAGTAGTGTCATTCTGTTATCATATTTGTTTTGTGCTTGTTGTAGTAGCATTCACACATCAACCACTTACTCAATGCAAACACTGTAAAGCCTCCTTAAGTTGGCTTTGTTAATCTAATTATTTAGTTTTTCAGACTGACCAACACTAAGTCATCGTCAACAATGGTTCTCCTTGCAAATAATAACTCTTTTAGCCTTTGGAATTTTTTCATCTGCACAAATTTAACTTTCGTAAGCTAACGTAGATTTTCCATCTGTTTGCATATTACACAGTTGTTTATCCTAATTATTCGTTGATTTTGTCTTCAACTAGTGCTTAACTCAATGTAAGATTTTTTTCTTCAACTAGTGCTTAATTCAATGTAAGATTTTGTCTTCAACTAGTGCTTAATTCAATGTAAGATTTTGTCTTCAACTAGTGCTTAATTCAAAGTAAGATTTTGTCTTCAACTAGTGCTTAATTCAATGTAAGATTTTGTCTTCAACTAGTGCTTAATTCAATGTAAGATTTTTTCTTCAACTAGTGCTTAATTCAATGTAAGATTTTTTCTTCAACTAGTGCTTAATTCAATGTAAGATTTTGTCTTCAACTAGTGCTTAATTCAAAGTAAGATTTTGTCTTCAACTAGTGATTAATTCAATGTATGATTTTTTCCAAGATTGTTATTTAAACAATACAACACTTTGTATCTTGTTTAGTGCTAAATCTTACTGTATGTAAAGCTTTAAATTTCTGTTGTGAATGAGATATTTTACTTTGCTTCAATGTGGACATAACTTAGATATTGTTGGTATTGTACCTGTGTAATCAGAAAAATAAATTTTTCTGGTACGGTTATAAATCATTTTCATCCGGAGTTAGTTTTGCTGGAGCTAATTTTATAGGCTTTTTAAAAGTCATGCATCTGCAATGGAATATCTAAGCTCACTTATAAAGATACAACCAATCTCGTGGCTGTCAGGTCACATGAACAACTATTTTTCTATCACTTTTTTTAATTCATCATCCGTTGCCCATCCTGATCGTAAAGGTTATTATCTTTTAGGAGTATGATCAGTGACCTTGATTGATCATACTCACCATCATTTCGTATCTTACCATCTTTGTCCAAATGGTATTCATTATTTGTTTCTGCATTTCTACAAGATATCATGCTACTTCCACCTATTACTCCAAATGTAATCATCAGATGCATACCATAATCTGTCAACAATTCAATTCAGCTACGCCTCTCTTTAACAATACTTCATATGTCAGTCCAGGAGCACTGTAATAGTGAGAGGGGTCAAGTCTGTAATTTTTTTATACATAACATTTCTAAACTATTTCAATGTTTCTTTCTTGTAGATAATAATAGTGAAAATCTCCAAGAGTTTTCTGGTTGAAATGTCGCATAACATCTTGATATATATATATATATATATATATAGATATAGATAGATAGATATATATAGATATATATATATATATATATATATATATATATATATATATATACATATATGGATAGATATCCTTCATGAGATACTTAGCTATTATTATACACCTACAATAGTGTAACCAATCATAATCTTTCATTTATACCGTGTGACTTGCTAGTACAATTATATATTGTACAGTTTCTGAATCTAAATCACGTGCATAGGCGATATTTGATGCCCAAAAATCTATATTAGATTGTGAAAATCTATATTTGACAGAAGAGAGGTTAATTTTGTGGTCTAACGAAATGTATTATTTAAGAGTTACTTCCCTTTCAAAACGTCTCGTCTGCTACAATCGAGACGCTTTGGTAAAAATGCTATAGGATGAAGAAATATGAAGTTTTGTGGAGGGCCAAGTGCAGGAAATTTCGAAAAAGAAAAGAGCAAATGATTTTCAAGTATTCAAATGACGGCTAGAAATAAAAATCATACTGAAAACAGAGGCATTAGTGAAATGCATGCTCAGGAATGAGATTCTGCGTTCCTTCGTCACGGTAATGAAAAGGAACAGACAGCCGTACGAACCAGATTCGGTAAAATCAAGCCAGAACAGTCTTGAAAGATACCTTGCCAGTAAGAACTATGGCAAAAGCATACTTCGGAGCGAGGAATTTATAAGTATTAGAGAAGTCCTGTGTGCGAAGATGAAGGCTTTGAAAAGGGAAGGTTTGTGTAGAAAGCTCAAAAGGACCAATCCATTATCAGTGGGAGAAGAAGAGGTAGCGTATTTAAATCTTTATTACAGTGTTTATGTCCATTAATATGCTGAGCGTTTCTTTTGTTTCAGATTATACATATTTTAATTATATTAAACGATACCTAGAGTATGTATTTTTTTAAATTATTTTTATTTTTAATATGTAGTAGAATATTTATAATATACACCTACCTCCCGTTTGTTTGCCCCCCCCCCCCCCCCGATTTTAAAAACGAAAGCATCAAGGATATAAAAGTGCACAGAACTTGGTCATTTAATTCATCAATTTATAATTTCTAACCAGATTGTCGCCAGGTGGTCCCTAACACTGTCAACTTATTGGCGTTTCAAACCAAATGGAAGTTTATGTAGTAACACAGTCGCCATATTTGTGGGGGGGGGGGGGACGGATCTATTTTTTCAGATAACAGATGTCATGTAGTTCGCCGTCTTCGATAAGCTCTGAATAACCCCGTACATTTCCGTAACTTTGGAGTTACATCCCTTCAAAAACATGTATACAAGAGTTACACCTTTTTATTTTTTTTACATTTTTTGTCAGAAATATTAAAGCTAGAAATTGCAAATAATGGATGCAGACAACACAATTTTACTGAAAATGGACTATTTTAGAAACCGGAAAAGGACAGTGAGCAGTTTGTCAGATTGTCTACATTGGCAGCTTCCGTTTGGTTTGAAACGCCAACAAGATGACAATGTAATTAAGGGAACCCCTAGCGACAATCAGGTTAGAAATTATAAATTGATGAATGAATAAAAAGTTTTGTGCATTTTTTTATACCCTTGATGCTTTTAATTTTTAAAATTGGTGAGGGGGGTACAAACAAACGGGAGGGTAAGCGAATACTATAGTTGAAATATGTATTTTAAAAAATCCAATCTTTGTGTAGTATTCCTTCTTTTTTCAAAATCTTTTAATAACCAGACTAGAATTATGTAAAACTTGGTATCAGATAAACTGTTGTCTTTCTATACGGTTCTATAGGAAAAAAATTATTTTTGCCAAAATTACTGCTTTAATAGATCACGCAAGAGGAAGTAATTTTACAATGTCACGAATAGCTGCGTTAATTCGAGCTGTATTGTAATAAAATGTTTGCCCATTAGAAATAAATAAATAAATAAAAAATAAAAAAATATTATTATTATTATTATTATTATTATTATTATTATTATTATTATTATAGGGCATATGAAACGTATATGTAATTATTATGTTTCAGTTGCTATGGCAGAGAGGAATTATGGGGAAGAATAATCCCAGAACGGCACAGGCTTGTTAAATGCAACTTGATGGAGGAACAACTTTTTTGGATTAAGAGGCCTCGAGCATGATGGGGGGGGGGGGAGGGAATTTAAGAATGGAGGAAGATGTGGGTGGAAAACAATACCCTTTTGTACTGAAAGAGACACAAGAAAAGACCCCAGGAATGAAAGGACCTTTAATCCCCGTATATATGCAAACTCTGCCCCTGGGGATACACTCACTCGAAGAATTAAGGAAAAGAATGGCAGCGGAGGCAGGTCTACCTGGAAGAAAGATTAACCATTCTGTACGGAAAACAACCAACAAGAGGTTACGAGAGGGATCTGTCAATGCATGTTCTTTTGTGCAACTGACAGGTCACAAAAATATACCAACAATAAATCAGTATAGTGATTTGTCTGTCAAAAAAAAAACAACAGATGTCTGACATACTGGTGTCTGGAAGTGATGATGCAGCAACAACTGTCAGTAGATAGAGGAAGTGGCAGTTCATATGAATGATGGATTGGATGAAATTCTTGCCACCATCGAAACTGAGGAGATGTCAGACAGTAATGGAAATCATGCACCTGAAGATTTCAAAACAAAGCAGAAAAAATCACGAGATCTTGAAAATATTCTTTATGCCGGGGCAACCCAATTCAGTTGCACATTTAATATAACTCTTAATAGTCATGGAAAGTAGTATCTTTAGTATTTATATTCTACGTTTACTGCAAAGTTCTACAGCAACAGAAAAATTCTTTCTTCGCGAGACTTTTTTTTAATAAAAATTCTTTTCCGCATATAGTTAATCAAAATGTTAAGAATCTTATTTAGCTCTTGTATTTTAAGAAAAGAAAATATTCCGGTTAGTATGTTTTAAAAATTAATTCAAATATATAACACATCTCTTGTACCTTGTTCATAACTGATAATAAACATAAATGCATATATACTGGAAAGTAGTTTGGGTGTATAATAAAAAAGTAATTGTACAGTGACCTGTACAATATGAATTTGTATTGTTCTTGTCCATGTTGTGTTGAAACATATGTATTGGAGTCGATTCCCACGGCGTCTTGTCCAATACAGGTTTTTCAACACAACATGAACTCGTACAATAAAAATTAATATTGTACAGATCACTGTAAACATATATGCTTTAGTGTTTCTGTCAATTTGTGATCGTGAAGATTTTTAGCTAGCTAGTTAGCAGTTCTCTATTTTCTTCCATAAATCTAAAGCTGTCTACAAACCTGTTTGTCCTTTTAACTATTTCTTCTCGTCCTTTAAAAAAAAAAACACTATCGCTATAAAATCCTTGCTAAATTAAATGGATTTTTCAATGCTTTTTTGTATTATTTATGCTTCCTGATTTAGATCATTTTTAAGAGTGTGTTGATGAACAGATGAGTGTCATAACCAGACAAGTTATTAATGAACAAGGGTATGTGCTTTGGAAAAACAATACGTCGACTATAAATCACAATCAACTGCACAACCAACCAACGGAAAGAGTATTATAGTATGACTCAAAAACAACTGTATCAGTCAGTTATGGAAATAAACTCGGTTTAACTTTCAAACGATTGTACAACAACTGATTGAAGGAAGAAAAATACTTTAAAAAAGAAGAAAACTTTGCACGGAAGAATCTTGAAGATGAATTACAAGCAGCTAAACAACCAACATATTGAAGCTGTAGTAGGATCACCGAGTTTTTTATACAAACAACTAAACCGCCATCCTAAGGACAAAGCGCCGGGTTTTATACTTTCAAGCAACTACACGACTAAGCGTGGGAAAGAGCACCGATTTTAACTATTGGTTTTAAAGCAGATTGTGAAGGATCAATTAACTGCCATTTGTGAAATTATTATGGAAAATGTGAGGAGAAGGAAAAGAAACATCAGTCAAATGAGATTATCCAAAACAAAGACGAGAAAAAAAATCAACTCGAATCTGCCCTGGACAAGGGAAGAGAATCGGAGCAGCGATTGGAAGCAGACGTACACGTGATGGCTGAAGTAATGAAGAGCAGGCCAATGGCAATTATAAAGCTGCAAGTCATAAATGAGAGCAACTTCAGAGCAAATGAGAGCAAATTCAGACCCTAAGTGCGCAAAATCGAGGAATTCAATTTCAACTTACAAACTTTATACAGCTGCCTTCTTCTTATGCAAAGATGACTAATTCCTCTAGCATATCCACGAATATACCAAATACAAATGAAACTGTAATCGAAGGTTATCATCACTATTCTCTTAAGAGAATTTTGTAAGATCAACAAGATTATAGAAATACTTGGTTAACCAACGTCAAGCATCCCGAAGTAGAAAATTGTAGTTCAGCAGTATCCCAATCTCGGACCTCACGGACCCCTAGCAGTATAGCGTGAAGTGTAACATATGTATCAGGACAAGGTAAAACAGGTGAAAAGAAGGCAGACGAAAAAGAAAATACAGCAAATCAAGGACAGTTATCGGCTGTAACAATAATCCCGTCACAATACAAACGACACGAAACCTTCGAATTATCTATCAAAGCCAATTCAGGTACGACATTCATTGGTGCGATGAGGCCCGAGAACAAAATGGCTGTTGTTATCTTGCATTAAAAAGAACCCAAATCCAGAAAACTCTAAAACAATAAATAGAAATACGTACAATTGGGTTGTATTCGCATCCTGAAAAGGTGGTCAGCTGACAACGAATAACCGTACACCATTCGAGTTAATGTTCCAGAAACGCATCTCCACAGAGCCTTGCAACAGAGTTTTTGGCCCAAGCTTGTATTGACCATGGAATGATATGATAGATAAAATATCCATTGTACTCAACCTGCTCTTGGTGGCGAGGTTGATTTTAAGTTGGCTCTTCCAAACTTTGTGACATGGAGCGCGAAGGCCATTGTGTCAGGAACGTCGTATATGTGTTCTTTACTTCAAGATTTGGAGATTGTTTGCAAACCAGTCCATCGGCTTCCTCCAGAATAACTGCACTTTCTACAGAGCATAACAGAGAGTTTGCTGTTTTTGTTTCCGCGACCAGATATCAGAATTCTGTAGTGTCCATGGGAAAGTAAAATACCGTCCAGTTTTGTAACAATTTTAATTTTCTATCGAAAGTCGCTACCGGTCTACCCTGTGCAAAACGTTGGAAACAACAAACTTATTATAGTGCAAGTTAATATGAGCGCTTTTAAATTATGTAGTTTTCTGTGCGTGATTTCATTCAACGAATGCTTTTTCAGAGGATTATAAGGAAGTAGTGGAAAGAGTGGAATTCCGTTTCGATGAATACAATCAGAAAGGTCTTGTGATTATTGTAGTGACTTTAATATACAGCTGCCAAAAGAAGTGGTTACAAAGGTAAAAAAATGACGGGCTATTTATTGCATTCCTTCCTAGAAAACAGGCATATAATCTCCACAAAGAGTAATTCTACTTCCGGTTGGTCAGGACATACATTTCAATTATTCGACGGTCAGTATTCGTCCTTGTTCTATTACATTCTTCAACCCTCATCAAAGTAGATTTAGTCAATAGTGCCAAGATTGAAAAGGGTCATGATCTAAATCTCTCGGATCACTTACCTGTAAGATTACAATTGATTGTTCCGGACAAATCCAGTTAGAGTCTACTGGAATAACGTCCTCTGGCCAGTTGGAGAAAATACAAAGTGAAATTAATGAGCAGTCTGAATCAATAAAACTTCATATACATGATTACAGAGATACAATAGACACTTGAACCCATTGCAACTATTTTATGCGATTCAGATGACAGAAATGTCCTTTAGAGACTCCAAACTGTATCTAGAGCCCTACTGGATACTCCTTAATGTGGCTGGATAAAATGGATACTCCTTAATGTGGCTGGATAAAATGGATACTCCTTAATGTGGCTGAATAAACTGGATACTCCTTAATGTGGCTGGATAAACTGGATACTCCTTAATGTGGCTGGATAAACTGGATACTCCTTAATGTGGCTGGATAAACTGGTTACTCCTTAATGTGGCTGGATAAACTGGATACTCCTTAATGTGGCTGGATAAACTGGATACTCCTTAATGTGGCTGGATAAACTGGATACTCCTTAATGTGGCTGGATAAACCTGGATAAACTGGATACTCCCTTATGTGGCTGGACTGAATAAAGATAATTTTATTTTAAAAAGCGGATTTTATGGATACAATATAATCGCCATTATGGGTGTACAATGTAAGTCATATGCTGAATACAGGAGAAAGTTTAGAAATGAATTAAGCAACACACAAGAAAAATTCTGTATGAACGGGAACAATTCGATGAGGTAGAAAAAAACAGCTGAATTGGATGTGGGGAAGTTGGATAGAATAGTGAGACTGCATAATAAGAGCCAGAGACAAGATATCTTGGAGCTAATAGTAGGCGTAGAAATAATTCGAGACCCATTTTTGATTTGTGCATTGTGGTGTCAGCATTTGTAAGAAATAGAAACTGAAAAATAGATGATAATTTGAACGAATCGGAGATGTAAATTCCTGGTAATCTATTTATGATCAATACAAATAATAATAATTTGAATGAATCTTTTACTGATGAAAATGGGAATACTGTGATGACGATTGATAAATCGAAAGGTTATACAAGGAAGAGATAACTTATTTTGTCCTAACATAACGCAAAATGGCATTGTGGAGGATGTGGGAGGGCTCAAGAAAAACAAGCATACGGTCATGATCATTATAAAATATTCTATGTGTATGTTATCCAAGATCAACCCTTGATCAGCTCTATTTTGTGCCAGATATTTAGTCGCATCTTGTCCTTTGAAATTCATGCCGACTAAATTTTTAAATATGTAATCGGCGTTCCCATTTTTTTAAATTGAAAATAAAGATGAGCTCTATGTAAATAATTATAGAGACGTCTCACTAGTTGCCGTTTTTCAAAAGGTATTTCGAAAGTATACTGTTGAAGAGACTTACTCAGTTCAGTGGAAACATTTTCCTCACCCGTTACGAGAGGAATTTCGAGAACAATGGCATAACAGAGACCTGTGTAATAATCGAGAGAATATTTCACAATTTTGAAAGAAACTTAAAAGTATTTGCTGCTTTCCTGCATAATGCAAAGGCGTTCAGTACAATAGGGCATGATGCCCTTTTCTATAAACCATAGTCGCATTGAATAAGAGGAAAAGTGTGAAGGTTGATTCGTAATTCTTTGAGAGACGTCAAAAGCTTCGTTTTGCTCAACGACCAACTTTTGAAGCCATACTCAGTAAATCAAAGTGTAGGACAAGACAGAACTCTTTCGGCGTGGCTATTCTTAGCAAATATATATGACTTAATATTGTATTGGAATCGAAATCATCTGGAATACAAGTTGGTGCCATATGCATCCAATGTGTTCTACTAGCTGATGACACGAATATTCTATCCTCATCATTTTGTGGCATGGCAGCTTTTAAACCTCCATGACCTTGCATCTAAGTGGAGACTACGACACGTAGCTATAAAAAAGCAATATCGTTGTATTTTAAAGAATAGACTCCTAACAGAAACTTCACTCTCGCTTGGAGATAAGTAGAATCCATTTAGTTACGTCAATAAAATATGGTAAATTAGGTTAATGGACCCATTTTGTACCATCTAGCCTTTTTAGTTTTCAAAACCGTAAGACACTTTACAGATAAGAAGAGATAAAACTGAAATTCATTTAAAACGTGCAAGCAAAATTTATATAATTCCCTATATAACCTAGATCTCTGCATTTTCTTTAGCATGTTATTATTGAAAATTCATTTTGTTTTTCCTTTGATATTTTTTATTTTTAGTTTCTCCCTCACATTAGTACAATAACAATATATATGGATGTACTTCTCAACTGTTTCCATATTCAGGGCTTTTTAACAACTTATTTATACATCTTATTGTTTACTTTAACGCAGACATGCATAGATACATTACATTACATTAGATTACATACATACATACATACATACATACATACATACATACATATATGCATACGTCCACGAATGCACTATATCTTTTCCATATCTACCATATTTTCCATACATCCATCCACCCATCCGTTCTTCCTTCCATTCATGCATTCCATTGCATCTCTTACAATCATGCATTCTATTGCGTCTCTTCCAATCATGCATTCTATTGTATCTCTCTTCTCTTGTATGTAATAATGTCTTGAAAACCATTCAGATCCACCATTTGATACATGTTTGTATGTAATAATGTCCTGAAAAACATTCACATCCATCGGTTGATACATGTTTGTATGTACCAATGCCTTGAAAATCATTCACATCCATCGGTTGATACATGTTTGTTTGCAGTAATGTCCTGAAAACTATTCAGATCCATCGGTTGATACAAGTTTTGTATGTAGTAATGTCCTGAAAACTATTCAGATCCATCGGTTGATACATGTTTGTAAGTAGTAATGTCCTGAAAACTATTCAGACCCATCGGTTGATACATGTTTGTATGTAATAATGTCCTGAAAACTATTCAGATCCATCGCTTGATACATGTTTGTATGTAATAATGTCCTGAAAACCGTTCAGATCGATCGGTTGATACATGTTTGTATGTAGTAATGTCCTGAAAACCATTCCGATCGATCGGTTGATACATGTTTATATGTAGTAATCAGAGGCAGCGCTAGGGGGGGGGCGGGGGGTCAATTGCCCGCAGACGCCAGGCGAGGGGGGCGCCGTAGAGATATTTTTTTAAGCTGTAACCGGGGCGTACATGGGGGTGGGGGGAAGTTGGATGTTGGCAACTGACATAAAAACTGTTCTCTGTGGCCGAGTAGGGGCGCCTCTAATGAACATTGCCTCCGTTCGCTTCGAACCTTTGCACCCCCACTGGTAGTTATGTCCTGAAAACCATTCATATCCATCAGTTGATACATGTTTGTATGTATTAATGTCCTGAAAACTATTCAGATCCGTCGGTTGATACATGTTTGCATGTAGTAATGTCCTGAAAACTATTCACATCCATCGGTTGATATATGTTTGTATGTAATAATGTTCTGAAAACTATTGACACCCATCGGTTGAAACATGTTTGTATGTAATAATGTTCTGAAAACTATTCAGATCCATCGGTTGATACATGTTTGCATGAAGTAATGTCCTGAAAACCATTCACATCCATCTGTTGATACATCTTTGTAAGTAATAATGCCCTGAAAACCATTCGGTTGATACATGTATGTATGTAGTAATGTCCTGAAAACCATTCGGTTGATACATGTATGTATGTAGTAATGTCCTGAAAACCATTCACATCCATCGGTTGATACATGTTTGTATGTATTAATGTCCTGAAAACTATTCAGATCCATCGGTTGATACATGTTTGTATGTAATAATGTTCTGAAAACCATTCGGTTGGTATGTGTTTATGCTCTTTTATCAAATTTATCTGAATTCTCAAGCAGTATACTGTATAGACATTCCTTTGCTGATATACGTAGACTAGCGTGAATGATAAGTACAAATTATATTAAGTCGATATACGTAGACTAGCGTGAATGATAAGTACAAATTATATTAAGTCGATATACGTAGACTAGCGTGAATGATAAAGTACAAATTATATTAAGTCGATATACGTAGACTAGCGTGAATGATAAAGTACAAATTATATTAAGTCGATATACGTAGACTAGCGTGAATGATAAAGTACAAAGATTATTAAGTTGATATACGTAGACTGGCATGAATGATAAAGAACAAGTCATATTAAGTCGATATACGTAGACTGGCGTGAATGATAAAGTACAAAGTATATTAAGTCGATATACGTAGACTGGCGTGAATGATAAAGTACAAATTATATTAAGTTATTGAAATCTGTTTTAAAATACTGGAGATCTGTTCAATTTTATATGGAGCATAGTTATTACAAATTTACAGTGTTATTCAATATTCAACCTAGCATCATTGATATATTATATTGCATGTTTCTTTTTACGTGATGATGTATACTTATATCTAAATTGTTTTTAAAAAACTTGTTTAAAGATGAGACATATTTTGGTACTTTCCATGGTGCATGTACTGGAAACCATATAAACTGAATTTATACTGAAACAATATAACCATAATTCGTTATACGACGGTCTAATGACAATCATTGAACCTTTATATGTGTTTGGACATGATTAGTGTGCTGTATATACGTTAATGTTACCTTAGATTTTATTTCGTTATTCTGCAATATTGGAAATTATAAAATCTAATCTCTTTTAAAAAGGAAATAAGAAACTCACGTTATCCATGGGCCGAGGGATCGATACCCGCGCAAGTCCTCCTGAGTCGGCTGCTTCATTGTGTCCTTGAGAAAGGCTCTTAGCTCCCATTTTCTCGACAATATAAAGCCAATATTGTGACAAAAAGTGCCGTTAAAAGAAAAACAAATTTTTAAAAAAAGGATACATACATACATACATGCATACATACATACATACATACATACATACATACATACATACATACATACATACATACATAGAAAGTTGATCCTGTTTCCTTGCAACGATGCCGGATGTTGCCAGCACCTCAACGAAGCTACGTGTTATGCACCATCCTCCATCTCCACTTTTCTCGCGCACATGTTCTTGTGCATACATTAGCTTTCAGATTAAACCAAGTGCATTAAGTTATGTTTTGCATCGTGCTGACTTAGTATAAGACCCTTTCTGTGCCTTACAAATAATTTATCTTCGAGTGCTGTATTAAAGTATTTCAACGGTTAACGTAGCTGGAATTATCAGCATTACACTGATATGTTGTGTAAAACAGTACAAAATCAATATTTTAGTTAAAACACACAAACATTAAAAAAAAAATAATCGTTGACTACTTTATAATTTACATGCTTTGTTTTTCTGTCTCTCTCTCTCTCTCTCTCTCTCTCTCTCTCTCTCTCTCTCTCGTCTACCTTCTGATAATGAATAAATTTGCATGAAATCATTCTGTATCTACTAAACTTGACACTGAATGTGATGAATCTCGCAATATCTTGAGACGTATTTTGAATCCACTAAACTTTTGCAAATCGACTGGCTGTAATAAGATGTGCTTAAATCAAACTTTCTCTTCAGCCTAATATTAGAAATAGCGAACAAGGAAAACAGTAATTTGTTCAAGTTTTTAAAGGCAAGAATAAATTGTTTAAATTTTAAAACTGTACAAAATAGTACACCTGAAATTAATTAGCCAATTGTAATATCCTCTGTTCATTGTTACAATATCAACAATGTTACTTCTAAGTTTCACCAAGTGATTAAGGAAACATGGTAATGGGCAGACGAACAAACGGTCAGACTGACGAAACGAAGTGTATCACAACATATCAGATACTAAAACGTGGGGATAACAAGATAGCCCTGATACTTGGAGATTGTTACGACTAGAGCCAAATTTTGCTATTCGAATATTCGTTGAATGTATTCTGATAGGATTCGAATCGTCTATGTTAATAAAGATATCTAATCCACCGTCTTTTCATTGCCTAATTTTGTATTTATTGACACCCTCCACTCACCCCCAAGCCGTATCGAAAACAGTCTCAACTCGGTTATCTAAATCTAATTATATGATAATCTAAATCTAATTAAATGATATTTATGTGGTCTTGAGTAAACTTCATTTAATTAAATGATATTTATGTGGTCTTGAGTAAAGTTTATCTAATTAAATGATATTTATGTGGTCTTGAGTAAAGTTCATCTAATTAAATGATATGTATGTGGTCTTGAGTAAAGTGTATCTAATTAAATGATATTTATGTGGTCTTGAGTAAAGTTTATCTAATTAAATGATATTTATGTGGTCTTGAGTAAAGTTCATCTGATTAAATGATATTTATGTGGTCTTGAGTAAAGTTTATCTAATTAAATGATATTTATGGGGTCTTGAGTAAAGTTTATGAGGATTCAGACTAAAATCAAATGAATGTAGGTGTTATTGTTCGTGTTTATCTTCAACTCAGTACGACCATAAACGTTCCTTTAGTGCTGAAGACGGACGGTCAAGAAGGACAAAAACGCGGAGACTATCTTAGAAATTTCTGTGGAAAGTAATCTGTGCACAATCAAAGTCACACGGACATGTGGCCAATGTAATTTAATTAAACTTGGATACGTTGATTGCATATATGTCGGCCATGTCTGAAGGGAATGACTTTATGACCGACTATAAAATGCTCATATCGGACATTGGTAGCATCTGCTTATCCAAAAGAAACTCATATTTAGATTTGCTAATTCTTTTAATTAAAACCCTTATACAGGTATTGATGCACATTGCAATAGGTGTGAAATGGCCTTGGGGATTCTGTAAACAGTATAATGTAACCTCTACCAGAACCAGGTACCAGGGAACTAGTTCCCTGCCTCAACCAAGTTTGTGAGTAGACCATTCGTTTTCATGGATAAAAAGGGACCCCAAACAGTTAGTTAAGTCATTTTCAAAAGACATTGGAAAGTAAAAGGAAAATAATTCCTGCACAAATTAAAATATATGTTCAAAACTATGACTTTGTACTAATGCACAACAAAAACAAAGAGTCCTAAACTTTATTGTAACAGCACACTACTCGACCCCTTCAATTTAAATGGTTCTGATCCAAAGTCATGTCAATTGGTACATGTGCAACCTAGTGATACGAAGCTGATATCTGCGTTACTGACTTTTAGGAAAATAAAGAAAAAGACAGTGTCAGATTTAAAGCATATTGGTAATTCCATAGCTATGTAATGACTTAAAAATTTGATTAAAGATCAAATGTGGACATGTATTTGAGCAAGCTTTCCAAGGTAAGATGATCGGAGGTATGTCTGATTCATTGATACCTAAAGGTTTTCTTGACTTTGGTATGACTCCAGTTCTACGTAATGATCAACTTACCTTATTACACGTTGTCATTTCAAGACTGAATGAAAGTAGATAGATATCGCGATGTTGTGAGCAATGTGAATATTCAGAATTTTGGCATTATCCTTGAGAGTCAGAACTTGAATTTCAGTGATTTAGCAGATTTGGAGTTGTTTCCTAGTAAACTAATTCAACGTTGCATAGTTTACATTTCGACTTGTTTGTTTCATTTGCAAAATGCTGCTAAACTCGCTAGGTAAACAAACGAATATTCGAATACAAATTTTGTGTTCGAATGTTTGCGCAAAAAGTGTTCTGATTCCAATGTTTGCAAAAAAGTCTTCTGATTCGAATGTTTGTACAAAAAGTGTTCTGATTCGAATGTTTGCAAAAATGTGTTCTGGTTCAAATATTCGAATACGAATTTTGTGTTCGAATGTTTGCCAAAAAGTGTTCTGATTCGAATGCTTGTCAAACAAGTGTTCTGATTCCAATGTTTGCACAAAAAGTGTTCTGATTCGAATGTTTGCCAACAAAGTGTTCTGAATCGATGTTTCCCAAAAAAGCTTTCTGATTCGAATGCTTGCCAAAAGAAGTGTTCTGATTCGAATATTTGCCAAAAAAGTGTTCTGATTCAAATGTTTGCAAAAAACGTGTTCTGATTCCAATGTTTGCAAAAAAGTGTTCTGAATCGAATGTTTGCCAAAAAGGTGTTCTGAATCGAATGTTTGCCAAAAAAAGTATTCTGATGCGAATGTTTCCCAAAAAAGTTGTCTGATTCGAATGTTTGCCAAAAAAGTGTTCTGAATCAAATATTTGCAAATAAAGTGTTCTGATTCGAATGTTTGCAAAACAAGTGTTCTGATTCGAATATTTCGTTGTCCGTTTCAGCTCTAGTTACGACTGACAAAGATAAAAAAAGAAGTTGGCTCAGGAACTGCAAATGACAACACAACACAGGCACTCAGGGTTAACAAAGTTAGGGCAGTGATGCAAGATCTCAACATTTATATGGTGTGTATAATGTGCAGGAGTAAAGAAGAGATGATTCATCACTTGAATATGTAAGTGCAGCAAGTTAGCGCAGAGAAAATACAAAGAGCGACTTGACAAACTAGCCTCAGGAATGCACTGAGAGCTCTCTCAAAAATATAAGAAAAAGTGCACAACGAGGTAGTAAAATCATTTGGCAGAGACAGTAGTCTATAAAGACACAAGGCCAATATCCCATGAGATTTCAAACTCAAGACTGAGAGCTGGATATAGCACTGAAGTACAGGCTTTGTACTAGTTGATAAGGAGAACACTCTCACGCAGAGTGTTAAGAGCAGGAGAAAATAGATATGAGTACCGAAATGGCCCATGAGCTTGCGGAGGTATGGAAAACAGGAACAAAGATTATACCAATGCTGCTTGGTACACAAGGGGAAGTAATTTATAAACAAAGATTATATCAATGCTGGTTGGTACACAAAGGAAAATACTTTATAATCAAAGATGATATCAATGCTGGTTAGTACACAAGGGGAAATACTTTATAATCAAAGATTATACCAATGCTGGTTGGTACACAAGGGGAAATACTTTATAATCAAAGATGATATCAATGCTGGTTGATACACAAGGGGAAATACTTTATAATCAAAGATTATACCAATACTGGTTGGTACACAAGGGGAAATGCCTTATAAACAAAGATTATACCAATACTGGTTGGTACACAAGGGGAAATGCCTTATAATAAAAGATTATACCAATACTGGTTGGTACACAATGGGAAATGCTATATAAACAAAGATTATACCAACACTGGTTGGTACACAATGGGAAATGCCTTATAAACAAAGATTATACCAATGCTGGTTGGTACACAAGGGGAAATACTTTATAATCAAAGATTATACCAATACTGGTTGGTACACAAGGGGAAATGCCTTATAAACAAAGATTATACCAATGCTGGTTGGTACACAAGGGGAAATGCCTTATAAACAAAGATTATACCAATGCTGGTTGGTACACAATGGGAAATGTCTTATAATCAAAGAGTATACCAATACTGGTTGGTACACAAGGGGGAAATACTTTATAAACAAAGATTATACCAATACTGGTTGGTACACAATGGGAAATGCCTTATAAACAAAGATTATACCAATGCTGGTTGGTACACAAGGGGAAATACTTTATAAACATAGGGAAAGCTTAAGGACATATAATACGTATATACCGCCATTGACAGACCTAATCCTAAAGGCATCAAATTTATGATCGACTAGGATATAGAGGAAAGACCTAAGACTGTGGGCACTGGTCAAATCCTAGAACAAAAACAATAATGAGACTAGTTATATTCAAGTCTGAGAAAAACATCAAATAATAATTATTATCTCTATCATGCCCTAGGGGACATAATATAGTCATGTGTCCAGTCATTTGGACCTTCCTCATGATGGCAAAATAACATAAACTCAGTGTGACAAGAGAGATGTTTGCCTAAATTTATCCAATCCAGTAAAATTTCCCAGTTCTCACATAGGTTTAAATAATACTAAAATCTTCTGATTGGCACCGTTTCTAAACTTATGAGTTTAATTTATCACAACCCTTAACAGTTCCCATATAATAATAATTATTATTATTATCACAACCCTTTACAATTCCCATATAATAATAATAATAATAATAGTTTCATTATGTAAAACATACATTCCTTTCCAATCGTAATGACATAATTTTAAATCCCAGTTGCACTAATCGATATTAATTTTTTTGTGTTCCATGTGTGCACTTAAAATTTAAAGACGGGATTTTCAAATCGGGTGGTTACACATGTACATGTAAGAAACAATGTCTGGCTATGAAAACAGCTAGGCATAGTATTGAGCAACCAGGGGCCTAATCACAGAGATCTGTTCACCTCCACCACCGGTGAGAAAATGACAGAGCTAAGTTAATCCTCCTTCTGTGTGGAAAATGATTATACTGTATATACCCGCTTATGAGTCGAGTTCAACTGCAAACAACATAGACCCTGATCTGCCGTTGCATAATGCGCTAGCAGATCAGGGTCCATTTTGTTTGTTCTATTGAGTACTCCTAACAAACTGAATATACCTTTCTTTAACAAATTGTATGCAATTGGTTTGTAAGAAGAAGCGAAAGCCAATATTTAAAACTTGTGATAAGACAATCTTCATTGCAAGACAATTTCTACTCTGAATGATTAGTTGAGTTTACACATATATTAATGTCAAACCTTTAAAAGTATAAAAAGTGCATAATATCAACATTGGATTTAGAAACAAATGTTTATCACACTTATATTAATCCATCTCCAAGCAAACAAGACTTTACATTCACAAATTGGCACACTGAACATAAAATATAGGAATCACTTTGATTTGGAGCAGGGTGAATTTAATGTACAAATGAAAATGCATATGCAAGATTAAATAGCCATATAGTAACATACGAGGGGTATTTTAAAAGTTCTGAATATTTTGTTATATCTGTTTTTTTTTTTTTTGTTTTTTTTTGTTTTGTTTTTTACCTGTTAATATATTTGACACCGATAGATAGACATAATAACGGACACTTGCATATATGTTATTGACAATGACCAAAAAATGTCTGAGAAGGAGAACAAAAAAAATGCATATGCAAGATTAAATAGCCATATAGTCACATACGAGGGGTATTTTAAAAGTTCTGAATATTTTGTTATATCTGTTGTTGTTTTTTTTTTTGTTTTTTTTACCTGTAAATATATTTGACACCGATAGATAGACATAATAACGCACACCTGTATATATGTTATTGACAGTGACCTAAAAATGTCTGAGAAGGAGAACAATTTTGCCACTGAGCAAAGAGCATACTGTAAAGTCCGGGCGTTCTTAGGGTATTCTCCGACTGATATCAAGGCCGACTTGGATAAAGTTTACGGATGTAATTCTATGCCTCCAAAATGTTGCCAAAGTTGTGGAACACCCGTCCGCGCACCTGTATACAAGGTATCCATTTACTCCATGACACACAGGCGCATAAATCTGCCGTCGTGACAGACTTCCTGAAGGAATACAGCATTACAACTTTACCACATCCAACACACAGTCCTGATTTAGCTCCAAGTGATTTTTGGCTGAATCCCGTTTTAAAAGATTCGATGAGGGCAGACGATTTGAAAGTCGCCATGCGGTTGGAAGTGCAATTTTTGCAGCGTAGGAACATCATACGAAAAAGTTAATACAAACTGGCATTTATTAATTGGGTTATCCAACTGAGAAATTGTGTGAAGGTGTGTGAGAAGTACTTTGAGGGGATGCACTGTTCACTAATAAAGAACTTCGTTGTGCAGCGCACTAATATTTAGAACCTTTTAAATACCCGTCGTATAGTACGAATAGATGAACACGTATCACTGTATCCATTCAAGAATGGCAAGTTTAGAAAAATGATTTGTAAGCAATTTTAAGACAAATAAGTTATTACCATTAGATAATTTACATATCTACATATTTTATATATATATATATATATATATATATATATATATATATATATATATATATATATATATATATATATATATATATATCACAAAGTACACAGGGTATCTAGAATACAGAGTTCAAAGTGTATAGATATATGTGTGTGTGCGTGTGTGTGTGTGTGTTGATATTAAAAGTCACATCAAAAATGTATAGACAGATATATAAATAAGTAGATAGACAAATAGGTAGATAATGGGAACGTTTCTGTATGTAAATATAGGTCACAGCAAAGCGGTATCTGATGGATGAGAAAATACACTTAATGTAAGTTCTTGTTCATGCTTCTCGGTAAAAGTGAGATAACGTTGAACCATTCCAAGCACACACACACATACACACCATGCAGCATCCCCATAGAAGATGTATGCCTGAAAACTTAGTGACTTCTATGTATAAAGGCTACTCATCTTAAATTGCATAGGAAGGGTTCATCATTAGCTTTCACAAAAGCTTGAAGGCAACGTTATATTCAGGTGGTTCTTTGATTTGTAGAAGGAAAGTATTTCTTTGTTTACGAAAATTAAAGAGGCAGGAGGCCTGTGAAGTAGTTCAGGTAATCTATTTGAAACAGGAATAGTTTTGTTATTATTGGCAGGTATGCGATTTCGTACTTCTTCATGCCAGGAATATCTAATTTTCTTTGCAAAATAGGTAGTTACAGTCAATATTAAAGGACAGGCTAACTCTGTAACTACTATATTATTGTATACATCTGTTTGTTTTTTTTTTTTTTTTTTTTTTTTTTGGGGGGGGGGGGGGCTCTCAATAATCAAGTGAAAGCAAGACTACCAAGTCTAGACTAGAAGTAATAATTACTTTCTCACAAGAACTAACTTTTGATAGACTGTGTTCCATGCAATCAGCATTAAGTTTGAGTTACTTCCCTTCCACTGGTCTTTTTCCTACCACTGCACTTTTTTCTTTTCTTTTTCCTTTTCTTTTTTTTTTTTTTTTTCTGGAGGGGGAGGGGGCAATATGACTGCTAAAATATCAGTGTACGGGATGGATATCATCCAAGATTTTATCGGAGATAAAAAAAAATATGCAGCTAATTCACTGTAAGGTCAACACATGCACGAAGTTCTCGGTTAACACATACTGTTATGATTTTTTAAAAATAAGCATTGTTGTAATTTTATATACTATATCAATACACATATATATTTTATATCTTGTATCAATACACTGAAGCATTTTCATGACATAACAGTAAGAAAAAGTTTATATTGAGTGAATTTCAGAAAGTATACTTTTGATTTGTATGGCCCACTTTATTTACATTTTATCAATACATGAATACACTCTCATATTGAGTGGATAATATGATCGATTCAACAACAAATTTTGAGCGATTATTTTGGGACTCATTTTTGTATCCAATTTGTTTATTTTCATTTGTTTGATGTCGGATTGTGAAGCATGTTTCATGGTTGTGTCAGTCTTGCATATGTAGTGTGTGTGTGTGTGTGTGTGTGTGTGTGTGTGTGTGTGTGTGTGTGTGTGTGTGTGTGTAGATATTGTATATTGATGTAAAGAAGTTATTTATATCGGACCCTATCAAGGATGACGTAGTTTTACATAATAATGACAACAAATTGTTTAGTTACAAAAATACTTTGAAAGTATATTGTACATGCCTGAAGAGCATCCATCACGACTATGCGAAAGCGCTAAAAGTATGGATATATTACTGGTTTTCTGCTGAATGAAAACATTTTCGATATATAGACAGACACGTGCGTCACGATTAAAGTTATTGCCAAAATGCCCCCGATACAGATCCTGGAAGTGTAATACCACTAATAATCATGCCACAAAAGACTTTTTACAATTTCCGAATACAAAACGTTTATCAGCATTACATGGACTCGTGTATATATATATATGTGTGTGTGTGTGTGTGTGTGTGTGTGTGTGTGTGTGTGTGTGTGTCAGCATATAAGGTTTTAATGGTGTACATAAGAAATGTACATGAAACAATTGAATTTTCGACCGATCTGCGATGGACTCGAAGGTACCTTTTGTAGCATATGATGCCATTGAGTTGTAATAGTTTGCCATGTGGGGGTACCTATCGGAAAACATTTCCCACCCATTCTCTTGAGTGTGGGTAGCTTTGGTAAACCACGCTTCAAACTGACCAATCAGAGCGACCTATGTCTTTTCCGTAAAAAGTTCTGATGGGTCACAGAGGCAGACATTTCACGTGAAGGGATCACGCGACGAAATCGTTGGTCACAGTATATGAAAATAAGTATTAATTCGTTTAAAAAAAGATTCAAAGGCCACTTTACGTTAACTATATATCTCTTACCTTGAATATGTTTAAATGACCTGTTATTTAGCCCATATACAATAAAAAAACAGATTGTGGGCTCCGTACTACTTTGTTGCGCAAGACTTTTGTGCTGTACGTTTTTTTCCTTTCAAAATGGGAAAATCAATCTGCATTCCAGGTTTTGTCTGGCCTGACAAAAAAGGTCGAGGGTACTCTGATTGTCAAAATGGCGATTCCGTTTGACGCGAAGATTATACATATTAAAAATGTTGGGCGATGTCGATTCCAGTAGTTTGCTTCTGGCATGGAAAATGCTTTTCAAAACATCAAATCTGTCAACTGAAAAGTGAAAAATTCTCAATTTTCTAAACAAAAAAAAAAGGAGTGTTAATGACTTTTTCTTGATATGTGTTGGTTAGATATAGATTCTGAACGATATTGCAATGGTATGTTATCTGTGACTTCAGCTACTCGGGTGAACTTTGTTATATGGATCTGGGGTATAAGTGCATCAAAATGGCTGAAGTGCCTTCCGAAATGAATTTACTCCGCACTTTGAAGCGAAGCAAACAACTGCCAGTATTCGTACACTCTAGTCGCTGATGTGTGGTGGGCTAACACTTCGTATGTCGTTCTACCGAATGAAAGGATCGTTCTTTCTACAAAATACAGTCATCCCTATAACCAAATTGTTTAACGCATTTAGGGAAGAAGTTGTAATAATCTGCTGAGGACGTAAATAGTGTCGAAAACAACATGATAAACCAATAATTTCTGAGCATATCCTTGAAGTGACGTTGACATTTCCGCAGACAGACAATTGCTTAGACATGATTTATCTTGAAACTTTTGTAATCTGTAAATCTTCCAAACAATTATACTCATATATGAGTAAATTACAATACGATTACACGCCAGATTTTTCAGTTTAAGCCACCAAACATAAAAAACAACGTACATCCAAGTCTCGTCCAAAGTAGAGATACACTTTCCCCAAGACTGCATTTTGATGAAAGCAGTTGGTGGCTTTCTAGACTCTAGTGCATTTGTAGACATTTTGATGTTCCTTGAAACAGTACGTCGGGGAAATGCAAACTTTTGACGCCAGACCTCAACGCGAAGTACATTTCCGCCAAAGTAATGGATAATCTATCTGCTTCACGCCACAGGGTCGCTGACCATAGAGAGAAATCTACCGTTGACGCTGCTACCTGTAAAACCCATAACACGTTGGATACTTCCGATCGACGTAAATGGCTGAATGGCCGCACACGTCGTTAATTCAACTAACGAACGAACGATACTTCCGATCTTTGACACTCAATCTTAGCATTGTTGCACTCTGTACGATCGCCGCTAAGTAAGTGCCTCTGCGATCTGGTGATTTACTATACATTTTGTATAGTATCCCTCGCCAATCAGGTCGGCATGCACATATGTATGTTGAGAGTCTAACAAAATCCTTCCGCGTACTTGATCCATTTACTTTCTTTCTTGTGATGACTTGCTAAAGTCAATCTAATGTATGTCTTGATTGTAATTTTAACTAAGTAAAATTCTTTGAAAAAATGTGTTACCATGTGTTTTTGCAAAACGTAAAATTGCCAATGCTTATTGGGGCGCTTTCGTTGTCAAACTCTTCAGTTTCTGAGGGGAGTAGTTCTTGCACGTTGTCAAGTTCTTCAGCTTCAGAGGTAAGTAGTTCTTGCATGTAGTCCGCAATTCCATCATGCCTAAATGGAAGTGATTGATTTTGAAAAACACCGGAACTTTTGAAGTTTTAGCATTGATGAAGTCTATGCCGGAGAGGAACCGTATCTACATGTATGTCTCTTTATCTGATAGCGTAGACAAGACCAAACCATTAAACCACTGCGTAAATGGACATTAGCCAAAGCCACGCTGCCATGCAAGGTAAAACCAATGCGATCGTCAATCTATCGTGAATAATGGATAATACGGACGCGATGTACTCTGCTGTCATGTGATGCTAATATATATGTGTGTGTGTGTGCGTGTGCGCGCGCGTGTGTGTGTGTGTGTGTAGGGTTTTACACTGTAGACAGCAAAATCTTCAGAAAAAAAGTAGGTCACATCGACCTGTCGGCACAGTACGTCTGGTCAATGAGAGGAATGTACTTTTGATGCGTAGTACCCACACAATTTAGCTATGGTAATACAGTGGATATAATCTAAGAACAGTCTACTGACAGTAGGCCTAGATCATAGTGACCTAGCTGTCGGCATAAAATGTCCGTTTAAGGGGATATATTTGTCTGGTGCCCGAGCAACATAGTGACGGGAGGAAGAGGACTGTGATTTTAAATTATATGAGGTGGAGGGTCCCTTTATGAGGTCACGGTCACCCATGTCCATTTTTTTAGTAATTCTGTTTACTCATATTTAGTGTCCAGTTTCTGCAAAATTTAATCTTATATAATATCAAAATTTTAATGAAATAAATCGAATCCTACTTCTGTACCACTTTTAGTTTTGTAAATCAATAAATACAAGAAATTAAGGATGCTTAATCAGAATTTGGTGTACATGAACATTGGTGATATATCAACAAGGCAGTTTGATCGGTGTAAAAACTGATGTGCGGTTCATAATTTTTAGAATTATGAATAATTTTCTATATCTGTAATTTCTATATCTATACTTATTTCTCTTTGTTTAAACTTGGCATTAGATGAATTTTGCTTCTTGCGCTTAATTTTGACATAACATGTGACTGAAAAATAATTTCAATACACATAGAAAGGGCAAAATGTAAATTAGTAAACAAATTACAAATTGTGAGTAGACATTATTTGGAAATATTTGTTGAAATAATAACATTATACTTATTCATATTGGATTGCAGAGAAAAGAGAAAGTTAAGAAGTTTATTTGATTGACTGTTTTTTTTTGGGGGGGGGGTATTTCGTTTTTTTTTTGGAGGGGGTGTCCTGTGGGTTCCAGCTAATCTCGCTGTAAAACTTAGTGAGCTTTGCTTCAAAGAAACTTAATCTATCCAACTTCTTAAAACTTCTAACATATGTCCGACTTGAGATATAGTTATAGACTAGGAAGGTTACTAATTTATTCAATGATGTACTTTTAATTTGTTTATGATGTAACCTGGATATTATTTTTTAACCCAGGGCCGCACATTTTGCAATTTTTGCGATACACCATATGTTGGCATAGGCGACTATTGCTCGTTCTTTAATGTATTACCTTTAGAACACAATAAATAAAGTAAATAATAGCATTAGAGATACAAAGTAATTTACTGAGTTTACATTTTATAATTAAAAAAAAAAAAATTAAAAATGCATCAGACACGATTTTTGTCATAAAAAAAATCAGCCCTGCTCTCTCTGTTAACACTAACATTAGTCAAGGTGACCGTCTCGTTACTAATAGTAGACCCCTACCGCGACATCATACAAAATCTCCCATACGTCATCCTTACATCTGTGAGAGTAGATTACATTGACCTTAATGTTTGTATAACGTGTAGGTTATAAAAACAAGCTAGTTAGGAGTTTTGCGCTTATATTAAAACAAATGTAGTTGAATTCAGATAAAACATACAATTCTCTTTTTTATACCTAAGGACCTAAAATATTTATTATATCTTGGAGCGACCATAACCTCCCCCCCCCCACCACCACCACCACCACCACCACTACTTCTAGTCAGTGGTTTGATAAATTCTTCTGGATGAAGGATGATGGATTAGAGAAGAAATCCAGAAAATGACGAAATTCAGAAAGCAACATGCAGTTCTCAATAAAGAGATTTAGCAATGTGCGTTTCTCGAACATGAATCACCATAAGAAGATAACCCATGCTGCTGGAAATCGCCCTTCCCTACTGTGCTGTAGTGCCTGTTTATAAGAGTGCTTTTATGAAGTTACCGTTAACCTGTACAACGGATGCAATCGCTGCAGTTGAAAACGCTCTTGGCACTAATTCAAATTAGGCCAATTTTCTTCACTCATATTTTTCTTGCTCAATTCGACACGGATGCCCCCACCAAAATGGTGCAATCGAAGGGTAAAATGCTAAGTCAAACAGGGGCCTTAACTCTGTTAAATTTTGTCAGACAAAAAGATTCAAATCTAATATGACCTAGATCTTATTAATATGAAGCCTTATATGACATTTGTTCCAATCCATGCAGTCCTTTGTAAAGTTATTGAGCGGGAACGAAATTCGCCACGAACGTGACGAGTCTAGACGGGACGTTACAGAACGGGATAAATATAGTCAGGACATTGAAGAAAAACAATGGACCTTGTGATACCTACAGTATCTGGCTGCTAATAAGTTCCAAGTTTTGACAATCAAATGGACCTTAATAGTAACTAACAATTTCGACAAGTTATCACTTAACGCATTGAATGAAACTCCAATCTATTTAATATAATTTTGGCAGAAAAGTGAAAGTAATTGGCAGCAAATTGAAAATATTTTAGAAATATTAATATATTTTGATGTTAAACACGTCACTTGAAAGGGGCTATCTTAAAAGTGGACCTTAACATTTTGTTAGGTCAAATTGTCCATAGACTTTGCTCCTTAATGAAAGATTTTGTATATTTCACAGCTTGCTGAAAATGCAGGCAATTCAAAATGCAAAGCTTGAAAAGTTATATACACTTTTATTGTATTTTTTGTCAAAGTTTTGTAATTCTTAGTGAACAGTCAGTATTACTAAGGAAGGTGGTGGTAATTACAATTCATACTACTGAGAAAAACCATGCCAAAGAATATAATATTCTATCATGCTGCGGAGAATTACATCCTAACATCTGTTGATTCGTTATATTTTTTTTTTTTTTTTTTTTTTTAAAACAGAAATTGTATCCTACAATGTTTAGTGCGCAAAATTTCATACACTAACCCTAAAGTCCTCCACTACACGGTCCACTACCACGGTGAATTCTAACCACTCCCCTTCTGCATCTTAAATTTTTATCAGATGATCCACAGTGGAATACATTATTGAAAAGATGAAAACTCAGATGTATTGTTAAGTTAAATCCAGGAAGTTTTGTAAACTATATACTAGTATCTTTCAAAATGTGACATTTACCATTTAAATCTATGGGATTTTGGGAAATGGAAATGTACATAATTAAGGGCAAAAATGTTCACCATTTTTATGCAGAAATACTTTTCCACATTCACGGCACTCTAAAGAGTTTAAATTATTTCTCTTCAATTGTCGAGGTTGTTTAATAGATGAAGGTGACTATAAAATATAGGCACCGACTTGAATTGAGTTGTGTAGTGGTCTGATAAGAAGAACTCAAACACAGCGAATCCACTGCAGGATGGTTTTATTTCTGAATAAGTTATTCATTATCTCTGGTGATAATATAAACAGAAATTCGAGGTCTACGTCATCGCTTTGCGTTTCTATAGCAACCAGACAACTGATGGCAAGCCCTGGAGAGTTACATGTAGCTCAAGTTGCTTACCCAGACTAACGTGGCATTCGTTGAACATCTTCAATGGCTATGCTCTCTAACCTAAATGAAATTGTTAAATTAGTTTCACTAACAGGAACTATAAGTGTACAAGAACAAATTATATCTTGTAAAGTTACAGAGATTTATGGCCGAAACATTACCAAAAAACTGCATTTCAGTTCTCCTACATTTATACGAAAATCAGAAATCGTTTACATTTTCTTTTATGAAGTGACAATCGCTGACAAGGTCCATCAATAATTTATATCTGAAAAAGTGGTATTTGACATACCTACATTCAAAGTATTATTGTCATTGATATAACTGTAAATACATAGATGTCCAATATCTTTTGTTAGTACACTAGACAAACGCATATACATTAAATGGGCCTAATATCTAATAATATACATATATACTTATGGCGTAATGATAAGTTTGTACACATAGTGATGTTTAGGGCAATTAAAAATACCTGGTGTTGTTCAAAGCTTTGAGCTGAATAAAATAAGACAGAATCAAAAGCGTGAAAAAATGGCTCTAAAAATTAAACAATCCAAATCAATTTTGTTCTACGCACAGAACAAAGATTTATAAGTGGAAGTACTAAAGTTAATTCGAATGTATCGAAAACGGGGCTGGGACGGAAGTTCCTTCACGACAATTCCTGACTAAAAAACTTTGATCCCATGCGTCGATCCGAATTAAAACTATGATAATGAAAATGTAACCAATACTTATTAAATCCAAACAATGCTGAATTAAAAAAACTTGCTTGATGACTTACTTATGCAAATATTGCATAATCATTCAGCTATGTAATAATAGCGAACAACGCATGCTTACTCTTTCGAAATATCTCCAAGCCGTCCCTGATGCGAGAATCGAGATCAAATATCGATTTCATATGTTCCTCGAATAAAATAAAGTAAATTCGTTCGAAATGCAATAAAATTCGTACATCTTCTATAAAACCAAGCTAATGATTTATAGCATTCGATACTAATTATAATTTGTAATGATACAATAAGTACAATTCAGAGTAGCAATACTCAATTTGACTGGTCCGCGGGAATTAACCCTGCGTATTTCCGACATATCCAGATTTCACATTAATTCTTGCGCATCATCTGCTAAATGGTAATGCTGTAGAGTTCCGATTTGAATAATAATAATAATAATAATAATAATAATAATAATAATAAATAAATAAATAAATAAAAAAGACACTTCATGCATTTCGAGTACAAGCTTTTCTTCCACGTCGAAGATGAGCATATGTTACACAATATCACCTATTGTAAAAATAGAATGAAGACTATACGCTGGAAGCTACTTATTAGTGATATAAAGTTCATAAAATTTAGTAAAAACGGTAAAAATTATCAAAACACACATTTCCTCCATTTTTAGAAAACATCCAAATACATATTATTCACGTGTAGATATTGCTGATTATTCAATTTGATATGACAACATCCTTTGTTAGAGGTATAATGCTGTTGTTGGATGACTCGGGTGTGTCCGAAATTCGCTGGACAAAGAACAGCTACGATTATTACTGGTACTTGATAGTACATTTATTTTAGTGGCCCGAGAAGCAAACGTATCTACTTACAAGGAATAATCAGAAAAGGTATTTATAACCCGTAAACACTGAACAGTTTTAGGTAGAATAGAGGCACAGTTTTTGCCTAGATTGTAATCCTTACAAACTGAAGACTTAGTGCATTTTTAGGAACTATAATTGTGGACTTTATGTAATTATGAAACCGATAGTTCAATACTGATAAACTGTCCTTGTTTTTATTGAAACGCCAATGGACAACTAACCTGTTTATATCATAAATAGTCGAAAACTTTGTGCGCAAATTTCACTCAACACGTTCGAAAAAAGTTCTTGTATTCATGTTCTCAGAAAAATCAAGCAGGATTTTCCCATAAATCACACACTCGCAAAGAGACCTTACAGCCAAAAAATTATCAACTGAGCTGAATTTCCACCGTGGCAGACATACCCTCCAGCGTTCTGTATATCTCCTGAAGTTGCATCATTTAACATATACAGTGTACAATATGGGAATATATATCATTATAACATAAATCTTAACTGGAGCAAGGTTTGACAAGGTCGGAACGTCCTTCTCTTTGCCCATCGCATGCAAGGAATAAACAAAGATTTTCGTCTCTTTCGGGAAAGAGACACGAATGTGTTGATTGGATATGTCTATGTGCAATAATGCGAAAGGAAGCATATATGTGACTGATTCCACAATTTTGCTCATAAATGGGGGAAGCGACACTTGCAACACAGACACAATCATCAACAGAATCATCGTGATTAGACACTAAATTTAATCTCTGTGTAACTCTCTCAACGTAATGAAACGATCACAACCGATGAGAGTTCGCTACTTTCAACAAAGGTGGCACTGCATTTTACTAATTGAAAATCTACAACAATAATACAAGTTTAAACGTCTGATATGGTTACTAGTCAAACTGGAATTGCCGTGAAAAACAAGAAATGGTCGATGCTTGTTAAGTCTCATCACACACACACAAAACACACACACGCACACACAACACGCAAACACAATATGTTCCTTGATGGTACCGATAAATTGTTGTAGCTCCATTTTGTGACAACACTGGCATATACAGGCTATATCTAGCGGCGTTTTGTTTCTTTAGGGCGGGGATTGGGTAGTATTACTGCTCTGACTATCTGGGCTGTAGTAATTCTCATCAATACTACTGCTATATGAAAGATATGGGGATACTGCATAAGTTGTTCCTGGCAAATTGGAGGTGGTCGGACGTGATGTCACTTCTATAGGCTTCGGTCGTTCCCGTCGTCGACGATGGCGGCGTGCGCTTTGCGCAGAATTCTGTTCGTTGTTTTCGTTATTCATCGATTCATCTCGGGCCGTCGACTGGAGCTGATGGGTGAGACTGGACAGACTACGTGATCGAGTATTGACCGCCTTTTCCAGCGTTTCCACGATCTCTGTCTCGGTGGACTTGTCGTCACTCGACACGTTGTTGTTGTTGTCGGATTCTTCTTCCACGGTCTGTGTGGATCCATCTGTCATAACTGGCTTTGGTGGTGGGAGTGTTTCATCCGTCTGAGAATATGTAGTTCGGTTGGACCCTTCCCTCCACGAGCTAGCCGTCGAAACGGACCGCATGACTCGAAATTTATTTGGCTGATCCAGATCCTGTAAACGGCCCAGTTCCATGGTTCCCGGGATAAAGGCCACCTGTTTTTTCACGCTCTCTGGCAGATTCTTCATCTCAATGCCATTCAGCGCAGACAATTTCTCCTGTACCTGCTTCTTGAGCAGCAGTAGTTCGATGTCTTTTCCACGAAGCACTACTTCCGTCAAATTACATGTACTCTTGAGGCTGTCAAGATTGACCTGCATTTCGTTTCTGTGTTCGACGTAGTTCATCATTTCAGCGCCATACATTTGATGAAGGTCGTCGATCAACTCCTTCTCACGATTTCTCACATCAGAGATGAACTGGATAGCGCTGTCTCGGATACTCTGTTCCGCAGCCTTTATCAAGGATTCGCACTTAGTCAGCGTGCCCAACTGTTCGTCGTATGAACCGATCTTCTCTTTACAGTTGTCAAGTAAGTTTTGTATAGTCTCTTTGTATTTGGAAACTGCATCAGTGAATTGCGTGATCTCATGATCCTTGTGCTCATTGAACGTGCACAGCACGCAGATGCAGTTCTCGCATTTCTCACAGTAGAATCGTACGGCCTCTTCCTTATGTTCTTTACATTCAATGTCCTTCTCTATATCGACATCGAAAATGCTATGATTCTTCGTGACCTTCGTTTCCTTATGAAGGTCCACGCATTGCTTGCATAGAAGTTTGTTACAGTCCAAACATTTAGAGGCCGCCTCGCGATGCTTGCGGTTTACAAGCTTACATATATCACAGAACGGGAACTTGGACGGACGTTGTCTGGCAACCAACTCCGAAAGACTGGACACCAAAAAGTTGTCTGGGAGCTTTTTAACGCCCCCTAGCGGAAGCTGGGTTCTTTTTCGGCACAAGGGACAGGTGAATTCGCGGTAGTCGCTGTACTTCTTATACGTGCACTCTGACATCACATGGTTCTCTATACACTGCTCGCAGAAGGTGTGGAGACAGTCCAAACACTTCGGGTTCTTGAATCCCTCCAGACAAATCTTGCAGGACAAAAACTCATCGTGGATTTCTTGAGCAAGCTTACCACTGCTACTGGTGGAACTGGCCATGCTGTTAAGGGTGTTGTAGTCTATTGATGTGGTGTAGTATCGCTCTCGTTCCTGTCTCCTACGGTACCTGAAAAAAAAGAAAAGGGTATTGTATCAGTTTGGGTCAAAGTATTCTGAAGCATTTTTTATCTAGGACCTAAAAGGTATTCTATTAGGGACCAAATAAAATGACTTGATACTGCGGTATTATTAAAACGACGTCATATTAAACGTAAGTCCGTACTAGACTTATAGATAGAACAATTTTAAAATGGTTTGCAATTTCGTCAAAATTAGAATTTTAGGTTGAAATGCTGCTGCATTTAATCCGTCGCTGTATCTATTCGTGTGCGGGACAGACAAACAGACCAGAGACTAATATAAGAGACAGTTAAATGGGGTGCCACTGATATAGTAATGACAAGTCCATATAAGACTTAAATAAGGAATTTTTTTTAAAAACTGGATTGCAATATTTTATAAAGATGTCACTTTCAGTAGGTTGAAATCTAGATGTACTGAAGTCGTCGCAACACCCATTCTGTACATGACAAACAATGTCCTAATCATGCTCTAATTATTCAAAAAGAAAATGTACAAAAAAAAAAAAGGGGGGGCAGGGAGCGCTATTCTTTGTTTATAAATTGTCTTGAATTAAGATCTGAACCGACAAAGTCTGTGTTGTGAACATTGCAATGCCTTTTCCCCTATGTCTTCGCAACATACACTATTCTTTTGTCGTTCTGGAAAGTATTTTCTTAGCATATTGAAGGACTCACTAGTGTATTCCCCCTTTTCCCCTTGTTAAACAATACACGGTAAGACTGCCTTAAAAATCAAACCAATGAGTTAATTTGAATAATGTGTACGTGCGTTTAATAATCAGGTGATCATATATGTGACACAATGTTCAGTGTTGTTGTTGTTTTGTATGCATATTTGTATGCACAACAAAAAGCATTCTCACCAGTTCCTGCTACATATTTTGCTCCTAATACAAATATTTAAACGGAAATGTCTATTTTCAGAAACAGTCAACGCTGTACATGTTTACTTATATATCAATGCAGCTCAGCTTTATTTGTCTTACGAGTTGAGGTTATGTCTGATTTCAGTACCTTAGAAGGCCTTAATCTGATTTCAGTACCTCGGAAGGCCTTAATCTAATTTCAGTACCTCAGAAGGCCTTAATCTAATTTCAGTACCGTAGAAGGCCTTACTCTGATTTCAGTACCTCGGAAGGCCTTAATCTAATTTCAGTACCTCAGAAGGCCTTAATCAATTGCACAACACTCTCAACATCACTGCATGTTGAAGGAAATGGCTTAAATCTCGATAATCGTACCAAGTATGATCACTATCCCTCAATCGATGTTGGTTGTGTTTAGGTTACATGGAGAACAGTTAACAACGGACAGATGGACATGATCTATCACAATATATCCGCAAAAGTGTGAACACAAAAACTTCATTGATATGTAACTAGGAATCCATAATAAGGAGATATGCGAGGCCCCATTAAAATGTAAGTAAATACACGTAACAAAGGAGAGATGCGAGGCTCTATTCAAATGTAAGTAAATACACGTAACAAAGGAGTGATGCGAGGCCCCATTCAAATGTAAGTAAATACACGTAACAAAGGAGTGATGCGAGGCCCCATTCAAATGTAAGTAAATACAAGTAGCAAAGGAGAGTTGCTAGGCCCCATTCTAATGTAAGTAAATACAAGTAGCAAAGGAGAAATGGGAGGCCCCATTAAAATGTAAGTAAATACACGTAACAAAGGAGTGATGCGAGGCCCCATTCAAATGTAAGTAAATACAAGTAACAAAGGAGAGGTGCAAGGCTCCATTCAAATGTAAGTAAATACACGTAACAAAGGAGTGATGCGAGGCCCCATTCAAATGTAAGTAAATACACGTAACAAAGGAGTGATGCGAGGCCCCATTCAAATGTAAGTAAATACAAGTAGCAAAGGAGAGTTGCTAGGCCCCATTCAAATGTAAGTAAATACAAGTAGCAAAGGAGAGTTGCTAGGCCCCATTCTAATGTAAGTAAATACAAGTAGCAAAGGAGAGATGGGAGGCCCCATTCAAATGTAAGTAAATACACGTAACAAAGGAGTGATGCGAGGCCCCATTCAAATGTAAGTAAATACAAGTAACAAAGGAGAGGTGCGAGGCTCCATTCAAATGTAAGTAAATACACGTAACAAAGGAGTGATGCGAGGCCCCATTCAAATGTAAGTAAATACACGTAACAAAGGAGAGATGGGAGGCCCCATTCAAATGTAAGTAAATACACGTAACAAAGGAGAGATGGGAGGCCCCATTCAAATGTAAGTAAATACAAGTAACAAAGGAGTGATGCTAGACCCCATTCAAATGTAAGTAAATACAAGTAACAAAGGAGAGGTGCGAGGGTCCATTCAAATGTAAGTAAATACACGTAACAAAGGAGTGATGCGAGCCCCCATTCAAATGTAAGTAAATACACGTAACAAAGGAGAGATGGGAGGCCCCATTCAAATGTAAGTAAATACACGTAACAAAGGAGAGATGGGAGGCCCCATTCAAATGTAAGTAAATACACGTAACAAAGGAGTTATGCGAGGCCCCATTCAAATGTAAGTAAATACAAGTAACAAAGGAGAGGTGCGAGGCTCCATTCAAATGTAAGTAAATACACGTAACAAAGGAGAGATGTGGGGCTCTATTCAAATGTAAGTAAATACACGTAACAAAGGAGAGATGCGAGGTTCTATTCAAATGTAAGTAAATACACGTAACAAAAGAGAGATGCGAGGCTCTATTCAAATGTAAGTAAATACACGTAACAAAGGAGATATGCGAGGCTCTATTCAAATGTAAGTAAATACACGTAACAAAGGAGAGATGCGAGGCTCTATTCAAATGTAAGTAAATACAAGTAACAAGGGAGAGATGCGAGGCTCTATTCAAATGTAAGTAAATACACGTAACAAAAGAGAGATGCGAGGCTCCATTCAAATGTAAGTAAATACACATAACAAATGAGAGATGCGAGGCTCCATTCAAAAGTAAGTAAACACACGTAACAAAGGAGAGGTGCGAGGCCCCATTCAAATGTAAGTAAATACACGTAACAAAGGCTTTGGTCACGGTAAGTCATAGTACACGGAGTCGCCATCTACGATGAATTTCATAATTGTATGTATGTGTGTGTGTGTGGCCTTGTTCTTTGAAGAAATACGACTTTCTCACTATCAGATAACATCTATAAATTCTAGTGAAATTTAGCAGGGGCGACATCATTTGCTGCACATCATCCGTCCACTCTAATGTATTTAACACCTTGGCACTGTTTTGGCTATCTATGACCTGGAGTATAGTTCAGCTTTGTTTCTTATTTGGCCGCTAATTTTTTATTTTTTTTCTTGCAAAACCTGGTCAGAAACGAATGATGTCATCGTTCCGACCAAAGTGTAACCTAGTTCAGTCCTCAGTTCGGCAGATATAAACTGGTAGAGACAATGGGCCGCCATATTTAGTCCAAGTTTATGAAGTTAAGATAAATGGCGAACAGACGATGGCCATTTTAAACCTGTCGATAAAGATAATTGCACAGTTGAATAAATTAATCTAATCAATAATGCATTTTCGTTTTATACGAGAAATAAAAAATTAAGTTTAAATGGAAATAGACTTTATGAGATATAGTTCCTGTCTATGTGAACTTGAGTTGATTTCGCCTGTAAACGAGAACATGGTCTTAGTCATGAAATCACTGTCAGAATAGACATGTTCGGTCAAACTGCCAAAACCCAATGCTAACTATCCATAAGGTAAGAAACAATAAAACACTTTCCTTTGAATGAAGCCTTTTTAAAATGCTGCACAAAAACTATTTAAGTTCCCGAGTCCTGAAAGATAAAAAGAAACACTAAGGGGACATAAACATCTTTTTTGCAATAAGAATCGAGTGCTTTTGAATACTTCTTTTCAACTAATCATTTCTTGTACATATATTTTGTCTAAGATAAGATATGTAAGGTTTCACATAGAATCTGATAGAGTATTAAATGAGTTAACTCTTTAAATTTGCAAGGAATACGACCAGAAGGCATTGTCGCGATAACAGTCTACCTGTTGGCCATGAATTTTACATATGGGCTGCAAGCCAGTTTTCAGCAGATGAAAATATTACTAGAATCTTTTTCCATAATCATGTATATTACCCGTAAATCACCACTGCAAAAACAAAATAAATTCAAATTCCGGCTGCAGATTTGCCGAATGCTTGTGGTGAAGTAATCAGAACAATATGGATGCCCATATATCCGGTATTCTAAAGGTCTTCGTCCTACCCCCATGTGAGCATGACTCATCTATAAGCATCTTTACAAAAAACAGATTTTTCTGGGAGACTTAGTACATAGTATCTCGATAGAACTTTAAAGAGATGTGATAAAGCAATAAAGTGGTCATAGATCAAATATACTGAAGATAATTATAACATAAATCAATTAATAATCCAAAGTTTTATATACGTAACAATATCGTTGTATGGAACATATATTTAATTCTGTGTTTAACGCACCTTTGTTGGAGACATCGGCGTAATCAGCTAGTGAACTATTTCGGGTAACGTATTAACAATTTTTATATTACTTTTATGGTGAACTTCCCTTGATCTGGCAGCAAAGAGATTAGTAGGCACGTGATCCGTAACCGCCAAGATAGACAGGAGCTACAGAATATCTGTATATGCATCCGTGGAACTGTACATTATCAAGCTGGTATCTCTGTAGGAGGAGAGGATTGGCTGCCGGCAAGCTATGTCTCCCACAATTCATTGCACTTCGGTCCAATTAGCTTGATTAATGTCTCGGTGTTTAGTAAGAATACTGCATATCGCGAACTAAAAGATTTACATGCACATTTACTGTTCTTTCTGATTTATTTTATCCTTTGTTTATACTGTTGGCATGGTAAGTGTAATTTTAAACAGTTCACAATCATATATTTCTGATTCGATATTTAATGAATATTTTTTTGCTGAGGTGTATCAGTATTTAGGTTACCCTAATCCGCCATGTTGTTTATGTGGAGTCGAGCCCCAGGTCACGATCAAACGCGACACAGTCCTTGAGACACTGACAATGCTAAATGGAGAGGAGCGCAATGAACTTTTGGAGGAGTGGCTGATGAATAGGATGTTTACCCTACATTTTCAAAGCTTCAAATAGTAACTGTGCAAGCTTAAAATGAATCATAGAATCGGAAAAGGAAAGTAAGTACCGTACAAATATGGCACATCACAAATAGTATTCAAAATAATGAACCATGTGGAAATGATGAGAAAAAAATATGACGCTTTGAGATGACTTTCAGCCAACAAAGGATACAAAACAATTCAGTGAATTTCTGTCAAAAGCCTACGCGCAAGAGGTCACAAAAGTTCAGAATAATAAAATATGTGACCTTTAAGACAGAGCTGTGACGTTACTGAGCAGTTGCAATGGGCTATCTCAACGGGCATTGGAGAAAAAGGTCAGACAATGGGTTTTTAAAAAATTATAAGTGACCTTGACCTTGAAGATAAGACCTTGACTGTGATACATGAGCTGTCATTAAACTGAGTAGCATAAGTGTACCATGGTTCATCCCTGTAATTCAGACAACTTTTATGATATAAAGTAGAAAGGAAAGAATTTTGACATGTGACCTTGAACTTGAGAATAAGTGCTCAAACGTGCAATGCAACACATCTTTTAGTGACAATATTTAAGTGTACCAAGCTTCATCCATTTAACTTAAACAGTTGTTAAGTTAAAAAGCAGAAGGGCAAATGTGACTGAAACTTAAAATATTGAGACGTGATCTTGACCTTGAATATTGTACCCCAATGTGGCAAGAAAAACCTTTTATTGATGATATATAGTTACGCTAAGTTTCATTCCTTCATCTCAAATGGCTCTGAAGTTGTAGAGCGATTGAAAAATGTAACAGAAAAATCTTTTAAATAACACCATGACATAGACCTTGAAGATAAGATCTCCAATGTGGTACACAACACACGTGTTACTTATGACATATATGTATGCATGTTGCATCACTTAAGCACCTCCAAAGTTATAGCGTGGAAAAGAAAATGTGATGGAAAATATAAAATATTGAGCCTTGACCTTGAAGATAGCAAAGTCAATTTGATACGCGATACACCTTCTAATGATGATGTGTAAGCATACCAAGTTTCATTCCTTACTCTCAAACGACTTTAAGGTTATATAGAGGAAGGAATGTGTGATGGAAATGTGAGACAGTGAGTTGTGACCCTGACCTTGAAGATAGCACACCCAATGTGGCACGCGACACACCAAGTTCGTTAGTTGATCTCAGACGGTTTTAAACTTATAGAGCGGAAGGGAAAGTGTAATAAAGACGTGAAATATTGAGCCGCGACCTTTAACTTCAGATCAGACCCCCAATATCGCGAGAGACACAATTCTAGTGATCATATATAAATATGCAAAGTTTACTCCCTTAATTTTAAACTGCTTTAAAGTAATGAAGCGGAAGGAAAAGTGTGATGGAAAACGTAATATGGAGCCGTGACCTTGATGATGAAGATAGGACTCGCAATGTGGTGTACGACCCACCATCTAGTGATGATGTATATATATATATATATATATATATATATATATATATATATATATATATATATATATATATATATATAAGTTTCATGCCTTAATATTAAAGGGTGTTAAAATTATAGAGCGGAGGGGAAAGTGTCATTATAACGTAAAATATTAAGCTTTTACCTTGACTCTGAAGATAGCACCCCTAATGTGGTACTCGACACACCTTCTAGTGGTGAAACATGGATATTATGTCCCCCACTTTTCTTCGAACAGGTGGGAGACAATTACCGCAATCTGATTAAAATCAGATCAAAATTCTACGTTGCATTCAGGATGGACGATGGAGATCATCAGTCCAAATCATGGAGAAGCACAATTCTACGTTGCATTCAGGATGGACGATGGAGATCATCAGTCCAAATCATGGAGAAGCGACTACCGTGTTCCCAACTACCATCTAAAGCCCGCATATCTAGTATCGCTTAAAGTGCACTGCTCGTTTGCAATTCACGAAGCAGGCATTGATGCAAGACATGCTGGTCCAGTGTGCTCAGCCGAGTTCTTTTTAGATTGACGAATTCCCGTACAGTTACAGCTAATATGTTCTTTTGTTGTAGAAAGTCGAGATATGGAGCAACAACGGACCAAGGTCAATTTAAGATGGCTTTGAAATGTGTCATGTTTTTATTGGCCACATATTTGTGTGTACTATTTAATCATTATGATTAAAAATAATAATTATAATAATACGTCACAAAGATGTCTACTAAATAAAGTTATACAAGTACAATCAAACCGGTAAAAATTAATAAATCCTGTAAAAAATACTTTTTATTTTGTTATAATGTGTGCAGACAAGGTAATTTTACCTTCCAGATATTACTATAGTCTTTAATAATCTCAAAAATTTGTAATAATTACGTGGCCAGACTAAGTAATCTATGGAATAAACTTCCTTCCACTATTACAGTATAATCAAATCAGCGAGAAAAAATACATTTCAAGCAATACTATTAAAATATGAACAAAATTAATGAGCCTAACAAGAACGGTAAATTTACATCGTACACTACTGAGACAACCATTGGTGATGTGTACAAATGCATGTTGATTTGTTTATACACACTCGTTGACTGAGTGCCTTTGGATGTGAAAGAAACACAGAAGCATCCAAGTTATTAAAAACAAAAAAAAAAAAGAAAATGGATGGGAATGCGTGTTACATGTATGCACCCAATTGTGTTGGGAAAGCCAGGGTTCATTGCAAAGAATTTACCCTTCACAATGTCAGCTTCGTCTTGACTTGGCATTTGCATCAGTGTAGGCATATGGCGCATAAATGCGTCAGTGACTCGCACGATGGTTCTTCATGTTGTTGGTTGGATACGCCAGTTAACTCGGATATTACATCCTAAAATGTTCCAGTCGCGTAATAGCGAAGTGTCAAAAGAACTTCAAACACAGGAGTGAGTGCCCCCATTCGCAGCATCGGATAAACTATGTCATTATGCAGTTCATCGGCGATTATGAGAATGACATAGCGTGGAAATCTAAATTTCTTAATAATGTCTCTGTCATCAAAACATCTAGTTGATGGGTCCGATCTCCGTTTCTCCTGATCGCTCTCCTCTCGTGCAGCCGCATCAATATGTAGGTCGCCATTTTTCCACCCTGAGACAAGGCCCGTAAGCCTGCTAAATCGAGGGCTTAAAATCCGCCTGATTGGACTCAGATACATAGGCTTAGTCTCGCTTCATGAATTGCGATTTCATGAGTACTGCCACGGGCATAGCTGCAAAGACCGATTAAGTGACTTCAGCCCGCTACATGAATAGATTGGAAATCACCGTTGATTCCGACCAAGAGAAAATACAAGTAACATAAGTAGATGCCCATCCGCTGTAGTCAAAACTCCCATCCATTTTGAATATTTAAGTACATAATACAAAACATATAGGACCTACACCTTTATTTTAAAGGTCATCTTTTGTTAACATTGATTGTGGATTACATACAGAGGAAATATAACAAAGCCGAAGTCTCATAAATTTCGGGATATTCGACAAAGGGCGCCGTTTTATAATTTGCTCAATATTTTTGTATATAAAAAATAATGTTTATGATATCATAAATGCGAATATTTATCAAGAATTCGATTTATTAAACTCGTACCCACAAACCAATCAGTGCTCCCCTTCATTAAAACGCCATCTAGTGAGCCCTTCACTCTTTTGTGCCTAACACAAATCTAATAGTATCATGTTACAGTCAATATCATTTGTATGATATCAACGTTTGACCATGAAAATACATCATTGTACATTGTCTACAATTTCAGTTTTATTCTTATTCCTATCCCAATGTTCATACTTCTTGAATCAGCGGTATGACAAATTCCTGAATCGGAGCAAATGGGACTGAATAGGACCAGATCGGACTACTGCTTTACTTAGGTAGCGCTCTACAGTTAGTATGTACTTCTGAGAGAAGGACCGGCATAAGGTGAAGTTGTTTGCATTGGCAATATGCACAGTGGAGAGAATGTTGGCATGCCTCTATCATACTTTCATGTGCTTTGACTGAAACCTTTTTTACATGTGGTCATTATAGGAACTATGCACTATCTTAAGCAGACAGCTGATAAAATGGCTGCTCTCATGTGCTCGAAAAATGAGCCTAAACTAGTCAAAATTACACTCACTATAGCAGTTATTAAAATAGGAAAAATGAATTTTGCCAGATTAGACAATACCAGCTTCTGAAAGTGCAATTAATTAATTATGAAATATATCAAAAGTAAGAAAAGTTATCGGCTCGTTTTTTTTTTCTTTCCAATTTGCCTTTGAAGTCCAAGAAGTGAAAATGACCAAGCGGTGGATGTAAGGCCAAGCTGTATACTCTGTAACCCAAATAACACCCATCAATCACACACCAAAATAAAGGGAATTAAAAGTCATTTTAACAATACCTAAGATATACAAAGTCTGTCTTAAATAACCAGGATTACCAGTGAGTAAAACCTGGAAAATTCTTTTTCTTTAAAAATCAAACCGTACGCAAAGTGCGAAACTGTAGAGTGCAACTTTAAGTACCTGCTGAAATAGGTGACATTTATACCGTTAATTTTTATGTGACAATTTTTTTTTTTTTTTTTTTTTAGAAACTCAAATATTAACATTTCAACCAATCTTGGGATAGTTTTCAATTTACTGCGAACTTTCTATATGGAGAAAGGCTCCGCTCTACAGTTTCGTATGTTGTATAGGGTTTGATTTTTAGAGAAAAACAATTTAAAAGCTGCTTCATTATCTTAATTGTTGTTCGGGTGTGCTGGTCACCGTCGTTATAATAAAAAAGAAACAGATTTATATTTAGAGTTAGCCTAACCAATGTCATCAAAATATGTGAGTGGTTACAATAGGAACATCCTCGGCCTATTCCGTGAAGCCGAAACCTAACAATGAGAACTATATATTCGGAACTACTTTTGTTCAGATGGCACAATTTGGAAGGAGACACAGTCACAATCAGAACATTGTCGGACTTTTCTGTCGCAACATATGTGGTGCACTCTGTTGGAGGCGATTCACCAGACCCATCAAATTTAAGTATATTCCTACAACTACGTCTGATGTTATTTCTCAACTTGACGGAAACGGCCAAACGATGTTCTGATTGAAGCGCCAAAACACTCCCTTTGTGAATGACTAGGCGGCATACCGTGTGAGCAGTTCGGAACATCTCTCCAGTTATGGTGTACTTGTTACAAAACCTATCAGAATGAGTAATATCGTGTGCAAAAGAAAATAGTTGAACCAACAAAGACTATAAGTCAATATTGCGATTACATATAAGTCGAACCAACAAAGACTATAAGTCAATATTGCGATTACATATAATACCGGAAAACAAGGATTGAAGATGTTATTTGTGTGACATTCCGTCAATATGCATGAGCAAATTCCTTGAAGAATCTTCACTGTCATCTATAAGAGATAAATGATTCATACGACATCTTCATGAATAGAGCAACATTTCTAAGTTCCATTCAAAACAGTATTGTGTTAGTACAAAGGATTAAAAAAGTAAAAGAATGTGCATGGCACTTTGTATCCTAAGTGTGAAATCCAGATCGTGGGTACATTTGGATCAATTTTTCTTCTATCTTTCTGCCACTTAAGAAAACTGTTTTGCACCATTAACCGTGCACATTTGTTTATTCTTCCTTTTCTTTCCTTTCTTTTCTTCACACACATACTCACTTTTAGATGTGTGAGATCAGAGCGCAAATATGTTCGCAAAATGACAAACTATAATAAAGTAATGTAACTCTTTAGAATGTTATTCGAGAACATATACCAATTATTCGTCCATTTGTTTAGTTTGCATTACTTATCAATTTAACATGGCCGGCTGTTTTAAGTAGTTTGTATTAGTTATCAATTTAACATGGCCGGCTGTTTTAAGTAGTTTACATTAGTTATCAATTTAACATGGCCGGCTGTTTTAAATAGTTTGTATTAGTTATAAATTTAACATGACCGGCTGTTTTAAGTAGTTTGTATTAGTTATAAATTTAACATGACCGGCTGTTTTAAGTAGTCTGTATTAGTTATAAATTTAACATGACCGGCTGTTTTAAGTAGTCTGTATTAGTTATAAATGTATGATTGCCGACTGTTTTAAGTAGTTTGCATTAGTTATCAATTTAACATGTGTTTTAAGTAGTTTGTATTATTTATCAATTTAACATGACCGGCTGTTTTAAGTAGTTTGCATTAGTCATAAATGTATCACGACCGGCTGTTTTAAGTAGTTTGTATTAGTTACCAATTTAACATGGCCAGCTGTTTTAAGTAGTTTCCATTAGTTATCAATTAACATGGCCGCCTGTTGTTAAGTATTTTGTATTAGTTATAAATGTAACATGGCCGGCTGTTTTAAGTAGTTTCCATTAGTTATCAATTAACATGGCCGCCTGTTGTTAAGTATTTTGTATTAGTTATAAATTTAACATGGCCGGTTGTTTTAAGTAGTTTTCTATCTAAACCTAAAGTATCTCTCCCTCACTCTCTATATCTCTGTCATTTATGAGATCCTATCGCAACAGCATTGCACACCTTTTCCCTTATTCTCATTTTAACATCAAGATAATTAAGGCACGTGACCTTCACACGCACGAAATAAACCCCTTTGTCAGTAACCAGCAGCTGGTCAGTCTGCCAAGAATGTTTAACAGTTGCTTTGTTCTTGGTGTCGGAGATCTAAATGAGCATGGAGTCAGAACTGTGTAAATATAGTGTAGGTATAAATATATACTGACATGTATGGAAGTATGGAACGTTCAGATATAAGCCGGTGCATCGGCAAGTCTCATGCATGTATGGTACCAAATGAATAGGGCATATATATATATATATATATATATATATATATATATATATATATATATATATATATATATAGAGAGAGAGAGAGAGAGAGAGAGAGAGAGAGAGAGAGAGCGAAAGAGAGAGAGGGCGGACGGGGCGGTTGCCCCTGGCGCCAGAGGTCTTGGGGCACCAAAACAGCTGATAAAAATTCGAACCTCGTAACGGAAATCTGACGGACACCGATATGAAGTAATGTTCCGTTGAACTCTTACAAATGTATGCAACTGAAACACTTCATTCGGGACATATTTTTTTTCTTCTAACAAATAACTCCCCCTAACACAAAATGCAACGTTTTATCTGATAGGTTACTAAAAATAAGTGGACCGAAAATTCCAAAGGTCTGCAGAACATGAATCTTTTATTGATACCTGTTAAATCTACTTATTATAAGTAAATCTCGAGTTGAATTAGATTTACATAACTAGTAGATGTATTTTAATTAATCAGTAATTATAGCAGGTACAGGTTTCAAAGATGCAACTCTTCTCAACATTTTCTAAATGTCTTTTAGTTTATCAAAGTAGAAACGAGTGTACATTTGTTATTTATTTCTTTATCTTTTTTAAAAAAACGATGAAAACATATTAGGAAGTTCGCTCCATATCCAACAAGAATAATCTTGGAATGATGCATTGTGAAGAGGTTGCCTTTTCAACGTAAAAAGAAAATTACACGAGGACCTAATGTAACAATTCCTTGATCATAATTGTGGACCTCGATTTCCCATGGAGCACAGTGTATTTTTCAAACAGCACAGGCCGACCAAGAAGGGAAGGGTTGAAGAGTCACTCCAGTTTCGAAAATGACGATTTTTAAAAAAAAAATTTTTTATCACTGTGGAGCATTTTGTTTTCTTCTTCTCAGCCTTAATATGCTTTGGCTGCCATGTTCACCGTTTGAGGCGCCAGTTTCATTTACGGCCCTTCTATCTACAGTCAGTTAACATTATCAGGTTTCAAGCGATGTTCTCAATGGTTCAGGAGGAATAGCAAGAACAAGATTTCAACATGCGCATTAGAAATATGACCAGCAAGTTTCACAACCGTATATAGACTGTGGTTTAGGAGCTATGGTTAGTAACAAGCGACTGTCTGATGTACGCCGGACGCCAAAGGCCTGACCTCAGTAATAGGTCTGCGCCATCAAAGCAGACACACCCCACCACCCACTTCTTCTCTGCGGGCTTGGAGGTGCAGAATAAGCCCGATGCACCCACCTTCATGTCATGAGAGGCGACTAATGGAGACGACCTTTCTGCAATGGGAGACCTCCCGTGATGTTCCAGTTGAAAAGATCTTGGATTTTTAAATAGAGTGCACTTTATTTTTGCATTTATCTTTGTTTTGTACGTTTTGTTTTGTTTTTGTTGCATTTTGCTTGTTTGTAAAAGGGGGGGGGGGGGGCAGGGGTTACCTAAAGTTACATACTTGGCTTTATATAGCTAGGATTGTGCTGATGTGCCATTAAACCTTATACATACATACATACATACATACATACATACATACATACATACATACATACATACATACATACATACATACATACATACATACATACATACATACATACATACATACATACATACATACATACATACATACATACATACATACATACATACATACATACATACATACATACATACATACATACATACATACATACATACATACATACATACATACATACATACATACATACCCTAGCCCTAAAGTCACGAAGCTGTGAATATTGAAAACTCAATTGACAACAATCTACAATCAGAGGGAGCTGCGGTAGCTCAGTTGGTAGAGCGTCAGTCTCGTGATCCCAGTGTTGTGGGTTCGATACCCGTTCAGGCCAACCCGGGTCGGCTGCCTCGGTGTGTCCTTGGGAAAGGCACTAAGCACCCAATCATGTGTTAAACATGCCGTTAAAAGCAAACAAAACAAAAAGCTTCAATCAGAAACACTACTTACAGTATTTAGACATCTGTGAAATTTTAACCATGTGTAAAATAAACCGTATTTGTAATTATTTTAAACGTTTGGTAATTCTACCTTTTTTTTTATTTATTTACTGAAAATGTTTTATTCAAAGTTTCCACTTTGTGCTGAACAACAATATAGAGTCCGGTCTTCAGTCAGAAGAGCAAAGAAGGAAAATTCATCGCCTGTATATCAATATTTAAAATGGATAATTCGGTATATTCATCCATAGAACCTTGTCTGCCACTGGTAATATAAATGATAACGTCATTCCTTATATAAATTAAGTCATGGAAGGCTACAAACATAATGTATCCAGGCTGATAGCAGAACACATGCGAAGCTCGGTAGTCTACCATATTGTCATAACCCAGCGATATAGTATAATCTACGTCAAGAACCACGGTCTGAGATCTGTAGTACGGACAATATAAGCTTCTAAACTGCAGCGCGGAATATCAGGTAACGCTAAAAACAGGTTCTAAGAGTGATAAAAAACATAAATTAAGGACTCCGCGATATGGGGAACAGATCGGCCCTTGTTGCCACTATATACTGCGGAGGAAAGATAATGGGATACAGACACTCTCCCAATCCATACAAAACTTAACTGAATCGCTTACAAACGCAGAATCGTTTTTAACATGAGTTAAAGTATATTTACAAAGTATAGAACCGGTCTGGAGATCATAAAACTCTGAGATTGAGTTTGATATGGAATTACCACTCACAGACCTTACAAATGTAAAGTCCTTTATAACTGGCTGACACAAAATCTGAAGCTCAAAGTCGGTCAAAAAAAACAAGCTTTATGATCATTGGACAAGGATGGTTTAATACGGAATAAAAATGGGCTTGCTTCAGTCACTGCACTGCTATTTAAGTTAAACTTTCCCTTCTTTATATCATCAATTCGGTTGCTTCAACCACCGCATTTAAAAGCTAAAAATATAAACCACACATCTACTGTGCCCTCTGGATCAATCTTTTTATTACTTTTTACACCATGGTCGAAGTTAGACCCAACTCTCTCCTAAAAGTAATTACATTCGGTCCATTAAATCTGACAGCGAAATAATCAGCTCCCGCCTTCAGTATTAAATCTGAAAACTGCCGAAAGAAGCATACATCTTCGGTACCATATCAACTTTATCTCAAACTGGGCTGTATCACGGGCCATCAAACAAAGTGATGAGGAGTGAAACGGGAGTGGAGTGGGGTGTGGGGTGTATGAAATCTTATCACGATTTGATAATTCTGGCACTAAGACTATACATTGCGACATAATAGTCAGACAATAGTGACAGAAAATAGTCCAACAAACCGAATTAGCGTTCTAATTTTGCGAATATGTTGACATTATTTAATTTATGAGGATATTTAATTTATGTGGATATCCAAGTCAAAGTGAATGATGATGGTGTATTAAGGAAAGTCCCCCACTCCCACCTACCGCTTTATGTTACATTTTGCAGTCGATGATTTTTAAATATCTCAACCTGAACTTCTTTTATCACAAAATGTTGACATTAGTTAACGTCATAACATCGTCATAAAACTTGTATATCACGTTGTGACGTAAGAGCTAGCAACATCATTGAGTAACGTAAAGTCTTTGCTGTTATATGATACCTGGAATCGAGAAACAATGTTCAACAGATTTATTACATTATTTTAAGTACTATACGCAACTTTGATGCAAGCAGCTTGTGGCATATAATACTAATAAAAACGCATTATAAAGCTCATATCCGACAACATATGTTTAATCCTCTGTTTATTCCACAGCTAAGATTAGTATGCATCTCTTCAAATCTATTTTTAGTTTCCTGTCGAGATTTATAACCCTCTGGTTACAGTGTTCACACCTTTGATATAAAACATATGTATTCAAGCAAACCATTAGCCCGGATGATGAAAACCAAATGCCCATACTTAGTCTGCGCAAATGCAAGTAGTAGACACAATCGGGTCGGATAACATAATTTAGTGAGGTAATGGTGCAGCATTTATGATAATCGAGCTGTGGTAATCGCGGTAATCGTGACCGATGTTAATGCAAACTTATCAACATAAGTTTTGATGATCGCGGCGGTTAAGGGACAATTGACGATAATCGAGGTTGATAGACAATAGGAATGCTAATGGTTGAAATCATATATGTGGCATACGTACCTTATTCTCAATATATATATATATATATATATATATATATATATATATATATATATATATATATATACATACATACATACATACATACATACATACATGCTTGAGAGTCAATATATGAAGAGACCTATATCTTCTTGCTTTGGCTTGCTTTGTCGTTGCAGACATTGACAACAAATGAGAACAAAGTAAGGAGATATAGGTTCTCATTTACTGAAATGTGTTGTTGCATAGACTGACTCAGAAGTACGTATGTAGGTAAGTAAGTAGGTAATTAAGTAGGTAGGAAGTTTGGGGCGGATGCATGCGAAATATTTCAAAAGAGTTTAAAAAGCATATTGAATTTGTTATCTACCTACCTACCTACTTACATACTTTTGAGTCAATCGATGTAACGACAAGTTTCAAGAAATGAGAACAAAGCAAAAATATATAGGTCACGTAGTAATTGCCCTCGTGGTTCTTGGCAAAAGATAGGTGTATAAAACGTAATGTTTCATTCGACAGGTCTGTATAATATAATGTTACATTCCTTCGCGAGTACAATATTATATTTCTAGGACTGCAAATCATGACCTTTATTATTGTAGTCGTACGTACTTTTCAAGATGCTGTTGAGATCTTTCGAGATGGCTTTGATCACTATTCAAAGACTGCGCCTGACGTTCAAGTCTGAGTCCTTTTGCAGGAAATTATTGTGACCATGTTATACATACATACATACATACATACATACATACATACATACATACATACATACATACATACATACATACATACATACATACATACATACATACATACATACATACATACATACATACATACATACATACATACATACATACATACATACATACATACATACATACATACATACATACATACATACATACATACATACATACATACATACATACATACATACATACATACATACATACATACATACATACATACATACATACATACATACATACATACATACATACATACATACATACATACATACATACATACATACATACATACATACATACATACATACATACATACATACATACATACATACATACATACATACATACATACATACATACATACATACATACATACATACATACATACATACATACATACATACATACATACATACATACATACATACATACATACATACATACATACATACATACATATGCATACACACATACAAGTTTTTATGTTTTCGAATAAATTATCGATACTAATTCGAATTCCCAATTCATAATTAGTGGTTTGTGTTTTCTCTGACGCAACTACCACTTTACCCACCACCTGTGCCTTGGATAAAAATCTGGACAAAACAGACTTGAACTAATTCGCCGATCTCTGACGATAGATCCGTTGTACAAAGTGTACTTTTGGTACAAGTTGTTTCGCATATCTACCATACTGGAGGAATAAAGCTATTTATTCCTTCAGAATTTGAGTAAAGTTTCACATCAAATATCTACCAACTAGCAGATATTTTCAACATCATTCATATATATATATATATATATATATATATATATATATATATATATATATATATAAGAGATGATCAAGACTCAAGTTATGACCAAGAATAAGTCCAGGTTCTGTTCTCCCATTTAACTATATTGCTTGAAAAGGCTGAATATGTCTCTATCATTGTCCAGCAGGGCGGGCAAAGGGAAATAATAAACTGTTTTGTGTACAATATTCATATGGCATTCTGGCAGTGAGAAGGTATATGTATAAATATGTATATTTCAATCAAAATGCCTCACTGACATTGTGCAGATTCGCCGCAGAAAGGTTATCGAATTAATTATGAAAACATCTCTCTCAAATAACTCCCGCTCGAATTAATAAAAAATATCCCAAATCCGCCCCAGCATCTAAACCAAAATTCCATAAGATTCCAAATATCAAATACTCAAAAGCAAAGGTTTTTCTCATCCTAAGATTTGTACTGTATGAAAAACTTACCAGGTTAAAAGAGGAGAATAAATTAAATCTATGTATGTCCGTAGTTACATTAATATTCCAACACAGCAAGTGGCATAAAACATTATAAGCCACAAGCACACATTTCATACTTAAAGGATATGACATTTTTCTATTATATGTGTAATACAAATCTTACCTTTTCTTGCCAATTTTCGCAATTATAGCAGAATCATCCATGAGTGTCAGTGTGAGAAGGCGGTCGGGGGAAAAACTCCCAAGAAAATTTGGGAAATACGGGTACACAAGCGGCGCAATAGAAGCAATGGCGGTTTGGGAGAGGCAACAGATTAGTCACTTCATAAATGATTGGAGAGTCAGGCTAACACCTGACTGCTACAACACGCACTCCCCGACCGAATCAGTCTATGGACCACACCTGGTAAAAACGTACAATGGAGAACAGTATTGGGGAGCTCATTCGTTTATTGGATCACCGCGGAATACAATTTATACTGAAGGAGGAGAAGCGTATTAACCAAAAATTGTTATGTCAAGTCGTACATGCTATCTAACTCTTCTGAATATGTCAAGTCGTACATGCTATCTAACTCGTATGAATATGTCAAGTCGTACATGCTATCTAACTCTTATGAATATGTCAAGTCGTACATGCTATCTAACTCTTATGAATATGTCAAGTCGTACATGCTGTCTCACTCTTATGAATATGTCAAGTCGTATATGTTATCTAACTCTTATGAAAATATTAAGTTGTACATGCTATATAACTCTAATGAATATGCCAAGGCGATGAGGGCAAATTTGAACATTTACTACCATTAAAAGTTACTTAAAAGTTCTTTCCCAATGTTGCAAATTCACAGAGTACCGTCGACAACGTTATAAACATTATTTCAGTGATTAAATGATAACTAAAAAGACAATTTCTAATTATTAAAATATGTTCTTCTTACAAAAATATTTCTAATCTCTTAACTTAAAAAAAACATAATGAATTTTTTGTACCACAGAGAATTGTAGTCTTCAACTGGAGAAGCAATATTTTTGCAAGAAAAAAAAGAAAGAAAAGAAAACCTGCTGGAAAAAATATTGAATAGTGGAGAAAGATGGTGTAATAAATTGGTCTATTGGGTGTGGAAAAAATATCTGAGTTTTAGGATATGATGGCAAGAGAGCCATTTTGATATTTAATTATACAATAAAGAGGGGGGGGACTGGATGGAGAAAGTGGTATGACCACCAGTGTAAACAATGAGTTTCTTTAGAAGTATTACTCTAGCATTTGTTACTGGTACTTGCCAATTGTCAACGAAACAAAATCTGATTTAACTCTGATTTAATATTGTCCACTTAAAGAATAAAAGATTCGCGGGGAAAATACATTACATTCGAGGGAAATGAACTTAAAGAGCACAAGTAACTTTGATTAAAAAAGAGTTGTAAAGAAAATATCCACATCCTCCAATGTCCAGGACTTGCGGTTAATTGTGATTCACCTCTCGAATACTAGTATATATGGAGATTTAATTTCCTTTTATGTTTTGCGAATTAGGAAACAGAAGAAAAGTATATAAAGTATTTGTTGTTGGACACATGTATGTAAGAACATGGAACTTTTGTACGGTGACCATTAAGGATCAAGAATATTCTTTTGTCTTTTGGGATTTTCTGTTTTTGGTCGAGGGAAATTATCTTATCGACCAGGAGCCTATTGTTCCTTGCGGACAAATGTACTGCAATTTATCTGTGAAAACACGTTTAAATTCTATTGCCTACACCCTTGGCGTAAGCTGAACAGACAGTTATGTTGATGTACGAAGACCATACCATGCACCGGGCAGGTAGTGAGCCTATTGTTAGCGGTAATCATAACAACGCACGAGTTAATTATCACCATATATTATAGAAGTATTAAACCGCGAAAAGAAATGATGGACGATACGACCTGAGAATATATTTGGAATACGTAGAGGTATTAATCTTGGAATATGGAAGCATTAAGCTGCCATGGTTATGACGAGATATTTCTATAGCCTACATGGTGTAGAATTGTAGATAAAGTCTTTAAAGTCAACAAAATGAGTTATCGATTGCAAAATGTTGACATAATGATGTAAACATGACAAATTTCCATAGCCTGGCAACATGTCATTAAGACAACATAAATATGTGAATTTGTCATCATGTCTGAATAGTCATGTCAACACATACACCAGGTAACTTGTCTTTTTGACGTGAAAGACGATGGCAACTTAATATTTCCATCTGATAAGACAGACACTTCCAAGTATTCCTAAAATATTCTCGGGTCTTATCGTGCATTATTCCTTTTCTCATAAACTATAATCATTAAGTTTTCAAATTTAATCTTGGAATATCCTGCAAATAAATGTTAATGTGTTATTTTGAAATAAATATTTAGTACTAAAGTAAAAATGGTGGTCCTGACACATCTTTTCTGTCATCAAAGTCAGAGGACCTTAAACACAGATTAAATCACCTCTCCCAGTGAGTCAATCCAAATAGCGACTTCTTATTGGCTGAATTCCACTTATGATATAATAGTAAAATTATGCATACGGAAAGAAAGACAAAGTTATTTCGTCAAGCATCCGTCTTCTTTCATTTCAATAAGGTTCTCTTATAAAAAAAATATTTAAAAAAAATAAAAAATAACAAAATAGAAATACAGAGTTACTTATGGACATATATAAATCAAGCACATTTGGAAAAAGTCGTTAGTTACCGCCCTAGAACCATAGGAAGTTCTGAATGCAATACAAAAAGTACGTAAGATATAGTCAGACCTTTCTTAACTGTGCTTGGCGAAATTCGGAGTACATAATGTACCATTTTGGCATTAAAAAGCAGTATACATTTTCTTGTAATGTAATTTTATGAATACTTGGCTATGCAACAGAACAACAGCGCTAAAACTGCCTCAATTGTGTTTTCCAACAACTTGTACAGCATCGGTAAGATGATCTATACATACTGATATCAGAGATACGAGTTACTTCCCTTGATTCTAGATCACCGGTAGATCGGTATAAAACATATATTTAAGCTCAAGTCTGTTCGAATTTTGTGGGAAATTCTAACAGAAAAAAAATGCTGGAATTTGGTCTTATTTTTACAGCAACAAGAGCTTTTACATAAGGTACTAAAAAGTATTAATTGCAATATTTTAGTAATTATCAAAGACTTTTCGATAAATGTACTTCTGTGGGTCAGAGTCTGTGTATGCGCTTGCGTGACAGAGTGAAATCAGCAAACAAAATGTTCTTATGATTATTAGGATAATTGTCCTCAGCAAAGCCCGCAATCGAAGGCAAGTGACTGGACCAAAAACGTAAAAGATAAAATTAATAAAATAAAATAGTCGTTGGCACAGTACTCTGTATATGAGTCAGATTTTGTTGGATGAAATCCATTCATCGCGCACGGCAGCCTCCCGTGTGCCTTACGAAGAGATGCGGGAGATTCGCTTCATGAAAAAGATAAGAGGCCAGATAAAAATATAGACCATATGTATGTACATGGCTAATAGCTTAACCTTCAAATATAAACATAAAACAAATGTAACTATATTGGTCTACCTACATACACTGCCTAGAAAACCCTTGGCACATTGGAACCTACCGTCTATACTCCCTTATAAGTCGAGTCCAACTGAAAACTGCCCCGACCTCGATTTATTCTCGCATAAAGCACCGGCAGATCTGGATCTCTGCAGTTTGTTAGGAGTAATCAGTAGAACAAACAACATAAACTCTGATCTGCCGGAGTATTATGCGACAGCAGATCAGGGTCTATGTTATTTGCAATTGGACTCGTATTATAAGTGAGTATAGACGGTATTTAATCCGACCATCAAAGTTACCAAAATCTTCTCAAGGCTGGGCAGTGAAAATGATCTCTAAGTGTCAAATCCATAAATGTTACGGTCCAAATGGACAGGGATCCAAAATACTTAGAGGCCGGATTACATTTCACGGTGTTTATCAGCCGAGACAAGCTGAGTGTGATAAGCCGGCCAGTCCAGTTCTATGTTGCTAGTGATATTTTACATGTCTGAGTAGTAATTAAATACTTAATGGTTTCTTTCTTTCTTTCACGTTGTCTTGCAAGCTTATATTGTGCTGTCATAATAGATAGAAGACCAGAATACTCAGAAACCGTATTAGATAGGATCCGCCATGCTTGTAAACTGAGACAGGAAGAGCATGAATAACCGGACAATCTAGGCCTTTGTTGCCAATTATGACATAGGATTTACAAGCCTGAGAATCTAGGCCTTGTTGCCAATTATGACATAGGATTTACAAGCCTGACAATCTAGGCCTTGTTGCCAATTATGACATAGGATTTACAAGCCTGACAATCTATGCCTTGTTGCCAATTATGACATAGGATTTACAAGCCTGACAATCTAGGCCTTGTTGCCAATTATGACACAGGATTTACAAGCCTGACAATCTAGGCCTTGTTGCCAATTATGACATAGGATTTACAAGCCTGACAATCTAGGCCTTGTTGCCAATTATGACATAGGATTTACAAGCCTGAGAGATAGGTACATATTTATGTAATTTAGAGAGTATCCTTTTTACGGCTTTTTGCCTTATTTATGTTGATGGCAAGAGTCCCATAAATATCCACATTTTAAACTGATTTACCAACACAAAATGGTCATTAAGGGTTATCTGTGGCATAAATAAGGAATGACAATGTTAACGGCCAGTGTAACAGTTTTAATACACTTCCCTTTCAAAACACTCACGAAATTTTTTAAAATGTTTTTACTGTTGGTTTTTTTTAAAACTAGCTTCAAAACACTCCAGAGTGTACTGAAACCAGCTTCAAAATACTCTTGAGTGTATTCAAACTGCCACCAAACCAGTTTCAAAACACTCGACTCTTTTTAAAAACACACCCCTTAACTTTTATACTAAAATAAACTAATATGACCATTTAATGGCGATTAATGTTTTGATTGAAAACATTTAAGACATAATATAGATGGAAGTAGGTATTAAGTATATTTAGGGAATATCTAAAGAAAAAAGAAACAGTGTTTATTTATTTTTTTTTGTTCTCTTTTTTAAATATTAATCACGATACTAAATACCAAACGCAGATTCGAATGAAGTGCAACTGATACATATTCGATGTATTTTATTTTCTATAGATCTATGACATACCTATGCTTGATTTTAAAAAATTCATCCGTTTTATGAAGCACACATTTGTTCAAAGACTAAATTTATTTTAGAAGTACGTGCAGTTTCAAAGTCAGTTGGAATATCTCATCAGGATTTTTCTTAATAATAATAATAATAATAAATATAACCTGGATTTTTGTGTGCCCATTTTGCCTGATTACTTAGTTATATTATTGTATTATTTTGCATGCATACATACATACATACATACATACATACATACATACATACATACATACATACATACATACATACATACATACATACATACATACATACATACATACATACATACATAAATACATAAATACATACATGCATGCATGCATACATACATACATACATACATACATACATACATACATACATACATACATACATACATACATACATACATACATACATACATACATACATACGTTTTTAAGTGGTCACAAAAGTATTTCGATGCATTATGGTTTAAAATTTTATCAAAATGTATTAATTATTTTACTATATAGAGCATACAATTTTGTTTTCCATGCAAGAAGATTGTGCAATAATGCGAATTCGGAATCTTATTGTGTCACGTATATTTAAAAAAAAAACAAAAAAAAAACCAATATGAAAGGGTAAAATGTTATGATTTGGGGGGGGGGTATAAGCAAAATTAAAGTTTTGCGATGATTGCAAATATGTCAAGAGAGTAACACTGAAGGTTTAAATCGATTCCCGAAAAAATAAATACTTACACTGACTGCGAATTTCCGAAATTGTAATTTTAAAAGGGATTTGTTTGCGTCTCCTAAGAAAGTTTCCAAAGCTTTTGAAAACTGAGTTTTAGCGATGTCCGGAGATATTATAAAAGGTAATATTCGAGCCAAGTAGAATCTTCACCACAGTAAATATTTTTGCAATAATTCTATAATAAGGAACGCAGATCGAATATTTGCACAAATAGCTAGAGAGGAATATTGGGGAGGGGGGGGGGCATTAATATTCCAACAGTGGAATATTCAATTTCAAAAACTTTATCTTCCTTGCAATAAGTTTAGTGCAATATTCATAAATATAAATTTTAGCGTTAATCGCATAATTGAAGAATATATTTGAAGTAAAACCTATTTACTTATCTATCTACTTACATATTTGAAGTAAAAACTATTTGCTTATCTATCTATTTACATATTTGAAGTAAAAACTATTTACTTATCTATCTACTTACATATTTGAAGTAAAAACTATTTACTTATCTATCTACTTACATATTTGAAGTAAAAACTATTTACTTATCTATCTATTTACATATTTGAAGTAAAAGCTATTTACTTATCTATCTACTTACATATTTGAAGTAAAAACTATTTACTTATCTATCTACTTACATATTTGAAGTAAAAACTATTTACTTATCTATCTATTTACGTATTTTAAATAAAAACTATTTACTTATCTATCTATTTACATATTTGAAGTAAAAACTATTTACTTATCTATCTATTTACATATTTGAAGTAAAAGCTATTTACTTATCTATCTACTTACATATTTTAACCTACTTTTTTAAAACATTTTGTATACATGTTACGAGCATCATTAGACTGTCAGGCGTTTATAAGTTTTTAATTTTGAAGCAAAACAATCTAAGATAACATGATGCCTTATAACGTCATGGTCAAAACTATATAAGCAGCATGTGACACATAGTCTAATAAAATTCCGTCAAGAATTATTATTATTATTATTATTATTATTATTATTTCACACTCTGGGCATTCAATTGAATTTTATTTCGAAAAGTGTTTGGAAACTAAAGGCAATGTTTTGAAACTAGTTGGAGTGTTTTGAAAGCGGGGAGTGTTTTCAAGCTCCTTCACCGGAGTAATCTGTATGTTCACTATTTTACAGAGCACAATAAGAAACCGATATGAACCTCGCCACACTTTGGTGGGACTAATGATGTCACAGAACTATAATCAAGGCAGCCAAAACGTTCGAATAGGGAGCGCTCTACAGATAGTACGTGCTTCTGAGCGAGTGACAGGTGTAAGATGAAGTTGTTTGCATTTGCAACATGTACAGTGGAGATAATGTTGGCATACCTCTATGCTACTTTCACGTACTTTGGCTGTAATTTCTTTACATATTGTACTTGTGGAAATTGTACATGATCTAAGCACACAGAAGACAGAAATGACCGCTCGAAAGTACTCGAAAAATCAGCCTGAATTATTCAAAAGTACACTATTTTCAGCAGTTATTAAAAAAGGGAAACGAATTTTGCCAGAGTAGGCAATACCAGCTTCTGAAAGTGCAATGAATGAATGACAAAATACATAAAAAGTACAAAACGTTATTGGCTCTTTTTTTTTTATATTTTACCTTTGAAGTCCAGTAAGTGAAAATGACCAAGCGGAGCTAGCAGTTTTTTGAGAGGTGCACATCTTAAGAAAGACCAAGCTGTATACTCTATAACCCAAATTGCACCCATCAATCATACACCAAAATAAAGGGAATTAAAAGTTCTTTTAACAATACCTAAGATATACAAGGTCTTTTATAAATAACCAGGACAACCAGTGAGGAAAACCTGGGTAATTCTTTTTCTTTAAAAATCTAACCCATGCAAAATACTAAACTGTAAAGCGCCACCATAACCAGTAAAGTGTAAGTTGTTACAGGTCAGAGCAGCGCCCAAACAAAGCCATAGTCATTCAGTACAATCCATAGCCCCAGAAGGTGTACTTATAAAACGTTTAGATCGCATGAAAACATTAACTTAGCAAGAAAAGTAGTGTGGGGTTATTTTCGTTAAGATGATTCATTATGCAAGAATAACAGTTATTGACGATTTTCGAAGTTCAAACAAATTTTGCACAAATTTTAAATGCTTGTCGGAACACGTGGGTATACACAAAGCGCGTCGCCTTTTGTTAAATTCTTTTCTAAATATTTAAGCAAACTCAACAAACCACGTGTAATCCCAATAATAGATTTGGGATATTAGTCTTACGGGCTAATTAATATTGTTTCCATCGCCATTAGGCGACAACATTGTAAACATTGTCATTGACCACCGTCGTTATTATGCAATATAGTCGAACGCTTCCGTTCAAAAGATCCATAGACAACCTCTGATAGAGTTGCAAGCAAGATATTGTGAGTAATAGACGGAGCTTTCACCGTTTCTCCTATAGACATTCACACATTCTTTTTAATTCAAGTGCAAGTGAGGTGCCAAAATGTGTTTATCCTAATGCCAGATCAGTTTTGTACTCAAATAAATCAAACATTAGCACCGATAAGTCATACACCGTTTTGCACATGGTTCTTCTCTTTTCTAAGTACGAATTTGGCGTTTTACAGTCGTATTGTACCCGGCACTATATAGCCAGGATTGTGCTGATGTGCCCTTAAACCAACAAACATGCATACATATGCAGAGTTTTTTGTGCAATTCATTATATTAAAAAAATGTTTAACTTTTCTTTTAGTCGGCACCATAATACATACACACATCCATCCATCCGTACGTACGTACGTACGTACATACATACATACATACATACATACATACATACATACATACATACATACATACATACATACATACATACATACATACATACGTACGTACGTACGTACATATATACATACATACATACGTACGTACGTACGTGCATACATACATACATACATACATACATACATACATACATACATACATACATACATACATACATACATACATACATACATGCGAATTTGGCGCCATACAATACTTGTCTATAATTTCCCCCGTGAACTTGAATACTGGCCTAAATGAGTGACTGCAAAGATATAGGATAACATAAGTATTCAAAGGCACGAAAAAGAACTTACAGTAATAAGACGTTCTTGCGTCAGAAACGCTGTCAACGTTATCAGCTTGAGAACGAATCTAGAGATAATCTGACATTTTGGGAGCCTGAGTTTACAGTGTTTAGAATTTCGATGGAAGATCAAGAAAGCTTGTCTTCTTTCTTAGTTATTTGAACTGTTTCTGGGACAAAAGGTTAGGTTCAGCATTCTTATGCCAGTGGGTGCATGCATATGTATGTGACAGACAGCTGGGCATATCATGTGAAAGGGTACGAACAAAAGACTGACATCTACTGGAAGAACATTTACCTTAAAATTTTCATATTCGGTAGCTACTTGCCAAAGTGAACGAAACTTATGCGAGTTGAAAGTAGATAAGAGCACAGACTGTTTACTTTTTTTTATCACACGTCTGCTAATGAAAATGCCTGACACAGTTTAATACATTTTTTTACATGTAGATTCTTTCTGTTTTACATTTTCATTTTAAACAGTATCAGCAACTCACCGTGTTTATCCTTTGTAACGTGCACCTAACAGCGAACAGATTAGACCCAGATCTGCCGCCACTTAAGGCGCCGGTATATTAGGATCTACGCTGATTGGTTGAAATCGATGATAAAACGATCAGCACAGACGCTGACATGTTGGTGCCTCATGCGACGGCATATCTGGGTCTATACTTTTTGAAGATGGATACATGTTATACATGTGTAAATACGGTGTACCGAGTTCTTGCAATGGCACAAATCGCGACCAAAAGTGATCAATGAGATGTATGAAATTGAAATAAAAGTGGACAGTGCTATTGCTGTTCATCTGGAGAATATCTAAAATTCTAACTATTCTATTCAAAGCTACGGGATGTCAGCTCAGTTTAGCACACCACTGTCGTTTCCTGTTGCCTGAAATAACACATTTAGGACGCACAATTTTCTAACATTGTTGAATATTATTTGCTGAGCCATATTTTAAGTTTCTTTAACTTAAAGAAATTATGTCCTTTACCCACGTTAACAAGATTGTCTTCACATGCAAATATGGGCGGAAATAGGGCTATTCACTTAATAAAAACAAAAAAACCCAAATGATTTCTAGTAGAGGAGTAGACGACGATTAACCCTTAAACATGATGACATGTGTATCGAACCAGATACTTCTGAGGTGCTAAGCAATTATATTACATAGCGGGAGAGGGGCGGCCGTAGTTCAGTTGGTAGGGCAAGGGTCGCGGGTTCGATACCCGCCCAGGACAGCCATGGTCGGCTGCCACGGTGTATCTAACTGAACCTTCTTTGCTACATAGTGGAAAACCTCGGAAAGTCACGCTCGGTCTAGGAGACAGGGGCTACAACGCTGGCAAATTTACAAGAACTTCTGAGACGATGAGAAATAGACTTTGTTTCTATCGCTAACCATATTGTTAAACCCAGGTGAAAAAACTCCCCACTTTTCAACAGCCTCATTATAAGCCCACGATTACAGACAATAGACGATAAACTCATTTGCAGAAGTCTATTATTAATACCTTGCGATGCATAAAACTAGTTGCCGTCTATTCGATTCAATTAATCTGACAGATAGGCAGTACCTTCCCTACCAGAGCAGCTCGGATTGATTATGGCGTGCGTTTTTGCGGTCTGACCAACCTAGTCTTTAGTGATTGAGATTCAGTTTGCTTTGGGGCGACCTGTTATCGGACCTTCGCCTAAACGTTGACAGTCACCCTTGCAAGCAATGGGATATAATCCACTACGCTCCTTTATTACCGTGGCCGTCTGTGCTGAGATTTCCTTGTTTTTCATGAGTACTCATAAACAAAACTACGTCATCAGCAACACATGTAACAATCTCCTACGCATCAATGAAAGTGTCCGTTTTATCTATTGATAAGTGACTATGTTTCGAAGAGAAACTTTGATTGGCTCATTCAAATAGTGGAAGGTCATGCTGGGTCCCAATGGTGAGAAAATTTTACTCTTTCTTGCAGTGATTGGCTAACCAGGGTTTTGTATCTTCATGAACAACGAGGAAATCTAAGCACAGGCAGCCAGGGGTGATTTAGGAGCGCAGCGGATTGTCGCCCGTGGCTTGCGACGACGGATGAGAGTATGTTGTCTGATATTCTCATATGAAATCGCCGAACGACAGAAACCTGCTAAAGAAGTCGTCTGCACATCTGTAATGTTCTCCTCTATCCGCCATCTTTGTTTTCATTCACTTCCGTATCAGAGGTGGTGTCAGATTTCAGGCAGAGAACAACGTTCGCGAACAATGTTCTTCTCGTTAGGACGAAGAAATACGAGACCGTTGTTCGCGTGACCCGAAACATGACTTGAACTTTAGTTTTTAAAAAAGGAGGACTTTATTGAAATTATTTATTAAATAATCTTCACTTTATCGAAACATACTTTTTCTTTCATCAAAAATTAAAAATGTGTATATCTTCAAATTCTTTTTCAAAATGTAATTTTATATTAGGCAAGAAGCGTTGTGCTTGCTCCCAGTCATGCTCACTTGTTAGCCATGCTGTCGCGTGTCTAGAAAGGAGAGTATAGTCCAATTGCTCTCCTTTACCCGACATACAATTAAATTTTCTTCCAATTTTGAAAATCTTGACAGTAATGACCCGACTTGATTTTTTTAAAGTTATTCTTGGAAATACTCAAGTACAATTTTTCCAGAATTAAAAAAAAAAAATGTTGTCCTGTACTATAATAGTTAATAAACAAGCACTTTGGAGAAATTACCACACAGGTGTTACTCAGTACAGCACAAGGACAGGATGTCATTGGCTGCCGCCTGAGGTTAACCTGTCATGACATATAAGATGCATGGATTTGTAGTGCTGCCCCTTGCCATCGCGCCAATCCACCCACAGACAATAAATGGTTACTATAATTAAACTGGCTATTCCTTCCGTACGGGTAACCAGTTGTCTTGTGGCATATATAAATCATAAAAATAAACAACAAAGCTCTTAAAGTAGAAATGTATAAATTGCAGAATGCATATGCTGAAGTATACACTTATAATTCAACTCAGGCTTTTTTGTAGAATGCATATGCTGAAGTATACACTTATAATTCAACTCAGGCTTTTTTTGTTGAATGCATATGCTGGAGTATATACTTATAATGCAGCTCAGGCTTTTTTGTAGAATGCATATGCTGAAGTATATACTTATAATTCAACTCAGGCTTTCAAACCTTTATATTTGTCTTGTACTTTTTACACGTTTCAATTTTATGGGCATTTAAGACACAGCAAACAGACTGTATACAACTCGGTTACATTTTCACTTGAGCTATGATGTCATTCTATCATGACCAAGGTCACCCAAAGCAACAGAACAGTGTTCAAAAGTGACGCTTATTTCACATTAAGCTCCCCCCCCCCCCACACACACACATTAATAACCCGCTCCATATTTAGAGCTCGACATTGAAAAATTAAGGTACAGAAAAGTTCATGAAACCTCCTTGCCGAATTTATTAGATTCTTTATGAGTCATGTATACCTTTATAAAGGTGTGCTTGTGGGTTGTTGTTGGTTTTTTTGGTGTGGTGGGGGTGGTTAATGATGCCTTGTTATATCTACTTCCTAAAAACAAATTAGGCACACATAAATCTACATAATGATTTTCACGTTTATTAAAGGGTATCGTTTCGTCACAACCATTTATGACTCAAACTAGAAGTAGTGCTGTTCCGAACAATCGATTCGGTGGAGTATCGGTTACTTTCAGTGAAATGATCAATGAATCAAGTACTATTTCTGTGATTGATTTTGGTCGAAATTCAGTTATGCACCATTCCATTTGTTTTGGACTCCCCAGTTTTGGTAAGGCATAATGTGGAAAAATAATAGAATATTATTAGATCATTGGTTGGTTAGCGGAAACTAATGATCGATCATGAAACCTTAACTGATTTCCTACTAACTAGAAGTGGGTCAACCGTGATAATTGAGCCACTTTTCCAGAACATGAGGGCGATTCTGAGAGTATAACTTTCCTGACAGTGAACTGTCAAAACCCTGTGATTCGTGATTACCACCAACTCTCTGCAACTCTTTAGTATCCTGCCCAGGTTTGGTGAAGTATAATGTGGAAAAATAATAGAATAATAATCGATCATCAGTTGGTTAGCAGAAACTAATGATCGATCGTAAATCTGTTGGTTAGCAGAAACTAATGATCGATCGTAAATCTTAACTGATTCCCACTAATTAGAAGTGGGGCAACCGAGGCGATGGAGCTACATTCCCTGAACACGAGGGCTATTCTGGGAGTATAATGTTCGTGACAGTGACGAACGCTCAAAAGCCAGTGATTCGTCACAACCATCAACCCTCTGGAACCCTTCAGTATCCTTTTCAGAGAACTACTGCAAGTCGCCAGATGGTTGAAATTTGTAGCTTGTGTGTGGTTGGTCTTGGTCGCGTGGTGTTGAACGGCACATTAACACTTGAAAGGTTACATCGTGCCGAGGCAGCTGGAGTAAAGAGTTTTGCTCAGAGACACACCACGACGGCCGACCTGGCCTGTTCTGGACAGGTTTCGAACCCAAACCTTTCTGGCAGCTAGTCCAGCAAGCTAGCTACTGAGCCACCGTGGGTTTTATGTTGTACTGTGAGGTAGCGATACATTCCACGATTTAGTAAGTCTTTACGTTTTGCTTATTCAATCGTGAGTTATATGCGCAACGTCTGTTAAAAAGTTCGGATCATATATTCCTTTGAGAATCTAAAATATGCAATACCCTACAATACAATATTTTTTATCTTATCTAATCACATTATGTTGTTTTTTTTCGCGTTCCCTCTTTCTTAGCCTCAATTTTAAGAAGACTTTGACTTTACTACTGTGTTACAATATTTAAGTGTTGTTGGTGATTCCTGACTGTCCTAATTAGCAAAACGTTATATTAAAAATAAATTAAAGACTTACAGCATTTTCAGTAAAATAAAAAAAAAATAAAAAAACGAAAAGGACATATATAGTCAATTTTTGTACATGTATCGCATTTATGTCACAACCGGTCGTCACCACTGTGCTGGAGCGTGGCATTGCGACTGACCTATCAACTATTCTCCACCTACTCGTTAACATATCAACTTCTACAAAAATTCGATATTTTCTTTCCAAAATGTACACATATACCTAACGGACACTTTTGGGTACAGGGTGAAAATTTGGTCGAAATTGGGCGAAAAAAAGTGAAATTATATCGATGTAAATTTGTACATGTTATATAGTAAACTTTATTAAGGTGTCATAGTTCTGTTTGGGAGTACTCGCGCTCGGACAAGCAGCCGTTAAACAATCGATTATGCAAGGCTGCAAAGGTGGCTGACAAACCGGATTGGTCAGCGATCCTCGTGAATTAATGATACGCCGTAGTTTACAGTTTCTGAAAGGTCAGTCATGGGGATATAAATATACTATGCTTTCAGATTTGCTGACTGTATCGGATACAGTAGTTAGGCTGTTGCAAATTTAGTTTTATCACACAATCTAAAAAGATGCTAATGTTATCCCTTTTCCAATGTAGTTAAAATCAAGGTCTATTTATCAATACATAGATCTGACAGACACCGATATGACGTCACGTCCTGTTGACCTTTTGATCACCAGTCAAAGTGCAGTTTACATACTACTTAAAGTGAAAAATGTCATTCGGAACATATTGTTGCTAACGATAACTCTCCTAACACAAAATGTTGCGCTTTTTCTGAGATTAAGAACATGAACTTTTATCGATGCATGTCAGATGATCTTACTGATCAGTAGATCCTGATTTTAATCAGCTTGTCCCTTTTCTATTACAATTTTTAAATGTTCTCGAGAAATAGTTGCAAACGCAATTGTCCGTGGTACCACGTTATAAGAAAAGTCACGAGGTCACAATGGTGTCATGGTACCGATTTCATATTGTGGATATTACTGCCGGAGATTTTGACGTGCAACCAATGCGATTGCACGTTATAAGTGTTTACATGTGTTAGAATAGGGTTTCTATTATCCTAACTATTCATCGGACATGAATGGTTCGGACAGTCGACAGTTTGGTTAATTGGGATATATGATTTCTTGTAGCATTGTACTGAGTACTCATTAGCCCGGGACGAATAAAACCCGGCATATACCTGGGCATCAATTTTCTTTGTTTGTTCCCTAATTAATCCAGGCATGAGGAGATAAAATCAACTCCGATATGAATCTCTGCTTCATTTGTTTCAAATAGAAAAGAAAAAAGGAACAACTCGTTGGTGCGGTCATTGTCCCTCATGATCTTTATCATCTTTATCATATAAACACCCTTTTTTTTTTTTTTAATAAGCCGCCAGATGAAATAGTGCAGGCATATCACCTGGTGCTGGTCAATTACACCTGGGTTATAAAAGTCGGATTCGTTATTTGGTAAAAGATATGCACGTGTTATTAGAAAATACGTACATAATTACATGTACTTTATATCTTTATACAGCAATGTACAATATGGTTTGTTGTATACTTCTTTCGATATTATCGTTTCTTTTTATTATTTACACACACACAAAAAAATATGTTTGGCTCAAAAGTCATTCAATGAATGTCCACATACTTCAACTTAGACAAAAAGTATTAACTGGGTTATTTCAATCGTTTTTAAGGTCGATCTTATTATAATAGTGGCCTTTTATAGTCATCTTGACAAGTGCACGATTAGTTTGATCGTGCCCTGAAAGTCTGGTTGATCACAAAAGAGTCTATAATCACAAAGCAAAAACGTGTATGTATTGCACTGTCTGATACAGTTTTAATCCATGGTGTAAAACTCGTCAAGAATTTGCCAAAATATCTAAACACGTTTTCAGCAGTACTTGGATAGGCATTCTCAAATACGATGCCGATTAGAAGAAAACAAATAATCCAATTAAAGCGTTTATCCAACCCAAAAGAGTATCCTACAAATAACTCATGACTTCCAAAGACGCTCCAAGTTGCGATTTTCGAACAACTTCTCAGCCATACCAGGGAGTCTCTCTCTCTCTCTCTCTCTCTCTCTCTCTCTCTCTCTCTCTCTCTCTGGGACAGCAGCATTCATTTTGAATTCAAAATCCAATATTAGCAATTTATAAAACTGTATAAAATAATCTGTAAAATATTTAATCTTAGATGCGTTTCAAAAGTTGATGAAAATCACCCCTAAAGCACGTTTCTAATTACTATAAATGGTCATTTGCACTTAAAAAATGTGAAACGATCTTTGTTTCGCATGTTAAACAAAGTGATAAGTTACTCATGTTAAACAAAGTGATAAGTTACCCATGTTAAACTTCTCCAGTCGATCGGAATTGCACTCGACTTTTCCGTCAATCAAACAGGAAACGATAATACCTCTATGTGATTATCGGCAGAAAACCTACAGGTGCTACGATTGTTGGAGAAGGTAACAATTCACTTGGTCAAGTATAGTCCGAGTTTCCTCTGACCTTTCCCATCACGTTTTTGATTAAGACATTTATGTTGGGTTGGAAGATCAGAGTGCATTACCTACTGAAAACCACACCGTAGCGGCGTAGGGTAGTCGCTTTAAACAAGAGCTAACAAATTAAGCGACATTTTATCGAACCCTATTTGCCTGATATCGACAAATAGAATATATACCTTCTCTGACATATTCTTCCATGCAGTATTGGTTAGTCCCACGATCGCCAAATATCGTGACAACAGTATTTTGATCGCAATAGACCCTTCCCCATCGTCGCAAGCCACGGGCGATAATCCGCTACGCTCCTTTAAACACCCGTGACTACCTGTACTGAGATTTCCTCGTTTTTCATGAGTGCACATACACAAAAAAAGTCATAGAAAAACAAAACGTAACAATTTTCGAGACATTAGTGAAAGTGCCCTTTTTATCAATCGATAAGTGAATATGTTTGGAAATGAAACTTTGATTGGCTCAAGCAAACAACGTGAAAGGTCATGTTGTGTCACAATGACTCGAAAAATGTATTCGCTTTCGCAGTGATTGGTTAAGTAGGTTTATGCATATTCACGAGAAACGAGGAAATCTCCGGACAGGCGGCCACGGGTGATAAAGAAGCGTAGCGGATTATCGCACGTGGCTTGCGACGATTTACAAAGCGAGTCCCCTATGCCGCTGCCGCGTGATTTCCCATCTTTTCGATAGGAAGCCGCACTAGCTCAATTGGTAGAGAGTCGGACTCGTATTTCAAGGGTCGCGGGTTTGATACCCGTCCAGGCCAGCCCGGGTCGGCTTCCTCGGTATGTTCGAGGGAACTGCACTTAGCTCCCCTTTCCTTGGCATGATATAGCCAATAATGTGTTAAAAGTGCCGTTAAAACCAACAAGACAAAGAAACGAACTCAATAGGGAATGTGCTCTGACTTTCCACACCAACATAACTGTCCAAATGTCTAAAACGGCGTGGGAAAGGTCAGTAGACTCTCGTACTACGTCAAGTAATGCTTGTTTAAATGCCCTCTTAGGTTGCGACTAGACAATGCAACCGATAGAAGCGAGATACGCAATAACCTGTACATATATAATAACAAGTGCACACCTGATTTCATCCCATCTATATTTCTGAACGTCTGCCAATGGCATATTGCTTATATTAGATACGTGTCTTGTACTTTCAGCATCATTCTAATTTTAAACGCGTGTAAACAACCTGTATCACTCGATGGCGTCACATTTGTTGTTTTCTTTTTTTTGGGGGGGGGGGGGGGCATTAAGTAAACTTTCTCTCCCAACTCTGCAAAAAATAGCCCGTATGTTTTGTAAATAGTCCAACATAAATAGAGACAAAGTCATATACCTCACTTGCGTCAAACGGAGACATAAAAAAGGATCTAAAATACAAAAATATCATCGTTTCGACCATACCTGGTCCCAAAACTGTTGTACTTGTGCTCAGAATCTATGACGTCCGCCTTGGATACTCCCTTAAATTATCTTGCATTTTATTTGTACTTGGTGCATACATGTGTCAAATTTCCATTTTATTTTAACTTGATGCATACATGTGTCAAATTTCCATTTTATTTGAACTTGATGCATACATGTGTCAAATTTCCATTTTATTTGTACTTGGTGCATACATGTGTCAAATTTCCATTTTATTTGTACTTGATGCATACATGTGTCAAATTTCCATTTTATTTGAACTTGATGCATACATGTGTCAAATTTCCATTTTATTTGTACTTGATGCATACATGTGTCAAATTTCCATTTTATTTGAACTTGATGCATACATGTGTCAAATTTCCATTTTATTTGAACTTGATGCATACATGTGTCAAATTTCCATTTTATTTGAACTTGATGCATAAATGTGTCAAATTTCCATTTTATTTGTACTTGATGCATACATGTGTCAAATTTCCATTTTATTTGTACTTGATGCATACATGTGTCAAATTTCCATTTTATTTGTACTTGATGCATACATGTGTCAAATTTCCATTTTATTTGTACTTGATGCATACATGTGTCAAATTTCCATTTTATTTGAACTTGATGCATACATGTGTCAAATTTCCATTTTATTTGAACTTGATGCATACATGTGTCAAATTTCCATTTTATTTGTACTTGATGCATCCATGTGTCAAATTTCCATTTTATTTGAACTTGATGTATACATGTGTCAAATTTCCATTTTATTTGAACTTGATGCATACATGTGTCAAATTTCCATTTTATTTGTACTTGATGCATACATGTGTCAAATTTCCATTTTATTTGTACTTGATGCATACATGTGTCAAATTTCCATTTTATTTGAACTAGAGAGCATAGGCCCTGTAGCCATGAAATTGAGCACAAATTGTACTCAGCTTCTAATTTTGAAAGCGTTTGATCTCCTATAACTTCCCTTTGATTAAAATTGGAGTCATGAAAATGTTGGTATCGTCTCATTGTTTCTGTGGCTCAGTGGTTAAAGGGTTGGACCATGATTATGTACCGTGGTGTGTCCTTGGACAACGCACTGTACTCTACTTGTCTTGGCACAATTTAAACTTTAATGTCTTGCTGTGTCGTGAAACACCAAACCATCCCATAGATAGATAGATAGATACGGTGTGCATGAAACACCAAACCATCCCATAGATAGATAGATACGGCGTGCATGAAACACCAAACCGTTCCAGAGATAGATAGATACGGCGTGCATGAAACACCAAACCATCCCATAGATAGATAGATACGGCGTGCATGAAACACCAAACCATCCCATAGATAGATAGATACGGCGTGCATAAAACACCAAACCATTCCATAGATAGATAGATAGATACGGCGTGAATGAGAGAGAAGTTAGGACAGCTAGATAAAATAGATGTATAGATAGTATAATAAGACATTATACACATTGATCTATTGATGTGATTGACAGATTGATTAAGATCGATAAGTAAAAATATACATAAGTTCACACGAACAAAAGCCGCACCGACCCAAGGTTTCATAGTTACATGTACTAAGATCAAAAATTCGTTTAAAGACGAGTAGTTAGATAGTAGTTTTGGTCTTTGACTAATATGGGCATATAAGGGGAAAAGACATCCAGGTCTAACTCTCATTTTATTTTAGACCATATAGATTCGTCAGAGAAAAAAAACTCATATGAAATATAGAGAAAGCGCTGAAAAACCACAAAAATACCATACAAAATTGTGACTCCACAAAACAAAAATCCAAGAAAAATGTATTCCATGACCCTCCCCCTTTCCTACCCTCTGTCCCCCCCCCCAAATAAAATAAAAAAACAAACAATTAAAAAAAAATGTACAAAAAATATCCCAAATTCAAAAGTATACATTTCCTAAACATAAGCAAAGAGAGGAACAGGACCTAAGTTGCCTCCTCATTTAGTGTAATATTAACGGTGCAGGACAATGCGAATGATATTTAGACTAGCTGCCAATCCTTCTGGCTTCCTATCTCAAGTGGAGTCGCGTTAACTCAATTGGTCGAGCGTCGGACTCGTAATCCAAAGGTCACGGGTTCGATACCCGCCCAGGCAAGTCAGGGTCAGCTGCCTCCGTGTTTCCTTGGGAAAGGCACTCAGCTACCATTTTCTCGGCATGATATAGCCAAAAATGTATTAAAATTACCGCTAAAACAAACAAAACAAACCTATATCATTTACTAGACTGCGGCCAGTCCCTTCGGCTCCTTAACAACCGAGGAAACTCACGACAGCTGGATTTCTTCACCCGCTGAACACATTATTATTATTATTATTATTATTATTATTATTATTATTATTATTATCGTCGTCGTCCTCGTCGTTGCTGCAATATTCAAACGGTTGTTGATGAAGATCCCAAATCTAGTAATTTCTTTCTTGAATCATCCTCAATAATCTTTCAACGATTCTCTCAAAGGATTCTCAAGCTATTCTGCCTCCCCCTATCCTTGTTCCCCCTCCCCTCTTTTCCCACACAAATACCCTGCCTCCTTCTACCCTTTTTCCCTCTCCAATATTTCCCTACACAAATACAATAAATGTAAATACCCTGCCTCCCCCTACCCTTCTTCCACCTCCCCTCTTTCCCGACACAATATGGTAAATGTGAATACCCTGTCTTGGTTGTAGCTGACGGATTTTATATCACACTCGCCTAATAATTTTCACACAAGCTTTAGAATTGCTAGTATATCCTCCATCCCACCTGACCCTCTTTTTTTTTTCTGCTCAAACTTAAAGGAAACTTGGGGGGGGTGCGCTTGTAGGAATTCAAGATGAAATCCTATGTTGAACAGAATAACTGTTATAAGTGGGTCGAATGTCGGATTACTAAAAAAAAAGGGGGGGGGGGAGGGAGAACAATTTTGTTTTTGTTCAGTACACTTCACACAGTTTGAAGTAAATTTGTCAAGGTGTCAGTTTCAAAATGGTATGTTCTTTAGATTTCAAAGATTTATTTGTCAAAATTTTTGGTACAATTACAAAATTCCTGCAACTCTAAATATGTTCCAACGATTTGCATGGGTTCCCTTTCGCTGATCGCGCTGTAAGCAAGGCGTATTACCATGTGGCAATGTTACTGTATTACCTCCCTTGGACCGCAATGGTTGAGAAATCACAGCTACGTAAACAAAGCCTTGTTTTTGCATTACGAGTTAAGGTTACGTTTTCAAAATTGCCATTGCGTGAAGAATTCTAAGCAAATGTATTATGTATTAAGTAGCTTTTTCAAATGTTTATATTGTGGCATTGACTCGGCAGCACTGCTGTTGAAAGATAAAGGATATTGTTGTGATGGCAGCCAGTCCCTCTTCCTTCAATCAAAACGGTTTCTTGTTGCTAATTGGTATAAAAACTTGATACCCATGCAAAAGAGTTTTCCTCTAACACGAGATATTCAGACATCAAATCGATTAATATTCTTTTAGCTGTTTTTATTCGTACAGATTTAAGAAAAAGTGTTAAGAACCTGAAACACACACACACACACACACACACACACACACACACACACACACACACACAGGTGCTCAATCCACTCAGTTTCGAATACTTAAGTGTATAAGTGCAAATATCATATATGACAGATTAACATGGGAGGTAAAGTTATAATCTGATCACAACACATACACGTCACAGACACACGTATATATTATATTTTTGACGTCATGACATCAGACACACAAGTAAAAAAATAAAGGTTCAGACACGACTACTACATACACCAACTGCACAGACAACCAAGGTGGGTCGGAGTGGCGGGTTACTACTATATTATGCAACACGATGGCATGCTTTGCACTACAAACCATCCAGCGTACTATATATTGTTCTGGACTCTTTGTAAAGTGCTCACCTTAAGGGATATTGGTACTGCAATAGGTTTGACATGGTGGGTGGGTGTGGTATAGCCATATATCACGTATAGTACGTAATAAGTGAAACGTTATAAATTATTAACTTGAAAAACTGTCATTTAAATGTGCAGGTACAATCTGTCTTGCGGAAAAGATATTTATAAGAGCTAAAATAGGCAATTTTATATTGCATTAGTGACGTTGAATATGACATGTATACATGTATATATCCCTGTGCTTTTCTACCGTGGATTCTACAGTGTAATGAATAAGCTACGTGTGTGTACAGAAAGACATGTAAGCGGAGAATATGAAAATATTCCAGACTATTCATTATGGGGATCATCATAATGTTTGGGACTGAAAATTGTGTCATTATTATTATTACCAAAATACATGTACAATTGTGTCATTGTCTTCATCATAAAATGCTGCTTATGACCAGTACAGGCCTCCCTACCTCTTTTTAGGAACGACTGTCGAGGTTGTTCAGGACTGACAAAATCCACTTTTTTTGGCAAACAGTATGTGCAGAAAAACAGCTCATGTTCAATTTATCCAAGTTTTACACAAAATCTACTTCTCCTTGCCACTAAATGGATTATTTATGACTGTCAGTGACATTTCTTTTTCGCTGCATACAGACTCCATATTGCTGCATTAAAGTATGTGGACAAAAAGGTATGGGATTGTTTTTATTATAAGTTATTCTTTCACACACTCACTGCTAAATGTTACCGGATACTTAACTGAAAGAAACGGGACATCACTATTACCATAATGTTTATCCATTTCTTCACAGAGTACCATCCCCCACCCACATGTACTGAATTGTGCATTACCAATATTCCTTAACGGTGCTGATCTTATGCAAGAGCTAATAATTGTCATAAATGCCATCCGTGAGTAAATCAAAGTACCAATGGTATTATTAGCAAGAAAGTAGTGGCTTATAGTAGTAAACAGTGTTGTACAGTTTTACTTAGTGATTCCCTTTTAACAGACATTGGGGGAAAATGAAGAGAAAAAAAAAATGACAAAAAAAAAATAAAATAAATAGTAAGAACATTTTGGCGATCTGATCTGTATCCAAACTCACACCTCACTTCGTATCGATTGAGTCAGAAGTCCTAGAACTACACCATTACTGCTCGCACGCAATTTGGAGATAACAGTAGTATTTTATTTGGTACACGTAACTTCTCTACTTCTCAAATATATTGCATATAAAACAACAGGCCTGCCAGTTGTAGGAATTATTACCTGTTCATTATGAAGGACAAAAATAACACATACACACATTACACCTTATATATGACTATAACAATGAATGGGGATGATAAAATTGAATGAATTGGATAGTTTTCCACGTATAACATTTTTTAAAAAAATAAAATTGTCACATAAAAAACTAATATGGCGTTCTCTCTGTCATTTTGAACATAACCTGGCAAAAAATGAACATAACTTGGAAAAAAAAAAAACAAGAGTCTATCGAAGGGCTGACGCTCTGCTGGGCGAAAAGAATTTCCAGAAATTCAAGATAAGACCATTTCTTCCTTGTAACTGTCAAGTGTTGAAACAATCTATGATATTCTTCAGAGATAGCAAGATTTTAAAATTAGCTGCTGTAGTGCACATATTGGATGTCAGCTTGGCACCATTTTCATTTAGGACAAAGTAAATATCTTTAGAAGTCTTTTGGTGAAATCCCCATGTCATAATGATCATCCCATTCAGAGATAGTAGTAACAACAAGATCTTTAAGACAGTCGTCGTGGCAGCCACATTGGATGTAAGACTGGCACAATATTCATTAGGACCAACTAGATATCATAAGAAGTATTTTGGTGAAAACCCCATGCTCATATTGCATTCCATTTGGAAAGAAGTTGAGATAAAAATATTTTCAAGATATGACTTTCCATTCAGAAGGAGTAGCAACAACAACATTTTGAAGATCGGCGCTGTGGCGGCCATATTAGATGTCAGATCGGTACCATTTTCATTCTGAACCAACTAGACATCATAAGAAGTCTTTCAGCGAAAACCCGATGTTGATATGACCTTCCATTCAGGAGAAATAGCGATAAACAAGATTTTTTCATATCGCCGCCGTGGTGGCCATATTGGACGTCAGATCAAAACTATTTTAATTCAGAACCAACTAGAGATCATAAGAAGTATTTTAGTGAAAACCCCATGTTGATATGACCATCCATTTAGGAGGAGTAGTGATAACAAGATTTACAAGATGGCCGCTGTGGCGGTGATATTGGATGTCCGAGCAGCACCACTTTCATTTAGGACCAACTAAGCCATGGGATGAATGTGTGTAAAGTTTCATGGGAATCCTCCATGTAGTTTAGGAGGAGTAGCGATAACAAACTTGTGCTAACGGACGGACGGACGACGGTCAACAGACCATCAGATAAGCTTTTCTGGTATATGACCGGTAGAGCTAAAAAAAAATGCATGCATCAACTAGTTTTAATTCCTGTGTCCAGTTTGTCACCCAGATGTCACAGAAACGGTATATCATAATTCACGTGATCCGTGACATAAAAATGGATTTCATATGCATATGTGCAATAACAAATTTTATATACAAAACTGACTGTCTTAAAGAAAATCCCCTTTTTTCCGGAAGTATTCAACATGTTTCTAGAAGATTCTAACCACTCATATTTGTAGCTGTGCTAATATGATATACCTCAACTGTCACCATTTTTTTAATTTTTTATTTTATTTTTTTATTTTTTTTGGAGGCAACTGTGCTTATAATAGCCATGTGCGCTAATGTTGTATCCATCGACCCAATAGCGGATGTTATCGCTAAGATCATTCAAGGATTCCATATAAAACTTGTACTGTCCTCAAACACTGTAAGTAAAAACTAGTTAAAACTAGCATTGCTTTCCATGCTTGTGTTATGTTTATCTATTACTCTCTGCTATTACTGTACACTGCACAATAGTACCAATTTGCATGTACACTGCACAATTGTATCACTTTGCATGTACACTTCAAACATCTATATAATTTAATATGCTATATTTGCCAAAAGTAAAGGCAGGAAAACAACTCACAACATGACATACAGACATACGGAGGAACAGATGAATCGACAGAATATAGTAGAACAAATGGAAAGACAGATGGATGTTCTTTCACCACCACCAAAAATGCACCCCATATCTTTTACACTAATTACATTTTTGTCTGTTATCTAATAACTTTTGAAAATACCGAATATAAATGTACTATTGTCGACTAATTTACCATAGGCCAAGATAAAGTCTTGATCACTGTGTCTTAGTACAAAGCTGAAACTAATTCAGAGGATCGATCACTAAAAAGAAAAATCCACAGTAATTTATATCTCTTTCCTATTAGATAATTTACACAGGAGTATGTCACAGTGTAAAACAATGAATAATTTCACTAATTATGTCCATCTTTTGTAATACCTATTTGGTCTAGAAAAGGTATCGGTGTCCATCTTAGTAATACCCATTTGGTCTAGGAAAGGTATTGGTTTCCATCCTTGTAATACCCATTTGGTCTAGGAAAGGTATCGGTGTCTATTTAGGTAATACCCATTTGGTCTAAGAAATGTATCGGTGTCCATCTTTGTAATACCCATTTGGTCTAGAAAAGGTATCGGTGTCTATCTTTGTAATACCCATTTGGTCTAGGAAAGGTATCGGTGTACCTCACTGTAATACCCATGCTGTTTACCGGTTTATTTAAGTACCGGTCTGGACAAGTTCAATGCCATAGGAGAGAGAGATTGGTAGACGATAGACATTTACATTATAGCAGGGAAGTAAAACTATACAAAACAATGAAAACGTCAAAACTAAATAAAAAAAAACAATGTAATAGAAGATTTAACACTTGTGCAAGAAGAGACCTAGCATAACTGTAAAGAGAGAGCAAATACATCTTTCAACTAGAAGTACAACAGCCTTGAACTGTTGAGCGTGACGACAATTTTAATTTTTATTGTCACCCCGAGTCACTCTTTGTCTGTGTGTATGGTCTTTGTATATATTCTTTATTGTCCTCCGAGGAAGACCTTTGTTAGGTAGAAATATAGGAAAACTTTTTTTTCTTACAACCTTACAACATTTTGTGCCATATATTGCTGATTTGTTGATATCATCAGTCAGTAATTCAACAGAGAGAAAGTGGAAATTTAATTTTGGTATCGTTGCATTTACCGTCTTCAAAAATAACTATGATAAATGTTGGGAGTAGTACTGACTCATAATAATTTTATGTTGCATCTGAGATCTGCACACTATACAAATAACACGAACCAACATGACTTTGTATCAAATGCACAGACATCACCATCTTGGACACATATATAAACTCAGACAAACACCAGCACACTGACTATATGGGTAGCCAAGCATGAGCATACAAGTATGATATGTTGCTAAGCAGCAGACGGACATGTCTACCTGTTTTGCGGCTGTTGTCCGAGCTCTCGCCACGGAATACCCACAGATGAGAAAGCATCTTCAGTCGTGTTGTACCTTGACAAATTATCATATTTGTTAAATTTTGGAAATAATATTATATTTATTTAGCTTGAGCATCAGTTCCATAAGAATGCTTTGTTTCTCTATATCATCAAGAATAACGAGGAGAGGAAACATGCGATGCATGTGAAGAGAATGTCGGTGATGTTGTGTAGAACAAACTTGCTATTTAATCGGCTGGAGAGAGAGAGAGAGAGAGAGAGAGAGAAAGAGAGAGAGATCATAGAATGACATATTAATGGGAAGTTCCTTCGTTTCAGCTCTCACCTCCTACGCCCATACTCTTTTTCAAGAGTTCTTTACCCAAAATTGTGATGATGAATATGTTCAGACTTTGTTCTAAATATATTTTCTTTGAACTCTCGTTTTCTTTTATCACAAATGAACATGTATTCCAAAGTGGAAGATTTGTCTACGTTTCGGTCCTTTCGCAAAGGAGAAAAAGAATGACTGCAATACATGATTTTGTTGAAAATGCTTTGATTAGAAAGAGAGAAAATGGGATTCATTAATGCAAAGCTTTGATAATGTATCTCACTGAAATATTAATGAGTGTAATTAGCATAAAAATTACAAGGCATATATGTTCATTCTCTTTGCCAACTATTGGGAAACCAGCTTGTTTGTTTAATTGTTTCTTTTTTATTGTTCTTATTTTTTGTTATTTTTCTACACCCCCTGAGGGATAATGGTCCTTTTTTCAAATAGAAAATGATCATAGGAATGTACCCAAAAATTACGACTAGTTCCCTGTGATTGTTTATGTGTAACAATTCTTACTTTTACAGCACTGACAGGGGTCCAGTTCACCAAAAATTGATGCTGGACGTCATTCTGAGGCTTGAGATTAGTACAGTGATTTTAGCGAAATCATCTGTGTGACGTTGTTTGAGGGTACCTTCCGAATTGATTTTATGACCTTTTGGAGATGATCCTTTTCTTTGATGGTGACGACATGATACTATACATGGCAATCGTAAAAGAATTCATGGCACAAATCTGTCAATGAAATCAATGACCCCCCCCCCCCCACACACACACAAAGAAAACATTTAACATAAAAAGGCGCTCACCTCGAATGAGACTGTTGCGAAAATCTCTAAATCAGCTTAAAATACTTGTAGCTGAAATTGGGAATGGGTTTGATTAAATTTTATGATGGAACTCTAAGAAAACAAGGGAACATTGAGTATTTGGATCGGGGGTGGGGGCGGGGTCAATTACAAATCACGTTGAATAGAAAAACCCCTTTCCCCAACGTCGTTAGACAGAATATCGCTCTATCATAAGATATACGAGTACCCTGCCCTTTATTTTTTGCGCCGAAAAAAAAAATGTTCTTGTACCTCAAAATTTTTTAATGCATAAAAATCATACCATGCCCTCAACACCCCCACACACCCCACCCCGATTACACCGCACCCCTCTCTTTGACCACATCCTAACCTGCTACAGGTAAAAATTGGGGATAATTCATTTTTAATGACAATAGTACCGGTCACTTCAAAGACTCCAAGTTATTATGGGGTTGAAATCTCAAAGAATTAAATTCCACAATTCAATAAGCGTTAGCGGAAATTTGAGAAAATACATTTAAATGAAAGACGTGGTGTTATGTATGATGTTTATATAATGTTGTATATGTGTTTTGGGAGGTTATAAATGTTTCTTCACTTTAATATTTGCTTAAATCTTTATGTTTGTTAGGAAAAACATATATAACTAGTGTCCTTGAATTAGGCTGTTTTGATCAATATGTTTTCTCAATTTGAAGGTCAAGGTTGATTTTGTTTACAGTTAAAATTCCATTAAGATGACTCATATTCTAGAACATTCTGTCATGTGACCAATCTTTATATATATCATGTTTGGTAGACATTTTGTTCAGTTCGACATTACCATCAGTCTTGTAAAGAGCTATTACAGTTGTGAAAATTCATTCCAAATTCTAAGAGAGGAATTATTTTAATTATTCATTGGATTATTAACAGTGCTCACAAACTTTTGGATTTTGGATTTTAATTGACAATTTTGGAATTTATGTGAACTTATTCAGAGATTTTGGATTACTTCATTTTGACTTCAGCACATCAAGATTTCTAGTACATCAGGACTTTGGAGACCGTTGGCACATAATAACATTCAAGGACACATTCTATATTTAGGACTTGTGATTAGAACAATCATTCTTATTGGATTATTAGGATACATAAACACATTACTGTAAGTGACTTTTTGATTTTTCATTTTAATTATCTAGTAATAAATTGCTTGTTGATTTTTTACTTGATTTGTTGGTTTCACTTTCTTTCTGTTACATTTTTCTTAGGCCATAGAGTCGTAACAGAAATTGGGGGCTCGTCTTCTGGGATTGAATTTCTTTAAAGCATATTAGAGATATTAAATTTATCTTTGAAATTCATATTGATTTTGTTTTGGAATTTTTTTTTTGTCTTTGGCAAAGATTTTTAATAAAGAAATTTGTTTTGTGTGAAACCAACAAGCATTTACAATGGCATCTAATGTTCAGAATTTCATAAAACCTCTGCGGGAGGGGATAGAGTGCATGAGAAAGTCAATTGAAGAGTTCAAGAGGCGCATCCATAGTGATGTTAAAACCTATCTTGACGAGCAGAATGTGGAAACTTTGGAAAATGCTGCTCGTATGGCTGATGATTATTCCTTGACTCACAAAATTTCATTTGGCAATAAGTCGTCCTCTCAGCAGTTTTCTGGTAAAAAACCATTTCAATCTCATTCGAGTACTTCCAAATTTCACAACAGCACAACTGTTAGGAATCAAACATCTGATAAGACTGATCAGAAATCCTTATCTCTTCCTACGTGCACTTATTGTAAAACGAAAGGGCACGTTATTTCTGATTGCTTCAAGTTGAAAAATAAGCAACAGAGAAAAGACAGAGCTTTTCCAAATGCTCTTATTTCTACGAGGTCAAGGTCACGGTCTTGTATTGAAAGCAATACATTTGTTGGGTCAAACAAACCCCAGTCTGATTCTATTTTGGAGGCTTATGAACCATTCATGTCAGAAGGTTCTATATCACTTATTGGTGATTCTGCCAAACCTATCCCAATTAAAATATTAAGCCCAATTAAAATATTAAGGGACACTGGAGCTTCTCAGAGTCTTTTATTATCAGGTACTTTGCCTTTGTCTGAGGAGTCTTCTTCAAGTGAAAGTGTTCTTGTTCAGGGAGTTGAGTGCGGCTTTGTAAATGTTCCTCTCCATTGTGTAAATTTGGCATCAGACTTAGTTTCTGGACCTGTGACTGTTGGGGCAGTGACTTCTTTACCCATAGAGGGTGTTCATTTATTACTAGGCAATGACCTAGCTGGAGATAAGGTTGTGGTTAATCCACTTGTAACTGACAAGCCTTGTTTGGATCAGAAATTTGATCCTGTCGAAACTGAAATCCCTGATTTGTACCCTGCTTGTGCAGTTACTAGAGCTATGGAAAAAAGAGCTCTTGAGAGTGATGTTAATCAGGATATTATTCCTTTAGCTGACACATGTATTGGTCAGTCTTTTGATGAGGTCACTTTTTCCTCAGGTATTGATCAATCAAATGGTATTGATCACAGTGATCCTCTTTTGGCAACTCATTCTCTTTGTTCCACTCAGGGTGACAAACGACAATCTCTTGTCGTTGAACAGGAGCAAGATCCCGAGATATCTTGTTTGCTTCAGAGGGCTATTAATGAAACTGAAGCCACACAAGTTCCAGTGTGTTACTTTGTGAAAAATGGGGTCCTTATGAGGAAATGGAGACCACCTGATGTACCCGCTGGTGACGAGTGGTCAGTGAGCTATCAAATTGTTGTTCCTAAGTCATATAGACAGGAAATTCTTAATTTAGCCCATGAAACTCCTTTGGCTGGTCATTTAGGAGTCCGTAAGACTTATCACAAGATCTTGAATCATTTTTATTGGCCGAAACTCAAAAGTGATGTTTCTAAATACTGCAGATCTTGTCACACTTGTCAAATGGTAGGAAAACCCAATCAGAAGATACCTAAGGCTCATCTGCAACCTATTCCTGCATTTGATGAACCATTTAGTAGAATAATGGTAGACTGTGTTGGTCCTTTACCTAAAACCAAGTTAGGCAACCAATACTTGTTGACCATCATGTGTGCATCTACAAGATTTCCAGAGGCAATTCCTCTGAGAAATATAAAAACTAAAACTATTGTGAAAGCTTTGGTGAAGTTTTTTACACTTGTTGGCCTTCCCAAATCTGTCCAGTCAGATCAAGGGTCAAATTTTATGTCTGGAATTTTCCAACAAGTTATGCATGAATTAGGCATCCAACAGTTTAAATCTTCTGCCTATCACCCTGAAAGTCAAGGTGCTTTGGAAAGATTTCATCAAACTTTAAAGAATATGATTCGATCATATTGCTTTAATACAGAAAAGGATTGGGATGAGGGTGTTCATTTGTTGTTGTTTGCTGTTAGGGAATCAGTTCAAGAGTCGTTGGGTTTTAGTCCCTTTGAACTAGTTTTTGGTCATACTGTCCGTGGACCACTGAAATTATTGAAAGAGAAACTTCTTTCAAATGAAGACTCAAAGATTAATCTTCTTGATTATGTTTCTGATTTCAAATACAAGTTGTTAAAGGCCTGTGAAGTAGCAAGAACTAATCTTCACACTACCCAGTCAAAAATGAAATTAAGGTATGACAGAAATTCACAGGAAAGGAGTTTTAAACCTGGTGACAAAGTTCTGGCTCTCTTTCCCATACCTCAAAATCCTCTTCAGGCTAAATTTTTTGGTCCTTATACCGTTGAAAAGAAAGTAAATGACTTAAATTATATCATTAACACTCCTGGGAGACGGAAACAGAAACAACTTTGTCATATAAATATGTTAAAGGAATATTTTGACAGAGATAGCTCAGCTAATTATTCAGTTAATTTAGTTGTACCTGTCCCACACAGTGAAGATATCAACGATGGAATACGATCAGACTATAGTGACTCTGGTATAACCAATCTTCGGAATTCAGAAATATTGAACAACCTAGACCAGAAACTTTCACATCTACAACAACAGGAAGGAAATGAACTAAAACAGCTATTACATGACTATGAGCACTTGTTTCCTGATGTTCCAACACGAACAAGAAAAATTTATCATGACGTTGACATTGTAGATTCTGCGCCTGTGAAACAGCATCCTTATAGGATGAATCCTCTCAAACAGAACTATTTGAAGAAAGAAATTCAGTATCTACTGGAGAATGATTTCATAGAACCAAGTAAAAGTAACTGGAGTTCACCATGTATTCTTGTTCCCAAGCCAGATAATACATTCCGTATGTGTACTGACTATAGAAAAGTCAACAGTGTCACCAAAACTGATTCATTTCCAATCCCAAGAATGGACGATTGCATTGATAAAATTGGAAATGCGGAATATGTCACCAAGTTTGACCTTTTAAAAGGATTCTGGCAAATTCCACTCACGGAAAGGGCAAAAGAAATTTCAGCATTTGCAACTCCAGATGGACTTTATCAATATAAAGTCATGCCGTTTGGAATGAAAAATTCGCCTGCAACGTTTCAACGTCTGATGAACATGATAACATTTGGTCTTGATAATTGTGACGCTTATATCGATGACGTCATTATCTACAACAACACCTGGGAAGATCATTTGGAAACCATTCGAAAATTCTTCGATCGACTCAGTGATGCGAATCTGACAATTAATTTGAGCAAAAGTGAGTTTTGCCATGCTTGTGTCACATTTTTAGGACATATTGAGGGACAAGGTCAAGTTAAACCTATAGAAGCTAAGGTCAAAGCTATCTCTGAATTTCAGGTTCCAATTTGTAAAAAGCAACTGATGCGATTTCTAGGTATGGCTGGATATTATCGGAAATTTTGTTCCAATTTTTCCAAAATTGCTGAACCTTTGACAAGTTTATTGAGTAAGAAAACCAAATTTTATTGGTCTGACAAGTGTCAGGAATCTTTTGACAAGTTAAAGGCCATTCTTAAGAATGCACCAGTTCTTTCTGCACCAAATTTTAGCCAATCATTTAAATTATCTGTTGATGCAAGTGATGTAGGAGTTGGTGGAGTATTGATTCAGGAAGACAAAAGTGGTGTGGATCACCCTGTGTTATTTTTCTAAAAAACTAAACAAGCACCAGAAAAATTATTCCACAATTGAGAAGGAATGTTTGGCTTTGATATTGGCTTTACAGCATTTTGAAGTGTATGTTACCTCAGCTCTTTCTCCAATTATTGTGTACAGTGATCACAATCCCCTTACTTTCATCAACAAAATGAAAGACAAAAATCGGAGATTGTTGAGATGGAGTTTGATATTGCAGGAATATAACATTGACATTAGACACATCAGGGGAAAAGACAATGTGATTGCAGATGCACTCTCACGTGCCTAGAAATGTAATATTGCTTGATGTAATTAAGTCCAGTATCGTAAAACATGTTCTTATGTAATTTTGGTTATTGTAGTATTAGATATATATTCAAAAGAAAGCTTTATTATATAAATCTTTCTTTTTCTTTATGAGGGGAGGTGTTATGTATGATGTTTATATAATGTTGTATATGTGTTTTGGGAGGTTATAAATGTTTCTTCACTTTAATATTTGCTTAAATCTTTATGTTTGTTAGGAAAAACATATATAACTAGTGTCCTTGAATTAGGCTGTTTTGATCAATATGTTTTCTCAATTTGAAGGTCAAGGTTGATTTTGTTTACAGTTAAAATTCCATTAAGATGACTCATATTCTAGAACATTCTGTCATGTGACCAATCTTTATATATATCATGTTTGGTAGACATTTTGTTCAGTTCGACATTACCATCAGTCTTGTAAAGAGCTATTACAGTTGTGAAAATTCATTCCAAATTCTAAGAGAGGAATTATTTTAATTATTCATTGGATTATAACAGTGCTCATAAACTTTTGGATTTTGATTGACAATTTTGGAATTTATGTGAACTTATTCAGAGATTTTGGATTACTTCATTTTGACTTCAGCACATCAAGATTTCTAGTACATCAGGACTTTGGAGACCGTTGGCACATAATAACATTCAAGGACACATTCTATATTTAGGACTTGTGATTAGAACAATCATTCTTATTGGATTATTAGGATACATAAACACATTACTGTAAGTGACTTTTTGATTTTTCATTTTAATTATCTAGTAATAAATTGCTTGTTGATTTTTTACTTGATTTGTTGGTTTCACTTTCTTTCTGTTACATTTTTCTTAGACCATAGAGTCGTAACACGTGGTTTACAAATCAAAAATAGTCAACTGAATATAGCTGTTAATACGATTTTTAAGATTGACAAAAACTGTTTGTGTGAGATGGTGGATGAGGTCGGGTGAACTTAAATGATATAGAAGTACAAAATGAAAATTAATCAAAGTTCATGTGAAAATTATAAGTTTCTCGAATGAAATTTTTAAATTAGAATTTTTAAACATGTGAAAAAGTGTAGACATTTTTGGCTCTCACGAAAGCCGCTGAAAGCAAAGTAACCAAACAGCTGAGTTGCAAAAGAACAAGGCCGGGTTTGAGAAGAATTCATCCCCCACAATGGTCTGTGCATGCCCGGTCGTCCAAGTCTATCCAATATGACATTATCGTATCAGGGTGGTTTCGACAGTGAATTTTTCCACAAACTATGGATTTTCATAGAGTTTGTGAACTTGTGGCGTAACTAACAATATTGTGGGTTTTTTTCCCCCCTATTTTGTTTATGAAATCTCTTTTTAACTTATAGTTGCTCTCTCTCTCTCTCTCTCTCTCTCTCTCTCTCTCTCTCTCTCTCTCTCTCTCTCTCTCTCTCATACGAGCTTTAATTTTGATCCTCAAGCTGATGACTAATTTACTAAACTGTAGCTAATGTTGGGCAGCACGTATAGATACATATGACATATGTTATATGACATACGGAATAGTACTGGATGTATAAAAAAAATGCGGTACTCATGCATACGGCGAATTTGAGATTGCTGTAGATTTTTCGATGAAAATTGTGCATATTTTGTTAAGTTATTGTGGTCACCCTGTATAAAGTTACAGTTCTATTGTACACGAGTTCGGAATTACCTGTGGGTTTGTTATAAATGAGACGTTGAATGCGAAAGGTTAGAGAGAAAAAAGAGAAAGAGAGATTCTGTGTGATTCAGTGTCAATACCTCTGACACATGGTCCATTCATTCAAACTACGAGCCTAATTAGAACACGACATACGGACGGTCTGGAAAGTTTAATGGATGACTATAAAAGGAATATAACTTGTAAAACCGCATTATACATTTTGGTTAAAAATTAACTTTTACGTGGAGAGCATTGCCGAATCTATGCGCAAATAATCTTTTAAAAGGACGTATTATAAGATTCTCTGAATCAAAATTTTCTGAAGAACTGAGGGAAATATTCTTTTAACGTCCGAAAACCCCAATAAAGAATACAGTTTTAAAACCCCAATAAAGAATACAGTTTTAAAACCCCAATAAAGAATACAGTTTTAAAATCCCTATAAAGAATACAGTTTTAAAACCCCAATAAAGAATACAGTTTTAAAATCCCTATAAAGAATACAGTTTTAAAACCCCAATAAAGAATACAGTTTTAAAACCCCAATAAAGAATACAGTTTTAAAATCCCTATAAAGAATACAGTTTTAAAACCCCAATAAAGAATACAGTTTTAAAACCCCAATAAAGAATACAGTTTTAAAATCCCTATAAAGAATACAGTTTTAAAACCCCAATAAAGAATACAGTTTTAAAACCCCAATAAAGAATACAGTTTTAAAATCCCTATAAAGAATACAGTTTTAAAACCCCAATAAAGAATACAGTTTTAAAACCCCAATAAAGAATACAGTTTTAAAATCCCTATAAAGAATACAATTTTAAAACCCCAATAAAGAATACAGTTTTAAAACCCCAATAAAGAATACAGTTTTGAAATCCCTATAAAGAATACAGTTTTAAAATCCCTATAAAGAATACAGTTTTAAAACCCCAATAAAGAATACAGTTTTAAAATCCCTATAAAGAATACAGTTTTAAAATCCCTATAAAGAATACAGTTTTAAAATCCCTATAAAGAATACAGTTTTAAAATCCCTATAAAGAATACATTTTGATTGAAGTTACTTATGTTGTTATTTATTAGAGTTCGAATTTTCGAATTCTCTCTCTCTCTCTCTCTCTCTCTCTCTTGTTTTTTAAAATGTGTAGCTGTTTATACAAAGCATCTCGAAAGATTTTTTCTTTTCGAAATGTAATGCTAAGTTTAAAACTCGACCTCTGGAGACAGTTTAGCATCCTATGAAGTTTCAACTTGTGCTTGAATGATACAACAGGGAAGAAAGTCATGCGACTTACCATGGTGACTGCGTGCCTGAGTTTTCGATAGAAGTGTCTTCGTACTTGGACATCTTATCTTTCATCTAACTCGGGTTATCTCCTTTTTGAGGGGGCTTGAATATAATGTCCCTTTTTGAGCCTGGCTATCTCCCAATCTGGGCGTGGTTTTCACAAGTTGACCGAATGAACCTCCGCTGATTGCTCTTGTTTCTACAGAAGTTAAATTTCATTGAGTAAGTTTTAGAAAGTTACCCTTGAATCAAGAATTCCAAAATTCATGCCACGCATGATAGGAGGAGAAACTAATTCTAATAAAACTGCGCGCCAAGCAAAAACGGGACTTTGTGGAAAAGGTATTTTCTGAATACTAGGGAAAAGGTTTGTAGCAAACTATGGGTAGTCGGAGAGGGTACACTCTAATCAAGAAAACTTTGGCGGAAGGAAAAACTAATCGTATCATAACGAATTTATAAAAGGGAATCATCGGATCAAAGGGAGATAACCCAGAGTTGATGCAAGAGTATAAGGTTATACTATCGGGTGAGGTATCATTTTCTACGTTTCTTGCATGCTGTTTCATAAACGGAATAAAAGACCAACAAAAATGAGAACTGTCACTCCTTCACTTCTTTTTTTTTCTGCCATCACTTGATGTAACTCTGAATGTAATTATACAGTGGCGTACTAAGGGTGAATGGCGCCCGGGGCGACAATGATGGCCCAAAGGGCCAGAATACGAGGCCCGAATTTTTATCAGCTGTTTTGGCGCCCCAAGACCTCTGGCGCCCGGGGCAACCGCCCCCCGTTAGTACGCTACATTAATTATATGTGAATAAATTCTCAGTGACAGAGCTGTACATACTATATACAAGCAGATTGATAAGCGGGAAGGCAGACATACAGAGAAAAGGACGGATACATTCAAACACACCTAACTATACAGCAAGCAGTACAACACATGACATAAAAACTGACTATACACCTTCATATTTAGCATTTTAAAAATGTGTCCAAAATCGCACGTTCATAAACTTCGTAAAACTGTTCATAGTTTCAAAAAGCTCCACAAATATGAAGAAATCAATCATGACAAGATTATCTATTTGCATATTTCAAGTAAGTAAAAGAGAAAAATCGTTTTACCGACATAATATAGTTTGGATATTGTCATGGTTTAAAGGCACTACGACTAGAACTGAATTTGAAAATAGGAAGTTACATACAGTGTTTATCAGTAGGTGTGCTCCTTTTGAAAACAACTGAGAATCTTTGGCAATACATGCCAATTCTCGAACCTTAATAATAAAAGAAACTGAGATTTTTATTCAAACTGATTTCTTTACAATTTGTATGAAAGTTAAAGTATTGGGGAATTTATATATCGCACAAATAATAATCGAAGAGATTTGAAAGACAATACAAAATGTGAACAATAATATCTTGACAGTTCAATAATATCTTGACAGCTCAATAAACACGTCTAAAGACCGTCAATTAGATGTGAAATTTAGATGTACAGTTCACACGACGTGTGTGTTCGTAGTTTAACACAGTCGTACCGTTGCAAAGTAGCCCACGGGTAGCCTTAGCATTAAGTAGTTGCCGCTTTCTCAGGGTGAACGTCAGGTACCACGAGTATGCTTTTGCATACATCAGATTATACATCTGGGTTATGTCAAAACATCAATATTCCTGTCAACAAAACATGGAATCGTCTGAAACAAGGCAACTTTTCTGCACGTGTAACGAATGCCATATTTACACTGCACGTGTAGACATGTATCCACGCATGATAGGAGAAGAAACTATACTAACAAAACTGCGCGCCAAGCAAAAACGGGAGTTTGTGGAAAAGGTATTTCCTGAATACTGGGGAAAAGGTTTGTGGCAAACTATGGGTAGTCGGAGAGGGTACACTCTAATCAAGATGATATGAAGCTTTACATCAAAGAATTACAGGATAAGGAAACAATGTCAGCTGGCTTAACTTAATCCTTCTCCTGTTTCAAACTACTAATTTACATGAAATTCGTATTACATTACAAATATTCAAGAGACTACATTAGGAAAAAAACAAAAAAAACATCCCACAATTGAGTGAATGGCTGTAATTTTTTAGTTTCGCAAGTAGAAAGTGGCAATCATTTTGTGTTATATGACATTACAATAGGAGTAAATCTTTGCAAATATGAATCACATCTTGTTGGAATTACAGTATACAAAAATAAATAAATGCTGATCGTACAAACTTAACAGGCCGTTTGCAAAAAAAAGTGTTATTGTCAAATATATAGTTAGTGTTTTTTGAATTTCGTGTCACATAGCATTTACAAATATCTACATAGTCACAACATACGTTTCTTGTGAATAATTATTGCAGTATAGAAAATCGTTTAATAGGTATCATATACTCTTTATTTAAAGTGCTTTTTAATTTTTCAACAAGAACATTAGCTGTGATCAGCTATTTTTGCCACAGACAACAGACCGAACGTATCTTGCTCAGGGGTACTCTAAACAGCCTGACGATAATGAAGCTCGAACTCGCAACTCATCTGTTACGAGTCGGACGCTCTACCGACTGATCTATCCCGGTCCTAATCAATGTTTTATTATTGCTTAAATTGATTTTATAAAAACCCAGTGAAATAACATATATGTGAAAATTGTATCAGTTTCTGAATTATTGAGTTTAATTCATCGCTGTCCTTCACTGTTCACGCATCGTTTGACGTCCATTGAGGTGGCGCTGTGACATCATCTAGGTCAATAATGAAAGTCGTACTTCTAGAACACTAAGCCCAGGTGTTTATGTAAAGTTACTTCACAAGTTGAGCATTATTCATAAATACTGGAGAATGTTGGGGCTTTCTATTTTTCCTATAATTATTTCAGTATTGCAAGGAATAAAACTTACAAGTCAATTGTTTGAACAGCTATTTTCTGTAGGTCATCATTACGGCTAACTGCAAGCAGCACCTGGACTATTAACAATTCTCTAGAGACGTATCTCATCTGCAAAAATCTAACGTCGGTATCGACTTAATCCACAATATCATTTGCAAATACCAACAATCTTTTTTTTTTAAATCCTCTATGTTAATAACAATAATTTTTGCGCAGAAACCATTTTTCTTCCTTCGGTCAGAGTCACACTGACCATGACCTTTTGACCCCGAAATCGATAGCCTTCTTCTTTGCCCTTATGTGCTAGCCATGCACAACGTTTGGTCCAGGTCTGTGATGTAGAATTAATACTGTTGTGCGGAAACCATTTTTATGCTTTCAGTCAGTAACCTTGACCTTTGACAGTTTTATCCCATAATCAATGACTTTCTTCCTTACCCAAATTGCAAACCATCTTTAAAGTTTGGTTGATGTGTGTCATGAAGAACTAATGTTATAATGCTGAAACCAATTTTACTCTTTCAGTCAAAGTGGACTCCACCTTTGACCTTTTGACTCCAAAATCAGAAGGGTTCTTCCTTACACCTAATTAAAGCCACCCACTAAGTTTGGGAACCGTAGATAAATGTAAACTCAATTTATTATTCAAAAAAACATTTTTCTTTTTTCACTCAGGGTGACCTTGAGTTGTTACCATTTTGAGCCCGAAATCGATAGAATTCTTTCTTACCCAAAGTAAAAGACACCCACAAAGTTTAATAAATATAGATATCGTGCGTAAACTATTTTTCTTCTTTCAGTCAGAGTGACTTTGATCTTTGACTTTTTTAACCCGAAATCGATAAGGTTATTCCTTAGCGCAAGCAAAAGCCAATCACAAAATTTGGTAAATAGTTGAAATCTCAAGTTATTTTATGGAAACCAGTTGTTGTTTGTTTTCAGTCACAGTGTCTTTGAGCTTTGATCTTTTAGCTCTATTTTGAATGCAAGACTTGCAGACTATAGAGAGATGATCGGTATTTTTAAGAAAAATCAGTATGGTTTTAGAAAAGAACATTCCACTCGGGATAATATTGTTTTCCCTACACGCACTTGTAGAAAGTTTAAAATCAAGAAAGAAAGTAATTTGTGCATTTGTCGATTTCAAAAAGGCATTCGACGCTGTATGGAGGACAGGGCTTTGCAAAAAACCTGAATCTAAATAACGTTAATGTTAAATTGCTAAATGTACTTAGAAATGTATACGGTAACATTAAATCATGTGTGTAGATCAATCAAGAACTTATTGTGCATGTCAGTGTGGAATAAGGCAAGGTGAAAATCTCTCACCAATCTTAATTTCGTTATATCTTAATCGTTTAGAAGAGTTTTGCTAGAAAGAGGTTGTAAAGGGGTGAATTTTGAAAATCAGGAAAGAGAATATATGCTGCACTTAAATGTACCTGTTATCCTTTATGTTCATGATACTGTTATTCTTGCAGCTAAGGGAAAACCTTGGATGAGTTCTATATACATACTGTAGAAAATGGAGATTCAAGGTCAGTGTTGTTATAGTTATATTTGGCTCAAGGCAATGTAACCGTTTCTCGTTGCAATTGGTAACACAAACTTGGCAATAATTGATCAGTATTTATATTTAAGGTTGCTTTTTAAAAACAACAGTTTGTTTTATCAGGCAAAAAAGAGAATCATCGCACAAGTTAAAAAGCCTTGTTTTTCCAACAGAAAAGAAAAAGAAATTTGTCTTTACCATTGGATTTACCATTTCAACTTTTTGATAATACTGTTTTGTCGATATTGTTATATGTATATGAGATCTAGGGTTCTATTGATAATTCTACACACTGATTTCATACGGAAAGTTATATCTTTTAAGAAAAAAGCACGAAATACATATGTTGTATGGAGAAACCGGTAGATTTCCTGCGAGCATTTTAAAATCAAAATTAGAGCTGTTATATTTTGGGCTAGACTTGGTACTGAAAAAAATATTAATAAAATTTCAAACTTGTTATACGGCATTATGTTACACAATTCTGTTGCTAGTATATGCAGTTTTAAATGGTTTTCCTTTATCAGACAAATTTTGTTTAATTTAGGACTAAATAATTTATGGTTTTTATCTCAGTCATTGCTCTTTGTGTATTTTTCTAAAGAAAGCAGTCACAACGAGACTGAATGATCAATATACAGAAACAAATACACAAACTTGACATTCTAATGTTTCAGATTCCTCTAAAAGTAAAACTGATCAGATATTTTTAAAAAATCGTTTGATTTTGAACTCTTTTAGCACGTACGCCAGAAAGGAATAGAATAGTTTTAACAACGTTTCGTATAACGAATCATAAGTTTCCCATTGCAACTGGAACGTGGCAAATGTGGATATATGTGAAAGAAAATATGAATTATGAGCCATACAAGATATAGGTGATAAATTTCACAATTTTTTTGAATGTCAATATTTTGCTGAAATATGAGAACAATATAAAAATAAGAAGTATCTAATAATGTTAATACACACAAATTTAGTGAGTTGCTAGGTAACACTAATAATAACGTACGTTTATTTTATTAATAAAATATATAGAACTAATATTTAAATCATTCTCTTCCCATGTAAACTCCAATAGCTATGTCTGTTATTAAAATATTGATCTCTTTCAACCTTTCTTTATCCGCTATACCATCACCATAATAATTTGTATTTTTACTTAATCTCATACTTCTATTCTTAGACCTGGGTTGGGGAGCCGCGGCAGCTCAGTATGTAGAGCGTCGGACTCGTAATCTAAGGGTCATGGGTTCAATACCGGCTCAGGACATCCCGGAATCGGCTACCTCGGTGTGTCATTGGGAAGGCACTTAACTCCCATTTCCTCGGCGTGATATAGCCAAAGTACCGTGAAAACATACAAACAGACCTGAGTTGGCAATTAAGTTCTGTTCTTTTCTGTTCTGGTTGGATTAAATCAAGTGTGGATACTCTAGACTAACTTTTCACTGACATGACGTATTAGTAAATAAGTGCTACAATTATTTTCTGAGAATGTTGATAGTTCTGAAAGACAATTTATGGCAAATTGCATGCCAAATTATCAACACTTTTCAAGTTCCATAGATATCTTTCACTTATGAATTGTCTGTTTACGTACTGCTATACCACAAAAAAAAAAAAATCAGCACTGACATTTAGAATGCAGTGAACTATTTTCACAAGTACAAGAGTATGTACATCTCCCCTTCTATGCTGACTTATAGAATGTCGACAAACTGAATCGGTACACACTAGACGAGCTATACATATTCTTTTGTAATAATAATAATAATAATAATAATAATAATAATAATAATAATAATAATAATAATAATAATAATAATATCCTTTATTTATCCAGGGTGACATAATTAGCTAATAACTAGTTTACACTATGACCCTGTAGCTAAAACAAATATACAACAAATATACAAAAATATGTTGACCCCTAAATGCGCAACAAACAAATAAACCGTCTGACTCTTTATGACAAGCCAAATGAAATCATTACTAACCCACAATATTTCATGATTCAACTCCAACTAATGAGTGCGTATAATAGAGCAATAACCCAGAGTAGCAATCATATGATCAAGGTGAAAAGAATGCAGTTGTCGTGTAAACAACTTGTTCGTCATTCTAATATTCCTACACTAGGCATGAAGCCAAAACTTAGTTACTCTTACATGCATCGAACACGATGTTATTAAAATTTAATCCACATGAAACATTGCATAAATAAATAAATAAATAAATAAAAAAATAATACCAATATAAACAAACGTAAAAATAATCTTTACAAAATGTGCAATAGATAGGCCAGATGACTATATTAAAAAATGTCCAATAGATAGGCCATATGACTATATTAAAAAATGTCCAATAGATAGGCCAGATGACTATATTAACAATGTGCAATAGATAATCCAGATGACTATATTAAAAAATGTGCAATAGATAGGCCAGATGACTATATTAAACAATTTGCAATAGATAGGCCAGATGACTATATTAAAAAATGTCCAATATATAGGCCAGATGACTATATTAAAAAATTTTCAATAGATAGGCCAGATGACTATATAAAAAATGTCCAATAGATAGGCCAGATGACTATATTAAAAATGTCCAATAGATAGGCCAGATGACTATATTAAAAAATGTGCAATAGATAGGCCAGATGACTATATTAAAAAATGTGCAATAGATAGGCCATATGACTATATTAAAAAATGTGCAATAGATAGGCCATCTGACTATATTAAAAAGGGCCGTTTTCTTCCCCCTCTCCAATTTCTTCATATGATGTATATTACAAGTGTGAGGTGGTTTAATTTTATTTCTGAGATAAGTTTAATGATCACGTGCTGGATGCCATGGAAACGGTGTCTTGAGAAAATATCAAAGAAGATATGCACAGTTTTCATCTTAACCATGTATTTCTCATTTATATTGCCTTACCATAAAACTATTTACTAAATTTAAAATAGCAATATATATTTTTATTCTTACTCCCGGTATAAGAGTGCATTAAAAAGGTTTTAATTGTTTAAAAAATTAAATGGACCTTAGTAGCCAATGATGAAACTTGAAACTTGTACAATCAAAAACTGTGTCTGTTTGAAATGTTGTTTATTATTGTTGGCTGATAAGATTGCCAACGAGGCCTTTCCATGCTTCTGAGTTCTCTTGTTTACAGAAAATATTGGTGTTTGTTCCCTTGTTTCCTGGGGATGAAATATGTTCTTTATACAATTTTCATTAGTTTCGTGGCTATGTAAAGACACACACACACACACACAAGAAAAAAATCTACCCTAAAATTTAAGATCCTAATGAAAGACGGCATATATTGAACTAAATAAAAGCGAAGGATGTGTATCCCATGTTTAAAGATGACACGGGTTAAAATGGCAACCTGTACGAGAATCTCGTGTATGTCACCTGAAGTGTGCGTCACACCAACGTATAATTGTGCAACAGTACATGCACAAAATGGACGTGTTTGCCTATTCGACGCTATATATTGGTTTGGGATGAGAACCAATCGTAATTTAGGGTATAACAGCCTTTTATTTAATAATTTAAGGACGATAATGGTAGTTTTGTTGTCTCAAATGGAGCTATACCGGTGACCAGGCCCGTCGCAAGTTTCCGCTGGACGAAACGGCGCCCCGGGCGAGCGTCGCCTTTTGGCACCACCCCCCCCCCCCCAATTTGGAAAAAAATACCGCAAACTCCACGAAACGGCGCTCTCGGACTTGGCGCCCCCTGGCGGTCGCCCATATTTCCCGCCTCTTACGACGGCTCTGCCGGTGACATATACGCGGATCCGGTAAAACAGATATTTGCGAAAGTAATACCTCCATTAACATTTTCAAATCTTCAAAAACAAGTATGTTATCCCCATTCAAACACACCAATGTAAATTTGGTAGAAAAAAAGCCAAATAAATACTCGTAAGTTGCACCGCATAAAAGGGATACAACTCAAGATGTTACAAGATGGTAACAAATTCAGTATATCGTGCATTGTAGTGATGCAAATTTTGACGTTCAACCAATCAGAAAGCACGGTACATCCGCAGATGTGTTAGAAGTTAGCATGTATGCTATTGTGTATTATGGACGAGAAGCCAAGAGGTTGCAGGGCAAGACTGCAAATAAAACGTGAATTATTCTTTGTCGTAATAATATACTTCGATGCCAGATACTGACGGCATATCAAAGTATTAAGACTGTTATACAAAGATCGGGTTTCTTGGAACAAAGTCTCCCCTGCAAATATGGTGTTAATGTTTGTGAATCCAAGTTTCAAAGATTTTAACACTAAATTTGGACAATTTAAGTTGAAACCACCGAACCCGCTGTCACCTCAGCAGGAAAAGCTATACCATTGTCTCGCCAACGCACGCGAAACAATAAATGAATATGGACAATACGTGGACAAATACAGATTCACTCAGAACAACATCGGCTATTTCTGCGCGACAAAAATATGCCTCGGGTGTAAGTCGGCGCAGTAATTTACAGAAACATTATAAATTTTGTTCGTCGGAAATTTATCCGTAAAAAAAGAAAACAAATCCCAATCTATTCGGAGCATCTTGACTATTTCTACGATTGGATTAACTTTAGGATTGACCGAGATGCTACGATTGAAAACAGTGGTGTACTGGCCATTGGGCATACCGGGACAAATCCCGGCGGGCCGCCGCAAAAAAATCCGTTTTTACTGGTGTTTTACTGGTGTGAGCAAACCCCGGGCCTGTCCCGGCAGACCGCCGCATCGGTGGGCCGGTGGGTCGTCAAAACAATCCGTTTTTACCGGTGTTTTACTGGTGTGAGCAAAATCACGGGCCTGTCCCGGCAGATAAGTCCAGGGCCGAGTTGCTTACCCAGTACACTCCTGATTGAAAATATAATTCGATGCATTCGTAACTTTTCGATCAATCCTTGTTGCTTAAGTAGCCTAGGTGGTTCGCATGGTAGATATCGGCATGCATTTGAGGTATGATTATTAGAATTGACCTTGAAGTTGCGAATGATACAAATTGTGTTTTCACTTCTGTTTTACTGTTTTGTTCATATATTTTCGGACAGATTTTCAGTACATTTAAAAGAACAGACAATACTACACTATTACTATTAGCACTATACTGTGCAATTAGGTGAATTTAGTAGGTAAGATATCCAAGTATGTAGGTTAGTAGCTACATGTACCTAAATTTTGATTATGGCCATCATTTCAGGCGAAATGCAGCTTTAAGGTCATCATATATTGGCAGACAGACATACTTCTATAAATTAGTACACAGACTTGTGTTTCAAATGCTAAAAGTGTCCAGTACAACGCATAATGGAGAAATGGGATCATCGAGATGCTTCCGTCAGATTTTAAACTTTTTTTTAAAATTTTTTTTTTGTTTTGTTGGTCTGAAGAAAAACTTAAACTTGCAAACAAAAACCTATCTCAAATTTGAAATTGCACACAGCGTCCGTTTAGAGATTATGAGGTGCAAAAACATTTCAAATTCATATCACAGCGCGGATTTCAAGTAAAATTCAGAAATATTTTATGTACTTTTGTTTTATGTATTCATTTAGATTTTTCGGACAGAAACTTCCAAATACTATATTTTTTACGTAGGAATTACCCCTCCTTGTCCGAGCAGCAGACATTTTTGAACGCTTGATCTTATAATGGACTAATCTGATTCAGCTATCAATCACTATGTAAGTGTATATGGGGGAACGGCAAGAAGTTTTCATGTAGACAGAAGCTTGCAAAAGAAACCTGGATGCCCGCCAGATATATATATATATATATATATATATATATATATATATATATATATATATATATATACATTGTAGGTAGGTACACATGAGTCATTGAAGAGCTGTGCAGCAATTCTATAGATAAATCAACATACTAGTCTCACGTGAAAGAAAGTACATAAAACCAACAGATGCACATTTTCTTTATAATTCTGCAGTCTACCGGTTTCAATGCAACGTATTAGCTCGTCTGATACATGTTTCTCTGCCAATTATAGCAATTCATGTTTTGCCTTGTATTTAAACAAATAAAGAGTAATCAAAATAGATATGGCCAAATGACAAAAAGTGGGCTTTTGGTCATCTATGAGCAAGACTGTGGCCAGGTTCCAATTTCACCAAAATAAGCCTTAATGTTAAGGTTAGTCTCAATACATTTGATTGGTTAATTATTATTCGGTCTCAAATTTTAGACAATTAGCTCACTGGACTCTACGTTCGAGTTCGTGTTTTATTGGTGAATCCAGATTATTAAAAAAAGAATTTTTAAAAATTTTTTTTATGATATATTTCATAGTGAGATATTGAAATATATCAGCGGGAGAAAAATGATATCGCCACTGTAGCGATATCACTTTTGGAACTACTTTTTCCCATTTAGGAAATATATCTGCCCTTATGTATGTTATTCAACCTGTATTTCCATATTTAGGCCTATTTAAGTTTTCTTCTTCTTCTGCTCCTTCTCTCTCTCTCCCTCCCTCCCTTCATCTCTCTCTCTCTCTCTCTCTCTCTCTCTCTCTCTCTCTCTCCATCTACATCAGGATGTACAGATCTTAAAATGTGCCAACTGTACATCCTCTACTAGTGTACATTTTTGCAGTCAACGAGGTGCCATCAAGAAATGCCTAAAAACGAACAAAAAGTAGACTTCAAGTATTAACCTTTTTATTATTAGTCTTATACATGAATGATGGAAACTATCAGCGACTGAACTTACATAACTTGTTGATGTGTCACCCATACAGTATTGTATACCTCCTATACAACTCTACGACATACGGTACACGTTTTTTAGAAGAAAAAAAAATCGTGATTAAATATAATAATAAAAAAAATTAAGTAGCAATTTTAACTCGCATCACAATCGTGTTTGAAAACGATGGATAAATCAGGCGTTGATTAGTGTTGATTGCAAACCGAAATTAAGTGAAAATCGAAAATTGGATACAGCGTCTGCTACCAAGCTAGACTGCAAGCTTGCCAAGGCCACACACAAATTTACGCTTGAATGTAGAAATACAAAAAATTAAGAATGAAAATCCTTACAAGTATATTCACAATCATTAAAATATTTTGTTTAAAGATGTTACACTCTGAAGTCTCTCATATACAACCACTCTGTGATGTTTCTACATTACCGCACCCCAACCGTATCAAACCGCGCATGAAATGTGTTAACATAAATAACATCTCTTTATTTTCGTACGAATACAGTAATTATTTTGACAAATTACACAATTTGAAGCATGATATGCACAAGCTAAATTTGTAAAACGTTGCTGTCCCAAAATTATTGTAAAATTTAGGAACTTCTTTTTATCAATATAGTAATGCAGCATTGACACCTAATGGCGAAAACCCATGGAAATCGAAGTTTTTTTTTCTTTTAAAAATATATAATGAAAAGAACATCTACGCTTTTTTTAGTAGATATACGGAAATATTTCACTCGTGAAGTGGACACATTTTGTATTGTCACGAGTGGCTTCGCCACTCATGACAATACGAGGTTTCCACTTCACTCGTGAAATGATTCCGTATATCTACTCAAAAAACGTAAATATCCTCTACGTATTTACTTGTGTATACGAAATTATAAGAAGAACACAAAAATTCAGAATTTGTTAATGTTAGACTGCGTTGGGCATAAAAGTCACTCTTATAAAGAATATATTTATATATTCCTTTATAAATGCATAAAAGTTATATTTCTTGATGTTCGAGTTAAGACAAATATATCTAAAGAATCACATTAATAGAAAATTATATTTAAAAAAACAAGACAATGTACAGCACAGTACATATTTAGCTTGTATATATAACATCTTTTTTGAGATATGCATTTACAAGATATTTAACATGCTCAATATTAACTATAACAACAACAAAAATATGTTTTATTATTGTCAGCTAAATCCAGGAAATTATCATATAAATCCAACATATCTACCTGTTTCTACTCGTACAGGTAACACTCCACATCTCAATTGTGCTAGCAAGAACATTTCCTGTTTAGACAGATTTCCGTAAATGTATTTTTCAGTCCCATAATTATCCTTAAAATTTACATAAGTTCCAAGTTTAGAAACTATTTTCACACGCTCTTGATCTTTCCAATCATTCGCACATCGGTAGTCATACATGAAGATCTTTTTGTAAGTCTATCATCATCCATTTTTATGTGTTCCACAACTGAAGCATGTTTAACTAACGTCTCCTCAAACATAGAACCCAACCCATTACGCCATATATAAATTAAAATGGCGTAAAACGATGAACACCCAAAATGTATTTATATGCCATGTTCTGCACCATTTATGATTTGTGCAAGATTTGAAAACACACTCATGAGCAGTTGACCTAGCAGGCAAAACACAAGAATGGAATATTTTCTAAAGTGTTTTGAAACCCAGCAGATCTGAAGTTATGCCCATAATGTTCTACTTCCTTATTGAAACAATCTATCTGCTATATCAGTCTAATCTATCTGCTATATCAGTCTAATGTATCTGCTATATCAGTCTAATTTATCTGCTATATCAGTATAATCTATCTGCTATATCAGTCTAATCTATCTGCCAAATCAGTCTAATTTATCTGCTATATCAGTCTAATTTATCTGCTATATCAGTCTAATCTATCTGCCTGCTATATCAGTCTAATCTATCTGCTATATCAGTCTAATTTATCTGCTATATCAGTCTAATTTATCTGCTATATCAGTCTAATTTATCTGCTATATCAGTCTAATCTATCTGCCTGCTATATCAGTCTAATCTATCTGCTATATCAGTCTAATTTATCTGCTATATCAGCCTAATTTATCTGCTATATAAGTCTAATCTATCTGCTATATCAGTCTAATTTATCTGCTATATCAGTATAATCTATCTGCTATATCAGTCTAATCTATCTGCCAAATCAGTCTAATTTATCTGCTATATCAGTCTAATTTATCTGCTATATCAGTCTAATCTATCTGCTATATCAGTCTAATTTATCTGCTATATCAGTCTAATCTGAATGCTGATCAAAAATAACCCCAATATATTTATTTACAGCTCGTGTACTAAATGATGTTGAGTCCTATATGAAATTGAAAAGAATTATTAATTTTCCCTTGTTTCGAAAGTTAATTACATTTGATTTGGTTTAGTTAATTGCCAGTCGCCATTTGCTGCACTATAAACTAACATAGTCTAGCATTTTCTACACGTCTTGTTCACATGACTCTAACAGCATAATGTAATCTGTACACAAAACACCCACATTTTCACCATGGACATAGACACCCATATGTAGATCTTTATTCCGTTGGCTAGGTCATTGATATATAAGTATAAAAAAGTGTTTGGGATAACACCAGGCCCGAATATCACCAACATAACTTAAGTCTAGACCAAAATTTCAGATTAGAATCCAGCGGTCTGATTGGCTGAAATTTAAAATTGACTTAACTTAACACTTGTGTTGGTGAAATTGAGGCCACGTGAGCTTGTTAAATTGTTGCTAAGCTTATTTTTGGGTGAAAAGTGGATCCTTTCATAGAACACTATCCTTTAGAATCACGTCATTATCTTTCTACCCGTCTTGCCGTTCGTCTTGTTTTCTAATTAATATTCCCATAAACCATTAAAGCAGGCCAAATACAGACATTTTAAGTGGAAGACCTTGACCTGTACATGTTTTAGAACCGTCAATGAATATCTAATGGCATGGCAGAAGCGTTTAAAACTTTTAAACTCGTACAAATCACACAAGAAAACGGAGATGTAACGTTTGAGGATGAGGGATAGAGTTCAGCTCAAACAATGAAAAACTGATTTACAAGTTTATCGAATCAGAATGATACTGATACATTACGTATCCTTCCAATTCTTACATCAAATAGCTCTATAAATTCAGAAAACAAAAGAGAACAGCTTATACATTAGTGCATCACTTGTCCACTACAACCACGCTGCCAACACTAGATATATACTTCACATTTTCAGCAATAATAAAACCGTGTATCTTTATGTATATAAGTTAAGCTTAATTATTTAATGTATATGAATGACGAGTGATACAATAAATGAAAACGTTCTTGTAACTTTCTTCATCCTGTCAAAAACGTGTGAAAACTTCGAATTGCTTATTCTTGTTTGTGTTTGATATGATAATTTTCTATAGCATGAATAAGTTGCTAAAAAGACATACATACTTTATTATTATTATTCTTGTTATTTTTTGTCACGACTTCAGAGCATCTCTTGCGAGAATAATTAATAAACTGTAATTAACCTGTTGCAAAAGAAGTCAGATTAATTTGAAAACATTTACGAAAACCTTGATTCACTCCATATGTCCCACGTTAGTTGACCTAAAAAATCATTATTATAACTTTTCCAACAAACCTTCTTTCTCCTATTTTGCCCGCCAAGTTCTTTCAAATAACGCTCCGTGGCATTTCAAAACGATATGTCGTTAAACTTGTATACATTGCCGAAGGGCAGCTGGTACTGAGTTTCTAGAACAAAAATAACTTGACGAAAAACTATTTTAGATTTCCAATGTAGCTTGGTTTGCCTTACGTACAACGCTATGTAAACAGGATTGAGCCGAGTGCAATAATCTAGATCTGCTACACATGTTCTGCCTGGCGGGTGAGAGGTTATTTTGGGAACAAGCACAACTATGCTCTCTTACTAATAACCCGACGATTCTGTTACCATACCAACCTGAAACGGAATTCTTTAGGAATGTCAGAACTACGGCTTGATCTATGGATGTGTAACAGAGTTCCAGCGTTTCATTTGCGCCAGGCATTATCTGACATTTTATCATTGCAGTAGTGAACATATGCAAAAAGGTATTGAAAAGAACCACACGAGTTAAATATTTATAGATTTATGTGCCCATAGAAACTAGAACCCGGATTAATGATGCAATATGTAGTAGATCTGATAACGAGGTTCAAGAGAGTCAAATAAATTTACGCCACCGTGGGATTTCTAGTGGGATTCAAAGCAAATGGCAATAGGGGAGTCGTAAATCTTTAACCTCAAAGAAATGAAGCGTAATTACTAATAATTCATAGGTAATTAAACGTTGAATCAGCGTAATAGAGTAGAATTGTAAGTCGATCTTGCTAGATTCTTACGAGTTAGTCTGTGAGCATCGGCATCGTTTGTAAAGATAGGTGTAAGGCTAGTTGCTGTATGAAATACAAAAGAAATACAACCATTTTCATTCATTAGATATTCGGTCTAGAACAAAAGGATCTATTTTTTATATTTTTTGATAGAATTTTTGAAGGTCACTGACCAACGATGGAATAAGTGGTTATGCACGTCGTTAATTTTATCAAGAAAACGTGGATGAAGTCCACTTCTAATCTTAATCATAACTTACCGTCGTGGCGAGTTTTGACTGATTAATATCCCATTGTCCAGTCGGAGATAGCGGTAAAGGGAACCCAAAATCTTCAACACATATGACGAGAAACACGTCGTTTCTTAACTCACAAACCCAGTCAGTGATGAACGCCCAGATGCACAGACAGCCAGTGCGCATGCCCAGCAAACAACAACCGCACACTTCAGGAGGGAGGGGTGTGTGCGGTTGATCGTTTCTCCTTATACCCCCCAATTCATACAGTTCTAAGCCACATGTACTGAATATATGTCAGATTTGTTGCACTACTATAGTCCCCCTCCCGCGCAGAATGGAAATCGAATAGGTTTGGTTACAGATGGAGGTTGGACTAGACTTACCTTCAGACGATGAACAGCACTCCTGTTTCTTAGCTTATCATCACATGAGCTATAAAAGGTTTCCTGCAAAGTATTGCCAACTTCCAGAACATCCGGTGATGACTTCGGATGCTTTCCTCTCATACTGAGTCTGGGGGTAGGAGCGCCCTGCCCATATTAGTTCAATACAATCTACATTGGTTTAGATGGGTTGTGAAACACACACACACACACACATGCATCAGACACATACATACATACATACATACATACATACATACATACATACATACATACATACATACATACATACATACATACATACATACATACATACATACATACATACATACATACATACATACATACATACATACATACATACATACATACATACATACATACATACATCCTTTCCCTTTCTTGCTTAGTCGTATTCCGAAAAGTTAAGCGAAGGATTTTTTTTGTGCAAGGAAGATCAGTATGTACCCATCTAACACACAACGTTTTTACAACGTTGCTGTCTGGTTGTAATTTGGTGATGTGGGGAAATAACGTTCATGCAACGTTGTGAATACTTTGTACGTGAACATTATTATTTGTCCATACTGACATTTTCAAACAAAGGAAATGAGATCTATTGGCCAAAATGTTCAGTCTACGTATAAAATGATATAAATTTTTGGAGTATTTCTGTGACCTTTTTGTGGCTTGTATTAAAAAATTATATTGACACAGTGGGGCTATTTTGCCAAGAAAACAGCGAGGATGGGAATGGATTTCTGTGGTAAAAATATCTCGAGTTAACATTTTTGAATTGCGCATGCACTTAGATCAGGAGAGTAAGATTGATCATTATTGATAGAAATATTTATTAAAAAAACAAGTATAATAAAATGTAATAAACTAAAAGCGAAATTGGAAGAAATTATTTGTTATCACAGATGCATACATGTTGATATGCATAAATGTTAAAAAAGAAAAAAAGGTAATTAAATTTTTATAATTATGTGTTAAACTTTAAATTTTAGCACATAAGTCAATTGATGCAACATAATTTACAAATTACCAAATCAATAAGTACTGTTATTTAATTTGCACATATCAGATTTTCACTCATTATGCTCCAGTGCTGAAATTTGATCTTTTAAAAGAAATATTTGTAATCATTTTAATTGAAATAAAAATATTGTTCAAACGTTAAAATTATTTTGTTATTTACAGGAGCTTGAGCAGAAGAAGAAAACACAACTTGACTTTGCTGTCTAGGATACAAATTCTGACATTTAATCTTGATAAAATCTAGAAAATAAACAGATAACAATAAAGTTATAGTAAAATATATGCTGTCTTGTTTTCTTTTTCACACCCACTTATCACTTCTTAAATACAAATGTCTGTACCTTTGGCCTGTAAAAATTGAAAGCAAAACTACATGAAGAAAAGATTTCATACCATCATTAGTAAACAATGTTTGCATGTAAACCATGTTGGAACAGCTACACATAAACTGTTTGATATAGGCAAACACATTCAGAAGCATTTTCCCCTTCATAACTAGATGATCTGTACACTGTATCCAATTTAGCGAATTTAATTTTTGCATCCTCACTGCTCGCATTAAGAGCATCTAAATAGGAGCATGTCCATCATGTTGTATGGCCATCCACTCCCACAGTTTCATTAGGTGTGACTGCATTGAAAGAAATGAAAATTGACTATTTTCACCATAGAAACTTGTAAAAAAAATTGTGTTTACCTTCTAAAGCCATATTTTTGTTGTTGAATTGTCCGCAATATTAATGTAATGCTAGTTACATTTTCAGCCTTGTTAGCTCTACTGGTCGTAGACAAAAAGAGCGTATAGGATGGTCCGTCCATCCGTTAACACAAGTTTGTTATCACTACTCGGAACTCCTCCTTAACTAACTGGAGCATCGCCATGAGCTTTAGACACTGATTTGGCCGAAGGTTTATATGCATACTTTGGAATGGACAGAGGTATTTTGATCAAATAAGTATCATTACTATTTTGTTTATTTTGTTAGATTCTAACTAATTTGTGGGAGTTGTCACTCATCTCTGCTTTCCAAGTGCGGAAATTGGTAGATGTACATGATTTGCGCACTTGCGCCCCCTTGGATCTTATCGCTACTCCTCTTTGATGGATGTTCAAATGACTTATGATGTTTAGTTTGTCTCAAATGAAAATGTTGCCGATCTGACATCCAATATGGACACAATGGCAGCCATGTTGAAAATCTTGCTTTTGCTACTCGTCCTATATGGATGGTCATATTGACATTTTTGTAATGTTTAATCGTAGATTTTGGATTTTCTTGCAAGCAATGGGGCATATGTGTCTTAGAAACACAAGTAGCTTTCATTCTTCCAAGCTTTCATTATAGTTTTTTAATGTTGTCAGGATGTTGTAGAAATGTTATATTATGACGTTAAACCACAACGTTGTAGCAACATTCCAGCAAGTTCACCAAATCACGTTGCCACAACGTTATATAACAACGTTGCCATAACTTTAGAACAACGTTATTACAACGCTGAATTGTTAGCTGGGTGATCAGTGTTTCTTAAAGTCACTGTAAATTAAGTGAAACGTAACCGGCTATTTAATTACTTAACATTTAATCTTTATGAAACTTCATTAGTTTCACGTTGATTGGAAAACAAGTTCTACGACTTTAATACTAACTACTCTCGACGGCTGAGGTGAAGTCTTGACATGGCAACAATGGGAACATCGCTCAAACCTTTCCGTCACGGTAGAGATATATACTAAGAAATAATTGAAGGAATACGCATACATTTGATGGGGGATTTGATGAATCGCCTCTGGCGGAGTGCACACAAAAGATGCAACGTCAAAGACTGACGATGTTCAGATTGTTTACTCAGTCTCCTTCCGCTGTATTATCTATTCGGAACTACCTCGGTCCATTCCGTTAAAGGTAATCTGACCTCGGACTTCGATTGTATGCCATTTGGGAACTACTTTAGAGAAAAAGAAGACACAAAATAATTAGCTTTCTAAAATGTTCGAAGGCTCCGATATATTTCATTTGTTGTTTGGTTAGAAAAGAAAGAAAGTTTAAGAAATAAGTGTAGGATGGCAGAAGAAGGTCAGGGAAAGCAAACAATTACTGTAACTAATGAGCAGGTGTGAGACATTCCTTTAGATAAACAACTCATCACTGTCAGGAGGAGGAGACAGTGGCCTACTTTTCATTCTTTAATGAGCATAGGTACATATTTCAGACACAGTTGCAGGTTGGAGAGTTTAATCACAAGTTGTTTCACTTAAACATCTAATGAATCTTAATCCAATATGCCAAATACCTCATGATTAAAGTCATTGCCAAAATTCCATCGATGCAGAAATCGTGATATTAATCCCCTAAACATTTTGCTTTTTAACTATATAAGACTTTTTTTAAAAAAATCCAAATGCAACATAGATCGAAATCACACAGGCTCAAGTCATACATATGTATGCCAGCATATAAGTCAAATTGGTGTGTAACAAAAAAAAAATACACATGTAACAATTTAATTCTGCACCGGTCTGCGGTCTTACCCAACTGAAACCGATGTAACAGAAAGCCTACACAGACATCATTCGCAACTTGAAGATGAATCCTACGGATCATACCGCGAATGTATACCGGTAGCTGCCATTCGAACCATCTCGGCTATTAAGAAACAAAGATTGGCAGAGGAGTTGCGAATGCATGGAACTATTTTTCATTTGCAACGTCTCGGTCAATCCTAATGTCAATCCAATCCTAGAAATAGTTGAGGTAATCCGAATAGATTGCGGTTCTTTTTTTCCGAAGATATTTCTGGCAAACAAAATATATGAGTTTTCCGTTAATGACAACGCCGACATACATCCGAGGCATATTTTTGTCTCGCACAAATAGCCGAGGTGGTCCGAATGCACTGACATGAGACAGCAATTTTTCATACTGCACAGATGGGTCAGTTTGCCACTTCGGACAATCAGGTGTGTTTTCTCATATCAATTTCGGGTTCATTTACATCCAAATCGCTGAAATACCTTCCGAGATTAATATAATATGCGCCTTGACATGAAGCAATCAGTTACTCAGGCGTCTGTCAAGAAATACATTGATAAGGTTTGGTTTGGCTTTGTGGGGTTACAAGGCGGCCATTACATTTGGTGGTGGAGTATATCGGTCAGTAGTGTATGTTTGATTTATCAGAGCTGATTTTGTTACTATGGAAGTTCATGTATTAAGCTGATATCAACATTACCAGATATTTCTACTGCATATCGGATCAGGACGACGTCTTTTACTTCAGGAAATGTAGTTACTAATTGCATTTTTTTTGACATGATTATGTAGACATGACTACAAATTTACATATTAGTTCTTAGGTTGCTATACTGTGGCAACATGTTCGCAAGACAACATAGCTATACCAATTTGACGTCACGTCTACATAATGATTTCAACACATTGCAATTAGTAACTCGTTTTGCTGACGTAAAAAACGTCATCTTGATCACATATGCAATATAAATCTCTCGTCATGCCGCTGGCAGCCTAATTCTACCATGTATTACATATTAACGATGGCTTTCATAACGAAGGTGGGTATTTTCGATCGAACTAAAGTATGTAAGATACCAACATCCATTGACGGCGCACTTGGGTATACTTCCGGTGAAGAATTTACATCAATTTGGATGTAATCAATGCATCAAATGACGAGAACGTTCCGAATATGGTCATATCGTGCCATGTGTTTGAAAGTAGGCATCGATGTAGTTCTCAATGGCGTCGAATTATATATGAGGCTTGTTTTTACTTTGGGAGAAAAGGCCGATGATCTTCCGATTGGACGTGGCTTTTGGGTGGAGAAACTGGAGAAAACCATCGACTTTGGTTTGACGGCCACGTACACTAGCAAGTGCCAGTATCGAGGATCTGATCCACGAGAACAATGTGATATGCAATCAACTGCATCACTTGTTGTGCAATCTACTCCTAACATTTTTAACATTCACTCCGTGGAGTATTAAAGATATGTTTATATGGCAGTGAGAGGGTTGTGTTCATAACAGGGAAACGAACGTAGACGAGTTCTGCGCTGTCAATAGTTTCAAGTCGGCAGTGATCCATACTCGAAACGTCAGTGATTACCGAAATATTTACAGGGGATGGATATGCTTCACGTCGACCTGCACTTTACATTACCCTTATTTTCTGTCATTTTTATTCTTAATTTGCATCTTCTGTGGAAGAATCTCGAGTCAGGCGTGAAGAAATATTAAAATCCAATACATACATTGAGAATAACACTGTGGGTGGAACGTTGGGAGCCGTGACACGTTAGTCCCATATTCGAACTTCACTTTCGGCTGAAAATTGTACCATCCATGCATAATTCCTCTCGATCATTGCCATTCTTTCGTGATCGGGCCGGTTCCGGCTGGTTTTACTTCGTGCACTTTTATGACGTCAGCTGCGCGCAAATATACGAATTTTATATACTACTTGATTACGTTTTATTTTTCGTGTTTAAACACTAATTTTGTTGGTATTTTTTTATGCAGTATATGTAGGTAGTAATTGGGCATGTACGCTGTAGCGTACTAATGGGGAGGGGGGCGGACGGGGCCGTTGCCCCAGGCGCCAGAGGTCTTGGGGCGCCAAAACAGCTGATAAAAATTCGCGCCTCGGATTCTGGCCCTTTGGGCCATTATCGTCGCCCCGGGCGCCATTTACCCTTAGTAATGTTTTATGAACAAGAGTTATATATGTATGACAAACAGGATAACATATAACAAATTTAATAGATTTTGAAGACCAAGAGAATGAACGGTAAAAAGCAAATACTTGTGAAATGGAAAGGATATGATGAATCGTTTAACAGTTGTTAACCAGATGGAAACACTGTTCCATTAAATAAATCACAACTGGAAACATTGTACGATTAAATAAATGACAACTGGAAACATTGAACAATTAAATAAATGATAACTGATGAATAGTTCATAAATAGCAGTATTAAGGAGCATTAAAACTTTAAATGTTTTAGAAAATGAAATTACGGAAGAAATGAAATGATATTACACTTAAATATATGAACTTGATTCCAACTACTTCTCAAAAAGCTAAAAAGACAGATAAAGTGTAAGAGACTGCAAGTTGGTATGTGAAATTGTTTACAAATTAAGGGGTAATGAAAATCACAAAAGTTATCTCGACTTTCATTCAAAAACGTATAGCAATGGTGCCAACTGTACTCTCAACTATGTGTATTTCCTGGATTAAATTTTTACCATTTACAATTTTAACACAACCATAAACCCTTGTTTTACAAACAATTATCTCACGTTTAACTATAATCAGTAGGTATAGGAACAGTTTCTACAACATATTGATAATTAAAATCCAATACGACTTTTACAGTGATAATTAAAATCCAATACGACTTTTACAGTGATAATTCAAATCCAATACGACTTTTACAGTGATAATTAAAATCCAATACGACTTTTACAGTGATAATTCAAATCCAATACGACTTTTACAGTGATAATTCAAATCCAATACGACTTTTACAGTGATAATTCAAATCCAATACGACTTTTACAGTGATAATTCCAATCCAATACTACTTTTACAGTGATAATTCAAATCCAATACGACTTTTACAGTGATAATTCAAATCCAGTACGACTTTTACAGTGATAATTAAATTCCAATACGACTTTTACAGTGATAATTCAAATCCAGTACGACTTTTACAGTGATAATTCAAATCCAGTACGACTTTTACAGTGATAATTAAATTCCAATACGACTTTTACAGTGATAATTCAAATCCAATACGACTTTTACAGTGATAATTCAAATCCAATACGACTTTTACAGTGATAATTAAATTCCAATACGACTTTTACAGTGATAATTCAAATCCAATACGACTTTTACAGTGATAATTAAAACCCAGTACGACTTTTACAGTGATAATTAAAATCCAATACGACTTTTACAGTGATAATTCAAATCCAATACGACTTTTACAGTGATAATTCCAATCCAAAACTACTTTTACAGTGATAATTAAAATCCAATGCGACTTTTACAGTGATAATTCAAATCCAATACGATTTTTACAGTGATAATTAAAATCCAATACGACTTTTACAGTGATAATTCAAATCCAATACGACTTTTACAGTGATAATTCAAATCCAGTACGACTTTTACAGTGACAATTAAATTCCAATACGACTTTTACAGTGATAATTAAATTCCAATACGACTTTTACAGTGATAATTAAATTCCAATACGACTTTTACAGTGATAATTAAATTCCAATACGACTTTTACAGTGATAATTCAAATCCAATACGACTTTTACAGTGATAATTCAAATCCAATACGACTTTTACAGTGATAATTCAAATCCAATACGACTTTTACAGTGATAATTAAATTCCAATACGACTTTTACAGTGATAATTAAATTCCAATACGACTTTTACAGTGATAATTAAATTCCAATACGACTTTTACAGTGATAATTAAATTCCAATACGACTTTTACAGTGATAATTAAATTCCAATACGACTTTTACAGTGATAATTCAAATCCAATACGACTTTTACAGTGATAATTCAAATCCAATACGACTTTTACAGTGATAATTCAAATCCAATACGACTTTTACAGTGATAATTCAAATCCAATACGACTTTTACAGTGATAATTCAAATCCAATACGACTTTTACAGTGATAATTCAAATCCAATACGACTTTTACAGTGATAATTCAAATCCAATACGACTTTTACAGTGTGCAGATAAACAGATTTTGGAAATATAATTTTCGTATAGCTTTTTTTTTTTTTGATATCTAGTAGTAACTGAAATTGAGCTTATATGGTACAATCAACATTCCACATTCTGATAGCAGTCCAATTAGTTGATAAATATTACAAATGCAGCAAAGAAATACTGATGGAAAAAACGTAAAAACGAAATACAAAATTCCAGAAATATAAAGAGTGAAATATCAACGGAATTAAACTGGTATTACAGTGGAGGAAATGAAAATAAAACTGAAATCAAGAAAGAATTACTTTTGAATGTGGAAAAAACGGTTAATAGAGGTTTCATATATTTACATTATAAAAATCAATTTCATATTAATTTTTTTCACTTAATTAACGGACTTGAGATTTAAAAGGTTAACAAGTATAGCACATTACTGTTGCACTGCGACTCAACTGAATGCAGTAAATTGGTTAACTCTCCAGAACCAAGTTAATATATTAAATATATTTTACGAGATACAAATCTTCTACACTGAAATTCAATTCAAAAGATTATTGTATAACTACTCTTTAATTTAAAAGTGAAGGTTCTCTGAAAGATGCAGAGTGGTGTGTAATATGAAGTTCTGGTAGAACCAAATAACTAAATTTGGCGGTCTGGAATTTCGTTTTGGCATTTAACAGACAAAAGTTAGTAAAATTAGTATACAAACTGCATGTTTACTTCCAGATCAGGAAATTACCGAGTGAATGTATAATATTTGGGTCGCGATCTGGGGTTTGGGAACCACTGCATTAAAGAGAACAAACTTAACAGTTATAAAGTATGAAAGTTACCAATCGAAAACATATACAGACGTAGCTGATTTTAAAGAAGAAGAAGAAAAAAGAAAAAAAAACTTCAACTGGGGAAAAGAAATTCATGGATTTTGGCTGGTGACTCTGAAAGGATAAATTAACCATACTGCCTTTTTAATGAGAAAATTCATGCAAATAAACCCATTGGCTGGACATGTTGTTTTTTCTTTCTTCTTTCTATAAGATAGCAACGGATAACAGATGCTTAATTATCTAGACTAAATCAAAGCATAATGTCTTATGTAATCTGTTTTTTTTAGTGCGCATGTACAGACAGAACATTTATTATGCAGTATATCTCCACAGTATCAGACCCAGTTAATAAGTTATTTGAGAAACTATTTCTTGGTGAACACTGTTACAACTAATGAAAACATTATTATAAGATTCCAGAATTATGTAAAAGCTTCAAGAGCGAAATGGTACTTAGAGATATTGGTGGTAACGGTATATTTTTCTTATCGACTGACATGGTTATGAAAACAGATAGCATCGTTGGAAATAATTTAAAGAAATCCTAAGACTCGTTCAAACTTTGAATTCAGGCCATGTATGTGTGGAGAAGTTAAAAATAAATTCACTGAGTTTTAAAGAACTAGCAGCTATTGTAAACCTCTGGTAAAAGGCATATGAGAAGAAATTGTATGAAAAATTATTTTTTTTAAAAAACGAAGAAAAAATACCAGAAAAACCCACAGAAAAACAACAACAACAAAGAGCACAAGAAAAAGCGTTCGAAATGATGGTAAAATGAGAAGAGAGGTCACTATAACGACTAGTATAGACAAAGTTACCACAATACATTCCTTTTCATAAATATAAATGTGAGATAAAGTACCAAGTGCTAAACGATATATCATACACTGACAATAGATAATAAGGGATTTCATTTTAGACTGAGAAGAAAACCTGATTAAAAATGAGTTAGAAAAAATTAAAAGTAGCATGTAAAGTTTAAATTGGGTGGAGATTAGCATGACTACAGTTTTAGATGGTATAGCTGCAACAGCAGCTGGGTTAGGTGCTGCAGAAATAGCGTATAAATACTACTGTTATATAAATAACAGCTCGGAAGCAGGAAAATAGGAACTAAACAACCCAATCCAATACATCACTGTATCATATACTCCAAACAAGCTTGAACAATAGCAGTCTTTAGAGATAGCAATTCCAAGCAACATTGAACCTGAGCAAACATTACAAATAGCAATTCCACAGCTAATTCCAAATATATCGATTGCACCAGTCGGCTTATTTGTGTAGTTTGACATGAAAGCAAAGGGAGATGCTAATAATGCAGTTGTAAACAAGTTATGTAGCTGCTGGTTAATTTTTTTTTTTACATTATACAAAAGTGCCCTCATATTCGCCTGTGCTGGTATAAACAGAGAGTAACAGGAATGGTTAAAATTCGTCCCGGATGCATTTATTTGTATGCTTATTTGGCATTAGCAATCTTCAAATCATTAAATGTCATTGCATCTCTCAAACTATCGTTTACATTACATACTTATTTAAAACATTAAGGATATAGAGGACGAGCTATTTTAATCTATGCTTAATCAATACATATCGTAACTGAGAGACCGGGCTTAGGTATCTCAGCAACAGATTACATACAAATGATTCAAAAGAATGCTCATTTTATGGTCTTTAATTGTGTAACGTTATATATATTCTACAAGTTTCGAGAAGGGGGTTAGAAATATCTCATTGGAAGAGAAACTCTCTCTTAACGGCAGTGAGAAATCTAAGCATGATATCCGTTTTCTTTCTTAGGCCGCTTTTTCTTTACATAGAAAATTTCTTTGGTTTCAAATATTTTTTCAATAAATATTCCGGGATAATATTTAAACGCCATAAGTTTGATTTACGGACTTTGTTATAGTTTGGCCTTTAAATCAATCATTATTTTCGAGAGCTAATGAATTGTCATTCAGGCATAGTCATAGTCAGTGACAGTGTTGTATAATTTGACCTCATCCTAAATAGAGTAGATATCAAATAAGAACACAAACTTCAAATAAAAGATGATAAAACTAGGGAGAACCAAAAATAAAAAATAAAAAATAATGAATAATCAGAATTTCAGTTGACCGAACTTCATCGCATTTGATATTCATGTATACGTACGCCTGTCAGTTTTATAATCTTGTATGTCTTTTAATTGCTGCTTTAAAATTGTTTATAGGTGATACAGAACTAGTGAAAGTAAAATTTGCTGCTTTAAAATTGTTTATCGGTGATACAGAACTAGTAAAAGTAAAATTTAAAACTGTTTATAGGTGATACAGAACTAGTGAAAGTAAAAATTGCTGTTTTAAAATTTGTTATAGATGATACAGAACTAGTGAAAGTAAAATTTGATTTATTTTGTCAAGAGTTAAAAATGGCTTGTGATAAATGTTTCTCAGAACCTAGGATCTAGATATGATAATATTACATTGCTTTACACAGTAGTAGCAGATGAATTGACGGACACTCAAACGCGCATGGGTAACTGTGATGTCATAAATGAAGCAACAACAAAGAACTCGCTCGAAGTCCCGTGGATACGGTGCACTTAACATGCTTTTATATCGCTTCTCTTCGTGTGTTTGAAAGAAGTTCGCTAATGGAGACAAATTCACTCTCTTATTATTCTTGTTACGTAGTCATAACGTAGATCGCACCCCCACCCCGTTAATAAAGAGTTGATTTTAAGTGTTCTTTAAAAATTCACCGTCCTAGGAGTAGTTTATATGGTACTTTTGGACTTGTGGTAACGCTGAATTTGCAACTTGAACGTGACTGATTAAATCTTTTACGGACACTTTAGGTAAGTTGAAATTGTAAATTATCTTCAGATGTATCCCAAAAATTGTATGCAACTATTTTACGGCAAAAGAATGTTATATTGGTAGCTAAGCATTTTCCAACCATTGTGTTCACAACAATAAAATTCCTACATATATTTAGTGCTATACAGAAGAACAAAAAATCTGAATATTAAAACTTATTTATTTATAAAATTTTGAATTATTATTTTTTTGTTTATTCGAAAAAGAGTTCAGGAAATCCTCACATTTAATGAAATCCTCCAATTCAAGGGAATCCTAAGATTTTCTTCAGATATAAAACAATATGTTTTTGGAAGAATTGAAGATGTTGTGTACTTTAATCCATGAACACCACTGAATTTTCAATGTGAAATTCATTGTTGAAAAACGAGCAATGGGAAAGATATTTAATAATTTCAACCTGAAGAGGAAAATGTGAGATGTTTAGTGCATATATATATATATATATATATATATATATATATATATATATATATATATATATATATATATATATATATATATATATATATACAATTATGGTCTATTCAAAATTCATAAGTTCAGGTGTTTTTCAAAAACGATCACTTCCATTAGGTATTATGGGATTGCGGACTACATGCAAGATTTACTGATCTCCGAAACTGAAGAGCTTGACAGCGTGCAAAAACTACGCACCTCCAAAACTTAAGATTTGACAACGGAAGTGCTCAAATGAGCATGCGCAATATCAAAATGCGCGTTAACACTTATTACGAAGAATTCAACTTACTTCAAATTACAATCAAGACATATATTAGACTGACTTTAGCAAGTCATCACAACAAAATACGTAAAGGGGCCAAGTGTTTGCAATTATTGTGTTAGACCCATAACATACGTACGTGTTCGTCAAGCTCGTAGAGATAATATCCAAACCTGGATAGTAAATTGCCAGATGGCAGAGGCGCTTACTTAGCGGCTAGCATATGATGCAGAGTGATTGTCTATTCTGGGCAAACTAAATACATGATAACTGTTGCCCCTGTGAGCATCCGATAGAAAATGGCTACCGTTTCATTTTTATGTGTAGATTGTATAATATTAAAAGATATATATTGTTTCAGCATATCTCCATTTTACATTCGTATACTGATATAATTACTAATTATTTTGGAAACGGCTCATATATCTCTGAACAAAGCACATATATTCAAAAGGAAATGCAGAAATTCATTATCAGCAAGATTTATCAGTATATACCGTCTGTACTCGCTTATAAGTAGGGTCCAACTGCAAATAAGACAGAGACCGAGATCTGCCGGCGGATTATGCTGGGTCTATGCAGTTTGCACTTGGATCCGACTAATACGCGAGTATATACTGTAACTGAGATTAGTCTTGAAGATAATTACCTATATTCTTATTTAATGCTCATCTCATTTACACATAACCAGTAAATTAGAAACTATGCACCAAACAATTTACCACACCAAGTTCTCTCTCTCTCTCTCTCTCTCTCTCTCTCTCTCTCTCTCTCTCTCTCTCTCTCTCTCTCTCTCATTAGATTGTTTAGACCTCGTACTCACATGCTCATACTTCCATAATGGGGAGGAACCAGTAAGTTGGACAACTTGTTTCCGATCCATTCGCCTTGTAAAATGTTTCTCTATTTTTAAATGAAAGAAAATTTATTTTGAGTTCCTGCATTGTACGCGTTTCCAGGGCATAATTTTTAACCATCTAACAGTAAAGAAAACTTACTGTTGAAAATGTCTCGGTTGTTTCGCCATCCCCACCCAACCCCACCCCCACCGATCCACCCCTAACAGGGAATGGAACAGGAAGAACGTCAAAGGATTATATAGATGTCTCGGAGTATCCCGCGACGAGCGAGATTTTACAAGAAGTGTCTGTCAGTGGCCACAAAAACCTAATATAATTTTGGTAAAGGCTTTAACAGGAAAGCAATAAATCAGATTTCAAAGCTTGATCTTGAAATGAAAGATGTAGCTCTATGGTTTGCTCCACTTTGTTTGTAAATGTGTTGACAAATAATAATACGTTTACTTTAATTACTTTAAACAAATTTTATAAAAAAAAGTTTTATTTTAAATCAGACAAATACTTAGAGTTTTAACTTTATTCATAAGATATTAATGTAGAAAATTACCTAGTAACATCAGAAATGTTTCCCGTAGAAATGATTTACTTTTTACAAATAAATAATTTAATAATTGTATGAAATATTTTTAAAATATTTTAAAACCCAGAAGAAGCAAAGTATAGACTACCCAACGAATTTATAAAAGTCTTCGAAATGTTGTTGGACAAAATTAAAAAAAAAATGATTTAGAGAGCAGAGGGGTAGGTTGGTAGCATGTGCTACTTTTTTTTGGAAAATGTTTGATAAATTATATTTATTTGGAATTTATTCAAATTTTAAATTAAGAACTAATTGCAATTTTCATAATATTTGAATGAATACTAAATATATAGTTAATTAATGCCAAATTTATATTTAAAATCTTTTAAAATGAAGTATAAATAAATTTTCAGAGTTTTTAAATATATACCTCCAAATTAAAACTTTTGTATCATATATTAACTTCAATGGCTACGAAACAACATCGGGGAGTTTCCCCATATTACCTCCTGTCCTTGTTGACAGCAAATGGAATTTAAAAAAACAAAAACAAAAACAAAAACGAAATGATTATTTTATAATGCATTTTTGCCGTACTACCAAAGGTCCTAGACAGCCAAGAACATTTTGAAAAAGGCGTTGGCATGTTTAAAGTTTTAAAGACGTTTAAAAATAACAATTTGTAATTATCACACTTTTTAATAAGATACACCAAAATTTAAACATTTTTTCTATCATGTCTCAGCCTAACTTGTCATTTTTCAAAACCATGAAGTTTACACATAGTTTCTTTTTTTTCTGTCGCCAGTAAGCGCAATTTAAAAAAATGTAAAAAAAAAAAAATATTTACAAAATATATGAATGCCAAACTACGGCAAGTCATAGATATCCCACAGATTTCTGTAAAAGATTTTTGCATGTTTAATGTTAGACCAATAAATAAAAATTATGTAGAAAGCAGAACAGTGCTACTTTGTTTGACAAATTTATTATGAATAATGTTGATTTTACTCATTTAAAATGTATGTATTAAAAACATAATTGTTATTTGCAATGTTTATATATAAATAGATATACTGAAATTAAAACATTTTGAACAAATTCAGGATGATTCCACACTTTTACTCCTATCTCTCTGGCTAGTGATTGGATATTTATCAATTTTAAATCGTTTCAAAAATATCTTCAGGCCAAGTTTTAGCAAATCATACATTGACCAAGGTATTATGCAAAAGGCTTGGGGATGTTTAAAGTGCGACATTTGTTTTTATTGATTTAAAAACAAAAACAAGAGGACGGACCTCTTTCTTTGTGCTAATTTTAATGCGATTATTATTGAAGAATAATATTTATTTGACAGATTTTAAAGTTATTACAATATTTAAAACCATAAATCTGTCTTGAAGTGAAAGTAAGAATGTACCTCTACGTGGGACAGATGAGATCAGGGAGATCACCACGTACTTGCATGCTATATCCTGCAGGTAGTCTGCCCTTTCTGACTGGAGGTGGGCTGGACTCAGATCACAATTATTTTTCCTGTATAGTCCCAACATTTGTTTGTCAGTACTAAACTTTCCATTGTGTCCAAATACTAATAAATCACATGTTAAACTAAAGTATCTTCACTAATGAAGTTAAGGTAAAGTTCTTGTCGTAGGTTATTCGTCATTTTTTTAAGATGTTGGACTGTAAACAAAGCAACGTGCAATGGGTCACATATTTCACTTTTGGGTCAGCATCAGTGCCTCATTACTCACTGTACACTGTCGTCAAAATACACAGACAATCACACCATAATACCCCTATTCTAAAGAATACACAATTTCCTTTAAATCAATACCAAGAAATCCTAAATGTAAGTCAAGTATCACCAACAAAACGAGACAGGAAAAAAAATGCTCTAAAAATAGACTGGGACTACTGACCCAGAAGTAATAATTGTGAACCGAGTCAGGCTGACGTGTACACCCAGGCGTAAAATTTCTCACCTTGTCCGAGACAGATATGTTTCATTTGTTCTCAGGTTGTTTCCATTGCCTCTGTTATTTAGTTTCCTGTTCTGACACGCAAAAGATATCTACGGACGCTTTGTGTGTAAAATAAAGTCTTAGAGTCAACCGATATAAAAAGCTGCCAAAAGTAACTGAAAACCTACTGCCTTCCGGTTCTTTGATAAAATAAAAAAGTACAGTGGCCTTTTAGGTTCATTCTTGCCAACAACCATGGTCTTAATTATTATCATCTCAAACTAATTGTAAAATGCATTTACAAAGATGAGTGAAAGGCCAATGTCTATAGGGCCTCGTCTTTATATCGCCGATTGGCTCCTGGTGTTGTCGACTCGAAGTCTGAAATAGACCCTGCTGAGTACTGAGCTCTTGCCTGCTGGGGCTGAGACCAATTATTCGTTGTCCTTCGATCAATGTTAAAGGGTGCGAACAAGAAAAAAAAAAAACAAAAAAAAAAAAAAATTGTTTCGGAGTGGGGTGGGGTTGGTGTTAACAGTAGTTTTAACACATTATTGGCCATATCATGCCGAGGAAATGGAAGACAAGTGCCTTTCCCAAGGACACACCAAGGCAGCCGATCAGAGCTGGCCTGGGCGTGAATGGAACCTGCGACCTCCTATACTCCACCAACTGAGTTACCGCGGGTAGTATAGGACGGCATTTAGGGGCATAAGGGGAATCCCATGTTAAACAGGGTAAAAAGATTATGGGTGTCAATGGGAATTTAACATTAGGCCGCCACGTTGAAATTTATAGGGACAAGATGTAATGTTATAAAAAAAAATGTATAGGTTTCACATGACGAACATGTGTAGCTGGAAATGTAACAGTATAACATGACGGGTCTGTCTGGCTGGAAATGTAACAGACTAGGCCTGTCTGAACTCTAACAAAAATGTATTGAATGCACTCACTAAAAATTGCTACGTATGTTACTGACAGCAATTTTATGTGTGCAAAAAGCATCCAATCAGTCAAGCTAGCCAGAATGTTTTTTTTTTGCTTTGTTTTTTTTTTTTATTTTTGATTTTGATTTTTGTTTTCCCTCACTTTGGGTTACAAATTTATCGGCCTTGTTGTCATCCAGTTGTGTTTTTGCAACAACAACAAAAACAAACAAAGAAACAAAAAAAAATAAAATGTCAAGTCAAATTTCATTTATCAGTTCCTGAAGACCATTATTATATTGCTACATTGTTTATAATGAACGCAGAATATTTGGCGTGTGCCAAATTTGGTTCTTACATTGTTACATTTCTGCCATCCTACAATGACTTGACCTTGTCTTATGATCTGATTTTATAAATTTGTTACAAACTGGCCACTGACTGTAAAAGTTGTTTACTCATTGTGTGGCTTGAATATAGTGTGGTTGAAACCATGTGACAAATTTGCCATCTCTAGCACGGACTGACATCCATGTGACAAATTTGCCATCTCTAGCACGGACTGACATCGGTTTACATTACGTTGCTACATTTCATAAGAAGATTGAAACTGTGGTTGTTTGGCAAAAGCTATTTCAGTTTTTACCAATTAAATGGCATCAACTTTTGTTACAAACAATAGTCAATGTTAAGTGGCTACTCTATTTGTTTACTAAATAAATATATGAACAGAAATTATGTTACAATGTTAATGCTTTTATGAGGTAGATTTGTATCTTCATTAGTTAGTGTGTTACAAAATGACGATTTATTTTTGTCTGTAAATATGCAGAGTGACTCTGTGTTAAAGTTTGAAAAAAGACCCAACTAAAAGCACATGGAAGATGTGCATCGTACACTTTAAATATAATTTTATGTCAAACTCAGAGAGAGAGAGAGAGAGAGGGGGGGAGGGAGGGGTCAAATAAAAAAGAACCCTTTGGACTCTAACTGGAATTAAACATTGAGAACAGCAGCAGTCACAGACATTAACCGGAGAAGAAGACGTGATGTCACGATGGACAGAACAAGAACAACACTTGTCTCCTGTTATGCTCGCCAATTAGGTAAACACACAGCTTCTTGGAATCCAGTGGTGTGTGCTAAAAATGAACTTTCTCATCTAAAACCTAACGTAGACGACAGTCATCGCCCAGGAACCCACTGGGCAGTCGTTTACTTTCCCAACGACCAAACGTGGAATATTTTGATTCCTGTGGATTATTTCTTTTGGAGGACGACATCATCGACTTTCCGAGAAGAAATGCAGTATCCACTCGATTCAATAATGTGCGCTAACAAGGATCAGATTATATTGTGCGTGGACAATATTGTTTATATTTCCTTCATCAACGTAGTCTTTGGTTTCCCCTTAGAACATCTATTCACTTGTTTGGAAGTGATTTCTCTAGAAACGATGACAACATAGAAAGTGGTTTTGTGTACATTATGGTTATCTATTCTCTTTAGCACAGAAACGTACTATACATCAATCGCAACATGATACTGCACTAAATCGTTGGAATTCGAGTCTCACTCCATAACGTTGTCAATCTTGTAAATATGTTTATGGTTAATACTTGGTATTTGTACATGGCGAGGAAGGGACTAGCCCTACTCCTGTTTCTTTATTTATTGATATTTGAGTGAGCGGGGCTTATTACAAATAAAAAATATTTTAAAAAACTTGATATAGATTAAAAAATGGTGTTAACTGGTTTCGTGCACACACCTAAATTCTTTAACCTTTTTACCATCTCTCTCTCTCTCTCAAATTCTATCTAAAGTTTACGATGCACAATTTCGATGTCGTTTATGCCAATATACTATCAAGGAAAACAAGTAGGACAGCCATAGTAAAAGGATTAAAATCTACTACTGCAAAAAACTAATAAAGTACACGCGCTGGCCGTTTTTGTAAGTACGATTTTTTTTTTTTTTTTTTTTTTTCTACAATACAAACAATTAATTATTTTAGGGTTGAAATAGTCTGGTCGTGTGCTAAATCTAGGTTTGTAAATTTGTAACATTTGTCACCCAAACTGAACAAAGAAAAAAAATCAAATCTGGCTGAATAAAATGTTGCAACATTACCAGAAATCTTAAATTCAGCACACCAAATTCTGGTTTCACAATGTCACCAAAACAAATGTAACTCTACTCTGAACAGCTACTAGTCATTTATAGTACGATAAACACAACTTTTGTAATAAGTACACTGACCTTGGGATAAAATGTCAGTCAGTCCATGCTAGCAGAATGGTAGCATTTTTTTTTAGCAATATTGATGAATGAAAGGTTGCCTCACATTGTATTAATTTTGGCAAAAACACAACTCAAGTCATCCAGATTGAAAGTGAATGTTTTTGCAAACACACTGTCTGTAACAAACGTAGGAAATTGTTATTTTTATAATCTTAAATTTACGATTGTCAAAATTCTATAAAACTCGACGCTCTTGGTCTACAATACAAGGTTTATATATATATATATATATATATATATATATATATATATATTTGTTTCGAAATGTAAAAATAATTCAGTTCTCTGTCCTTAAACGTGTGTTTTGTGTTTCTTCTTCTCTCCATCTGATCTTTTCTCTCTTCTTTCACTCCAGTGGTATAAATATAGGGATTATCAAGATGATAACGGGATGATAGTTTTGTTTAAAAAAAGGAGGGTAGGGACGTCATAGAGGGGTTAGAAGTTTTACTTCATTTATAAGGGGATCATAGAGTGGTGGGGGATGGAGAAGATATTTTTTTTTATATGGGATTCAAATTCTATTTTTATACCCTTTTTTTTACATCCTACCCTGTGTGGTCAGTAAATATGTGAATGTTGGTCATTCCAAAACGCCTATTGGTTAATAGGTGTTGTTTTAACATTACATTTCTTGTAACAGGCCAGAGAACCCAACCGGTTAAACCTACGGCGTAATATTAATTTTAGTTAGAGTTGTATGCGCACTTAATGGTCCAATGCACAACACATGAATTTCTTGACTTGAGTTAGCACACAATTTCTGGACATTAAAATTAGATTTTACGTGTAATTTGTTTTGTTTTGTTTTGTTTGTTTGTTTATTTCTTTGTTTTCGATATAACTGTCCGTAAATTGCTTTTAAGTCTAAAAATACCTTAATTAGAGAGGTAACGCATCGTGTTTGCATATTATATTTTTGTCCTGATAAATAAGATGGCGATCGGATTATTACAAACATCTGAATAGAAGTTGGCTGGGGCGATAAAACAAAAAAAAAAAAAAAAAAAAAATAAATAAATAATAATAATAACATAAGTTCATACTGACAGTTTAGCTAATAACCAAATCTCGAAATGTACCACACAGTATCAAAGAATCCACACTCGAGTAACAGGAGTACTCCAAGAACAATTAGACATTTGTCAATAAAACCTCGAACTCTCAATATATAATGGTGATAGTGCTTTTAATTGATAATGCATACAACTAACAAGTTACAAAAAGAGAATAGTGGTAATCAGAAGTTTAATTGTACAAAAGCAATTACATTGTAATTGAAATAGAGACTATATTAATATAATTGTTTAAAGTCACAACAGTTCGACTATATTCGGTAACATACTAGACGATTTTACTCTTGAGAACATAAAGATATAAAATATATATAAACAAAATTATACGAAAAACATAAATGAGCAAATTCATAAATTAATACTGTCTTGGTGTTGGTAACACTGCTAGATTAACACGGAAGTTCAGCATTAATTTATAATGTTGGAACAAAATTAAATGTCCATCCCTATTAACAACCTTATCACTCACAACATAATATATTCTTATACAAAGATTTCTATTCAAAAAGCAATATCAAAATCTTTGAATAGATGTTCGAGTTGACGATTGCTGTCCCAAATATCATAGTTTCTCTGTTGCACTAAATTTTATCCGAATTCGTTCTAAGGTTATCAAGAGTTGGGAGCAACCCTTGAAAGGAAGGATCACATAAAGATGCAACATTGGTTGGCGTTAAAAAATTGGTCCCGTAATCAGAAAACTGTGAGATAATATGTAGATCGATCAATAACAAGGTTGTTATTTTTACAACAGTTTTGGAATTCTATCTATATTCCGAGTGAAGGTTTTAAAACAATTTTTATTTTTTTTAATTCTGAGTTCAGATTTGTTTGCAAGACGGTTCATGAATACAAAACCTGATCTCCGTGTAGTCTGTTCATTGTGTTCAGATTACATGTTGCCGTTAAGTCTAATAATACTGATCTTTTGCTATTCGCGTTCAAAAGAACTTATTACCGTTCATAATACTGGCTTCTGTTCAGTCTGACACGGGAGCTAGGTTATCCTCCGATTCGGATGTCAATAATCCAAACTTGGCTTGTGAGGCTACCGTGGGCCGGCACAGGCGGCCCAGAATGTCATTCATCTCTGCGCGTGACATTTTCTTTTTCTCTTCATTCTGTTCCATATCCCATTGGTAGTCCTTGAATCCCTTTGTGTATCTCTCGCAGGAACGGGGATCAGCTTTCTCTTTCATTGGCTCAGTTAGACGAAAAACGATGGACTCCACGTGCTCTGGTGGCAACGACCGGAAGGCGGGAGCGCGCGGGATTGCAGTGTGATACTCCTGATTATACTCAAACAGTCTTCGGTTGTACAATTTACGGTTTCTCCGAACGGCAATGTCCGTTTCCAGAAATAGGGGATTGTAGAGTCGGTTTCTAGGAGTTTTCTCGACTTTCTGCTGGAACCTTGTGCTGTAAATATGCTTGATGTTGTTGTTGCATGCATTGAGATATCCAACACTAAAAGCCATGGCACTGTTTTGAGTTTTGAGTCTGATTCTCAGTCCGTAAAGTTAGCCCATCATTCTTCAAATGCCTATTGAAATCACTTTTTCAGTGGAACCATTCAATATAAACTTATTAAGGTTTGTATTGTTGTGGAAATGATTTTCAGATAGTTTTCCCGCTTTGTTCAGTAATCCCTCTCCAGCGCAGATTTATTACATTTCATTTGATACTTGATATTGAATTTATAATCCGTCTAGTTACAGCCCGAGCAAAACTTGTATTTGCTAAGAAAGATTGCACTAAAATACACTTCTGTGTCGTATAACTGCAACACACCTGTATCGAAACTATGTTCATAAAGTAATATACGTCCTTTATGTTTCACGTCATCTCGTGTCTATACAAGATTACAGTTTTTAAAAAAACACTCCAGATATACAAATTGACCGATTACTTCGGGTTGTCCTACCCGTAAACAAGTTACCCGTGGTCCTTGGCTACTACCGCAGGAGAAAAGGTCCTACAACTGACAAGTAATGTAACAGGGAATACAAACTTATCGAGTTTATAATTACTTTTGTCTGATAAGCCTATCGTCCTTGTGTCGAAGCTATTGTTAACAAAATGGATTTCTTAAATCGGCATAAGAGCTGCTTGACGAGAAGTCTGATATGAAAGTCTACTATGGAAAGTAAAGTTTATTTAAGTAGTCGGTAAATTTACTTTGGTTTACATGTTGATAAGAAGGCAGGTAGAAAAAGTTAAATGTTATGCTAGTAATGTAAACAGGACCCGGCTACCGCGTCACATAAAATGTGCGCGTCATTAGTAACGAAATTGTTAATTGTCATTTATTTTAAGCACATTTTATTTATTTTATTCATTTATTTATTTATTTTAAGCACATTTTATTTATTTATTTATTTATTTTAAGCTCATTTTATTTATTTATTTATTTTAAGCTCATTTAAGACATGCAACGAAGGTAATTCTATCCATCACGTTGAGCGATCTATGACAAATTAAATGTACGTTTTAGGTAATGATTAAACTTCTCGGGTATCAGATACTGTCCGCAATGGAGATTTTTAATTTTTTATTTTGTTATGACTAATGCGTTATTTCTTTTTTCCTTTCCTCATCCTTAACATGTATTTCCACGTCCAATTTCATTTAATAACACAAATTTTGAAAACTATGAACTCATTTAGTGGAACCCATTTATAAAGAACTACGATTTAAAGAATTCCTGGATAAAGCCAAGTATTTACTTAGACGGAAGGATTCAGTTGTCCAATTATTTCTTTCCATTTACGAAATTCGGTACTAACGATAAAAATTCACCGGCACCATCGAGATCCAATCGCAACATCTCAGATCATTCAGCAAGCTGAAAAAAAAAAAAAAAAAACAACAAAAGTTCCTTGAATCTAATACTGTGGATAAATGTGTTCAGATTTTGTTCATTTGCTGTGACCATACTTTCTCATAACAAAACTCCTCTCCATGTGGTGCTTTCAGTTCTCTCAAAAGGCCAGTGTCACCATAAATTGATATCTCCAACATTCTTCCAGAAATGCTCGATCCTGCTTTTACCTCATGTTTCAATGAATTTGTAAAAAGTAACGCAAAATACGTACATTTTTAGCCTCGAGTCGTAAGATCCAGTGCTGTTATTGCTAACTTATAGCGTTTTAACCGCCAGCGTTAAATGAAAATAACTTATCGCGTATTGAACCGCCAGCATTAAATGCAAATAACTTATTGCGTTTTGAATCGCCAGCATTAAATGCAAATAACTTATCGCGTTTCAACCGCCAGCATTTAATGCAAATATGACAGGAATTACAACTCAAAACGAGGTTGGCCCCGGTGTCAAACTGTCTGTGCAGAAATAAGGTTAGCCCCCCCCCCCCGCCCCCAAAAATCCCAATAATAAAAAAACCCGGAGGCGCTAATGTAAACCTGGTTTCTCTGCTGATATTTCATGATTTTGATAGAAAAACGTACTTTTTCTTTTCATATGTTAAATTGTATCAGAAAAAACCTGGATTCTCTTTTCGTATTCTGTGTTGTAGTTCGAAATATTAGATAGCTTGAGAAAAATCTGGTTTCTCAAAGCCATTTACACACAAAAATCAGGAAAACATGTGCCTTTTATGTCGCTATCATAGGTTTAGAGGTAGAACTTGCTTAGTCTCTGTTAAACCATGCTGTTGTTTCTTTCTCTCTCTCTCTAAAACATGAGATATCTTTAATCAAACTGGTTTAGCACAGAAAAACCAGGTCTGAGAAATCACTCGTAATATCACAAGTTTATTCCGGCCAGTTGCTGAACATGTCATCTTTCATAGTGATTGGTAGGGACATTATTTGATCCAATTTGATCGTTGAAGCCCCCCCCTCCTCCACAATTAGACAATTGGCCGTTTGCTCGAGTGGTCCAATCTCAGCAAGGACAACATTCTGACGAAAGCGTGTCTGAAGGGCATATGTATCCCGTTTATCTAAAGCTAAATATATGAAATTAATATTCATTCAACCCCTGGTGGGAATGATATAAATACAGACTGCATTATGATTTAATTCTTGTATGCACTAAGGGGATCCGGGTGTTCGAGTGGTCTTATGCGCTCGTCTTACAGATCACTGACATCTCATCTCTGTCCGCATGGGTTCAAGTCTCAACTCGGCCAACGTGGAGATGTGAGAAAGCCTGCCAGTAGCTTCCAGTGGGTCGGTGGTTCATCTCGGGGTTTGCCCGGATTCTTCCTCCACCAAATATACTGGCCGCCTATCATGTACTGAAAAATGGCGTTAAACACACAAAACTAAATCAAACCCATCTTGTATGCACTAATATAGTCCGCGATCCACATCATTAGTATTTGATTCTAATCGATCTAAATACGTGAAGCTGCACAAAAGTTATAAGGATTTAAATGTTAACGCTACATTACGCAAAGACATAGGGGGTTAGACTGTCAAAATTGTATGGGTGCAAATTTTCAAGTGCCATGTGATAATAACCTTTCAAGGTCAAAGAATCATTATTTTCCTTGAAATAATATTTTTTTTCCTACAAATTATGAATACGTGAATGGTTACTTCTGTTGGAGAAAGCTCGTTTTAAAATGTCACTTGTTACACATGTTTCTAGGATTTTGGGATTTGAGAACACATTTATTGACAAGTACTCTGTTCGTCTCAAATCTATTGCAGATTATACTGACTAAATACATAAACCTTAGTTGAAAATTTAACTGAGAAAAATATGTGAAGTTGACAAACAACTCAACTGATTTTATTAAAAACCGATCTTGGTGCAGGGTAGTTGGGTACTTGTCACCGAACATAATATTTTATCCAATTTTACACTGCATCTTTGTCTCAGTCTCTCTCTTTATACACAGTGTATATATATATATACACACATACATACATAGACATAAATACATAGACACAGACGCACCAACACTTACATACGACAGAGTGTGTAATTAGTTATTTTTTGTAATGAACTGCTATATGAATATTATGAATAGAGGTTTTCCCAACGCTGAACGTTTTTATTGTGTAAAACAATGTCCCTGTAGAGTATTGATCCGACTTACCTTCGGGTTTGTATTATCGAGAAGTATTTTAAGCTAGATAAACTCGCCTTAAGTTCTTTTAGGTTTTAAAATTGAATGGACCCGCACCGACTGTTACTTGAAATTATACACTCCTAGCTGAATTTAGATTGTATGTATCATGATGAAGGTACACCTGAGATGATGTTCGTATGACGTTCGTATAGGTATGAACAGATGCACGTATATATGACTGTACGTACACACGTATGCATTTAGTATGCATGTTGGTATATTGATAGGCAAGTAGATAAAATTACGTGTCCGCTTCCTTGCCTGTCTATCTGCACGCATGCATGTATATATAATTTGATAGATTGATGATTGGATGGGTGGATGAATGGATAGAAAGAGACTCTCATCCATCAATTCATACATACGACTGAACTGCCTGCGCACGCTTACAAATATGTACCTATCTATCTGCCTACATTGATATACATAAAAAAGTAACAGCTTTTTGTTTTCTGCCAGCGAATAATATACCAGAAAATCTCCGTAACCATGTAGCTGACATTGACCTGTGCTCATCATACTCATCTACGTGTATCGTTCTAGGGAAGATAGATACGGTATACCCGTAAATAATGATTCCAGATTAGTTCAATAGTAATCCTGACGTGTATATCACCTGTTCTTTTTGTATTGCAGAATTCACATATATGCACCGTCACGTGACGCGAGGACAGCTCTACACCATACTTTTTCATATAAAGGATGTTGCTTAGCATTATCAGGATATCAAGAGCATGTATGTATGTACATATATATATATATATATATATATATATATATATATATATATATATATATATATAACACAACATTACAAGGGCATATTCAATGGCGGTTCGGGGTGGTGGTAGTTTCAGTCAACCCCACTCTCCTTCTTTAACACCTCAAAACTGTGTACTTATCAGTGAAAAACAGAGAAAGTTGAACATTTTAAGCAAAACGTAACACGCTGTTCTGAAAGTCGAAGCCTTCTTGAAAAAATATGAATATGACCCTGCATTATTCATTTTATGTCTATATCTACTGAAGAGAAATTACGTCGATAGGACTAATTGTGCGCTTTCTTTTTAACCACAGAAAAGCTTTTATCTTTTTAATAACATTAATATACTTTCTATATATTAAAAATACACAAATGCAGATGCACGCACACGAGAAAGTTCGGACATGCCTTTCAAATTTATCAGATAGCATTAAACAACAAAAACAGTATTTCAAACACAGTCACATAGAACGGTTGCAAATGGTTCCTAGATAGTCAACTGCACAGGTAGATACTTTTCAGGTTCGTTACCCGCTCGGTGAAAGACCCTCTTGATGTATTTGCAACTCTTACATTTTACCATCTCTGAGAAAAAAAAAAAAGAAAAAAAAAAAAAAAGGAAGAAATTAAAAATGATATTAGAAATGTACAATCCGTGCGCGCAGGGATTTCATTGTGGATGTTAATTCAAAGCTCTAGAGAGAACCTATAGACCCTACTGTGCTCTTTTTTTTAATTATTTATGTCCTCTATTTCGAGATACGTTTTTTAAGCAAATTGTGTACAAGTGTCTCAAACATCTAATTTTATTTGCATATTTAATGTAGAAGACAAATATTTGAGAGTTATATTGCTGTTAGTTTTCTGGATTTGTGATATGTTTCAAAGCTACTCCTGTCTGTTTAGTTAATATGATTTTTATGTTTCGTGGAGCTATACTTTGGACTCACACCTACAATGAAAAGTTTCAGTCACCATCCACCATATTTTCCTCGGTAATGGACGCATTATAATTCAGTATGTTTTTTATTCTGGAAAAGAAACATATTAATTACTAGTATGCCAAAAGTAAAATATTTCCATCAGCAGTTGGTTGTTCAACATTTCTGCCGAAACCGATTGGGTTAGGAATACCATACAAGTCCGTCGGATGTGGAAATTAAATGGAGGATTGGAGATGGGTAGGGGGTGTCTTACCTTTTGAAAACATGAAGAGAACACCGTCCTTCACAGTGTAAAACACGAAAAACATATTTGGTGTCTGAATGGAACTTATCAATCACTCTTGTCTCTCGCCAGATGGCGTGTATACATTAGGATATATGGACTGGTTCTCTATTTCCTAAGGCTTTGCTCGTGAGCAAAGATTCTGAAACAGAGAGCCAAAGGTCGATAGTACACACATGCCATCTGGAAGAGTAATGGGGCGAGTTACATTCTCTGATTTCAGACAGCCTTCATTTTATAATTTTCCTCACCAGAACTCCGGTGTCCCAACCTTTTCAGTTCATGTTGAAGGAATATATACTAAGCGAAAAAGACACTTGCTAGTCGAAACTGGGGTGGGGTAGGGTCCTTATTTCACGAATGGATAACCGTGGGTTGGGCCACTCTCAAATCGAAAGAAAGATATAATAGAGCAGAACTGAATTCAGTTTTGAACGGTCCCCCGATATTTACTAATTAGAATCTGGCATTTGTTTTGCTATGAGGGTTAAGTTTAAATGAAGAGTTTGTTTGTCCCATCGAATTTCCTGTATATGGCCCATTCAATGTTCCAGAGACCCATTGTTTATATTAATTCTTCTTTGCTTTATAGAGTCAAGTGGGTCCAATGGACTATCAAAAGGGTCCACCTTTTATTAAGTTAGAGAGTTCACTGCTCATACACGAACACCTAAGGTAAAACCGACGTTGTGGTCTTGACGTCAGGTGTTTTTGAGTGTTCATGTCTGCTTTCAGTCTGCTTTTGAAATGTAAATATGATCCACTTACATAACATTTCACATATTATCAAGATTTCTTCTACAAAATTAACAAAAACAGATTATATACTAGGTACTAGTAAGTGCTCTTTGCCAAACTTATTGACATAATTGTATTGCTCCCAAGCTCGTGTATGACCACTAAAAAAAAATCAGTGCAGTGCTCTGATCAAAGGAAACTGATTTGTCATAGTTAAATTCAAATAATTACTTATACCGACAGGTGTGATAAAGGCTCCAATTAAATTCCCTTGGGATAGGCTTGAATGCATGTTTAAACTGATTTACGAATATAAAAAAGGTGTAAGAATGGAGGGTCATGAATGCCAATAACCTATTGATTTTACGCGAAGAAAATTTACGAAAAAAAGCGTTTTTCTTCCAGATAATTTTTTAAAATTCTTTTCGAAAAAGTCACGTTCTCCATACAGATAAATAATTTCTTCGCGAAAAATAATAAATATTCCATTTTGGAAATTCTGCATCAAAAACGTACCCCAACACATTTTTTAACCAAGTGTGACGCGAATGCCGTATTGACCGCAGAAGCTCACGTGTCATCCCTACTACTCGAATTAACGAACTCAAAAGTGACCACTTTACCACGTCAGTGGTTTCGTACTATGACTAAATATGCCATGAAGAAATTCTTCGAGAAGAAAACTCTTTCTGTGATTCCACTTTGTTCGCACTGACATCACAATCTCTATAAGGACTCGCACTTTTTCGTGAAGAAATACCTTTGTAAATTTGCTTTCTCCTCTAAAAAGTCAGACTTTTTGTGTGGAAACAAGCACTTTTCGAGATTTTTATATACTAAACTTCTATAGGAAAAAATTATCTGCACTCATCGAACATGACATATAACGGAAGGAAGAAACTCAGTGATGTGAAAAAGGTTCATTACATTTATAGGGAGTGTGTGTAGATATTTACCGTTAGATAATAGTAAAGTGTTCATTACATTTATCGGGAGTGTGTGTAGATATTTACCGTTAGATACTATAAAAGTGTTCAAACCCTTGGCTACCTACGTAAGCAATATTCAAACGGATATTATTTTTTTTAAAAAGATTCCTAAATGATATTGTTAAGGAACTTTTTGTGGACAGATAAATTTGTATCCGTGATGATTTAGTTGCCTCGACTGCCAATAGCGTCAATGATTTACATACCATTCTCAAGATAACCTTCACTTCCCTCGATACCACTTTATAAAATGTAACAGAAATTAACGCAACGAGTTGCTAGATTGAAAACAAAAAAAAAAACAAAACAAAAAAAAAAACAAAAAAACAAGAGTCCCTTGAAGAGATTGAAACGCTACTGATCGTTAACAATTTCCAGAAATTCAAGACCGTTTCTTCTTTTCAACTGCTGAGTGTTGAAACCATTCTGATATTTATGAGCAATAACAAGATTTTCAAATTATGCTTCTGTGGCTGCCATATTGGATGCCATATCGGCACCATTTTCATTTAGGACCAACTAGACACCTCAAGAAGTCGTTTGGTGCAACACCATGTCAACATAACTTCCCATTTGGGAAGAGCAGCGATAACAAGATTTTAAAGATGGCTGCCATGGTGGCCATACTGGATGTTAGATAGACACCATTTTAATGAAAACCCCATTCATCCAGGACGAATAGCAATAACAAGATTTTCAAGATGGCCGCTCTGGCGGCCATATTGGATGTCTGAGCGGCACCATTTTCACGTAGGACCAACTAGACACCATAAGAAGTCTTTCAGTGAAAAGCTCATGTTTATATGACCATCCGTACCATTTTTATTCAGTACCAACTAGACAATGGGATGAATGTGTGTGTAAAGTTTCAGTTTCATGGCAATCCTCCAAGTAGTTCATGAGGAGTAGCGATAGTAAATTTGTACTAACGGAAGGACGAAGGACAACAGGCAATCCCATAAGCTCTTCTGATCTATAACTAGTAGAGTTAATAACCTCGCTAAACCATTGGAGTTCTTCCTCGACTATTTCTCTAAGCATACAGAAGAAATTAAATTTTTGACCTTCACAATGTGTATTTTCAGTTGTATACAACAGGTATCTGAACAATGAAACTTATGTTACACAATCTCGCACACCATAGCTTCGGGAGACTGAGGGTAACGATGTTCGAAACTCCGGCGTACGCGAATGCTGTTATAAGAAATTATGCGAAATGCGTAGGCCACGTTTCAATGATTTATAGTGGATATTCATACTGCAAGTATCATTTAATACAAAGTTTAGCATCGAGGTAATTTAACGATGTCGCATTCATAAACATTGGATTATCATTTACGGGGGGAGGGAATGTAACTGACGACTTAAAAGATCTTGAGAAACTGTTAGCTAACAACATATATGTTCATGAAAGAAGAATGCCCCAGCACAATGCCTAGGAAACTGTCCTAAATGCAAGTTGTGACGTACTCACGTACTGGTGGGGGTACACTCTATGCCCTCCTGTAGGGACGGGGCATACTATTGGTCAAAGTCACTTTGTATGTATGTATGTATGTATGTATGTATGTATGTATGTATGTATGTATGTATGTACGTACGTATGTATGTACGTACGTATACATACAGACAATTGGTCAAAGTCACTGTCACTGTATGCATGTATAGGATTTAACTGCATGTCAGAACAATACTGGAATATTTAGGGTCTAAAAGTGTACATATAAAAAAAATGGCTAAATTGTTTAGGAAGATAACCCTTGCAAATAAACGTAAACACATAGTCCTACAAGATAAAATATCAAAGGTCAAGATGCAAATTTTTTTCACAGAGAGAGAGAGAGAGAGAGAGAGAGAGAGAGAGAAAACACCCAAAATTTTCGAAATTATGTCAGCAAATGAACCGCCCAAGATAGGATTTATATGCAAAAAAGTGGGCCCTAAATAATGAAACAAAGCTGAGGAGATGGTTTATTTCAATCCTTAATGTATATATCTCCTGCTTCGGTTTAAGAAGTAATAAAAAGTTGCTTCATAAATCAAATCTGTTATCTTATTTGTCACATTTGTTGGGTAAGGGCATACCATGAGACATGAGATAGGTGTTAAATCGATAGTGGTTCAAGATATGTTGATTTATAAACTTCAGCAATGACACATACTTTCATCTCATATATTAGAAGAGAGCCGCAGTAACTCATTTGGTAGTGCGCCAGACTCGTTATCAATGGGACGAGGGTTCGATACCCGCCCAGTCCAGCATGGGTCGGCTTGTTAAAGGCGCTTAGCTCCCATTTCCTTTGCATTATATAGCCAATAATGTGTTAAAAATGCCGTTAAAACCAATCGAAACAAAACAGCGAAAAAAAAAATCATACCTTAGAGTGGGAAACTAAGCACAGTATGAAGATCAAAGTATCCATGATACCAATATGCCCACCAGAAGAGAGTAGTGAAAGTATCAAAGAAGACAGATGAGTAATGTTCAATATTGAAACAAAAAATGCACAAAAAAATCTTTCACAAGTTTAATTAAAATCTGATGAGAAATACCATCTCTCGAGAGGTAATTAGTTCATCCAATCAGATGCAAGATGACCTCATCAATATGCATAGATCTCGCTCATAATAAAACTCGTTGCATATGTCGATGATATAAGCTTATTTATAAGTTTGATTAAAACACATCTGTTAAGAAAAAGAGTCGTTAATTGTTGAGATGCTCAGTCAATCAGATACAATATCATCTCATTAATATGAGTGGATCTGGCTTATAACTGTATTCATCCGATCTCTTGATTATTTCAGTCTTCCTGCATTTATCAACATGAATCAAAATCGGATCAGAAATACAGTCTACAGATGGTAACAGGTCCATTGAATCATATGCAAATCACCTCATCATTATGCACGAATCTTTTTCGTTGTCGTAATCGTCAGAGATCTTAACCCCATATTCTAAGTTGATCAAAATCGGATCATAAATATGGTTACCAGAGTGGTAACAAGCTCAGCCAAATATTTGCAAGATCACCCCATTAATACGTGTGGATCTCGCACATTCAAAGGACAACAGTAAGCCCAACTATCCAGGACAACTAACATTCATTGTTGAGCAAGTACAAGTTTACACGCCCCCCCCCCAAAAAAAAAAAAAAAAAAAAAATTTTTTTACAACCATTTACCTAGCATCATCTTGCCGGGCTAGTTAGTGAAATTTGGAATTGTAGCTCAACCCTGGTCATTATCGAACTCGTCAAAGTTCCTGATGATTCAAGTGCATATCCCGAGTCTGATTAGAACCACATCAGAAATGTGGGCTACGGAGCAGTAAAAAGTCAAGTCAATCAGTTAATGAGTATGGATCTCGCTCATTATCCAACTCGTCTGATACCTTGATCATATTAACCCATATTCCAAGTTTGATAAAAATGGGATCAGAAATATGGACTTTAGAGTAGTAATAAGCAATTGTTGCCGACACACGACGGATACATGTACGTACCAAAAGCTCAACTGGCCTTATACTAAGGATGACGCAGAATGCTGAAAATTTTATTCAAAACCTTAACAATACAAGAGCCACCCACCCCGTTATAAAAAGAGTCCACTTTTACTTGGCTAAAAGTATATTTTAAACAAAAGTCCATCGAAGGTACTGGCGCTCTACTGGATGAAAATAATTTCCAGGAATTCAAGATAAGACCATTTCTTCCTTTTAATTGCGGAGTGCTGAAACCATCTTTGCTATTCTTCAGCGATAACAAGATTTTCAAATTAGCTGCTGTGGTGGACATATTGGATGTCAACTTGGCACCATTTTCATTTTGAACCAACAAGGCATCATAAGCAGTCTTCTGGTGAAAACCCCATGTTGATATGACTTTCCGTTTTGAAGGAGCAACGATAACAAGATTTTCAAGACGGATACCATGGTGGCCATATTTGAGATCAGATTGGCACCATTTCTATTTAGTATCAACTAGACATAAGAAGTCTTTTCGTGAAAACACGATGTCGATATGCCCAGCCATTTAGAAGAAGTAGTGATAAGATTTTCAAGATGGCCATTGTTGAGTCATATTAGAACTCGAATCGGCACCATTTTCATTTATGACCAACCTTCATACAAAGTCTTTTAGTGAAAAGCCTATGCTGATATAGTGATAACACGATTTTCAAGATAGCCACTGTGGCAGGCATATTGAATGTCTGAATGACACCATTAGAACAGACCAGACATCATAAGAAGTTGTCTAGTAAAAACCCCATGTTGATATGACCATAAATTCAAGAGTAGTAGTGATAATATTTCAAGATGGCCGCTGTGGTGGCCATATTGGCCATCCGATCGAAACCATTTTCATTTTGGACCAACCATACATCATAAGAAGTCTTCTTGTGAAACCCGATGGCAATATTACTTTTCATTCAGGAGGATTAGCAATAACAAGATTTTCAAAATGGCCACTGTGGCGGCGATATTGGACATCAGATCGGCATCATTTTCATTTAGGACCAACTAGCCATTATAAGAAGTCTTTAAGTGAAGGAGTAGCGATAATGATTTTCAAGACGGCCGCTGTGGCGGCCATACTGGATATCAGATTGGCACCATTTTCATTTTGAACCAACTAGACGTCACAAGAAATCTTTTAGTGAAAACCCCATGTTGATACGGCCATCCATTCAAGAGGAGTAGCGATAATAAAATGTTCAAGATGTCCACTGTGGCATATATTGGATTTCCCAGCGGCTCTATTTTCATTTAGGACCAACTAGACCATGGGAGGAATGTGTGTGTAAAGTTTCATGGCAATCCACCAAGTAGTTTAGGAAGAGTAGCGATGACAAACTTGTGCTCATCCCATAAGCTCTTCTGGTCTATGACCAGTAGACCTAAAAATCAACATTAAGCTTAATGTAAAACAACTTTAAACATTACCCTTAATCTAGGATGGACACGCACATACACGTCAAAGTAATCGTGATGTCGAGCTTCCGACAAGGCGGACTGGGCAATAATTCTGCATGTCAAATTTCGATACAATGGAAATTAGGGGTAAAATGTTCGGAAAATAGAGCTGTTGTACAAAAATAGTTCGAACTTAAAAACCTTCGGACAAATGAATCTTCGGAACATCAAGCAGTGACCGTTCCAACATGGTACCATCCTAACACTGTGTATAAGCCGTGGGAATGACTGTCTGTCGCCTGCCAGTGTTGTGATATTACGACTGCGTTGCTTGTTTGTGGTAAATAGCCGTTGGTTCTTGAATTAGCCAATTTTGCTGCCTATTAATGGAGGATGAACTACATTTCCCGTTTGTCCACAGGAAGTGAAGAAAGTTATTTTACCACAATTTTATGTTTGTTTTTTAAGGCACTTTTAACACTTTATTGGCTATATCACACGTCGAGGAAATGGGAGCGAAGTACCTTTCCCAAGTACACGCCGAGGCAGCCGACCCGGTCTGCTCTGGGCGGGTATCGAATCCACGAGCCTTGGATTACGAGTCTCACGCTCTACCAACTGAGCTATATAGTCTCCATATTCTGGTGAAGTTTTGAAAACTAAAAAAATTTAAACAAATTGCTTGTTTTCGTAGCAGTTGATTAACAATTTATATCTATTTGTAATTACAACAACGTAATCTAGATACTACTCTCAGTTAGAATTAATTACAATGTATAGTTTCTGCTGTGCTCATTGGAACTCATATGCCCAAAATACATGGTGTAATCACCAAGAAGGGCACATAAACCTTAACTCATGTTAGTAAAGCATAAAATGTAGGATGCAATGACCTTGGGTTTAAAGGGAATTGTAGTAACAGAGATGCATCCAATTATCATGTTTCATGACTGGAACATAAACAGCACCCAAGAAATGAACTTTGGACACAAAATTTGAACAAAGTCACAGAGCATGAAATATAGGTCACATAGACTTCTTTTGGTACAAAAGATATAGAACTTATCAAGATGCATCCACTCATTTGGTCATGAGCTAAATGGATAAACTTAACCAAAGCCAGTAAAAGATGAAATACAGGTCATGATAAGCCTCTTTATTGTTGTAAGAGTGTGGAAGTAACAGATGCATACCATCATTAATTTGATGATTACAGCATGAAAACATCAAATACAAAATTCAACCCAAGTCGGAAAAGCATAAAATATGGTGGATATTGACCCACTACTGAAATGAGGGAGTAGTGCTCAAAAAGATGCATTCCCACGTTTCATGATTTTATATAGGATAGTATACACAGAGCATGCCAAATAATATATGTGGTCATGAGCTAAATGCAACAACTTAACCTAAGCCAGTAAAATGTGAAATATAGGTCACTGACCTTTTTTGGTATGGGTGTGGTACAAAGATGTATAAAATAACCTAGTACAGCATGAACAGTTAAAATATCAAATTGAACCACAGTAAGTGAAATGGGAAATATGGGTCTACTTTTAAGATGAGGGTATAGTACTCATCAAGCTGCATGCTCTCACCAAGTTTCATCATTCCAGTTAGAGCCGTATTATACAGTAGATATAACACCAATGTGGTCAGGAGCTAAATGCAAAAACATATTGGTAAAAATGTTAAATATAGGCCACAATGACCTTCTTTTGTTTCATGGGTGTGGTACTAACAGGGATACATATAATCACCTAGTTTGATGATTCTGGCACAAACAGTGCTTGAGACTGAAACCAAGGCAGTGAAGCATGAAATATTGGTCACAGTGACCTACTTTTGTGATGAGAGTGTAGTACTCATCAAGATACATCCCCTGACCAAATGTCCTGAATCTAGGTATAACAGTATGTATACAGGGTGCTAATCTCGTTTTGAGCTAAACCCCACCCAAGCCAGAAAATTTGTTCAGGACCTAGGAAGAAAGAATGGTTAACATTCAATGATGGTGAACACATGTATGTGCTTTTATCTGTGAGGATGCTGATACTGACGCCAGAGTAGTACAATAGCTGACTTACTTCATAGAGGTGAGCTCAAAATGGGTTGGCAAGTCCACCATTTTGAACTTCACTCTAGCAAGACTCACACTGCCGCCAAAATACTTTGTAAACAGATATTACTGATAACGACAGTGCATAGAGGTAGATTTAAAAATGGTCCTAGAATTTGGCACAAACCTCCTTGCAGGCTACACACGTATTGCATTTTCCGACTATAAGACAAAACGACCACTTCACCATTTGTAGCATTATCTGTACAATTTATTCCGATAAAAAGCAAGATGAGGATTTATTTTTCTAAGAAAAAATGTTTATAGTGACAGGTTAAAAAAAAGTTTAAAAAAACACAACTGACAGGATTCAAACTCAATACCTCTGAGATATTGTCAACTCATTCGACACGCTGAGCTAACCTGAACACAAGGGACAGTGTGAAAAACTGAATTATATAAGCATTGTAAGTTGCCAACCACATTTTTGTTTGTTTAAAAATTAACTTTTTCATGTGGAGCACACCAGAGTACCTCTATAATTTACCCGACCATAAAAAATGTTTAATTATAAGGTTTTACATAGCCAAAATTGTAGAGGTAGTCACTTTTGCTCTATGGTAAATATTATATTTAACTTGGTAATTTCCCCCTCTCCCAACTGAAAATTGAACAAAAATGACTTGTCTCATCCTTAATTTTAGCTCAAATTAAAGTTGTAATCTCACTTTCTTTGGTATATTTTAAAAAAATCAGAAAACCATTTCTGCACAATATCCCCACAAAATGTATCTTTTCACAATAAAATTTTAGCGTAAAAAAACCTGCCTATTTCGAGACAAATGCCCATTAAGTTCAGCCACATACTTTCTCTACATTTGCTCATCTACTAGATAGATGAAATAAAGGATGGAAAAATGACACCTGCTATAATATCACAATAGATGAGATTTGTTTCAAAAACTTATCACGAAAGTACACAAAATCTTTAAATTTTGATGATACACATACTTTCTTTTGAGGTCAACTCTTATAAGTACCTTCCTTTGCATTTTATTGTACTCCACCCAAAAAATTACAATATTTTTGTGTAGGAAATTTTGGACTGTGAGAGAGGTTGGGCCACCCTTTTCCAAAATGTAAAAATTGTCCTCCTTTTCTTCTCTTTGTCCTATCCTTCTTTGAGCCATGCAAAATGGTCTGCTTCAAATCTGAAGTGTCCTATTTTCCGTTTACGCATAAAAACTGAAGGAAACAAAATTATTAAAGTTGTTATCAACCTAAACTGGAAGTGTCTGACTTTGACAGTCTTGACGTTTAATTTTCCTGAAGTAAAACCAAATCATATATATATATATATATATATATATATATATATATATATATATATGGCAGCCACGATACATTTTAGGATGTAAATTATAAGACTTATGTACAATATCTATGTCAATGAAATATCTAATATGTATCTTTTAATTACATACATGGCACCAAATGTTCTTTACCTTGTTGTTACCTATGGTGATATGTAACATGAAAAAAAAATTACATGCTGAAAACACTCATTCAAATACATAAAAACAGCCAATCAATGATGAAAATAAGAATGAAAAAGTATATTCTTTCTGCTTATAAAAGAAAGCTAAGGCAAAGTGAATCAGTTTGGTGGCATCATTTAAAATGGACAAAGAAGAGTACATTATATGCCTGCCATGTCAAGTTATATTGCAGAAACCATTTTTCTTCTTTCAGTCTCAGTGACATTGATCTCTGACCTATTGACCCCAAAACGATAGGTGCCTTTCTGTTTCAAATGCAAGCTATCCACAAAGTTTTGTCATGGTTTGTGGCATAGGACTTGAATTATTCTGTGGAAACCATTTTTCTTCTTGCAGTCCCTCTGACCATGACCTTTTAACTGCAAAATTATAGGGGTCTTTCTTGTCTCCAATGCAAGCCATCTACAAAGTTCAGTCAAGGCATGTGGTAAAGAACTTAAGTAGTGTTATGGAAATAATTGTTTGTTCTTTCAGTACCTGTGACCTTGATCTTTGACCTTTTTAATCCAAAATGGAAAGCGTTTTTCTTGTCTCAAATGCAAGCCATCCACAATGTTTGGTCAAAGTAGGTGATAGAGAACTCAAGATATCTTGCAGAAACCATTTTTCTTCTTCGAGTTACTGTGACCTTGATCTTTGACCTTTTGATATTAAAAGTTATAGGTGTCTTTCTTATCTCCAATGAAAGCCATTTACAAAGTTTGGTCAAGATATCTGGTATACAAGTCAAGTTATTGTGTAGAACTTCCTTGACACCAAAATCGATAGGTTAACTTGACCCAAATGCAAGCTACTTACAAAGTTTGGCATTGGTAGATGGTACAGAAATCTAATTATTGTACAGAAATGAAATAGGAACAGATGTACAGATGAATGGACAGACAACAACATACCATAATATGCTCTTCCTTATGGTTGGCAAATGGTGACAGCAAACTATATATACCAGAAACAATAGTCAAAATCTTTATTCAAGACTTCAAGAACATTGTTTTTTTTGTTCCTGGTATTAAATGAATCAGAAGTAAAGAAGCATCCTGAAAACCAAACTTGTGCAAGAATTTCCAAGAAACAATGCTAATTATATGCAATGAAGGTTATCAGGCACAATTTGTTGATACTAAAAATGCCCCACCCTATCCTTTATGAAGACGGATCACTACGGTATTCACAATATAAATGTAAAAAAAAAAAAACACTCTAGGATGAGATTTCAGTTTCAGTTCTATTCATCCAATCATGTATGCAAATTGCATGAAATGTACAACAACCAAAAAAAAAGGTGGGTGTGGGAAAGAAAGTTATTTGCCAATGTACATATCATAGAAAATTAAAATTGTACAAATTCAGCCAGTATCCCACAAAACATTATCAAAATCTGTTCAATTTTATTTTATTTTCCATTACAGAGTGTGCCTGATTTGTCTTAATTTTGTTATTTTTTTGTGACCTTTTGTTGTGTTTTTATACAGGTAGTACTACACTCAATTGATTTTCGAGAACTAGTAACAAGTTGCACAAATATTAACAGAAATAAGACAATTCAGGTCCAGAGGTTCCAACAGAGTGCAAAAGTTGACAAGAGCTACAAGCATTATTTGATTACTTCTGAAATGAATCATTAAGTCTCTAAATGACAAACAAGGTAGCACTGATCTCCCTGGACTTCAAAGTAGTTTTCAACCCATAAAAAATTATTCTCTTTTATCTACAATATGGTCAGAAAAGTGTGCAATCTTTAAACCTTTCTCAAGGAAGAATGATAAAATTCAGAAGCTGCACCCTGTGCAATCCAACACTTCCGAGTCAGAGTCTCTCTGATGTGGGTTGTGGCCTAAAGTCATGATTCCTCTTCCTCAGAGAGAGTCTCATATTGTGAGGACAGAAGTGGATATGGGTCAGTATCACGACTTTCCTGACCAGACTCGCTGTCTGCTGCCATTCGTGAGCTCTGCCGACCTCTGCTAGAATATCCCAGCCCTGATGAACTCTGGATGGAAGAAGCCATGCTTGTTGGGAGATCAGAGCTGGAGTGAGGGAAGTGGGCCTCTGAGCTGCGAGGACTTCGTGAGCGATGAGAATGCCCTGATAAGCTATGCATGCTGCTGTCTGCTTGCTGACTCTGCGAGACGTGGTCTGATGCCAATGTGAAGTCTGCACTGCCCTCGCTGTCTCTGGAGGACTTGGATCCACGTCTACGTAGTTGTGAGCCAGAGCTAACATCGCCAGTTGCTGAAGAACTGTCAATATCATCAACAATAAGTCTATCAGTGCTGTCAGCACTTGTGTGAGAAATGTTAGAGCCATCATCAATTTCATTTGATTGTTTTCTTGATCCTCCACGACTGGATCTTGGACCACTAGGATCCATATAAGATGTGTCTGCAGAATGTTCCTCCCTGGATACACCATATCGTTCCACACTCTGAGCTTCATTGTCCCTTTCAAAGGAGGTTGCTTCCCTGCCTTGAGAATCTGATAACAAATCACCAGAACTCTCTGGATTTCCTTCCTGAGCTCGAGATGCCTCATCTGTAGATGAACGCATAGACCTGCTATCTGTACTGTCCACCACTCCCCGTCTTGGGCTTCGAGTTGTACTAGAAAGTGCCATATAGCTGCTGGGTGGCCTTCCCAAAATATTGTCATCATCAGGGCTATCTGGGAAGTCATACAGAGACTTGGGACCCTTCTTGTCACTGGATGTAGATGCTCTCTGTGTTTCTGGCATCAAAGAGTGTGCTCCTTTTGGCTGATGTTCTCGGGTTGTAGTGGCCAGTGTGATTTTCACTCCAGGATTGTCAGCATCGTAGCGCACTCTTTGACGGGTAATCATTCTCTTCTTGCCATGAGCATGAGGGTGTTGAGCTCCTTGTCCCCCATTGGAACCATGGTCCCCCAAGGAAACAGGAGAGTTTGACTGAGGATGTGGTTGGGCTTTCTGATGGGAATTCATCATCTTAGATGAATCTTCATCCTGGTCAGCAGGGGACTGCCGCTGGTCTGGAGAGGTCTGAGAGGAGCTGGTAGGAGACACGGAGGGGTCAGGTTTGGACTGCCCTGATGAAGATGGATGTGATTCCATGGAACTGGAGCCAAGGTAGACATCCAGCTGTCTCGGCTGTTTGGGTAGAACCCCAGGAGATGGGTCCCTTTGTCCTCCCATTTGTGAAGACACTTGGGTCTGGGTTCTTTGGCCATGAATCTGCTGCTGCTGCTGTTGCTGAGGAACCTGAAATCAGAAAAAGATATGTGAAAACTTTATAAAGCAGCTGTCTGTAAGGGACTTCTAAAGAGGAGTACTAATGTACATGATGTAATGGATTCAATAATGTTCTACTGTAGCTGGTTTTGGGTACTGGGTACATGTGTTTGCTTCTGACAAAAAAATAATCACTGTGGTCAGTAAGGCTGCAACGTTTACATGTGTAAACAGCTTAGTTTAGTTTACCGACTGTAAACATTTACAAGATCGGTAAATGTGTAAATGAACTTGCATTTGGTTGTCAGTGACACAGGAACTACCCATTCCAAAAATTATGTACTTCCATATTTCTGATTTAGGGGACCGTTTAGCAGGATTTTTCTCTTAACTCTTTTCTTGAAGTATGTATGATTTCACATCGAAGGTGGCATCACTAGGAAAAAGCAGAAGCTGATGAGAATTGGCTGTAGCAAACATTACACATTAGGTTAATTTAGTTTTAATGCTGATATAAATGTCTTTAAACTACATTATTTACTTTTGAAACACATGTTTGTTAAGACAACCTTTGATCAGAAGCATTTTATTTTAAAGAAACACAGTTTAAAGTTTGTAAGTCCTTGCATAGTTTCTTATTCATTATAGATCCTATGCAAGCATCCTATCCTCATGTCCAGGCAGTACGTCCTGTTGCATTATTGATTTTTTCATCATGTACATATATGTGGCAGTTGGAAATGATATCACAACAATCCTAGGGATGTTTTACTGAAATTGTCAAATATATTCAACAAAGACATGTCTTACAAACTGAATCCTGTCAGAATAAGAGGTAAAAGATATACAACAAATGAAACAATCACAAGTTGAGTGACGTACGGCATGCACATTATAATGGCAGTCAGCTGTTCAGTAAGTCTAATGGATGGATGGGGGGAAAGGTTGAGTTTCTAATTGTCTCAATTAAACTGCTTGTTTCGGTTATTGTAAACTGTGTACATGTGTTGAACTTTTGGTAAACATTGCAGCCTTAGTGGTGAGCCTAGTAAGAAGAAAACCTGTTTGAAGCGAAAGGGCATTTTTTTTGCAATGAAGCTTATTTATATATGATCCCAAGTCTTCTATGTACCGAATATACTCGCATACAAGTCCAATAATTTAGGAAAAAATAAAAGCCTGGAACAAGAGGGTTGGCTTATCCGCTGGACAAGGCCTAAACTTGAAAATTTTTAAGTTTTCTTGTGACTACCGGTATATATTGCTCTTAGCCAGGAAACCTTGGAAGAGGAGGTCCTGGGGGTTAAGGTTAGACAGGAGCCGTTAGCCAGGAAACCTTGGTACAGGAGGTCCTTGGGTTCAGTGTATACAGAAGCCATTAGCTAGGAAACCTTGGTACAGGAGGTCCTGGAGTTTCAGGTTAGACAAAAATGGATGATGTTTTATGTGTCGGCTTATCCGCAGGTCATACACTTTTTAATGTTTTTACCTATTCAGTTTGGGAGGGTCGGCTTATACGTGAATGGGCTTATACGAAAGTATATATGGTAGGTTCGACATTTTAGCTTATTAGGAGTGCTGGATCAAGAGTAAATTTCCATATATGAGTGAGACCTAGGTTCCTGTCTGGCTTTCAGGAAATAAAGAGTCAATTTATTTTTCCAATATATACAAAAAATCTTACTTGTAAGTGAGACACTCTGGATTGCTGTGAGTGTTGCTGACCACTGGACATCCTATTGTCTTCATCCTGAAGGCATTCCTCGATCTTGTTCCTTACATACAGCAGAGGGGACATAGAAATATCTGGGGGCTGACCCTGGAATCTCCTAGGCCCCAAGGAGCTGGGTCCTTTTGGGTCTACTGAGCTCCCTTGCATGGTGGTGGAGCTACTGTCAGCTTGACCTGTAATTGGAGACATATACATCCATAGTCTGAAAATAATACCATTTTTCAGGTATTATAATGCAGAAACTGGGTTAGTCCAAAATTCTGGAACCAAATATCCCATTTTAATTTAAATTTTGAAATAAGGCTAAAATATCTGTGATGATGATTAAATATATGCAAATTCAGTCATTATATCCAAGATTCAGAAGTTGAAGTTAAAAAATTTACATTCAGAATTTTATTACCAATAATAACGGTATATAAGAACACTTGAAAAAAAGAAAAAACAATTTGCCCATCACGAAATTATCCAAAGAAATGTCAATGCAATCATACTTGGCTGCAATGTAAAAAGCATGTAAACTCTCATACATTTCAGAAAGGTACATTACGCTTTCAGATTGCCTTGCATCTTCTTTTGCAACTAAGGCATTGATCCTTAAGTCAGCTTCTATGACTACAACAACTAAGGTATTGATCCTTAAGTCAGCTTCTATGATTACAACAACTAAGGCATTGATCCTTAAGTCAGCTTCAATGATTACAACAACTAAGGCATTGATCCTTAAGTCAGCTTCTATGATTACAACAACTAAGGCATTGATCCTTAAGTCAGCTTCTATGACTACAACAACTAAGGCATTGATCCTTAAGTCAGCTTCTATGATTACAACAACTAAGGCATTGATCCTTAAGTCAGCTTCTATGATTACAACAACTAAGGCATTGATCCTTAAGTCAGCTTCTATGATTACAACAACTAAGGCATTGATCCTTAAGTCAGCTTTTATGACTACAACAACTAAGGCATTGATCCTTAAGTCAGCTTCCATAACTACAACAAATAGAAAGTACTCTCATGCTTACCAGGTGGGGACACTGGCTCCATGGAAGCAGCATGTCGCTTGCCTTTTGGGGAATAAGACTGGTCAGGCTTAATCATGTGACGCTCACTCTCCTGACCCTGACTGCTGCGCTGACTATGTTCCTCAGATAGCCCACTATGTGAAGACTGTGACACCGCTTCGCTGCTAGAGTCCTCACTTCCCTGAGCACTGCTGCTTGCCTGTTCACTCTCCTGGATCATCTTCCACCTTTTATGTCCAAGGTGGGAATAGCTGGCCCCACCTCCTGACTGAGGCCTGGACCGTACTGGGTCTGTCTGGATGTCCCCTTTTGGGGAGGCTGGTCTGGAGTTCCCTGATGATGGAGTGTGGCGACCTGAACTGATCCCTTGCGATGAGGAGGGGGTATCATGTAAGGACATGCTGCAGTGATCTATAAAATTAAAAAACACCAATACCATATTCTGGTGTGTATAAATGCGCACTGATGTATAATATGCACCCCGATTTTCAACCCAGACTGAGGGGAAAAAACTTAGTTCTGCTATATAATGTGCATGTGATATAATACATTTTTTAAATCTTGATAATTTCACTCCATTTTCATAGTGCAACAAAAGTTGACCATTTTGGATAGTACACTGATCAGCATTTGTTACATGACATTTTAATTGTTTACAATAGACCAGTGCTTGACTGCTTCTATGGTCTTTCCTGTCAGTAAGCGGCACCCAATCAAGACCAATACTTTTCTTACAGATATTGTAAAAGAAAAAATGAAAAAAGAAAAAAAAGGCAATATTGAAAGTGTATCTTTCCGATTTTAAGGTTCACCTTGTTGATTGAGTTCAGTTTATTGCATCAAATTCGTTGTCGTCACCCTTGAAAAGTCGCTGTATGTCCTCATCTGTCATCATTCCTGACGTTTCAAGATCGAACACAAAATGATATGTGAAAGTTCAGATCCAGTATTTATACTTATTTGGACTATCATGACACCTCTAAAATATCTCAATGCCCAAGATAGAATTTACCAAGACAATGCATCATAATTATGTTTATCACATCAATGCTTTAGCTGGCGCTGATTACGTTTAAAAACACCACACAGAGTGAATGAAACACTGCTCAATGAATTGTAACAAAGAAGTATCAAATACTGTGATTTAAGATGAGAAATGAAGCAAAGAACCAAGCTTATTTTCTGAATAAAAGTAAATAATTTGCAAATTTACTTAGTTAAAGCAATGTAACTATGTTAAGCACATCAAAGCTTATGCTGGTTACTGTGAAAAGACCACACCTAGTCAATGAAGGATTGATCACTGTATTGTCACAAAGAAATATCAAATACTATGATTTAAGATGAGAAATGAAGCAAAGAACCAAGCTTATTTTCTGAATAAAAGTAAATAATTTGCAAATTTACTTAGTTAAAGCAATGTAACTATGTTAAGCACATCAAAGCTTATGCTGGTTACTGTGAAAAGACCACACCTAGTCAATGAAGGATTGATCACTGTATTGTCACAAAGAAATATCAAATACTATGATTTAAGATGAGAAATAAAACTAAGACCCAATTTTATTTTCCAAAGAAAAAAAACAAAACAAAACAAATCCAAATTTCATACATTAATTATTTTGTATCATGTAATGTGTCAATGTTGCCATAACAGACTAACTGTAGTCATGAAAAAGATGTCCCTTAAATGTGCCTCTAATGAGAACATTAACACTGTTTGAATTCTAAATATTATATTTCAATTCAACCATGAATAAATGAAGAAAAGATTTATTAGATCCAGTTATCAAATATTGAACATTTGCAGGTATGGTAATCATATATTCGTTCCGCTGATTACTTTGAAAAGAGTAAATGAAGCATTGTTCACTGTACAGTCACAAAGAAAATATAAAATACTATGATTTAAGATGAGAAATAAAACTAAGAACCAAGTTTATTTTCCAAAGAAAACAAAAATCCAATTTCATACAATAATTATTTTGTTTCACAAAATGTGACAATGTTACCATAACAGACAAACTGTAGTTGCAAAAAAAATGTCCCCTAAATGTGCATCTGATGAGAACATTAACACTGCTTGAGTTTTAAATATTATATTTCAATTCAACCAAGAATAAATGAAGAAAACATTTATTAGATCCACAGTTACTGAATAATGAACATTTATTAGATCCACAGTTACTGAATAAATGAACATTTATTAGATCCACAGTTACTGAATAATGAACATTTATTAGATCCACAGTTACTGAATAATGAACATTTATGGTGCAATTACAATAATCAGTATACATGTATTTGTTCCATTGCAATGCAGTTCTTGGCACAGCTTTAGAACAACAAGTTACCAGTCGCTATGTACATGTACTTCCGGTCGAGTCACAGAACAAAACGCCACACAGTGATGTGAAATGAAACGAGCTTATTAACATAAGAAATCAAAGAACAAGACTATCAAGGTTTGTAAACATTATTTATTTCTTTAATAAGGCTAGTAATGGTAAACAATTTAGTTCCAATGCAACAGATTTAATATTTCACAAGAGGTGAATGTGACAGGTGTAGGCAGCTATAATGCCTTTATCTTTTCATCAGATTGACCTAGCAAAAAACTTCCTTCTACAAAACGTGCACCCCCTCCTGAAAATAAGAAAATTAGTTACAAAAAGTGCACATTATACACAGCAAAATACAGTATAAAGAAATTCATGTGAAAATTATTACAGTATAAAGAATTTCATGTGAAAATTATTACAGTTTAAAGAATTTCATGTGAAAATTATTGAGCACATAATACCCATTAATATGTGGTTGAGAAATCAGAATGAATTGCGAACAATAAAGCTACAGTCCATCTGCACCATTCATAAAATAAGAGACTGCCTTTTTTAAGCTTGCCTTTTATTTAGGTACAAAGTAAAACAAACTTGAACAAAAAGCTTAATCTACAAAACTTTTATAAGACCTTAATCTAGGATGTGCCTTTACGTATAACCTAAAAAACTTATGTATGTACGTATGTACAGACAGACATGCAAATAGCTGGCCTTAATCTAGGATGTGCATTTATGTATGTACAGACAGACATGTAAATAGCTGGCCTTAATCTAGGATGTGCATTTATGTACCGACAGACATGTAAACAGCTGGCCTTAATCTAGGATGTGCATTTATGTATGTACAGACAGACATGCAAATAGCTGGCCTTAATCTAGAATGTGCATTTATGTACAGACAGACATGTAAATAGCTGGCCTTAATCTAGGATGTGCATTTATGTATGTACAGACAGACATGCAAATAGCCGACCTTAATCTAGGATGTGCATTTACTTACATACAGACAGACATGCAAATATCTGGCCTTAATCTAGGATGTGCATTTATGTATGTATAAACAAACATACAAACAGCTGCCAAAGTGAATGCTACGTCGAGCTCAAATAATGTTTGCAAGAGTTCTTCACTGTATTTGCACATATTTTAAAATTGTTCACACTTTGTTAATGTTTTAATCTGCTGTACTTGTTAAAATACTTTCAGTACTATTCTCCACTGCTTCATATACAATCATATACAACTCATGACCACCTAAAAAAAAAAAAAAAAAAAAAAAAAAAAGAATTTAGCCTCCATGACTTTTTGGGAATAAATTTCAACAATCTTTGAGGTCATCTTTTTGTATGAAATATAAAAATTGATTGTTTGAAAAATTTGGTAATTTACAGAAACCTAATTAAGTGAGTAAACCTAACACATGTTTCAACAGTGTGCAAAGGTAAATGCTATGTATGGTTTTATTGCGAGCTTAATCAAATGGTATGACTCAAATTTTGACTTTTTTCATGCCATAACAAAGGATGAAGGGATGAAGTCAAAAGATGGAAGACAGCTTTTAAATAAAAGGCAAGTCTGAATGGTCATTAGAACTATCTTAAGACAAGACAGTAATCCAACAATAGGTCTAAATAAAAGACAAGTCTGAATGGTCATTAGAACTATCTTAAGACAATACAGTAATCCAACAATAGGTCTAAATAAAAGACAAGTCTGAATGGTCATTAGAAATATCTTAAGACAAGACAGTAATCCAACAATAGGTCTAAATAAATGACAAGTCTTAATGGTCACTAGAACTATCTTAAGACAAGACAGTAATCCAACAATAGGTTTAAACAAAAGGCAAGTCTGAATGGTCATTAGAACTATCTTAAGACAAGACAGTAATCCAACAATAGGTCTAAATAAAAGACAAGTCTTAATGGTCACTAGAACTATCTTAAGACAAGACAGTAATCCAACAATAGGTTTAAACAAAAGGCAAGTCTGAATGGTCATTAGAACTATTTAAAGACAAGACAGTAATCCAACAATAGGTCTAAATAAAAGACAAGTCTGAATGGTCATTAGAAATATCTTAAGACAAGACAGTAATCCAACAATAGGTTTAAATAAAAGACAAGTCTGAATGGTCATTAGAAATATCTTAAGACAAGACAGTAATCCATCAATAGGTCTAAATAAAAGACAAGTCTGAATGGTCATTAGAAATATCTTAAGACAAGACAGTAACCCAACAATAGGTCTAATTAAAAGACAAGTCTGAATGGTCATTAGAAATATCTTAAGGCAAGACAGTAATCCAACAATAGGTCTAATTAAAAGACAAGTCTGAATGGTCATTAGAAATATCTTAAGACAAGACAGTAATCCAACAATTGGTCAAACCACAGTGGCTCAGTAGTAAGTCTGCCAGACTCACAACTGAGAGGGTGTGGGTTAGAATCCTACCATTGGATCACCTTTTGTCAGCTACTCATGGTGTGTCCTTGGGCACTTTGCTCCAATTGCCCTGGGATTAAATAACCTACTGTATATACTCATGCATAAGCCCCGTCAAAAAATACAAACAACATAGACTCTGATCTGCCATTGCATAATGCGCTGGCAGACCAGGGTCTATGTTGTTTGTTCTACTGATTAGTCCTTACAAAATGCATAGACCCAGATCTGCCGGCGCATTATGTGCTGGCAAATCTGGGTCTATGCAGTTTGCAGTTGGCATAAGCTTATACGCGAGTATAGACGGTACTATTATTGCTGTGCTGTAAAACACCAAACCAAACCAAAGATAGGTCTACTTACTTTTCACTTCATCTTCGACAGTGTTGATCTTATTCAACAGGTTGGAAAAGCTACTCTTTTCTTCTGTCATGCTCTTCTTCTCATAGTCCAACAATATGATGGAGTTGATGTGATCCCCTAAGGTCATCATATGTCTAGGCCTGTTAGAGGCCTCAGAGGGGACTGTTTTGCTGCTACTGTCTGCAGCAGTACCAAAGCCAGAGTGACCTGTCCCTGAGGGAATCCCATAAGTGGATTGCTCCCGCTCTTGCTCAAGCTTGGAACTGGTGGGTAGAGGTGTGGAGGAAGGAGAGGAGGAGGTGGATGAGGCTGGATTTATCCACCGCTTTTTGCCTGAAAATATGAAATCAAAGAAATAACCTTGGTTTTTATCATTGGGATTTTTTTATAGTGGATTTTTTCAATATCCAAGTCCTGGTTGGTGATTTCCTCCAGATCCTTCAGTTTTCTCCATCTCAGAGACACAATGTAACCAAACCAAAGTTGGTGATTTCCTCCAGATCCTTCAGTTCTCTCCACCACAGAGACAATATAATCCAATATGCTGAGATAAAACTGTACAAGTTAATTTGTGCAACAAAAAAAACCCATACAGTTTAAAACATTAAGAGTAAATTTCTAGATTTGTGTTTCCTAGATTGATAATGATGATATCCCTCTATTATTTTCATAAATTATCTTCAATTATGTACATGTAACAGGAGTAAGGTCATTTATGGAGAAATAACAATTCTTCCATTAAAGTAGAACTTAAAACTCTAACATCAATAACTCAAATACTTGGCATCACATACATGACTTGCCCAGTCCCAATGTAAATCTTTCTGCTATCTCAAAACCTAAACATGAATCCTCAAAGGGACTAACACTTTACTGGCCCAAGAGAATTTCAAGGAATCCAAAATAAGAAACTTTTTTCTTTTTAACTGCTGAGTACTGAAACCATCTATGATATTCTTAAGAAACTCCAACATAACAACATTTGGTAACAAAACTATTTTCTTACATTTGAGTTAAAATGTTAACATGATACTTGTAATGCAGTACACAATTCTTTATCATGGTCTTTGACCTTGAACCTGATCTCATTGATAGAAGATCATTGAACTTGTCTTAGACAGTCTCAAGATATAACCACATGCTAAATTTGATCAAATCTCTAAGTAATATTGTTTTGAAAAAAAGTTACTGAAGTGGTGTTGTGTAAGGTATTCTTCATATATATATATATATATATATCATGCTTACAAGCCTGTACAGCTAAAAACCTAAGTCAAGACCATTGACCTTAAAATCAATTTTAGAGTGCTATGAACTTGTTCATTAAAATGCATCTAAATACAAGGTTTGGTAAAAATTCACTTGTATAATGTACAATGTATAATGTGTTTATAAGCTCAAAGAAGTAAAAAAAATGCAAGCAATGACCTTTGCCTTAACCTCAAGTTTAATTATGTCTGGTTTTCAAAACTCCTTAAAAAAAAGTATGGATATATTGGTGGTCAGATATGCCCCATTTTCATACAGAACCACTGAAATACTGCAAGAAGTGTTTGAATGAAAACCCCATGTCAAATGCCATCATTTATGCAAGAGAAGTAGTGACAAGATTTTTGAGATGGCCACTATGGTGCCATGTTAGATGTCAGATGAGCTTTCATTAGAACTAGCGACAGATTGCTATAGTGTTTTATTGAAAACCTCATGTTGATACAGTTGTCCATTCATGGGAAACAGCCATATAAAGATTTTCAGGATGGCCATCAAAGCAGCCATTTTGGAGGTTGTATTAGCATCATTTTAATTCAGGAACAACTATATTTTGCAAGAAAGAGGTAGTTTAACAACAACAAAAACATTTCAGTCATCTGTTCTAGCGAAGTAGCTTTTACAAGATTTGTCAAATTTGGGAAGTTGAAGTATGCAAGACTGGCATACCGTATATACTCACTTATAAATTGAATCATACTGCAAACAACATAGACCCTGATCTGTTATCGCATAACGCATTGACAGATCAGAGTTATTGTTGTTTGTTCTATTGATTACTCCTAACAAACTGCATAGACCCAGATCTGCTTGTGCATTATGTGACAGCAGATCTGGGTCTGTGCAGTTTGCAGTTGGACTTGACTTATAAGTGAATATAGATGGTAACTTTCATTTAGGAACAACTACATGAAGTGAGAAGTGTTTTAGTTAAAACCACATGTAAATGTGACTATATCTTAAAGAGGACTACTGATAATCAACTATATCTTAAAGAGGACTACTGATAATCAACTATATCTTAAAGAGGACTACTGATAATCAACTATATCTTAAAGAGGACTACTGATAATCAACTATATCTTAAAGAGGACTACTGATAATAAACTATATCTTAAAGAGGACTACTGATAATCAACTATATCTCATAAGGAATCATTTAGTGAAAACCCCATGTCACTATGATTATCCATGTAGGAGAAGTAGCTATCACAAGATTTCCAAGATGGCCACCATTGGAGCCATACTGTATGTCAGATCAGCACCAGACATCATAAGAAGGCATTTAGTGAAATCCCAAGTCAATATGACAACCTGTTCAGGAGGAGTATCAATAACAAGATTTTCAAGATGTCTACCATGGTGGACATACTGAATATCAGGACCAAGCAGACATCATATGAAGTGTTTTAGTGAAAACCCCATTTCAATACAACCATCCGTTGAGGATGAGTAGTGATAATAAGATTTTCAAGATGGATGCAATGGTGGCCATATTGGATACCAGATCGCCACCATTTTCATTTAGTATCAACTAGACATCATAACAAGTCTTTTCATGAAAACCACCATGTCAAAAATGAAACTTTTGGTTTTACAGCACTTCACTTTTTCAAAATTCTACAGTATCTGCATATCTGATGGACTAGTCTTGTTTCCTTCATTTTGTTGTTGACTGAATGTCTATCAGATTTATTGGATAAATAAGGAAAGAGAAGGCTTACTCCCAAACATTTTAATGAGTTGAAGTTGTTCATTCTGCAACAATGAGGGATTCACAACATTTTTATGTTTATTTTATTAAAGGTTCACACTAAATCCTGAACAGGGGTTGTATATACTTGTGTAAAAGTTGAGTCCAACTGCAAACAACATAATGTGCCAGCAGATCAGGATCTATGTTGTTTGTTCTGCTGATTACTCCAAACAAAATGCATAAACCCAGATCTGGGTCTATGCAACCATAACAATAGTATTAATCATCAACAAGCAAGATTTATGTTTTGACGATAAAACTGATACACTCTAAAGCCCCGCATAATGACCACCATGGTCAGCCAGCTAAAAGCATTGAAAACTCAAAGGACCCAAAGTTACATTCAGTTATTCAGCAGATCTCGTTACTAAGACCACCTCAGTAATGAGACCACTATTGTGTCTAAAATAGCGTACATTTAATTTTGCAGAAATTAAGGGAGTTAAACAATTCATGCTTCCAAAATTGTAAAATCAGACAAATGAAACGTATACAATTGTTATAAATCTCAAATTTTTGAAAACTGAGGAAATTTCCCCATATACAGTATTTGGATTACTTGAGCCTTTGAGAAGAAATAATAAGACAACTGTACTATATCACAGCTGTCATCCATAACATTTCATGCATTTACCTGCAACTTAACGAATGTAAATAATTTTTATGATTTTTACGAGCCTGCAAAAACCAGAAAAACTTTTCTACTCAATATTTCTCCTAGGTCTTCTAAGGGCAGACGGTTATTTTCAGAAAAATTTGCAAAATTTGTCTAACAAGAATCAGAACCACCTGAAAGGAACAACTCCGCATTTTACTCACCTGCTGGCTGCAAGGCAGTGGGTGATTTTTTGTCTGCGGTTTTTGAGGTGGTGACATTATCATCAGAGGACTGCCTGCTAGATGGACTGCTGGTAGCGTGTCGTGCAGTGATACTTTCTGATGGATCTGGTTTCAGACTGTCAGGTGACTGGTTGATCTGATGGACAATAATAGCATCAATAAGGTTAGCAGCTGTGAGATGTTTTGGCCGGGTTGGGTCACCTGATTTACCAGGCTGGGGCTGATGGACATCAGGAGCAAATGCATGCAGAAATACAGAACCTATTTGCATCTTTGGAGACTTTCTGTTGGAATCACTTGCCATTCCCCCTGATGCAGAAGTTGCGGGTTCAGCTCCTGGTCTGGTTTTGTGGTACTGTAAGGACATCACCTCTTTGGACTTGTCTGTGGACCAGTCTCTGTCATACTCCCGCCCTGGCTGTCCCATCATCCTGGCATCATACCGTGGTCCTGACATAAAAAATGTATATATTAAACATTTCTGAATAATAGGTGGCTTTTACGTGAACAAAGTTATGATTTTGCCACTGATGTAAAAGATTTTTGATTTTAACACAGAACCTTAATATTATTGACACTGGTTGCCATTACCTTGGATACCTATGTATTAGAGGTCCAGAAAAATTGTGAACTACTATTGGACATTTGTACTGTAAGAGGCAGTTGTAATCCATTTGAAGAGAGCCTTCTCCCTCTATCTCCTCAGTAAGATAACTCCAATATACATGCATCTTTTGTTTTTTAGTCAAGTTTCTAAGTCATCAGAGATATAGAATTACAAATACATCCTTAAAAATCTGACACAATCGTTCTTTTATTTTCTTCAAATGTGGCCAGATATGCAGATGTCAGTTTCAATCACTAAGATGTACAGGGGCAATGTCGTGTGGAAGACACTGACTTTGGAGCAGAACCATTTAACTTGTAGGGGTGGAGGGATTTGATGTTTCAAACTTGCTACTTCCTGAATTTGCTGTGCATTAAGTACCAAGCCATAGTTATCAACATACACTATGTTTTCTAACAGGGATTATTTCATGATTTCTTTCCTGTCTTTTTTAAAATTACTTGACTATTTGTTTTGACTGTTTGATGGAGATCTTCACTCATGAAATCAGAGGGTCTACTTGCAAACTTCTTTGCTTGATTGAGGCAGAGAACTATGTAACTCCTGGTAGAGGTCACATTGTGCTGTTTACAAAAGATCTAAGGCAGTTTCACACCTGTTACAGTGTACATCTAAGTACAAGATGATGTCAATACTTGTGTACAAGTTTTTGTTGGAACAATTATGATGAATGTGAAGACATTTCATTTAAAATAATTGGTTTGATTCAAATATATCTTGCAGATTATGTCGTTTGACCCCCCTCCCTGTCCAGACTTGCTTACATTACCTGATGTAGTGGCTCATATATGTTCAAATCTGTGTTTGAATTAGGAAGAAAGATATGAACAGATAACACTGAGTGTGTGAAGCATGAGTTCCTCATTTGTTTAACAGTAACACCCCACACTCTCTGCATTATGTATGCACAGAAACCAGACAGGGCACATATCATCAGGTTTTACAAGTACAAATACTGGGAAAAACAAATTTCACCACAGCTGATAATGGAGATAATGCTGGCTTATTGCATTATTTGAGTATCTCATTATTTAAAAGCAGGTTTAGGGTGTATAGCTCACATCTGTACACCAAAGACAACTGTGGACTACCACAGATGAACATCCTGTTTAGATCTGTTAGGGGGCATGCATTGTTCTGCATTGAGATGATACCTTAAAAAAAAAACAAAAGATGGCATTTATGCAGTAAAATGTTGGGGGTTTTTGGTGGTGGTTGGGGTGGGGGTGGGGGTAAAACTAATTTAATAATGTAATACTTACCTGTTGGTATTGCAGTTTTTTTAAATTCTGGGATGGAATTAATTTGTCCTTAAAATACAAATTCAACCTCCCATGGATGAACCTCCATAGAGAGTTCTGCAAATAATCCAGAACATAACATAGACCCAGTCGCTGCCCAAGTCCATGGTGCATGTGTCATAGTCCTCATCTTTTTGGGACCAGATTATCCATGGGACATCAGAGTGGGGTGGTGGGAGGAGGGAATCTGGCAATACCGACAGGTAAGTACTACATTATTAAAATTAGTTTAACCCTACCTACACCAAACTACATTTTAATGTCAGTAATACGTAGAAGGAGAAAATTGTGTGTGGTTGTCAAAATGTGGCCTTCATAACATCCTCCAATGATGAATGAGTTAGATAGGCCCAGGAGGTAGCAATGGCTTGGACCTCATGGGCTTTTATCCTAATGAATGAAAGATCCCTGTCAGTCAGGTACTGACAAGATCTCTTGACCGTTTTGGCAATCCACCCAGTAATAGTGGATACTGAAATGTCAGCACAGCCCGTTAAGGGGAGGATATGATGCTTCCTACCTTTCTTTTCCTTTTAAAAGCAGCCAAATAGAATCTTATTGCCCTAACTGGGTATAAAAGTCAATCCTAATCATCCCCAGTACAGATACGACCAAGACTGGGGATCTCTATAGGAAGTGGATAAAAAACCTGGTTGGCAAAGGAGATACGGACTCATAATTGCCACTGAACCTTGGACAACCTTGTTCAACAGACAGACGAGGACATACAGCGACTTTTTGAGAGTGATGACGACGAAGAGGAATTTGAGGGATTTGATGCAATAGATTGAACTCCATCAACTAGGCGAAAATTTAAAGGGCCCTTTTAATGGCAAACCATAAAATCGGAAAGATATAATTTCAATATTGCCACTTTTTTCATTCACTATCCAAAATGGGCGACTGTTGTCGCATTATGAAAACGGAGCGAAATAGTCACAATTTTGAAATGTATTATATCACATGCGCGTTATATGGCAGAACTACGTTTTTTCCCACTCATTCTGGGTTGAAAATTGGGGTGTGTGTTATACATGCATGAAACTCACTCCTTTGTTTCATGGACGCTAAGGATAACAAGAAAATGATCTTGATTGTTAAGACTCTCAAAGGAAGCTTCACCCAAAGGCTCATAGGGGGATTTAGTTAATGACCATAAGACACATGAGAGGTTCCATTTTGGCATAAGTGAGCAAGACAACGGTCTCTGCAGCTCAAAAAACCTTATAAGGTTGGCAAAGTGAAATTCTGAATCAATGGCCAGGTCTTTAAAAATCTTGAGTGTGTTTGATAGGGTTGCCCTATAGCCCTTGATAGTAGAAACTGAGCATTGTTTCTCTTCAAAAAGGATGAGAAGAAAATCAACCACTGTGCTCAAAGATGAACAGCTTGAATTTATATGTTTCTTACTGCACCAATCACAAAAGATTCTCCATTTGGCACCATAGACCTTGGGTGTGGAGCATCTTGTGGCCTGAATGAGGCACTCTGCAACTTTGCTTGAAAACCTGTCCTGGAAGATGGATTGCTTGAGATGAGCCAAGTGTGAAGGTGGAGAATCTGTGGTCTGTTGTGTAGGAGGGAGCCACTGTGCTGAGACAGAAGGTCCCTCCTCTGAGGTAAAGTCCTGTGCTGGTCTATCAGTAGGTCGAGAAGATCACTGAACCATGACTGTTGGGGCCACAAAGGGGCTATCAAGATGAGCTGAGCAGTGGAGGTCCTGCCTTTTTGGAGCACTTGTGGAATCATCCTGATGGGTGGGAAGGCATAAGCCAACAGGCAATTCCACTTCAGGCTGAACTCCACCACGGTTTGGTGCAACAACCACTCCATGATGACTACCTTGCCTTCCCTGGTCAGACTGTTCGCCAGAATATTCTTCCCAGGGATGTGATGAACTTGGATAGTAATCCCCTCCAAGGTTGCCCAGTGAAGGAGGTTCCAAACCTCCACACAAAGAGAAGAGGCATGTGTGCCGCCTTGTCAACTTAGATATGCTACATAATTGACTTGTCAGAGAAGACCATCACACAGTGACTTCTATTGCGTTGACACACCCCTGTAGTGCTAGGAGTACCACTCTCATTTTGAGATTGTTTATGTGGAAGATAGATTCTTTTAGGGACCACGAACCCTGAAGAACTATTCCTTCTGGCTCCAAGTGAGCGTCCCACCCCAAATATGATGTGTCTGTGAATAGATAGGAGGTTCAGGGGCATGCATGGGGATTCTGGTCACTTTCCTTAATGGGGATGACCGCACATCCCATAGGGATTCAGAGGGATTAGGGGAAGTATGGGGATGCAGATCTGATCCCCTTCCCTTGGGTGTTTGTATGCCGACTCCAAATCCCCAATGGGTGGTTTACCAGTAGCCTGACAAAAGGGGTGGTGGTGGGGGGGTCTCAACTCAACCCCTCACGACATACTGTTGGGGTTCCCATGACCTGTGAATGCTGACCGGTGTCCAGTGTCAATGACTGATCAGGTGGCTCAGATCTGAAGAAGGATCCCTCCTTAGAAGCAATCAAGCATGATCATAGTTTTCCCATCCCAGGGAGCTTGTTATGCCAGTTGCTTCTCCCTTATGGGTGGGTGGGTGGGGATCAGCATTACTTGCTCTCGAGCCACTGAACTTAGGATCTTGAGAGGGCACTGCTCCTCCCTCACAGGGGCACTTATCTCACTCTCCTCTCTCTGGGTTTGGAAAGGGCACTGTTCCTCGCTCCCGGGGGTTGGGGGGCATGCCTCACTCTCTACCTGGGTCATTCCTCCCTTGGGAGGGACCCGTGACACTACGGGTTCTTGGGATTCACACTTCTCTGAAGAGACTGAACCCGAACAAAAAGGGCTAGATTTTCGGGACCCAGAAGGGGGTCTGAGTACTGACATGAGAAGGAGTAAGGTCCTTTTCTCCTCCCCTTACATGTCGGATGGCTCTCGGCGAGGTCCTACACCTCATCAGGCCAATGGCAGCAGAGCGGATACCCATCTGTCTGTCTGCACAAAAAGTGGGGCCTTCTTGTGCCTGCATTTTTCCATGCTTTGTTTACACCTTTCCTGCAAAGCCAGAAAGCAGATATTGAGAATACAAAGAATATAATAAGTGCAAGTACTTACGATGTCACGCAATGGACTATATGTATACAAATAATGATGAGTGGTGTGAAACCTGTAACTACACCACTTCCCAATTATAATACAAATGAAAGACATGAGTACTTACAATGCTATGTAATGTATTAAATGTACACAAATGATGATAAGTGGTGTGAGACCTGTAACTACACCATTTTAAGATAATGGTACTATCTATGGTTCTCGTTCATTACTGAACTCGTCCGAGATCTTGATGAGATATGCATACATTCCAAGTTTGATCAAAATCGGATCAGAAATATGGCCCAAGAGTGGTAACAAGCTTTGCCAATCGGATGCAAGATTATCTCATTAATATGCATGGATCTCATTCATTTATTGAATCCATCCAAGATCTTGATGATTTGAACCCATATTGCAAGTTTGATCAAAACTGGATGAGAAATAAGGCTTCCAGAGGGGTAAACAAACTCTGCCAATGAAATTCAAGATCACCTCATTAATATACATGGATCTTGCTCATTACTGAACTCGTCTGAGATCTTGATGAGATATGCATACATTCTAAGTTTGATCAAAATCGGATCAGAAATATGGCCCAAGAGTGGTAACAAGCTCTGCTAATCGGATGCAAGATTATCTCATTAATATGCATGGATCTTATTCATTTATTGAATATATCCAAGATCTTGATATAAACCCATATTGCAAGTCTGATCAAAATTGGTATTAGAAATATGACTTCCAGTGGGGTAACAAGCTCTGCCAATCAGATGCAACATCACCTCGTTAATATGCATGGATCTCGCTCATTATTGAACTCGTCTGAGATCTTAATGATATAAGCGTCTATTCGAGATTTAATCAAAATCGGACCAGAAATACAGCCTCCAGAGTGGTAACAAGCTCAGCCAATCTGATGCAAGATCACCTAATTACATGTAATATGTTTGGATTTTCGATCATTATTGCACTCATCCAAGATTTTAATGATATAAGCATACATTCCAAGTTTGATCAAAATCGGATGAGAAATATGGCCTCCGTAGTGGTAACTAGGTTAGCCAATCAGGTGCAATATCACCTCATTAATATGCCTGGATCTTGCTCATTATCAAACTTGTTAGAGATTTTGATAATATAAACCCATATTTCAAGTTTGATAGCAATCAGATCAGAAATATGGACTCTAGAGTGGTAACAAGCAATTGTTGATGGATGGATGCATGACAGATGTAGGATGATGAACGATGCAGGGCCATACTATCAGCTCCCTTAGCCTTATGGCCAGGTGAACTACAAATGAAGAAGTTAAGTCTAGCTACTAACTTCTTTAAATCAACATGTACTCTTTTTAAAATTGAGATTTACTTATAATAATCCATTATGTCAATCTAGTTATAGTAATCCATTTGATCTACTTAAATAATCTGTTGTGCAGGTTATCTGATTAAAATCAAGATTTACTTATAACAATCCATCATGTCAATCTACTTATAATAATGTTATTTTGGTGATCTGGAGTTTAATCATATTGATCTATATGTAGCATTGAATGTTATATTCCATAAACTAGTCTAAAGTACATGTAGCATTGAAAGTTATATTCCATAAACCAGTCTAAAGTACATCTCACTAAAAGCCACTGTAGTGCCAAAGTCATGTAAATCTCCATTTACCGTATATATTCGTATATAATCCAGTTCCAAATGCAAACAACATTGACCCTGATCTGCTGTTGCATAATGTGCCGGCAGATCAGGGTCTATGTTGTTTGTTCTACTAGTTAGTCCATACAAACTGCATCGACCCAGATCTGCCAGCGCATTATGCAACGGCAGATCTGGGTCTATGCAGTTTGCAGTTGGTATGAGCTTATACGCGAGTATATACAGTAGATTGACTATTCCTTCTATAAAGGAAGCAGCCAAGGATGTGCATAATCAGTTCATATTGTTTCTTATCTGTTAGGGAAACTTGCGTAATGCCAATTATGTCATGATGAGATTTCTTCTCACTCTGCTTACACTGTAGCATGTGGAGTACATCGTTTATGAATACCTGGGCTGAATGAGATCTTTGTCTTTTGATAAGTTTCTAGCATTCTCCTGACGAGTTAATTCTAGTCACTGTAAAAATTCATATTATTTGTTGCTTTATTGATCTTACAGTTATTAAAACTCACACACCAAGCAAAGTGCCATGGTCAGAGATCTTGTCATCTGTTTACCGTAATGCATTGGTTACCATATATACTCGTGTATAAGCTGCGTCCAAGTACAAACAACATAGACCCTGATCTGCCGTAGCAAAATGTGCTGGCAGATCAGGGTCTATGTTGTTTGTTCTACTGATTAGTCCTTACAAAATGCATAGACCCAGATCTGCCGGTGCATTATGTGACGGCATATCTGGGTCTATGCAGTTTGCAGTCGGTATTGGATTATAAGCGAGTATAGATGGTATGTCCTCTGTTTCTAAAGTTACACTAATCCATTTATGTTGTGCATGAAGTAAGCCTTTGACTTACGTCTCTAAGTAAATGTATTCAGTTTCTGGATGAGGTAATTCTGTCTTTTAATTTAATTGGTACATATTTCATGTTTACCAAAGGTCTGATCAGAAAAGCAGTCATTATTACAACTGATCATGAATGTGTTAATATCTTCACAAACATAAATGTGACTGTTTTATGACAAATGTATATTTTTCTTGATATATTAAAATTATTTCAAGATGAATGCATGTAACATTTTAACAAAAGCTATGAATTGTAGGTATTTTTCCTTTTTAAACCTAGTTGAATTTTGACCCTAAAAATTGGCCCTCCCTCACGGTCCTGTTATGTCTTGAAAGATTGCTCTCAAGAAGGTTGCTCTGTAACAATATCTGGGCCTGCATGTTGAACCCACAATTAAAGCAATGGTGTAAAATGTGTGACCTTGACCCTAAGGTAAAAGAGGAAAGCAGGCATGTTGCAAAATTAAATATATAAGTTTCATATGGTTTGTACACCCCAGAGAGTTGTTTCTCAAGGACTTTTCATGAACTCCCGAAAGTTTTCAATTAGTATTTTTTTCTTACAGAAACTGAACTTCTGTTATATGTTACTTTGTTTATCACGGCATACATTGGTGCAGAAGTAGAAGAAAAAATACATAACTAATTACATGTAACATGTCAATAGAGCAAACAGATGCTACTCCATCTGGTAACTATCTGTATCATGTCATTTGATCCACCCAATTTTACCCCATTTTTTTATTTATCTATTCATGATTTTTTAAGAATATGTAATAACAAAAATTCTGAATTTAAATAGTGATATATTTGATTCACTTTTAATGTTTGTATTCCCTAAGATAAATTCAAAGAGTTTTGGGGAAAATTCAAGAGGTTTGTCAAGAAATTCAACAACTTTTCAAGGATAAAACCAACTTTTTCAAAATTCAAGAAGTTTTCAAGGCAACCCCTCAAAATTCCAGGATTTTTCATGGTTGTACAAACCATGCTTCATAATTATCTATCCAACTGATGAACAAAAGCGGAGGAGTGATAACAAGATTTTCAAAATGGTCACTGTGGTGGCCATATTGAATGTTTGAGCAGATATTATTTTCATTTAGGACTAACCAGACCTTGAAATGAATGTGTGTGTGTGCAAAGTTTCATGTCAATTTTCCAAGTAGTTTAGGAGAAGTAAAGATGGACAACAGGCCATCTCGTAAGCTCTTCTGGTCTATGACTAGCAGAGATAAAAATCATCAAAAAGGGTCGAAGCATATACATTCTAATTTGATCCTATCCTGGGGTTAAAATCATGAATGAGTATGACATGCATCATTAAAACCAAGGAACTAAGCCAGTTGGATTGTATAAAAAATAAATTATCTATAATGATCATTAAAGTTCATTAGTTACATCACTGTAAATTATTTCCTCAATGTAACTTTCATAAGCTATGTGACTAATTAGGAATATGGCTAAAGAAAATTCAGTGGTGTTTGCCATGACAAACTGAGATTTTCTATACATTCTTAAACAAGGAATACATAAACTAGCATGGAATAAAGAAGGGATTTGGAAACATGTGTGTGAAAGAAAAATGATTGCTTGAAGAAAACATGAGTAATACAGAGTGATCATTGTCTTTGATGTGACTGTCCATATTTTGTGTGGATTGTATGGACTCTCCCCACTTGATTGACTTGATTTGTCACGAGTAAACAGAGTGATCCTTGTCTTTGATGTGACTGGCAATATTTTGTGTGGATTGTATGGACCCTCTTAACTTGATTGACTTTTGTCATGAAGTAATCATATGCAGAATAATTAATGAAGTAAAATATACAGTGTATATATGAACCATGTATCTTTCATTTAAATAAAATCTCAAATTAATAAATTAAAAAACATTAATCTGATACAATACATTGCCTTGCTGTGGCTATGTTGCAAAATGCTTGGTATACAGAAAAAGCTTATCAACAAACATATAATTGCTAAGAAGAAACAAGAGACTCAAGTGGGCCTGGTACTGCTCACATGACTTCAATAACTTAACAGTTGACAATTTCGCAATGTAAGCTCATGTAGTATTTAAGAACATAACCCCACATAAGTTATTTCCCAAACTTTATATCATGTTGATTTTACGATTTGACTATAGTCTGATAAAAATTATTTCGAAAGATAAATGCATAATTAATATCCATAGTCTCTTACTCATGAATGAACTCCTCCAAGATCTTGATCATAAAAAGACTTATTTACCAAGTTTTATTGAAATTGGATGAGAAATATAGTCTCTAGATCTAGAGAGGTATATTAGCTTGGCCAATCAGATGCAAGATCATCTCTTTAATATGCACAGATCTCATGTATAATACAACCCATTTAAGACAATAATGATACAAGCTTAATTACCAAGTTGGATCAAATTCTGATATAAATTTGGTCTCCAGAGTGGAAACAACCTTAACCAATCAAATACATGATTACCTCATAAATAAGTGCTGATTTTGCTCATTATTAAACTTATCCAGAATCTTGATAATATAAGACTATTTTAAAAGTTTTATCAGAATCCAATTAAAAATATTTTGGCTAAATTGTTGACAAGCTTAGCTAATCAAATGCAAGATTTTGTCATTATTATACATAGATTTCACTCATAATCAACAGAGATCTTGATGATATAAGCCTATTTACCAAGTTTTATCAAAATCCTAAAAAAATATAGTCTCTAGAGTTGTCAAATACTCAGCCAACCAGATGCTAGATCATCTCATAAATATGCACATGTCTCACTCATGACAAGACTCATCGACTTTGTGATAATAATAGCCTACTTACCGTAAGTTAGATTCAAACTGGGTCGGAAAAACCATATCTTGAGTGGTAAGAAGCTAAGGCAATCAGATGCAAGATCAAACAAAAATTATAACCCAAGTCAGAGAAGTGAAAAATATGGGCCATAATGACATACTACTGAAATGAGGGAGTAGTGCTCATAAAGATGCATCTCCAAGTTTCAAGATTCTAGATAGGATAGTACATACATAGCATGCTAAAAACCTACGTTGTCATGAGCTAAATGCAAACAAACTTAAACTGAAGCCACTAAAATGTGAAATATAGGTCAGAATGACCTTTTTCAGTATGTGTATAGTACAAAGAGAAATGTCAACAATCATCTAGTTTAATGATTAAAGCATAAACAGTAACAACAACAAATTGAACCAAAGTCAGTGAAGTGTGAATATGGGTCACAATGACCTACTTTTCAGATGTGGGTGTTGTACTCATTAAGATGCCTCCTCTCACCAATTTAAATAATTCTAGGTATAACAGTATTATACAGTAGACAAGAGTCCCTTGAAGGGACTGATGCTCTACTGGCTGAAAAGAATTTCTAGTAATTCAAGATAAGATCATTTCTTCGTTTCAACTGCTAAGTGCTGAAACCATCTCTGATATTATTCAGTGGTACCAAGATTTTAAAATTAGCTTCTGTGGTGGACATACTGGATGTCAGATTGGCACCATTTTCATTTACAACTAAGTAGACATCATTAGAAGTCTTTTGGTGAAAACCCCATGTCAATATGACCATCCATTCAGGGGGAGTAGTAACAACAAGATTTTCATTGTGGCAGCCATGTTGGATGTATGATTGGGACTATTTTCATTTAGGACAAACTAGATATCATAAGAAGTCTTTTAGTGAAAACCCCATATTGATATGGCCATCCATTTGGGAGGAGTAGGGATAATATTTTCAAAATGACCACCATGGTGGCCATATTGAAGGTCAGTTTGCATAATTTTCATTTAGGGCCAACTAGACACCATAAGAACTCTTCTGGTCAAAACCCCATGTCAAAATGACACTCCATTTAAGAGGAAGAGCAATAACAATATTTTCAACATGGCCACCATCGTGGTTTAATTTAAGACCAACAAGACATCATTAGAAGTCGTTTGGTGATATGACTTTCTATTTTGGAGGAGTAACGATAACAATATTTTCAAGATGGTTTCCATGGTGGTCATATTGGATATCAGATGGCACCATTTCCATTTAGGACCAACTAGATATTATAAAAAGTCTTTTGGCGAAAGCACAATGTCAATATGACCTGCCATCTAGGAAAAATAGCGATAACAAGAGTTTCAAGATGGCCATTGCGGTGGCCATATTGGAGGTCAGATCGGCACCATTTTCATTTAGGATCAACAAGCCATCAGAAGAAGTCTTTAAGTGAAAACTCTATGTTAATATGACCATTCATTCAAGAGAAGCAGTGATAACAAGATTTGAAGATGGCCACTGCGGTGGCCATATTGGATGTCTGTGCGGTACAATTTTCATTTAGGACCAACTAGATATCATAAGAAGTCTTTTAGCAAAACGCCATTTTGATATGACCATCCATTCAGTAGTAGTGATAAGAAGATTTTGCTGAGGTGACCATATTGAACATCTGATTGGCACCATTATCATTTAGGTCCAACTAGACATCATAATAAATATTCTGGTGAAAACCCCATGTCAATATGACTTTCTGTTGATATGACCATCCATTCAGGAGAAGCAGCGATAACAAGATTTTCAAGATGGCTGCTGTGGCAGCCATATTGGATGTCTGAGTGGCACCATTTTCATTTAAGACCAACTAGACCATGGGATGAATGTGTGTGTGTAAAGTTTCATGGCAATCCTCCAAGTAGTTTAGGAATAGTAGTGATAATAAACTTGCGCTAACGGATGGCCGGACGATGGACAACAGACCATCCCAAAAGCTCTCCTGGTCTATGACAAGTATAGCTAATACAATCCAATGTGGTCATGAGCCAAATGCAAAAACTTAACATAAGTTTGTAAAATTTGACACGAAGGTGCTTGAGATTGAACCCAAGTCAATAAAGCATGAGATATGGGTCACAGTTACCTACTTCTGTGATGAGGGTGTAATACTTATAGACATGTATCCCCTCACCAAGTTTCATGAATGTATAGTGTGCTAAAAAAACAATTTTGTTATGAGCTAAACACAGAAAACTTAACCTAAACCAAACAAATGTGAAATGAAATTCACTTGGACTTTCTTTTGATGTATGGATGTGATAGAGATGCATACATTCATCAAGTTTGATGATTCTAGTATGAACAGAGCTTGAGAAATAAAATTAAACACCAAATTTAATTAAAGTCAGTGAGGCACAAAATATAGGCCACAGTGACCTATTTTTGGAATGAGGGCATGGTACTCATCAAGATGCATCCCCTCACCAAGTTTCATTAATCTAGGTATAACAGTATATATACAGGGTTCAAAAGCCTATTTGGTCATGAGCTAAACACAAAAACTTAATCAAAGCCAGTAAAATGTGAAATGTAGGTCACAGTGACCTTCCTTTGTGGTAAGGGTGTGATGCTAACAGAGATGCATACAATCATCCAGTTTGATAATTCTAGCATGAACTAAGTTTGAGAAATGAACTTAAAACACAATATTTAATCAAAATTAGAGAAGTGTGAAATATAGGTCACAGTGACAAATTTTTGTGATGAGGGTGTAGTATTCATCAAGATGCATGTTCTCACCAAGTTTCATGATTCAGTATTTAGACAGGGTGCAAAAAAAAACTGAGCTAAGCACAAAACCTTAACCAAGAATGTACATGTATGCACAAAGTTAATCCCCTCAGCCACCTCCCCAAGGGGTAGGTGATATGAAACCCACTCCAAACTAATACCTGGGAAGAAAGAATAGTTGAGATTTCATGAGGATGTACATATGTATATGCCAGTATCTGTGTGGATGCTGAAGGTAGTACAATAGCTAAAAACAAGTGATTTATACAACCAGCATTTTCCTCTGGACCTCTCCCAGTCCTAGGGGATTTGGCCCTAATTCATAACTTAAAAACTGGTCATAGCCCCATCTTTAAAGTTTATACACTTACTGGATATATCAAGGGAAATTAATAGGTGTAGTCAGCATGAATTTCTGGGCCTGTCCTTAACCCACTGGGCCCCTACCCCACAATCATAACTTGGAAACCATTAATATCTGCACCCAAAGAAACTGTGGTGGCTCAGTGACACATGACCAGAAGGTTACAGATTCAAGTCCCACCATCTGATTAGCCTTGATTGACTACCAAATTTCACCATCTGATTAGCCTTGACTGACTACCAAATTTCACCATCTGATTAGCCTTGATTGACTACCAAATTTCACCATCTGATTAGCCTTGATTGACTACCAAATTTCACCATCTGATTAGCCTTGATTGACTACCAAATTTCACAGGTTTATTTTTTTAAGCTGATGGGTTTCTTTACTCTTATTAACTAAATTTGGAAGAGTTTCATGAAATGGAGGAAAGCATATTGTGTTATTATATTTTTTTTATTAAAAGCTAAAAAATACAAATATACATTTAAAATAATTTGTGAGTACTGAAGACATAAATTGCCTAAAATTATTGCACAATACATGTTATAACATAAATTGCCTAAAATTATTGCACAATACATGTTATAACAAATAAACAACAAATATTTCAGGCACTTTAATATGGCAATATTAGGAACTGTCAAAATCTATTTGACCAAACATTAAACTTGCTTCAAAATATTAAAGAATTACAAATTTGGTCAAGTTTTTTTTAATTATTCTTTGCAAATAAATATATAAACTTAGACATGTATTTTTTTTTTTTTTTTTTTACAAGAAATATGTTCTTATTAAAGCAATATCTTTTTCCGGCACAAAAATAAATATGTAAAGGAATTCTGATAATTACATACATTTATTGGTGTGCATCTGGGACACTTTTAGTTCTTCAATCTAGACTGCATTATTTGTAAATTCCTGTGCAGGCTCTTGTCCTTCGTACACAAATTATTGGTGTACATCAGAGACACACAATATTTCTGGTTTGGTTGGGTTAAGCCCACTTTAAGGTATTTTGACTAGTGGCTTTAGTTTTTGTTTGGCAATAAGAGTAAAGTGTCATGCCTAAGCAAAAAACATGGCAGCTGACCCAGCTTGGACTGGGAATCGAGCCTGGTACTCCTGTGTAGAAGTCCAGCATGTTATCCACTCGTCTTTTTCAAGCTAGTTGTATAAATATAATTTCATTATGAAGTTATCAAGTTTGAGTGTTACTTGTTATATTACTATTTTATACTTTTATAAAGTTTTAAATATAACCCCTTCCTTATAATTCCAAACATGTATTATTTTGTTATTTTGTATAACTTGTTCTTTTAAAATGTATGCCTCTTTTTGTATAAAAATAATTTCTGCAAGGGGAAGAACTCTGCATAACTCCAAACCTGTGATTCTAAATAGTCCTTATCATATGTTGCTTCCCTCTAACAAGAAATCAGTAGGATGCCTTCTGTTGAAATTTCTACCAAAGCTGTTGATTGCACATGTTATGAAAACGATGGTTCAAGGTTTCTCTAGTTTTTGTATTTTCATCCATATCTGGTTGCACAGCAGCATTATTTGTCCAATACTGAAAGGCCCCCCCCTCCAACCCAACCAGGACACTTGCGTTAAAATGTTGGTGAAATGCTGTTCAGCAATTTTTAAGATAAAGTTGTGCCAATGTTTATCCATCTGTACTAATGGCAGCCATATTTTGGCAGAACAGCATCATATGTATAAATCTGAAAGTCAGTTAAGATAGGACACTTTTTGTCCAATTATGACAAAGTCTGTTAAGTGGTGTTTTATAATAAGCTGGTATGGGTTTTCTATTTTTAGTAACAGCAGTCATATCTGATGGCAGATTCGCATATTTGTATAAAATGCCAGAATGCCTTTTCTGAACAATTTAGTCAAATTCTGTTGAGTGGTTTTTAAAAAGAAGTTGTTTAAAGATATTTCCACTTTTAGTAATTGTGGCCATATCTGATGGTGAATGGTATCATTTGTATAAAATTTAAAGCCCTTATTATCAGAATACTTTCTGTCAAATTTGATCAAACTCTGTTGAGCAGGTTTTGAGAAGTCATCAGCCATATTTGATAGTAGATTGGCATCATTTGTACAAATCTATGCCAGGACTCTTTCTGTCAAATTTGGTCAAATTCTGTTGAACAGTTTTTGAGAAGAATTTGTTTAAAGGTTTTTCTATGTTTAGGAATGGTAACCGTATCTGAATGTGGATCAACATCATTTGAAAGACCTTCGTGCCAAGATGCTTTCCATCAAATTAGGTCAAATTTCATAGAGCATTTTTGAGAAGTCACCTAAAGGTTTGTCTGTTTTCAGTTATGGTGGCTATTTTTGATGGCATATCAGCATAATTTTAACTAATTTGAAAAAGCTTCATGCCAAAATGCTTTCTTTGAAATTTGGTCAAATTCTGTTGACTGATTTTGATGAAGAAAGTTGTAAATAGCAATTATGAATGGTCAATGCATGTCAGTCGAAGAACCATACCATAAGCTCACTTGGCTAAAAATGAACATGAAATTAAGAAAATGGGTTCATGAATGTCCCTAAAGAGCAGGTGTCCTTGGTATGAAGGTGTCTGTGCTGACAGGTTTTACTGTGATCGACTGAAAAGAGATTTTTTGGGGTATTAAAATTCAAGTCAGATTCTGTACTTAGTGGTTAAGCATATTTAACAATTTTGCTTATTTCATTAGATTGATTCTTATTATTTCCAAACAATTTGAAAGAAGTTTTTTTTTAACCAAGAAGGAATAAATTTTTCCATATTAGAGAAAAATGCAACAGGAGAGCCATAAATGGCACATTATAAGCCCACTCCATGTTTAATAGTCCAATATGTAGATAACTGACATTGGTGTGCAGAAACCACATTTCTTCTTTCAGTTACAATGACATTGACCTTTGACCTCAAAATCGATAGGCTTCTTCCTTACCCCAAGTGCAAGCCATCCACAGAGTTTGATACAGGCATGTAATGTAGAATTAATGTTATTGTGCAGAAACCATTTTTGTTCTTTCAGTTAGCGACCCTGACCTTTGACGCCAAATTGATAGGGTTCTTCCTTACCCCAAGTGCAAGCCATCCACAAAGTTTGGTATCCATAGATGATTGAGAAGTCAAGTTGTTATATGGAAACCATTTTGTTTCTTTCAGTCACAGTCACCCTGACCTTTGGACCCCGAAATAGAGTGGGTTACCCTTGCCACAAGTGCAAGCCATCCACAAAGTTTGGTAACTGTAGATAGGAGAGAACTCATGTTATTGTGTAGAAACCATTTTCCTTCTTTCAGTCAGTGACCTTCACCTTTGAGCTTCTGACTCCACAATTGATTGAGTTCTTCCTTCCACCAACTGCAAGCCATCCACAAAATTTTGTAATTGTTGATTATGGGGAACTCAAATTATTATGCAGAAACCATTTTTCTCCTTTCAGTCACAGTGACCTTTTTGAACTCTTGACAACGAAATTATACCAAGTGCAAGCCATCCACAAAATTTGGTAGCTGTATATTGTGGACAATCAACTTGAGTTACTGTGCAGAAACAAAATTGGTAACAGATGGATGGATGGACAGATGGTCAACATTATCTCATAATATGCCTAGAATTCAAAGATCTATATTTTTAAGTGTGTGGATGAACAGGCACATTGAACTTGCCTGTAGTTATTTAACAGATCTACTTTCATACTTGAATAACGTACCATATATACTCGCTTATAAGTTGGGTCCAACTGCAAACAATATCGACCCAGATCTGCTGTCACATAATGTGCTGGAAGATGAGGGTCTATGTTGTTTGTTCTACTGATTAGTACTAACAATCTGCATACACCTCAGATCTGCTGGTGCATTATGTAATTGCAGATCTGGGTCTGTGCAGTTCACAGTTGGATCTGACTTATAAGCAAGTATGCACAGCACAACTCTGTGAAAGAACTTTCTTCTTTTTAATACACATCCTTTCCCATGACATCTAAATAATTTCTACTTACCTGAATGTACCTGACAGAAGGCCATACCAAAGCTAAAATGCTGACTTCAACTATGAAACAATTATGTTTTCCAAGGTTATCAATCAACTGATAATAATTTTTTTTAAATGCATTTTTCTACAGTTGGAAATTATATAAACAAGTCCATTACCATTGTGAGACCCATTGGTCCCGATTTGTATTTATAAAAATAGTTAAATTTGGACCCTGCACACGACTCCGTTACAAAACACTTCCTTTAATTAATAAATCATCCTAATGAATTAAAAACACCTTAAGAGGAAATCTTCTTTTTAAATTGTTGTGAATTTCTAAGTGTTGATTTTTAGGATTTTTCAATATTTCAATCGCTTTATTTAATTTCCTGAAGATTAACTTTTTGTGATTTGTCACCCGATGTCAAAAAGTGAACATTAAACTACTGAAATTTTCTGAAAATATGGTATACTCTAAACATTTGATAGGTACAAACCAGTTTCCATGGTAATATTTAAAGTCTTAACTATTGTGATATTATATTGTATAAGTGACACACGATGTGCACAAGACTGGTAGTGTCATGAGTGCACAACATGCATGTACAAGTCCCTTTACTATAAACAACCTTTAGACTGGTAGTGTCATGAGTGCACAACATGCATGTACAAGCCCCTTCACTATAAACAACCTAAAGACTGGTAGTGTCATGAGTGCACAACATGCATGTACAAGCCCCTTCACTATAACCAACCTAAATTTATGTTGATTTTTCTCCATCTCTTGCTTTCCATATTATCCTATCAATTATTGAGCAGTATATAAAATCTAATTAAAATCTAGATCTCTGGCATAATGGATATCTGATGGACACTGATATGTGGTCATGTTCTGTTGACCTTTTGATTCACAAATCAAATTATAGCTTTCACATTTATGAAAATGAAAAACTTCATTCGGAACATATTGTTTCTAATGATGACTCTCCCTAACATGAAATGCAATGCATTATATGATAGGTTACTAAAAATCTGTGGACAAGAAATTCCCAAGGTCAGCAGATTGTGAACCTTTGTCGGTGTCTGTCAGATGTACTTATTATCAGTAGATCTCGACTTTAATCAGATTGGTGACATATATGGACCCCAAAATGATTGTTATAGTGAGAACCTAATGTATCCATCAGAACCTAATCTATCCATCAGAACCTAATGTATCCATCAGAAAAAGCTGACTATTGGAGAACCTCTGTAAAAGTCTTACTCTGGTCCTGTTGCTCTCTCTCCCAGTGCCCTCTGTCTGCAGCTGATGAAGCTGGCTGATAATGCTGGTGGTAGTTGGGGTGACCAGGGGATTGTCGATGGACCTCACCCGACTGTGGTAAGGACAAGTTGTATCCCTGCCGAGGGGATTGTCCCCGATGGGTCCCAGAGCTGTCAGCGGGATGGCTGTATCTTCAGTGAAAATAAAAAAAGTAAGTAAATCTATGTACTGGTAAGGAGCATGTATAAAGGCAAAGAAACATATGAGGAAAACTATAAAAAATTTCAGTACAACATGGATGCCCTTGATTTTTCAGCACAACATGGATGCAATTGACGGGAAAAGTTTTAAGTCAACAAGAGTACTGTGAGTGGCACATTATATGCCCATCCCATGTTTAATAGTCTTCTATGTAGATAACTGAAATTTTTGCACAGAAACTATTTTTCTTATTTCAGCCAGAGTGACCTTTGACCTTTTGGCCCCAAAATCTACAGGCTTCTTCCTTACCCTAGGTGCATGTCATCAACAAAGTTTTAGCCAGGTCTGTGATGTAGCATTTATGTTATTGTATGGAAACCATTTTGTTTTCTTTCAGTCAGTGACCCTGACCCTTGACTTTTGACCCCAAAGTCAATAGCCTTCTTCCTTACCCCAAGTGAACGCCATACACAAAGTTTGATTAAGGTATGTCATGTAGAACTAATGTTACTCAGACCATTTTTTAATCCTTTCAGTCTGTGACCTTGACCTTTTGAATCTAAAATCAATAGGGTTCTCCCTTACCCCAAGTACAAGCCATCCACAATGTTTGGTAACCACAGATGATGGAGAACTCCAGTTATTGTGTGGAAACCATTTTTCTTCTTTCAGTCAGAGTGACCTTGACCTTAGACCATCTGAAGCCGAAATCAATAGGGTTCTTCCTTAGCCCAAGTGCAAGCCATCCAAAACATCTGGTAACTGTAGATGGTGGAGAACTCGAGCTATTGTGCAGAAACCATTTTTTTTTTCTTTCAGTCACAGTAACCTGGACCTGTGACCTTTTGACCCTGAAATCGATGGTGCAGAACTTGAGTTATTGAGCAGAAACTGTTTTCCTTCTTTCATTCACAGTGACCTAGACCTGTGAGCTTTTGAGCCAGAAATCAGTAGGGTTCTTCCTTACCCCAAGTGCAAGCCATCCGCAAAGTTTGGTAGTTGTAGCTGGTGGATAACTTAAGTTGTGCAGAAACCAAATTGGGAACAGACAGACAGTCAGACAGATGGATGAATAACATCGTAACATAAACTCTACCTTATGGTGGACATATAAAAATGGGCCATAACGCTATAAACATTTTGTCAGAAAATAGTGATCAAACTTAACCAAAGTCTTCTTAACATAAAGCCTCATGCCAAATTAAGCTTCAGTGCATGAAGTCCTTGGATTGAGTGGAAACAAAATTCTGACGCAACTGATTGGTTTGGTGTTTTATGGCACAGCAACACAAGTAGGTTATTTAGTACTAAGGCAATTGGAGTAAAGTGCCTTGCCCAAGGACACACTATGACAGCCGACCCTGGCTGATCTCATGGTAGGATTAGAACTCACATCCTTTTGGTCATGAGCCTGGTGTGCTAACCACTGAGTCAATGTCGCTTCTGCCTCCATTAGTTGCCTCTGACCATGCAGGCAGGAGCAATGAACCTGTTCTACATCCCCAAGCCCACAGAGAAAGGTAAATTTTGTAGGAAATACAATAGTCTTAGCATAAGGGTTGTAAAAGAAATATCTGGGTCATTCTATTGCCTCAGATTAGACCTACCATTTATACTTGATTATAAGTTGGGTCCAACTGCAAACTGCATAGACCCAGATCTGCAGTCACATAATGTTCTGCCCTATCAAGGTCTATGTTGTTTGTAGTTGAAACTGATTTATAAGTGAGTATATATGGTATATGATTCTTAAGCAAGTTTTTCATGATAAGCTGGTCAGCTCCATGTAAAGGCAGAGTTCAGAGTTCACTAGTGCTGATTGTCATAATACTAACTGTATACAGAAACCAAGCTGCTTACAAGGGCACTCAATTTCTTCGACCCTCTTAACAGGAAGAATTTATAACTTTTTTTCCGTTGATACATCAGCTTAATTTAACATGGAAAAAAGGATTTTGAAAACCTGCCAAAGAGCTTGTTGATATGTACACAATGAGGTTAATAATTAAAAAAAATTAGACTTACCTGTCATCACTGCTTGTTGGTGGTGTATCTGTGATGACAGAAGGTCTGCCAGTTCCTTCAGTAATGCTGGGGCGAGTTGTTAGAACTTGGTATGAGCGCCCAGTTTCCAAGTGTGAATGAATGCTAGAACTTGGGGCAAGTGAAGCCCTAGGACCCATCATCCATGAGTTCTTCTCATCCCTTGGGGAGGAGGTGTTTTGTGGCTGGGAGGGGCGTGGGGATACCCTGCTACTACCCATCATTCTGCTGTCTCCCTGCTGTACCATTTGGGCCTGTGCAAGCACCACCCCAGAGGATGTGACAAATGAAGAGTGGATGTTTGTGTGAACCAATCTAGGATCCGCAACCTGTGGTGGGTACACCTTTTGTGTTGGAGAAGGTCCCATTTCTTTTCCTCTTGGAGACTGCCGTGGGTCCTTCTCAGTAGGTGAGGTCTGAATCCTCATTTGTCTAGCGGTGACAAAGTCGTTAATTATAGTCTGCTTGGTGCTACTGTTGCTGTAGGACTCAGGAGTGTTGTATGGGTACTGTGAATAGTGTACTGATTGGCCACCTATAGATGCTGGTTGAGACATGCGTAGCTGCTGCTGATGCTGCTGTTCAGCTAGTCTCTTTTGCTCTGCCAATAGCTGCTGTTCATACATTTGTGGGTGCCCTCCAGGGGCAATCTGACCAGGTTCCAGCATTCTGATATTATAGGGCACACGGACAGCCATCCCTTCAGGGCTGATCTGAAGACCCCTTCCTGCCCCATGTGCATCCCTCACTGGGGTTCCCTGGGTGATAGAACCATGATACTGGAGTCGAGGGCCATGAGTTGATTCATATGCCTGTCTAGCTATAGATGATGGTGCAGATGTTGTGGAAGGATGACTCACTGGTGTGCCATGAGTGATGGATCCTGATGGAGGAGGTAAATGGGGTCCTCCAGGTGGTGACCTAGGAAGCTTTGGTGATGAGCCTCTGCTAATCAGGGGTGGAGGGCCAGGTATCCCAACCTTGGTGCTAAGCTGCCTCACTTGTGGATCCCCTTGTGTCATTATGCTGTAAGGGGAAGTCGATGTAGTGCTGACTCTTATAGCTGGAGACTGTCGATCTCCTGCTCCAGAATACATGTGCATTTGTTTGTCATGCCCTTCTGGAGTGCGACTCTTTAAAGTCAATGCCTCAGCTGTACTATATGATATAGGTCTGTGGGAGTGAGCTGGGGGAGGGGTCACCATGGTTCCCATTTTGCTCATATTCTGTGCATCTTCCATCTGTCGGGCATACAAATCACCAGATTTGGACTGACTGTGAAAATCTCTGGGATCTCCCTTGTATCCATGTGGACCTTTATCCAAATCCTGAGATCTACGTGACAGATCCTGGACTTCATACTCTTGACTTGGTCTGCTAATGGCAAGGTCCCGAGCCTCAGGTCCACGTGGTCCCGTGAGGTATGGTGAGCCTCTCTGGTACTCCGCAGGATATGGAGAGGTGCGAGCTGGCTCTCTTTTTCGCAGATCTTGTGGTAAGAACTGTGAGGATACAGGCCCGCCTGATCGTCCTAAGTATATAGACTCTGAGGTAACAGCACCTAGAATATAATATCAAAAAATGTCCATAGATGGTAACTGGTATTCCTCAAACAAGAAGATAGTCATGATCTACATGTGGAGCCTGCCCACAAGCTTGTAAAAATTGGTGTTGTACACTTCAGGATGTATCCACATACCAAGTAACACAAATCTGTGGCCAAATGGACTTGAGAAACTGATCACATAAACAAGAGGCCCAAGCAGACCTGATATTGCTCACTTGGATTACATGACTTAACAGTTGACCATTTCACTACCCAAGCTTATGTAGTATTTTAAGAACATAACCTATGTAAATTATCTCCCAAACTTTGTATCATGTTGATTTTACCTATTTTACTATAGTCTGATAAAAAAAAATCCAAAGATAAAGACAAAATTAATGTGCACAGTCTCCTGCTCATATTCTAAATCATATTAACTTAGTGCAGCTATACATGTAAATTTCTTATCTACTGTCGAGGAAGGGCTTATTCTAAGTAGTGATAACTTGTAGCCTGACCCTATTTGTTAACATTTATGGCAATACAATATGTTCAAACTAAAACAAATCTAAGTCAGTCAAGCTCTTTAAAACTTAAGTTTACAAATGAAGCTTTAATCTGTGGACTAAATAGTTAAATAGTTTTCAAAGGAATTAAAATTATAATTCACAGGTTGTTTTCTCTGTTTAAGGCCATGGGTTTCTTTACTCTTGTTAATTAAATCTGGAAGCATTTCAGGAGAAAAGCATAATGGGGGTATTTCTTATATTATTATTCAAAGGTACAAAATACAAATTTCAAATAAACTGCAAGTCATGGAACTGAGTATTAAGAAATGCCATAAAATAATGCACAATGCATGTGTGAACATACAAATGACAAATGTTTCAGGCACTTTAACATGGCAATATCAGCAACTGTCAAACTCTATTTCACCAAACATATCTAACATGGTTCCAAATATTTGAGAATTTCAAATGTGGTTAAGTTTTTAGAAATAATTCTCTGCATATAAAAATGTTTCAATTCGACATTAAAAAATTTTTTTTATGAAAAAATATTCTTATTAGAGCAAAATCAACATTCGAAGAAAAAAAAAACACAATTACTTCCAAAACAATGATATATTACTGTGTACAGAAATTCTGACCCATAATTACAACACTGCACATAGTTTATGCTAGCCTGCAATTGTACATTGTCTCTAACATCTAACATCAATGCATCTAATCATATATTTCCTCAGTTCTCTTTGTTCACGCACCACTTGCAACACATCCTTATAGTAGTCTCAAGATGTAATGATTCAACGGTTTTACAATTTAATCTTATAGCTAATTATTTTATCAACTTTGTTACTTGCTATATTTTTATTTTATTCTTTTCCTAATTTTTCATTTTAATCTCTAAGGTGTAGTTGCAATTCATTTTATTAAACTGTTATATGGAAATGTATGCATCTTGTATTCAAAATTTTTTAAAATCTGGTTTGCATCTTTGCAAGGGGAAGAACTCTGTGTCATCCAAAACCTGTCTTCACAATATTCAAAATCATGGGTTACTTCCACTGCTTTCATTTAGAGAGAGAAGCATGTTAAAACAGAAAACAAACTGATTACTTAGCATATAAATTGATAACTATTTTCAACTGTGCTGAACTTTGTTAAAAAACACAGATCTTGCTCATAATAAAACTCACTGGATACTGTAGTATCATTTATTTTTGTGGGTCTCAATTTTCATGGTTTTGTAAAAAAAAAAAAAAATTGTGAGTACTTAACTTCGTGGTTTTGCCTGTCAAAGTTTGAATATTTGTAAGTATTTACTTCATGGATTAACCTCTAGAAATACCCAAAATAAAGAATACAAAAGAACAAAACTATGTCGACAACAAATGGTGATCGCTTCAATGGTTAAAACAATACTACCACCTGTATGAGCACAAATCAAACACCTGTCAAGACCAATCACTTATACTCAACATCATGGGAGACGATGCAGCCAAAAACACAAAGCTGATCAGTTATTAAAGTACATGTGTATGATCTCTTCCTTTAAACACTGTCCATCAGTACTTTCTGATGACCATGGCATTAACACAGTGACTTATGAGTGGTAAAATTTAACTTAGATCCTCGCCAGTTTGGATAATGTCATCATCCCACATTTGAACCAAACATGTGACCAGCTGCCCCTTGCTCAATGCAGTTAACAAGTAGTGTCAACATTTGATGTGTTTAGAGCCCATCAAAATGCGAAGATGATAACTAAACTGAAAAACAATGGAGTCACTTTGTCTGAGCCTGCCTCATGTATGAACCAACTTCAACCACTAGACTTTACAATAAATAAAGACTACAAAGAAGAATTAAAATCATATTTCCACACCTGGTATGCTAAAGAGGTCATGAAGACCATCAGACTAAAGGATGATGTCACTGGTGAAGATCAGTGTACTGTATTAGTGGATCTAAAAACCCCATCAATCAAGTCGATTTATGCAGAATGGATAATTGCGGCTCATGCAAAAATGTGTGAAAGATTGGACCTAATTATCACTGGCTTTGAGAAAGTGGGACTTGTTTAATTCAAGAATTTCAGGATTATTTACCTGAGAAACATTTGTGTGTACCAGCAGACTTGATTAACACAATGTTGATTCAGTGGTTTTGTCCGAAAATCAGTGAAGTGTGAGCTTCAATACTCCACTGTAATTAGTGTATATACATAATGTTTCATTAGTAATTGTGCTTCAAACAATAGTTCAATGAAGAATTGATCTGAATAAGTATTAAATCTAATTTTCATATACTAGCGGAAATTACAGCTACCAGATACTGTATAGATACGTTTGCAATGAAACAATATATAACAATATACAATGCTTTATAATTCTTTTTTCAAAGGGTTAAATTAAAACAAACATATGTAAAAGCTAATATGTTATTACTAGATTACAGTAATGATGTTGATTTATCAAATAGCTTTCTTGATCTCAATGAATTAAACACAATAAGAAATTGGCGGGGGGGGGGGGGGGGGCCATAGCCATCATATATGGCAAAATTTTTGTTGGGTCTTTAAATTTGTGGTTTGGAGCAACAATGAAATCCACGAAAATTATGCAAGATCACTTCATTAATATGCATATATCTTGCTCATTAGTAAACTTATTATCAAATTTTGAACAGAGAATGTAGTTTATCTCATCACATGTAAGATCTGCGGCCTTCAGTATGTCGGAGAAACTTAAAAGCTACACAAAAGGATCAAACTTCACAGATCTGATTTGATGACAAAGAAGCTGGACAGAAGTCCGTTGCAGAACACTTCTCTTCCCCTGGCCACACTTTTAGTGATGTAACACTGACTGCTATTGCTCACAACCCCAAATGGAGTTCCAAAACCAGGAAAGAAAAAGAATCTTACTGGATACGATGCCCAAGAACAATGAAACCAAGCTGCTTAAACCATCAAGACTAGAAAAAACAACCACATGCAAATAAAATCATCATCTGATTACAGTCACCACATTTTCAATTAAATAATTCATTCATTTTGGTCATTAGTTACTCACTCACCTATAATTGCTGTTTTTATGAAGTTCTTCCAGGTATTATTATTGCTACGGTCATTACTCACTCTACGGAAACAATGAAATATCCGGGATGTAATCTGTGGTTACACCAATTTACTTTAAATAATAGACAGCGATATGGCTCATCCTTTTTTAGGTCAAGACCAATTAATTTACAGCATATGTAGTCGAGCTGAAGCCAACTAGACATATCAGACATTTCAAGCTGTAATTTCTGCAGAAATAGTTATGTAAACTTTTGTAATTTTAATGCTTTTTGTGTTTATTATTTGTCTCTGTTTGTGTTTGTGTTTGAAAAAGACTCAATGAGAGTTGAAAGTGCTTAGGCTAGTTGAGCACTAGTTTTGCACTGTTTGTTGTAAGTTTATTGCATTTATATATATATATATATATATATATATATATATATATATATATATATATATATATATATATATATATATATATATATATATAAAATAGTTTCAATGATAGTGTTTGTTAGAGGGAAAACAAACAACAATAAAAAGCCCACAGATGATGGAAAAGGTTGTGCTTTTTATGGATATCTTTAGTCATCCTAATGAACTTTAGCACAGACAAGAATAATTGCATGTTTACAGGGTTGCCAAATAATAAAGTTTCTATTGTGACAGTAAAAGGGAGTGTGTATAATATGTGATTTCTCAAAATCAGAATACTTTGGACAGTCCAAAAAAGTGTTTTACAGTCTCTATTTCACCACAGGAACTTTTTAGTTGATACGTGATTCAAATAGTTTAAACTACTACACTTTATTCTTAGTCATGCATGACTTTTGACATTCGATCACCAACGTAATAGTAGCAAGGAGTGATTTCTTTTTCTTGATTCAGGTAGGCTTTGAAATTATGTTCTGAAGGATTATTTCTTAACAAGTTCCATGTATAAATCGTAGAATTAATTAGATAAATAATGGCAATCTAAGTTAAAATAATTGATACAAAATCAATTGACAGTAAGCATTAATGCATATAGTAATAATTAAATTGATACTTCCTCCCTCTCTCTCTCTCTCCCTCAATAAACAATGTTTTTCCTGACCAATCACATCTTATTTCCTATTGGGAAAACGACACAGAAGTTTGTCTCAATTTTTTTTCTCTTTTACCAAATGAGAATTGCTTTTTACAACTAAAGATTTCTGCAAAGAATGATACATTTTTGAGGAGGCTGTGAAATTCGTTCATTTTATTTTCTTTACAGGATTAATATAACATTTATTAATGTTCTATATGAAGATTAATATTCTGGTGCAATGTATAGTCACTTTACTGAAAAATCACTTGCTGAAACTACTGTATATACTAAAGTATAAGATGGGTACAAATGCAAACAACATAGATCCTGATCTGCTGTCACATAATATACCAGCTGATCAGGGTCTATGTTGTTTGTTCTACTGATTAGTCCTTACAAACTGCATAGACCCAGATCTGCCAGTGCATTATGCAACAGCAGATCTGGGTCTATGCAGTTTGCAGTTGGTATTTGCTCATACGTGAGTATATACAGTATATAAGCAGAAACATAAAAAATAATTTTTTAAACATGATCAAGTATCATTTTGATCACAAAGTTGCAGGATAAAAAGTTGCAGGTTAAACATATTTCTCATCAACTGCATACACGTTTGTGCCTATCTCTTATTTGTCAATTGGAACAATTCAGTGGTACACACAGGAAGATGTTGACCCCCTAAATAGCAATAACAGATTTTAGAACAGGATCTTTGTCACCAATGATATCACACTCGTTTGGAATGCTGGAATTAAACAAATATACCAAACAATATATATATATATATATATATATATATATATATATATATATATATATATATTATGATATATTATTATGGAACATTTTAGGTCAGTTTTGCTCTCTTCCAGAGAATGACATTTCTACTGGTTTAGAATTTATACGTACGCTGGCGTTGTTCAGGTGTAGCTTCAGGTGGTCTGTCATTGTTTTGACTAAGGTTTCTCTCGATAGCAGTGTGAATAAGATCCCGCACACATGTAGGTTTCACAGACTTCTTTTCTGCTGCTGGACCTGTGTTCATCTGGGGTTGCGGGGATAAGTTCCTGGCACCTTGGTAATGAATAACAATAGTTACAGATAAACATCTTTGCTAGCCAAGGTTTTTAATGGTACTTACAATCTTCATCTTTTGCATAAATAGAGCAAATACCTGTGTGGATCGCCAAGTAAGTCAAAATAGCTTACTTTGACCAAGCGCATAAATAGAGCAAATACCTGTGTGGATCGCCAAGTAAGTCAAAATAGCTTACTTTGACCAAGGGCATAAATAGAGCAAATACCTGTGTGGATCGCCAAGTAAGTCAAAATAGCTTACTTTGACCAATCAAATTATACATTTGATCTATTCAAAAAGCTCCAGCTTTTTATTTTGCTGTGGTTGTTCAGAATAACACAGTATGGCCAACTATCACAAGAAATGGTGACTTACAAATGTATCTGGAAGCTATTTCAAGCAATTTCACTGGATGCAATTAACATTCCTCGCTCATAAATAATATAGCTGTAAAATCAAATTTGCTCTGTGTATGTCATGAGTTCATATGGAGGTGGTAGACCAAACAGAGCTCTTGGCTAGTGAACATAACTTATAAAAACTTTCTTCCTTTTCTTATTCCTTCAATCTTCCTACTCTTTTCATACCTGCGAAATATTACTGTTGTTCAAACTTATAAACAATTACACCTGTGTTTACCAGGTTCTTTACTTTCCAGACTGAATTTCTTGTACCGTATTTATTTGCTTATAAGTCAGGTCTAACTGCAAACAACACAGACCCTGATTTGCTGTTGCAAAATGTAAAGGCAGATCAAGGACTATGCTGTTTATTCTACTGATGACTCCTAACATACTGCTCAGACCCAGATCTGCCAGCACATTACACAATGGCAGTTCTGGGTCTATGCAGTTTGCAGCTGGAGACAACTTATAAGCGAGTATAGATGGTAGCTATTTATACTAAGATATTGCTCCTTATGGGCATTTACGAGATATGGAATAGCAACCTTTACAGACAGACAGACAGACAGATACATAGATATGTAGATAGAAAGAGATGGATGGATAGATTCCTCTTTAGCTTAAATCAAGAATCATTCTATTCCACAGAAAACATCTATCTTGTACAAAATGTCTATCAATTCAGTCACTAAAGTCAAAGTGTATGTATGTATGTATGTATAGATACTACCAACTGGGCTGCAGCGCCTCCCTTGATTATTTAGGATTATTAAGGTAAAAAGAATGAAACTGTATGCATATATGTAAGGTGCAGAGTAAGTTTAGGTATCGCAAAGAAGGCGTACAAAACAAAAATAAAGGCAAACAAGATTGCTGTGAACACCACATTATATGTCTGCATTGTGCTTAATAGTCCTCTATGAGGATAAGTTAAATTTTAGTACAGAAACCACTTTTCTTCTTTCAGTCACAGTGACCTTAACCTCTGACCCTTTTGACCCCAAATTTAAAGGCTTCTTCCTTACTTGAAGTGTAAGCCCATGCTTGTTCCAGATCTGTGATGTAGTACCAATGTTACTGTGCAAAAACCATTTTTCTTCTTTCAGTCACAGTGACCTTAACCTGACCCTTTTGACCCCCAAATTAAAAGGCTTCTTCCTTACTCCAAGTGTAAGCCCATGTTTGTTCCAGATCTGTGATGTAGTACCAATGTTACTGTGCAAAAACCATTTTTCTTCTTTCAGTTACAGTACTCTTGGTCTTTGACTTTTTGACCCCAAAATCAATGGGCTTCTTCTTTACGCCAAGTGCAAAGCCATCCACAATATTTGGTCCTGCTATGTGATTTTGAACTGTTAGTGTGCAGAAACCATTTTGCTTCTTTCAGTCACAGTGACCTTGACCTTTTGACTTGGAAATCAATTGAGTTCTTCCTTACCCCAGGTGCAAACCTTCCAACAAGTTTGGTAAACATAGATGATGGAGAACTCAAGTTATTGTGCCAAAACTATTTTTCTTCTCTCAGTCAGTGACCTTGACCTTTGATCTTTTGACCCTGAAATCAATAGGGTTCTTCCTTATCTCAACTGCAAGCCATCCACAAAGTTTGGTAACTGTAGATGGTGAACAACTTGAGTTACTGTATGGAAATGAAATTGGTAACAGATGGATGGACAGAAAGACATGCTCCAACTTAAGCCAGGCATAAAAAAAGAGTAAAGCCCTTAAAACATAAAGTCAGAATTTTTAAAATATAAACCAAACTATTTTAAATAGTCCTAGACAGTCTCAGTTGCAACATTATCACATCAGGCCTATTCCATACCCACAAGCCCATAGGGGTGGGGGTGGCCTTGGGATTGGTGGTGGTCAAAATTTGTGAGTATTGAGCAATATATTGTGAAATGTGGACATAAAAAGCTACAAGTCAATCCTCCCAAATACACATTATGCATCAGATATATGAATTACCATTCTATAAAAGAACAAAGCCTTCTGAATATTTGGATGTCCAAGTTAGATATTGCAATGAATTAATGCTCCTGTATCTTGAATTTCCTTGAACCCTAACAGCTTCTTCTTTACAACAGGCTCCAATTTCACCAACATGTCTTAAGTCTTGACATATGACATTTGATTGGTCAAATTATAGTTAGATTTAAATTTTAAGTCCAGTCTTATGTTTGTTGGTGAAATCCAGACCAGGTAGAATATTTGAAAGTCAAGTCTCTGAGGTCCTTTTAATGAGAGCTACAAGATGAGTTATACAAACTTTGCAGGCTAATTCAATTTTGGAATATTTTTCCAATTTCCTGAGAAGGGATGACCTGAATGATAATAGGTTATTATCCATATACAGTCATCCCCCTCTAATAAGGCCACCCTTCTGCATCAGGAAAGTGGCCTAATAAGTGGGGTGGCTTTTCTAGAGGGGTAACACACAGATGTGTGTGATAATTATAAATGAAGATGAAAGGCGTAACTTATTTTTAAATATTTAGTCTTTTCAATCAAAAATCAGTCATGTTATGGAATCAATGTGATAAAACTGTCGGAGAATTGACAATGTTTATTTGAATCTATTAGATTTTTTATTTCTCAGCAGTGATCATAGGACTCTCTCTTTTTTGCTTAGTTGAAAATATTCCACTTTTCCTTCTAAACTGTTAATGTCTGATGATATTTTGCACTTTTTGCAGCAACTTGTTCATTTGTTGGCAACTATACCACTGACAAATGAATTTGTAGCTCATACACAAAATACTCGAGTTTACAAAGGAAGTGAGCTTGTCACATGATCAACTTGTTATCGTCTGGTACCCTATCAAGTACATTTTGTAATCTAAGAAGACACTACAGCTAACAAACCATTTTTATTAGCTCACCTGGCCATAATGCCAAGTGAGCTTATGATATGGTCCATTGTGCACCCGTCTGTCAATAATTGCTTGTTACCACTCTAGTGTCCATACTTCTGATCTGATTTCAATCAAACTTGGAATATGGGTTTATATCATCTCAGAGGAGTTTGATAATGAGTGAGATCCATGCATATTAAAGAGGTGATCTTGCATATAATTGGTTAATCTTGTTACCATTCTGGAAGCCATATTTCTGATCTGATTTTGATCAAACTTGGAATATATACTTAAATCATAAGGATCTCAAATGAGGGAGATCCATGCAAACTAATTAGGTGATCTTATATCTGATTGACTGGGCTTGATACCCCTCTGGAAGCCACATTTCTGATCCGATTTTGATCAAAATTGAAATAAGGTTTTATATCATCAAGATCTTATGGTGTCTGATAATGAGTGATATCCATGCATACTAATGAGGCAATCTTGAATCTGATTGGTTGAGCTTGTGATCACTCTGAACGTGTTATTTCTGATACAAGTTTGATTAAACTTGGAATATATATCTATATCATCAAGATCTTGGACAATTTTGATAATGAGCAAGAACCATTAATCTTAATACAGTGATCTTACATCTAATTGGCCAAGTTTATTACAACTCTAGAAGCCTAATTCTGATCTGATTCTGATAAAAACTGGAATAATGGTTTATATCATCAAGATCTTGGACAATATCGAAAGTGAACAGGATCCACACATATTAATGAGGTGATCTTGCATCTGATTGGCTGTGATTGTATCCACTCTTGAAGACATATTTTTGATCTGATTTTCATCAAACTTCAAATATAGGCAATATTAATGAAAAACCATGCATCTGATTGGCTGAGCTTGTTACCTCTCTAGATCTAGACTATATTTCTCATCAAATTTCTATAAAACTTGGTAAATGGGTTTATATCATCAAGATCTTGGGCAACTTTGATCATGAGCAAGAAGCTGTGAACATTAATTATGCCATTATTGTTATAACACATTTTTATCAGGATACAGTAAAATAGGTAAAATCAACATGAGATAAAGTCTGGGAGACAGTTTACATAGATTGTTTTCTACAATACTACATAAGCCATTTTTAGTGAAATGATCAACTGTTTAGTTAAAAAAGCCAGATGAACGATATCAGGTCCACTTGGGCCTCTTGTTAATAATGGCAACTGGACATCACCCTGATCTGAGCTAAACCATACTTTGCTAACCAGCTGTTTTATCATCTTGATAATTATCAGTGGTAATAATGGCCAGTAATTATCAAAGGGACAAAACCTGATAAATAAGGAACACACTGCAGTAAGGTTAATTCGATTACTTGCTTCTTTGATTGGATTAAAGTTTGGCACTTTATGGGTATGTTGGTACAAATGTCAATGTATTGAATTTAGAAATCAACAAATATTTGTGAGATTTCCATCTGTAAAACCCATTATGTGTCTGCTTGTGAGGTGTAAATTTGACATTTTTTCCTTTAATATGCTGGCTGTGTTAGAGGGGTGGCCATCCTAGAGGGGTACTTTTGAACACAAACTCATCTGGGCCAAGGGATTCTGGCCATAAAAAGCGAGTGGTCGATGGTCCGGGGGTGGGGGTGGGGGCCGTTCAAGAGGACCACTGTACTGTAACACCAAAAATTTTCAAGGGCATACAAATTTGTATATATTTAACGTGACAACAAAAAATTTCCATTGACTGTATCCATGAAAATAGCAAAAGAGTTATAATAAATGCACATTGTCAATAGGCTAATGTAAACAGATTATGTCCAGGACAAGCTAATCCTGAATAAATTAAATAAAACTTAATGATGCTACCAGGATCTACAGTACCTGGTGCATTGTAACCTTGTGTTCCTCCTGCATGGGGGGACATCACTCTCACTCCTGGCTCAGACAGAGTGCTTGATGGTCGTCGGGGCTGCTGTATTGCTTCTCGGAACTGTGAGTAGCTTGCTGATCCATGGGAGAAATCAATGGCCCCCATTTGACCCTGACCTTGCTCTTTCATAATTGGCACCTCATGGCTTGATGGTCTTGAGCTGGGTCTACTAGAGGGACTCTGACCTGCATGACCTGGGCCATATGCTGACCCAGGTCGTGACCCTGGTCTAGAACTGGGTCGTGATCCCATTGGCTGGCTTTGGTCAATTGACTGGACCTGACCTAAAAATAATAATAATAATGATTAGAAGAAGAAGAAGAATATAATGACATAATAAGAGCTGTCAGAAGACAGCATAGCTCATCTCTACACCAATGCCAACCAGTAACATCTACAACATTCATGGTTTGTGGTAATTGGCTGAGTTGCTTAAGTCTTTGACCACTGCTATTATAACGTATTTTCGAGGTTAAAGTCACACCTACGGCAGTGAAGATTTAATTTATTCTCAGGCTGAATTAACGAAAAAAGGTCCTAATTTATGCAAATACACAATTTGTCATTTGATTAATGATTTAATACTTTTAAATTATTAAAATTCCATGGTGCAGTTCATTCCAGGTTAAGCAGATATTCAAACATGTTGATGTTGTCATGAGTTACTTGATCACATGATAAAACATTTGTTGTAATCATGTAAATGTCCAAGGAAAATATGAGAAAGTTAAGGTGGCAAAACTGTTTAAGCAAATAAGATTATCTCATTTTTTTCAGCACTTTTAGTGCATTATGTGCTACAATTTTCCTTAGTCCCTTTAAAATGTTCTGTCCCCCAAATCTGGATGGTGAGGCACAGTGTCCCCTGATCTTTGGATCCTAGGTGCAACACTGCATTAGAGATTAAATGGTGCTATTGTTCAACCTATCGAAATAATCATGGTTTGAATTGTATAGATGGAGTAAAAATCTGACTTCAAAGAAACACTGCTGCTGATCACAAACTTTAATAAAGATGGCTTCGACATTCTCATTCAATGCAGTCAGTGATGTGTAATATCATTTGTTTTTCAACATGCATCTGTTTGATTATTTACTTACTTAATTTGAATTAGACTCATGTGCGGCCAGTCAGCCATGTACAAGTAGTGCATCTGTTTGATGTACTTAACTTCAGACAAATTGGGTTGTTCCACTTAGGGTACTTTACCTATGTAATTAAGCCTAATGGACTCTCCCTCCACAGTGCTCAAAGGATTTGACTCGACACATCACCCTAGCTATTGTGAGCCAATTCAGTAAATCTCTGAAATGTGTCTGTTTATCTCCGACGGCCTTACCTTTTAAATGTCTCAAAAACAGCTGTATAAACTGCCCAGAGGATGGTTTTACATGAGCTCTGAGCAAGACTGTTTACTGTTTATACATACCACAGATTACGGGCATATATCATTTTGATCAAGAAATGTCCATTTTTTTCCTTTTCTTTTTGTGGGAATTTTTTTTTCGCTAAGATTACTGAAAATTGTGTTTTCTGAAACACGACCGTGTTGGGGGTTTTGGTAGTCCAAAATCATGTTTTTCGTGTGACACGTCGTGTTATGGCATGTATGCAAATTTTTATAATTTCTAAGGAAATCTTAGTTTGCTTTTAAATTTTTTTCATAGTAAAGGTTTAGCATCATATAATCCTGCTGTCAGCATAGCTTGGATTATGGAGCATGATTAACTAGGTATTTTGCATTGGAATTTCAGCAAGTAGTAGAAGTAGGTCAATGGGGTAATATAAAACAGCAAGTAGTAGAAGTAGGTCAATGGGGTAATATATAACAGCAAGTAGTAGAAGTAGGTCAATGGGGTAATATAAAACAGTAAGTAGTAGAAGTAGGTCAATGGGGTAATATATAACTGCAAGTAGTAGAAGTAGGTCAATGGGGTAATATATAACAGCAAGTAGTAGAAGTAGGTCAATGGGGTAATATATAACAGCAAGTAGTAGAAGTAGGTCAATGGGGTAATATATAACAGCAAGTAGTAGAAGTAGGTCAATGGGGTAATATATAACAGCAAGTAGTAGAAGTAGGTCAATGGGGTAATATATAACAGCAAGTAGTAGAAGTAGGTCAATGGGGTAATATATAACAGCAAGTAGTAGAAGTAGGTCAATGGGGTAATATAAAACAGCAAGTAGTAGAAGTAGGTCAATGGGGTAATATAAACAAAGCACTAAGGATTTATATGATTAATACTCACCATGATCAATAAATAGACATATGGGAACAGACAACTAATTAAATTTCACAGACTGTAATGTTAATGTTTGGCCAAATTACTTTCGTGGTAAGATTGGTAAAGCATGTTTACATCCTATGAATGATCTATCCAAGAAGAAACTTTAAAATGATGAAAATTAAATGCCGAGTGGCTCATTTTTGAGAAAAATTCCCTTGTAGGTGCCCACTGTTTCAGTGAGATCACTCATTAACATACTTGTGCAGCGACAGCTATAAAATGAAAATGGTTTTTGGTTCAAGTCTCCTATTATATAAAATGTACCCATATGTAGGCTTCTTCTGAAAAATTATGTTAATTTTTTCCAGTCATTATTTTCAGCCAATCAGCAACATTCATTCTTTTAAATATGGTATTTAATATACCACTACACCTAGGCTGGTTCAGTAGCTCAAAAAACAAGAGTCCCCTGAAGGGACTGACACTCTACTGGGCAAAAATAATTGTAAAGGAATTCAAGATAAGACCATTTATTCCTGTCAACTGTCAAGTGTTTAAACCATATCTGATATTCTTCAGCTAAAACAAAATTTTGAAATTAGCTGCTGTAGTGTACATATTGGATGTCAGCTTGGCACCATTTACATTTAGGACAAAGTAGACATCATTTGAAGTGTTTTGGTGAGAACCCCATGTCATAATGATCATCCATTCAGGGGGAGTAGTGACAAGAAGATTTTTAAGACAGTCGTTTTGGCAGCCATATTGCATGTATGATGGGCACCATTTTCATTTAGGACCAACTATTGGTGAAAATCCCATGTCGATATAGCCATACATTTGGGAAAACCCCATGTCGATATAGCCATCCATTTGGGAAAATCCCATGTCGATATAGCCATCCATTTGGGAAAACCCCATGTCGATATAGCCATCCATTTGGGAAAATCCCATGTCGATATAGCCATCCATTTGGGAAAATCCCATGTCGATATAGCCATCCATTTGGGAAAATCCCATGTCGATATAGCCATCTATTTGGGAAAATCCCATGTCGATATAGCCATCCATTTGGGAGAAGTAGAGATAACAATAATTTTAAGATATGACTTTCCATTTAGGAGTAGCAATAACAAGATTTTCAAGAAGGCTGCTGTGGTGGCCATATCAAATGTCAGATCAGCACCATTTAATTTAAGACCAACTAGACATCATAAAAAGTCTTTTAGTGAAAACCTCTTGTTGACATAACCATCCCTTCAGGAGAAGTAGTGATAACAAGATTTACAAGATGGCCACGGTGTGGTTGTCATATCTGATGTCAGATGGGCACCATTTTCATTGATGACCAACTGGACATCATAAGAAGTCTTCTGGTGAAAACCCAACGTCAACATGACTTTCTGTTCAGTCATGATGCACTGTCCATTATAAGTCACGTGATCAACAGTAGTTGCTGATGAAGGTAGTGTGATATTGCTGAAAATTTCGTACTCGAAAATAATCATGCTCTGAGTAAGGGAAATTCCTAGTAATCAAGAGTGTCAATAATTATAGACCTGTATCTGTTCTACCTATTGTAAGCAAAATTCTAAAAAGACATGTTTTTAATTCATTTTATGACTTTTGATCAGAAAAAAATCTGACTGGAGACCATATCAATCATGCTTCCATCCAGATCATTAATATGAGACAATCATAAAGTTTTACTACATAAATTATCCGCATATAACATTACAAAACCCTCATTGTGACTGTTTTCATCGGATCTCAATAGTACAAGCTGTGAGTTGGAGAGGTACTAAGATTTGAAGGAAATTTCCATTAGAGAACCACAAGGATCAATTTTAGGCAGTCTTTTTCATTTTATATAATAAATAATTTTCCGAAGTGTTTGAAACATTCTTCAGTGTTTATGCATACAGATGATACATCACAATATCTTAGTGATAAAGATGTTAGCACTGTTGAGAGCAAACTAAACGAAGATTTACAATGTGCTATGAAATGGATGTATGACAATAAATTTGGCTTAAATTTACAGAAAACTCAGTTAATGCTTATCTGTTTAGCACAACATGCAGCCAAATGTAGAGAATTTTAGAAGTAAATGGTACAAAATATAAAACTGTTTAATGTGCCAAACTTTTTGGTATCCTTATTGTTAATACTTTATCCTGGTCCGACCACTTTAAAACACTCTTTATAAAGGTATCCAAGAAGGAATTATGAAAGGGTTTGGGGTTTTATGTCGGATTAGGAATTCTTAAAAGGGTTAGGGGTTTTATGTCGGATCAGATGATCTTAAAAGTGTACAATACAGTTGTTTTCCACATTTTGTCTAATCCTGTACTCTGTGGCGAGAACCCCGTAATTCTTCTTAAATGTAGAGACTATAAAATCTAACATAAACAAGAGTCCCTTGAAGAGACTGATGCTCTACCAGAGTGTTGAAACCATCTTTGATATTCTTCAGTGATAACAAGATTTTCAAATCAGCTGCAGTGGTGGACATATTGGAGGTCAACTTGGCACTATTTTCATTTAGGGCCAACAAGGCATCATTAGAAGTCTTCTGGTGGAAACCCCAAGTTGATATGACTTTCCATTTTGGAGAAGCAACAATAACAAGATTATCAAGATGGATGCCATGGTTGCCATATTCGATATCAGATTTTCACCATTTCTATTTAGTACCAACTAGACATCATAAGAAGTTTTGGTGAAAGCACAATGTTGATATAACCAGCCATCTAAAATAAGTAGTGATAAACAAGATTTTCAAGATGGCCATTGTGGCAGTCATATTATATGTTGGATTGGCACCATTTTCATTTATGACCAACTTGACCAACTACTGTGGCAGCCATACTGACATCAGATCAGATATGACCATCTATTCAGGAGGAGCAGCAATAACAAGATTTTCAGATCAGCACCATTTTCATGTAGGAGCAACTAAACATCATAAGAAGCCCTCTGGTGAAAACCCTATGTCAATATGACTTTCCATTCAGGAGGAGTAACGATAAGATTTTCAAGATGGCTACTATGGCGGTTATATTGGACATCAGATCAGAACCATTTTCATTTAGGACCAAGTAGACATCATAAGAAGTCTTTTAGTGAAAACTCCATGTTGATATGACCATCCATTCAGGAGGAGTAACAATAACAAGATTTTCAAGATGGCCACTATGGTGGCCATTCTGGATGTCCAAACAGCACCACTGTCATTAAGGACCAAATAGACCATGGGATGAATGTGTGTGTAAAGTTTCATGGCAATTCTTCATGTAGTTTAGGAATAATATAAGCAGTAGAGCTAAAAACTAATAGCATCAAGGATATAAAAAATGCACAAAATTTCGTCATTTCATTCACCAATTTATAATTTCAAACCTGATCATCACCTGGGGTTCTCTAACACTGTCATCTTGTTTGCATTTCAAACCAAATGGGAGTTTCTTTACTAACATGATCGCCATATTTTCATGGGTGATCTCTTTTTTCAGACAACAGATGTGATGTAGTTTGCCGTCTTCGATAAGCTCTGAATCATTCTCTTAATTTCCGTAACTTTGGGAGTTACATCCCTTTGAACACGTTTTTTTTGTTCAATTGCTTTATAGAAATATTAAAACTAGGCGTTGCAAATATTGGATGCAGATGACACACTTTTTACTGAAAATGGATTGCTCTAGGAACCGGAAAAGGAAAGTGAGCAGTCTGGTTGTTTACACTGACAGTTTCTGTTTGGTTTGAAATGTGATGATGACAATGTTAGGGGCCCCCTTGGCGACAATCAAGTTAGAAATTATAAATTGATGAATGAAATGACTACGTTTTGTGCACTTTGTATATCCTAGTTGTTTTTCGTTTTTAAAATCCCTAGGGGGGTACAAACTGCAGAGAGTGTAGGCGAATACTTTAGTTTATGTGAACAAGTGACATGTCTTGCAAATCATGCTTGATTTTACAAGGTGATTTTCTCATCATTCCATTTGCCCTATAAACTGAACCATTTTCACTGTGTGAAATGAGTTCAGCTGGTAGAGGTTCTTCTTTATATTTAAGATATCACTATTTCTAACAGTTCATTGTCAACTAACCAAGAGGTGCAGAAGAACCTTGAAATTGTCTGGCCCCTGGCATGGGTATTCCTGAGGTGTGGGGACTGGTGACTCTGGTCTCAGTGAGGCCTGTAGAGGTGTACAAGCCTGACTGGGGGCCTCGGTCAGGATGGGGGGCAGGGGCTTCATCAGCACTCATTGTGGCACTGCTGTCATTATCTGGAATGCTGCGGAGGCTGCCCTGGGAGGTACTGAGAAGCTTCCTAGAGGCCAGATTATCTGCAAGGTCACCTGGTTGGTTGCCCATATCACCTGCTCCAGTTTGGTTTTCATCTCCTTTTTCATCTTTGGACAAATATGAAGAAAATAAAAGTAGGGAACTCTTAAATCTGACAAAAAATAGGCAAAATTTCAACACCACAATATTAGCCTTGCATAAAGTTTTTTTATATATTTAGTACAAAATAATAATAATTCTTTATTTAATGAATGTAGATAAATTAGAATACAAATGTATATAGTCTCCTTGATGCACTCAACTAATCAACTTGTCTATGTATCATGCACTCAACTAATCAACTTGTCTATGTATCATGCACTCAACTAATCAACTTGTCTATGTATCATGCACTCAACTAATCACCTTGTCTATGTATCATGCACTCAACTAATCAACTTGTCTATGTATCACGCACTCAACTAATCAACTTGTCTATGTATCACGCACTCAACTAATCAACTTGTCTATGTATCACGCACTAAACTAATCAACTTGTCTATATATCAGTAAGTTCTAGTTCAAGAACAGAAATCTGCATAATGATGAGCAATGTTGAAATCAGGTCCTGTGCATACCCCCCCCCCAACCAATGTTAAACACATCAGAGAAATAATTGATGGTGATATACCCTGTATATGCACAAAGGTGAAGCAAATGATAATAACACAGGAGTTATAGCAAATTATTCAAAAAGCATGGTTCAAACATGTACAATATTTTTCTTTAAAACTTTCAACAGATTTTGCTGCTTTAGCATGTGCAGACAAAGTGTTCCATAGCAATGCTCCACAATGATTCAAACTGAATCTAAACTGTTCAGTATTGGGTTCTGGAAGTTTCAAGTGATCTGGTGAGGTTAATCGTAAAGTATAGGGCCAAGGATTTTGGGCAAAAATTTCTTTCATGTATTCTAGCATATAGCAGTTTACACATTTGTCAACAATTAATGCTTTTTGAAAGTTTATTCTTTCCCTTATTTTGGGCCATTTCAATTCAAAGAATAGAATTTTAGATGGTGCGTCAAAAGGAGGATCCAAAATTAAGTGAGCAGCTTGCTTTTGAATCTTGTTTATTATTGCTAACTGGCTCTTAGTGCCATATTGTCAAACAATAGTCAGTAACTGGAAAATTGTCAGCATTGTAGTACATTAATCTAGTATTCCCTAATTTTACTTAACAAACTTATTTTAATTGTAACAGATTTACAAGCATAGTCAACATGTTTATTTCACTTTAAATTACTTTCAACGATCACTCCTGAAGGCTTTTCATTTTTAATATGATTAGTCACCTTACCATTTATAGCTGAATTGAGAACTATCTCAGAACTGGAAAACTTCTTACATGCAGCTATTACAAAAAAATTTTGTTTTTGATTCATTTATAACACTTTTTTTGTTGTTTTGACAATATTTCAATATTTCTCAAATCAGATCTTTTACAGCCTGAACAATATTTACATCACAACATGAAGCTGATACTTTTGCATCTACCTGTCCAAATAAGTCTGAGTTTGTGCACTCTGCGCAAAGTGGAAAGTCATTATGAATATGAGAAAGAACAGTGGTGGTGAAGATGGAGCCCTGGGGAAAACCATGTTTAGTTTCAAGTTTGCCAGATTGTACGTATCCAACAATGATGAGAACCAACTGATTGCATTTGTATTAAATCTGTAACATTTTAATTTTGATTGTAACACATCATGATCAACTAAGTAAAAAGCCATTCTGAAGTCCAATAATAATGCAAGTTTTTTTTTACCTATTTCATCAAAATCAAGAGCATTTCTTCATATTTGCTGTCATAATGGTACAGTAAACTTATTCACTTAAAGTGGCAATGGAAAATTCTAAAGAAGTAACTGTTGGAACTTTTCCATTTACAAAAAGAATTAGCTTCTCATAGTTGGTGGACTGGATGTTATCCCTGACATAACCATTAGTTACGAGAGTAAAGTACCATCTATATTCGCGTATAAGCCGACACCAACTGCAAACTATATAGACCCAGATCTGCCATTGCATAATGCGTTGGCAGATCTGGGTCTATGCAGTTTGTAAGGACTAATCAGTAGAACAAACGATATAGACCCTGATCTGCGACGGCAGATTAGGGACTACGTTGTTTGCATTTGGACCTGGATTATACGCGAGTATATGCAGTGATGATTAAGCATATCCACTTCTTAAAACAAAAAGAGATGCTAGAATAACACAATGCTAACTGTGACTAAATCAATATTGCAATTCATTTTTTTAGTTACTGTATCTGAAAAAATTAAAATGGGGCATAGTATTCCTGAATCATGTAGTGGTTCATGACCCCAGAACATATCCTGTTTCCAACAGGGGAACTGCAAGATTAGTCTGTTATATACATGAATCCCCTATCTCATCCTGGTGCCCTTGTACAGCTGGATCTTCAGAAGCAATAGTGGTGAAGTGCCTAGGTTTAGGGTACAAAACAATCAACAGAGCAAGACTTGAACACATGACTTCCCTATCCTGAATTCAAGGTGATAATCACTAGACCATGGTGTGCCCCTGAGTTCTTCATAACATCTCAAAAATTTGGCTATAAAATTTAATTACCACTTATTATGCTAGCACTGATCAATTATTTTGCTAAGTGAAATGTGATTTTTTTCTCATATTTTTAATGAAAATGATCATAGTGATGATATTGACGAGGAAAATGCTTCTCATGCATAATCTCTGACCTAAAAAATATAGAGATGTAATGATTCACTGAAATTGTAGCGATTCATGTACACCTCCCATAGTTACTTAACAGTACCAGGGCAATGAAATACCAGTAGTCGGCTAGGAAGATGAACTAGCCACCTGTAACACCAGACACACTGGGTTCAAGGCAAATAGAATATCTATAAAAAAAGCATGGATGGCAGCAATTTTAAATTGTATCATGCTGTTTAGTACTCAATGTTTTTCATAATTATTATATGGGGAGAGGGTCTGTATTTGCACAGCAACTGTCACTTTGCTTCCAAAATGACCTTTAGACATGACATTTTGTAAACTCTACAATTACTACAGTCAAATGTGAGTGAATGGGAATCTGTGAAGAAATTCTTTTAAATTGTATGGAATATGTATATATGTATATTTCCTTTTCAGATTGTGAATAGTCAATTTATGGAACTATTTTATCAATTTATTTGATGTGTCTCTGCCCTTGTCACCAAAGGGGTGGGGGGAGTAGAAAAAAAATTGGGGAAGGGGGGAGGGAATCGCCATCGTTCATTTTTTACAAAACACTTAAATATCCATCTCACTTACTGCGCCAACCTGTTTGGTCTCTATTGAAATCAAAATCCTCCCAAGATTCTCCCTCTAGCTGTATAAGCATTAATCATTTTAGAAATATCATCATCTGTTTGGCAAGAAACTCCACTTCATCCTCCACTTTTTTCATTCTGCCATTCACTTTGCACATTTATGCCAGCATTGACTTGAAGTTTACAAGAATCTGTAATTTTTCACCCAACCATGCTCGACTATAATCTCACTTTCCAGAAATGGACCAAAGTTTGTGCATACACAAATGTATGGAAAGGGCATAAATTGCAGAACCTGCTACAAATAATTAGTCGGATTTCCAAGCATCCTTTTGTATTAACCTACATCTGCATACTTTGGAATGGACAGAGTTATTCTGATCAAATAACTATGCTTACGTTTTAATTTTTTTTAGACTCTTATTTATTCAGTTTATCTTGACAGTTTAATAAAAAGTTTATACTGCGCAGAATGCATTTTTATATGCACAACTTTGAACAAATTTGCAGGAGTTCTCATGCATCACTGCTTTCCAAGTGTGCAAATTTGTATTTTAAAAAAAAATATCATTTGCACACTCATACACCCTGGTGGCATCTTGGGAGATCTGGGTCTGTGCAGTTTGCAGCTGGACTTGACTTATAAGTGAATATATACGGTATTATATCCTCTAATACAAGACTGCTATTTCCCGCTATATAACAATAACAATACCATGATCCTCTATTTGTAAGGGCCTCGGGCTTGGGGCACTAGTTGTTCCAGAATCATCACTATCTGCATTATCCTCTTCATTGGAAGAGTTGTCTTCACCCTCTGAAGGGGCTGTTGCCGTGGATGCTACACTCTCACATATGGATATTGTTCTCTTGTCTTCCTCCTGAAAAGTTCATCATTAAAGAAATAAAGAAATTGCATCAGGGTTTACTAAAATTATTTGAGTACTTGATCACTCTCTCTCTCTCTCTCTCGCCCAACATAATATTTGAGTCTGATTCTATACATGTCACAGTACTGGAATTCAACTTCTTGCTTACCACATATTTGAGTCATTCTATACATGTCACAGTACTGGAATTCAACTTCTTGCTTACCACATATTTGAGTCATTCTATACATGTCATAGTACTGGAATTCAACTTCGTGCTTACCACATATTTGAGTCATTCTATACATGTCACAGTACTGGAATTCAACTTCTTGCTTACCACATATTTGAGTCATTCTATACATGTCACAGTACTGGAATTCAACTTCTTGCTTACCACATATTTGAGTCATTCTATACATGTCATAGTACTGGAATTCAACTTCTTGCTTACCACATATTTGAGTCATTCTATACATGTCACAGCACTGGAATTCAACTTCTTGCTTACCACATATTTGAGTCATTCTATACATGTCATAGTACTGGAATTCGACTTCTTGCTTACCACATATTTGAGTCATTCTATACATGTCACAGTACTGGAATTCAACTTCTTGCTTACCACATATTTGAGTCTGATTCTATACATGTCACAGCACTGGAATTCAACTTCTTGCTTACCACATATTTGAGTCATTCTATACATGTCATAGTACTGGAATTCAACTTCTTGTTTACCACATATTTGAGTCTGATTCTATACATGTCACAGTACTGGAATTCAACTTCTTGCTTACCACATATTTGAGTCTGATTCTATACATGTCACAGCACTGGAATTCAACTTCTTGCTTACCACATATTTGAGTCATTCTATACATGTCATAGTACTGGAATTCAACTTCTTGCTTACCACATATCTGAGTCATTCTATACATGCCATAGTACTGGAATTCAACTTCTTGCTTACCACATATTTGAGTCATTCTATACATGTCATAGTACTGGAATTCAACTTCTTGCTTACCACATATTTGAGTCATTCTATACATGTCACAGTACTGGAATTCAACTTCTTGCTTACCACATATTTGAGTCTGATTCTATACATGTCACAGTACTGGAATTCAACTTCTTGCTTACCACATATTTGAGTCATTCTATACATGTCATAGTACTGGAATTCAACTTCGTGCTTACCACATATTTGAGTCATTCTATACATGTCACAGTACTGGAATTCAACTTCTTGCTTACCACATATTTGAGTCATTCTATACATGTCACAGTACTGGAATTCAACTTCTTGCTTACCACATATTTGAGTCATTCTATACATGTCACAGCACTGGAATTCAACTTCTTGCTTACCACATATTTGAGTCATTCTATACACATCACAGTACTGGAATTCAACTTCTTGCTTACCACATATTTGAGTCGGATTCTATACATGTCACAGTACTGGAATTCAACTTCTTGCTTACCGCATATTTGAGTCGGGTTCTATACATGTCACAGTACTGGAATTCAAATTCTTGATTACATCATTTGTCTGAACTACAAGCATCTAAATATAAAACAATCTTTTGTTGTACTGACTGGTAAAAGATAATTCTACCCTACCTTTCCAGTGTTCAAATTTGCAAAGATGGAAGCCAAACTGGTGTATATAGGACCCAAATGTACGATTTTTAACAAAATTTGGATGAAGCTAAATGGTATTAATACGTAGCTAGAACCTTTCACATCAAGGGTAAGAATGCTGACAAAGAACTTGACATGCTTGTTGTAACGTGTTAGCGGATATGAAGTTGTTTATGCACATTTACATACATATAAATCAGCAAGTGTAGACATATTGTTGTGCATATGTAAAAAAAGTTCCAAGGAATTATATCTGTTCCCCCTGCGTGATACAGATAAGTTTTCATTTTCAAATGACCTTGACCATACCTTACAATCAGAGAGAATGTAGAGGTGTAAGGATGCTTACTGATTCCAGAGTCTCTGTAAGACAGGTATCTCCCAAAGGGTTTGAGACTTGGGGCTGTGAAAAAACCCAAGAGTCCCTTGAAAGGATTGATGTTCTACTGTCTGAAAAGAATTTTCAGGAATTCATGATAAGACCATTTCTTCTTTTTAACAGCTGAGTGTTGAAACTATCCTTGAAATTCTTGAGACATCATAAGACGTCTTCTGTTGAGAACCCCATATCAGTATGACTTTCTGTTCAGGAGAAGTGATAACAACATTTTCAATATGGCTGCAGTGGTGGCCATATTGGATGTCAGATCGGCACCATTTTTATTTTGTGTGTGTAAAGTTTCATGTCAATCCTCTATGTAGTTTAGGAGTTGTAGCTATAACAAACTTGTGCTAACTGACAGTTGTACAGCGGACTATGGACTACGATGGATGACAGATAACAGACAATGGACAACAGGCAATTCCATGACAAGTATAGCTAAAACTGAAGAAGAAAAAAAACTAAACCAATATTTTCAATTGACTTTGACCTTTGCTGATGGTCAGAGGAAGGATAGAGGTGGATGGATATGAAAGGGCAAAGCTTCTGAATTCTACAATCCAAGTATGATAGCTTTCCCTCTAATGGTTTGGAATTTACAGCTATGCAGAGAATTTTGTACTGAAAACCTAAACAAGATTTTCAAATGACCATGACCTTGTCTGAGGGTAAAAGGAAGAACAGGGGTGCATAAAAACTTTAATTGAAATTTAACCAAGATTTGTCAATACCCCTGAGATTGCCCGGGGATGGAGTTGCATAGATATGAAAGTACAGATAAATTGGAATCAAAGTCTTAACAATTACTGCTGCTGCTGCTGGTGTGGCTAGGTGTAAGTGTACAGTGCTCAAACTTAGCAGGCAAAAAAATGACTAAATCTGCTTTTTGATCCAAGAAGTCAGCATTTTTTATGAGTAACTTCCATTTCGCCTTCTAGTTCGAAGATGATCCCCATTGAAAAATGGCCTATGATTTATGACCTATATACTCCCTAACATGTTTCTCTTTGATCCAAAATCACTGAAACACCATATCTACCGTATATACTCACGTATAATCTGATACCAACTGCAAACGGCATATACACAGATCTGCTGTCGCATAATGCGCTGGCAGATCTGGGTCTATGCAGTTTGTAAGGACTAATGAGTAGAACAAACAACATAGACCCTGATCTGCCGGTGCATTATGCGACAGCAGAGCATGGTCTATATTGTTTGCACTTGGACTCTGCTTATATGCGAGTATATATGGTATGTAATGACACATGCGTGAACATCCCCTTGGGTCTTAGCATAGTAGTATACAGCACACTGAAAGCTATGGGTCCTTGTTACGCAAAAGACTCTTAACAATTGCCAGTAATTGGTCCAATTCATTGGCTTTGGAATTGGACAAACTCACAAGCTAAACACATTGCATGATCATGAACTGCCTTGCTCAGGTGGTTGAATGTGGCATGGTGATTTGAAAGACAAATCAGATTACCAATGACCTTATGCTATATTCCCAACTACAAGGTATTGAAAATCAATGAGAGATGCCGAAACAACAGCTTGTTAAGAATGAATACGGGTAATGTGTTGTCATTACATTTTGCTTTAAGCTGAAATTCAAAACTAAAAATGGATGATTAATAACCTACAAGTAATCCATCTCTTGTCTGAATTTTAACCTATATTATGGCATTCTTAATAGAATATATGATAGTATTGTGAATATATGATTAATCTATGGTATTTAATAAATATTCATCGAACACTGAAGGTTGCTGAAATTATTGGGCACTACTTTGAAAAAGCATAAAAAAATGAAGCTGCCTTCATACACGCATGACTTAATCATGAGATCAGGCAACCATAATACAGTCAATCAACCAGTGAATCATATTGTCAATTTCCGAGAAGAAAAAAGACAAAAAAAAGACTACATTTGTACGTTAACAGTTATTCATGCTGTAGTCAATGATTTACATATATTATTCAGATTTGTCAGGAATCTAGCAGAGAAAATTCTTGTGGTTTAAAATGTATACAGTAACTGCTTAATGACCTTGACATGTACATGTGCATACATACTAAGCTGTAATTGTTCTTTATCTTTCCTTCGTTATTTCTGGATTTTTTTTTTTTTGCACTGAATTTAGACACATCATGATCTATGCTGTAATTACTAAAACATGCTTCTTTATGCAAATTTTAGATGGAATTATTATGGATTTACTGTTATGGATGCAAGGATATTGGATGGTGAGTACATGTATTGATACTTTACCTACAGTATTCATCCTATATATGTATGTACCAATGCATGGTGCTATGCTGAAAATCAAATATTAATTAATGACCTAAATCATGTTTCTAACAATAGGTACTGCACATGTGGTCAAGTAGAAACAGCTGAACACTTCTGTTAGAATGTCAAAAATATACAACTCTGGAGTCATTGTGTTCTCTTTCATTACCGATCCGACTTACAATTAAGACATTATTATCCGGCAGTCCTATGTACTCAGATGAAATTAATACAAATATTTATGGCAGTGCAAACCTTCATAAAATTATCAAAACATTTTTCAAATTAATACACAGGTCACAACCACAAGTGTATTCCATCTTTTCTTACTATTATATGATCTCTGAAATAATAATAGATACTAGAACTGATCATATATACATTTATATTTGTATATGACTTATCTACTTTAAGTCAGTAGACAATTATTTATTGTTCAAATTTCTCTGTAATAGGGGAGACAGTTTTCAACAAGCTTCCAGCTTTCTACTTAATCCCCATATATATATTATATTGTTATAAATCATATATGAAAATATTTTCTTGAATAAATACTGTTCAAAAACAAAATATGCAATCACTGTACTTTCATGATTTCTTGTTTAATATGCATCGATTTAAGATGGTAACTGTGCCGTTGAAGCACAAACTTGGTGCCTAAGCATATATCCCCCATTTGTTGAGCCTAAGGGATTAGTAATTTATCATTTTTTTTAGTTAACTGTCTTGTCATGCTATTGCACGATACGTTACAAATCACGATGGCACTCTGTTGACCCTGACCATTGTGCTATAGAAGGGTTTCACTGTATGTTATAGCAATAAAGTGGCAAGTCCTTAAATTAATAAAATGTAGACATGACCTATATTTGGTTCATGATTCTCTCCTATTATAAGGTGCAATTATCTGCCGCACATAATCAGAATATGTGTTACTAATTATTTGTCTTCTACATGTCTATATTGGTGTATATAGGATTTTCAACTCATGACAGCTACAGTGCTAAAGTGCAACCTCTTTATACTAGCCACCTGAGAGACCAAACAATTTTCACTGTTTTAGGTGGGTAGTCAATTAGGGAATGTTGCTGCTTAGAGTAGATACAAATATAAGATGAAAATATGAGTGCAAAAAATCAGACAATATCTGGGTAAGACAGATGGCTGTTGTTGAGAGGTAACAATTACAAGCAGGATGGAGGTTTGTTAGTTAATAAAAAAAATTGTGGAGCTTGTCAAAACATGATCTACAGAATTATTAAACCATTTAGTCATCATACCTAATTACCGTATATACTCGTGTATAATGTGATACCAACTGCATAGACCCAGATCTGCCGGCACATTATGCACCGGCAGATCTGGGTCTATGCAGTTTGTAAGGACTAATCAGTAGAACAAACAACATAGAGCCTGATCTGCAGGTGCATTATGCGATGGCAGATCAGGGTATATGTTGTTTGCATTTGGACCTGGCTTATACGCGAGTACATATGGTATTTAGAGAAATATAAATTCTGTAGTGATGAAATTATGTTAATATCCTTGTTCTTTTACATTTTATTCTGGCACAAATAATTCAAGAATCAGCATTCTATATTGTATTGGCAGATCCCATATCCTCTGTATTTTATATATTTAACATGTCAGTATTCAACAAAACAGAGTTTTGTTTTTTTCAAAGTTAGGAAATTTGGAAGTCTATGTGTACCTATTATCTCTGCTGTAAACAGATGCTGAAGCTAGGTCAGAAGCTATTCATATGTGCTTATTTGACTACAATCTCACTAATGAGCTTCTCAAGAGGGACAGGACCAAATCAAGATGTCCCCGCTGCAAGTAGTTGGAGGGGCATAAAAAAAGGACCTTTTTGTCACTGATAAAGGTCTGTATCAAATTCCTGCATGTGTACCAATAAAAGCACATGCAAGCAGTTATTAGCAATTACTGTCACTTCGTAGTGTAGCATGTTAGAAGAACAGCACAGTGAGTTAAAGCCACTACAACAACACTGAAAGTAATACACCTTTTCTATATTATAATTCATTAACTACAATACTGTGTTTGCAAAACATGCATTCCTACACTTCCTCATTTGGACCTCCACATCAAAGTTTGAGCCTCTTCAGTTGGTCTCTGAAAGTAAGGACTGCCCCTGGTGCAAATGTCAGTTGGGTGTGTGCATTTGTCTTTTTTTCATGACCAGCAAGTATGTACATAGTTATAGGGTGGGGATCTCAATTGTCTTCAAGCTATGACACAGAAGCCTAGTCCCTTAGGGGGTAAGAATGAGCCCCTGGGCAAATATCAGTTGCACATATAAACTTGCATCAATGCCCAGAAAGTGTATATATAGTTATAGGGTGGGGATCTAAATACCAGGGGATAGGGATGGACCCCATCATGAAAGCCACTTGCATGTATAAATTTGTCTTTTTAAACCCAGTAAGTGTGTATGTGGTTATGAGGCAGGGGTCTCAATAGTTCCCAAGTTATGACCCATGAACTAAGTCCCTGGGGTTTGGATGAACCCTGAGGTAAATGTCAGTTGCATACATAAATTTGTCTTTTCATGCCCAGTAAGTGAATATATGGTTATAGGGTGGGGAATTTCAATAGTTTCGATGTTATGATCCAGGACTACATCATTGGAGATAGGGAAAGATCCTGGGGCATCACCTTGCAGTTCCAGTCTGTTATGTGTTGACACTTGAGGCATAGATCATACAAGTAAGACATACAATTCTGCAGTTATTTGCAATTTATGTAAAATCACTAACATCCCATTAGCCCCACCCCTGGGACATGAACAAAATTCCAAAGGTGTTTACACAATCCACACCCAAAGGACTATCACTACACCAATTTTCATGTGTCTAGCTTTAACAGTGAAGAAGGAGTTCAAGGACATTACACCTATTCAACCATATGGATGTACTTTATCACAATATCTGTATACTTCTTTGAAGCACAGAGATAATTATACATGGCCAAAGAATCTTGCTACAAAACAATAACAACAATCAAGAAAGCAGAGTGATAGCCATTGTGTTAGTATAAATGGCAAAGTTTTGAAAGAAACTTAATGCAACTAAGTTAAAATGGTAATGCATAAATAACTATTGAATGAAATAGAATTGTTATTTGGTGAAAGCTGCTAAGAACAATTGCAACAAAATTGTATATACACCTCTCCCTCGATACCTTGCGCACAATGGGTTAAAAAAGCATAGACCGCACTATAAGCGAGAGTGCGAGTTACCGAGGGACCTAAAAAAATTAAGAAGGGATGCCATCCCCGCTGGATATCAAGAAAACCACTGGGGGGGAGGGTAACGGGGATGTTTAATGGCTGAATACTCGTTTTATAATTGCATTGGGAATAATTGTCAATAAAGAGCTTTTTTTCTAATGTAGTTGTATGTTTTTTTGTATAAATTACCTTTTTTTTCAAGATACCCAACTTCTTAAAGATCGTTAACAACTTTAGTCCAAGTGGTTTCAACAAGTGTACACGAAAATATTGTCTATTACGTCACTGCTTTTTGTTGTTGTTGATTCACTACAAAACAAGATTCATTTTTTTCAAAAACTTGGGACATTTATTTTGTGAAACAACCGTCAACATTGAAACTCGATTTATTTATTTTTCTTTTAACAAAATATGGATGCCGTGATTTCATTGCAAGTAATAGTGAAACTTCTTCTCATCCTTGAGGAAATCTCTGAGTGGAAATTTAGAAATTTTAAGTTCAATACAAACTATGGAATTATCTTCTCCGTAACTGTATCGGTGAAACAAAGCTTGATATTCACCAAGTACTCATATCGCTTGGTTGCCTTACTATCTTCGTGAATGAGTAGGCTAATTTCAGGTAGTTTAAATATATTACTTACATAATATTATTTATAACAGTGTTTGATTGATCAACTGAAATGAGTTGACCTGACACTCGGCCGTAACTCATTGCTCTTACGCAGGTAGGATTTACACCCCTTTTAACTTTTCTATTATTCCACCCCCTTTATTTGCTTTGATACAAAAGACGTAATTAACATGATAATACAAAGCAGGTCTGCTTTTAACTGAGTGCAAATAACACTTAATTAGGTTCTCACGGAAACGCTTGCAGACATAGCTGTGACGGTTGAATGATATTTTTCATGTTTTAATACAAGAGTACATATTGCATTTATGATGATTACACTGAAACCAAATTAAGATAGAACTAAAACACAAATTTCACTTCACAAACCTTATTTAATTGGTATTTATTTTTTTAAGTGTTGCCACCAGTAGGCATTAGTGACATTTTCATTGATCGCAATTTCGTTGAATATTGTTATTAACAGTGTACTGACAATGTTGTTTGGAAAGAAAATTGAACAAAATATATGACTTCTTATTAAAAGTTGAAAATTTCATGATGTTGATTCAAATTTCCCGGTACTAACCACTGATTTTGATGATAAAATGAGCGATCGATATATCAAGGTTTCATATACTAATTTTGATTGCGATTTTTTTTCACATTCAACAAATAAGGGCCAATTTTTGTGGTATTCTCTAGTAAAAAAAATGGGATCCATACCTGACCCCACATTAAAAGTGGGTTTGCGAGTTATCCGGGTGCAAGTTATCGAGGGAGCGGTGTACTGTACAAATTAACATAGTTTTTACACAGAAGAAGCAAGTTCATGTACAACATACCTTAACATTAGATATTTTCTTGCTCTGCATGGATGAATGAATGAATGAATGAATGAATGAATGAATGAATGAATGAATGAATGGATGGACGGACGGACGGACGGACGGACGGATGGATGAACGAATGAATGAATGAATGGATGAATGAATGAATGAATGCTATAATGGTAAGTACGGCACAATCTAACAGAAATATAGTAATCTCTTGCTGTAATCATGAATTCTTGAACCCCAAAGCACACAAATTTAGATGAAAAATATAGTGATAACAAACTCCAATTTTATAAAAAATGATTAAGTGACCTCAAAGGAAGATAATTTGTCATAGCAATGGTTACTGTTATACGTATATACAATCATAGCATTTTCTTTCTTATTCACAATTCATTGTGTAAACGCATAGCATGATACTTGTATTAAGGTGTACCATAGGAAATTCATGGTCAAAGTATGTACTGTAGAACTAAAGTTATTATGCAAAATCATCTTGCTTCTTTCAGTCAAGTGACCCTGACCTTTGGCCCTCTGACCCCAAATTCAAAGACTTCTTTCTTACCCAAAGTGTAAGTAATACACAAATGTTGGTGACAGTACATAATTAAGACTTGACAATTTTGTGCAGAAACCAGTTTTCTTCTCCCAGTCAGTGATCTTGACCTATTATCTTTTGACCCCAAAATGTATAGGCTTCTTCCTTACCTCAAGTGCAAGCCATCCACAAAGTTTACACCAGGACGTGATGCTGTGCATAATGTTACTGTGCAGAAACCAGTTTTCCTTTTTGAGTCACAGTGACCTTGACCATTGACCTTTTGACACCAAAATCAATAGGATTCTTCCTGACCCCAAGTGCAAGCCATTCATAAAGTCTGTCCAGGTCTGTGATGTACAATTAATGTAATTGTGTGGAACCCTTTTTCTTCTTTCAGCAACAGTGACCTTCACTGTTGACCTTTTGACACCCAACATAGATAGGCTTCTTCCTTAATCCAAGTGCAAGCTTTTGGTAACTGTGGATGATGGAGGACTAGAGTTATTGTGCAGAAACAAAATTTGTAAGAGACGAATGGATGGATATCAAAACATGGCGGGTGTATAAACAAAAATGTTTTAGCTGGATAAAACGATTACACAAATTAAATATATCTAAAAATCATTGAGTGACATTTCTACAGCCTGTGTATTATGATATAATACAGATACCATGGAACTATATTAAATCTGGTTACAATGAATTATTTGTTTTCATGGGTATCTCTTTGGTACTTTGGTCACCTCATTAGTATGTGTGGATGTCATTCATAATCAAACTTGTCCTGATCTTGATGATACAAGCTTACGTATCAAATCTGATCAAAATCTTATCAAAAATATGGCCTCTAGAGTTGATCAACCAATGAAATGCAAGACCACCTCATTAATATTTGTATATGTCACTTATTACTGAACTCATCCAAGATCTTTACAATATAAGCTTACATGCCAACATCAAAATCATATCCAATTAAAACTAAAATCACAAATCTGATCATAAATATGGCTTCTAGAATGTTTACAAGCTTGGCCAATGAGAAGCAAGATCACCTCAGCGTAGATGTCACTCATAATCGAACTCATCTGAAATCTTGAAGATATAAACTCACATACCAAAGGTCTAGGGACTCTAGATTACTGTAATGACCTCAGAAAATGTCAAAAATTTATTTTCTTTATTTTAAAAATTGTTTTATTTATTTTGTATAGACATACCTTTGTCTTTAATAATACGTTTTATTTTTCATATTTATTGCGTGCGATGATGTCATCGGCAGCCACGCGTGAGGTGTAGAATGTGGAAAATGTGAAAAATTCGTCTGACTATAATGTATTTATACAAATTAAACTATTCCCGCAGTCATGAAACAATGGGAAACTTTAAAGACGTTTGCCTTATTAGATAAGTTGTAATCTCAGAAACTTTTATGTTGTTTCACTCGTGTGGGATACGGTAATTTTAAAGAAAATGGTTAGATTCTATGGCAGGCAACAGTGACACTTTTATCGCAGTAGTAGTTTACAAGGTATGTAACTTTAATTTTACAAATATTATGCCACAATAAATGAGTAAAGTATGAAATTAAATGCAGTTTTACTTTATCAGACACACATGTTCTTTAGAAATTAAGTAAAATGTTCACAGTTGAAATATTTCCAGGAGGTGTTGATTTGCAGACGACATGTTTTATGATGATATAGACAATCCAGTTTGGTTTATACAATATTTGGTATTTTGGACAAATATTTCTATATAAGAGCATTATATACAGTGGTATGCAATACTGTGAAACTGTTGTTAATTCGTTTTGAATTTTTTTGGTAAAAAATTCCAGTCATAGAAAGCGATTGACATACATCTGCATAGAGGATCTGAAGCAGTTTCTGTACGGAACCAGTCAGGCCTGCTTCACATTCATCAATTATTGAAGACTGTGTAGTACAATTTGAAATGGCAGAATAAATAATTAACATTCAATATAAGGTACATTTTGTCTCAGCAATTAACAAAAATAATCCATGAAAATTAACGATATTTGAATGATGCGCAAGACCTTCCTGAAACTCAGTTGATTGATTGATAATGATGATGATGATGATGATGATGACGATGATAATAACGGTGGTGATGATGATGATACAGCTGACATCAAAGAGTAATAAATCATTTAAATAAGTTACAAGTTGCTTGTGAAGTAATTAGTCCAGGTAAAAAAACCAAAAAAACAATCAATAATGTTATGTAAGATTTCTCTATAGTTTTAATAATGTATATCATTTTGAAAGATCTAAGTATATACTGTTTTGGACTGTGTAAATTTGACACAAAATCCTTTGTGAATAGGTCAATACGAGAACATGCATTTGTTGCTTAATATATTTTATTAAAACTTAGAATAATAACCATACGGATAATTTAATAGTATTGCGTTGTACATTCCAGTCAAGTTATATACTGTATGTGTTCTAGTTATATATGTGTACATAATTAGTTCTTTTAAACATACAGTGACGATGTACAACATTTAGATCTTTTTGTGACGACAATTGTATGGCGAAATACTCGTGTATTTACTATGTTATTAGCTCATTTGTATTGGAATTGTTATTGACAAGGGGCTTGATGTCAATATTCTTGTTACCATACATTACCCATGTAAATGTCACGGCATTTGTTTGTTTTTAGGGGCAATGGTAGATAATGTTTGAAAATCTGCTAAAGTGACATTCCCCCAACCCGAAACCAATTTGAAACTATTAATATTGCGAGCGTGTCCTTTGTTGATCATTACTTCGTAAAATGATTTTCTTTCTCTTTAATCCATCCACATTATCCATTGTGGTTAGTTAAGTTTTTGGGTAAGTACTGGCATTCTGGACAAAAAGTGTTATTGATTACACTCAGTGATATGGATGCTTTGAAAACAAAACTAGCTTTGCAATGAGTGTTAACATGCAATGTGTTTAAGTAGCTGTTTTTGATTGTAATTTTGTTTTCTCAAATACATACTCTACACTTTATTGTGCCAACTCTCAAGTCAATTGTGAATTGGTTGTGTATAAAGTAGCATGTGCTAGGCTAACATTGTGATACGCTTGCATGATGAACAACATCTTAGGTGACTCATTATTTGGATAACCGATTTCTCTGTTTGCAATTGACAAATGACAATTTCTATTCTTCTCCTTCTTAACACAGTGTATGTCTTTATCACAGTGTTTATCTTTATCACTGTTTATGTCTATATCACAGTGTATGTCTTTATTACAGTGTATGTCTATATCACATTGTATCTTTCACTTCAATGATTTTCTCTAGGGTTGATGTCAATTAACAAGAAGTCTTGAAAAATTAAAATTTGCATACATGATGTCATTAAAATCACGATAACATCATGGAACCAGAAGTAACGTCATTTTATGTAGGTAAACTTTGGTGCCTCCAGCATACATAATTTGATTGAATTCAACAAAATTTTTATTATTCTGCACAAAATGCATCCTAAAGAGTCTTTGTACAAAACTTAGAGCCTTTTGGTGGTTGGGCCAAATTTGACCCTTGTAGTACCTAGTCCTTTGGTTAAAATCTGATCAGAAATATGTCCTCTAGAGTGCTAACAAGCTCAGCTAGTCAAATGCAAGATCACCTCATTAATATGTGTGGATATTGCTCATAAATGAAATCATCCGAGATCGTGATGATACAAATATGATAAAAAATATGGTCTAAAGAGTGTACACAAGCTCGGTCAATCAGATGCAAAATCAAAATCATTAATATGTGTGGATGTCAATCCTAATCAAACTCATCCTGATGATATAAGCTTACATATCAAATCTGAAATATGGCCTAGAATGTTCACAAGCTACAAGAGTACCTCATTTATACACCTCCCAGATCTTAATGATATAAGCTTACTTACCAAAATCTGATCAAAATTTGATCAGAAATATCACCTCAAGGAGTGTTCCTAAGCTCAGGCAATTAGATACAAGATCACCTCATAATCAAACTTCATAGCTCTAGATATTTTGGGTATTTTACACAGACAAATTGACTAAACATGCATAAAGAAATATTTTTTAATGCGTTCAAATTATGCAAAACATATTAATTTTAAGCATTTAGTCCACAGCTGCCAGCATATTATTCCTGTTTTATGAAGGCATGCTCAATCAATATAAACTATGCTATCAGTACACATTTCAAACGATAGTATTTAATCCATGAAAGAACACTCACTCAGACTATGCAATTAAATCTAATGCACCCTCTGTTAGTCTTGGTCACTAAGCCTTTTGACACCTTCGGAAAGAAATTATTAACATTTTGATGATTAAGACTCAGTCAGGTAGCATACGTTTGTGTTTTTCATTGTTCATAAAACACCCCACCAAATTTTGAAAAACTAAACCAGTTTCAAACCAGTGAGTAAAATACCCAATTTATTACATTCTTATCTAGAGCTCTGGAACTCATCCCGAGATTTTGATGATATAAAATTACTTATCAAGTCTAACTGAAATCTGAAGAAAAAAAATAAAGCCTTTAGAGCGTTCACAAACAAGTATTAACAAATGGACGACACATGCAGGACCATACCATAAACTCGCTTGGTCTTTGGCTAGGTGAACTAAAAATTGGTATCCCACTAATTCTACAAAAATTGGTATCCCACAAAAATCCACAAAAATATGGGTTACAGTGATCTACTTTTAAGACAAGGGTGTAATATTCATCAAGATGCATCCTCTCACAAGTTTCCTGATTCCGGTATAAGAATATTATACAGGAGGTAAAAAACCTATGTGGCCATGAGCTCAATGCAAAATCTAAACATAAACCAGTAAAATGTGAAATGTAAGGCACACTGACCTTCTTTTGTTGTAAATGTGTGGTACTGGTAGAGATACATACACCTCTCCCTCGCGCACAACGAGGTCCAAAAACACAGACCGCAATATAAGTGAGGGCGTGAGTTACTGAGGGACCTTGGAAAATTTAAGAAGGGGATGCCATCTCGGTTGGACATCAAAAATGAGAAGACGAGGGGTGGTGGTTTAATACTCGTTTTATAATCACGTTGGGAATAATTGTTAATAAAATGCTTTTTCTGATGGAGTTGTTTGCATTTCTGAATAAATTACCTTTATTTTCAAGATAACAACCTTTTAAGATCGTTAAAAACATTATTCCAAGCAGCTGTGTATTACATCACTGCTTCTTGCATGTGAATGTGGATCTATTTGAGTGATATTCTTCATTCACAACAAAACAAGATTTCCTTTTTTCAAAAACTAGGGACATTAAACTAGTGAAACAAAAACCGTTAATGTCAAAACTCATTTTTTTTTAATAAAAAAAAATTGTTCGATCAGTAAAATATTGATGCAGCAATTTCATTGTAAGTAATAGTGAAATTTCTGCTTATCCTTGAGCAAAATCTCTGAGTACCAATTTGGGAATTTTAAGTTCACTACAAACTTTGGAACTCGCTTCTCCATCATGAACTGTATCTGTGAAATTCAGCTTTTCATGCATCAAGTACTCTTTCGCTTGCTATCGTTGATAACATTTGTGAATTAGTAGGATAAACCACTGATTAATGTTAGATACTTTAATTATGTTACTTACATAATAATATTTATAACAGTGTTGAATTGGTCAATTGAAATGAGTTGATCTGACACACTATTGTGACTGCTAGCTCTTACACAGGTATGATTTGCATGCCTTTTAACTTTTTTTAAATTTTTAAGTCCACCCCCTTTTTTGATTTGATACAAAAGACGTAATTAACGTGACAATACAAGCAGCTCTATTTTTATTTGGTTGTAACAATACAACAAACACTTCCGCTAATCGGAGATCAAAACAGTCGGCACTTAATTAGGTTCTCAGAAACGCTTGCGGACATAGCTGTTATGGTAGATTGACATTTTTCACATTTGAATACAAGAGGGCCTATCACATCTATGATGATTACACTAAAACTGAATTAAAAGACAGAACTAAAACACAAATTTCACTTGACAAAACTTATTTAATTGGGATTTATTTTTTTAAGTGCTGTCACCAGTAGGCATTACTGACATTTTCATGGGTTGAAATAGTCAAATATTGTTATTTATAGCATATTGAGAATTTTTTTGTAAAGAAAATCTAACAAAATATATGACTTCTTATTAAAAGTTGTGAATTTCATGAGGTTGATTCAAATTTCTGGTCACTAACTGCCGTTTTCGACAATAAATCAAAGTTTCATTTACCAGTTTTTATCACAATTTTATTCACGTTCAAGAAATGGGGGCCAATTCTTTTGATATTTTCTAGAAGAAAAAAGCTGGGATCCGTACCTGACCCTGCATTATAAGCAGGTTCGCGAGTTATCCGGGCACGAGTTATCGAGGAAGAAGTGTACTATCATCAAGTTTTATGATTATGTCATGAACTGTACATTGACTGAACCAAAGGCAGAGAAAAAAAATACTTGCTTTTGTGATAAGGGTGTAGTGCTCATCAAGATGCATCCTCACACCAAGTTTCATGATTCTAGCTACAACAATGTATATACAGGGTGCAAAAAAGCTATTTGGTTATAAGCTAAATACAAAAAACTTAACCTAAGCTTGTAAAATGTGAAATGTAGGTCCATGTGGCTTTTTGTTGTAATGGTGTAGTACTAACTGAGATGCATACAATTATCTAGTTTGATGATTCTAGAATGAACAGAAGTTGAGAAATAAACTTAAAACACACAGTTTAAACAATGTTAGTGAAGGATGAAATGTGGCTCAGAGTGAGCTACTTTTGTGATGAAAGTGCAGTACTTGTCCAAGTTTCATAATTCCAGGTATAACAGTATTCATACAGTGCAATAAAACTGAGCTAAATGCAAAAACTTAATCAAGAATGTACAACTTATGTACATGTATGTACAAAGTAGCCTATCAGCAGGGAGTAGGTGCTATGAAACCCACCCTAAACTGCGGCCTGGGAGCAAGGAGGATAGAATGGTTGGGATTCAGTAAGAATGTACATATGTATACACTTTTATCTTTATGGATGCCATTGCCAATGATAGGAGCAGTACAATAGCTCTCCTCTACTTTGTAGACGTGAACTAAAATTGTTACCTACAAAAATATGCATGGCAATATGCATCTCCAGCTTACTCTTGATTTCAGGCATTTTTTTTCAACCTCTCAGTCCTAAATATCATGATAAATACACCAACCTGCACACATGTTTTGTTCAGCAGAAGAATGAATCTGATATGGCATGGAAATACATCAAAGCTCTCAGGCCAAGATATATTCATATGCCATGTCAAATGAGTCATTTCCTCTACTTTGAACAAAACATGAATGTGGTTTTATATTTATTACATAACACTCTTTTATGCTTTCCAAATATTAATACTGTATATGCTCACGTATAAGCCAATACCAACTGCATAGACCCAGATCTGCCATCACATAATGCGCCAGCAGATCTGGGTCTATGCAGTTTGTAAGGACTAATCAGTAGAACAAACAACATAGACCCTGATCTGCCAGCACATTATGCGATAGCAGATCAGGGTCTATGTTGTTTGCATTTGGAGCCGGGTTATACTCGAGTATATACGATAACTATAAAGTGTGAATAGAATTGGAAATAATTTGATATTTATAAAAATCAGATTCTGTGTATCTAAGAATATCGATGTACAGATGTCAGTGACAACACTTACAGTATTTCTCCAATGATATACCCATGCTCAAATGCCTACCCCTGGGTGTCCCCCAAAATAAGCCCACCCTCACTTCTGACCCAAGGGTGAACACAAGAAGCTGGCCACTGCCTGAATGTTAAGCCCACACCTGATCTTTTGATAAACTGGTGTTGTAGACATCACATACCAAGTAACATGAGAAACCTGAGAAACTTATAACTTAATGAATAATGAAGTGTGGTACATCCTATTTTCAACAATTTGACTCTAATAGTACAAAGCCATATCCAAGAATAAGCCCATCCCCCACTTTTTGAAAAATATACTCATCTGGCCCCTGGTCTTATCATCAGATAAATACTGTCAATATTTAAAGTCTGAGTAAGACTGAATGAGCATGTAATGAAAACCCCAAACCATTGACAAATCTTCATCCTATATTCAAGTTTTTACCCCAAAAAGGGTGCAAAAAGAATGAAACAGACATAAAGTTCAAATCATTTGCAAGCTGTTTGACCCCCCAGGCATGACTCTGAACTCCCACCACAAAATGCATTCATTACTGAGGCATAAAGGTGACATGTTTAATTTAAGCTGCATCATTTTTAGTTTAGAGGATGTTTAAGTTCATGCTTATTGCACCAAAGAAAGAAGGAATATATTATAATAGAAATGAAAGACTAGATGATTCAGTATAGGTACTGGAGGCAGTAAGACTTTTAGAATAGAACATCTCAATTTGCTATGTTACCTACAGATCACGTATAACAATTGAAAATGGAAATATACTGTGAATTCACAAAATGTTCATGGTTTTGCAAATACAGCTCTTCCCCGGTATAATGCAGTACTTAAAGTCCATAAATGCAGACCATTTTAGGCACTGAACAGCGGATTAACAAAAATGATAGAAAATTATATGAATGCATGTATATGTTTGTTTGGGGTGGGGGTTGGGGTGGGATGGGACGGACATGATGCCAGTCAAAATGTATAGTAATAATTATAGTCTATGTACATTTTTAAAAAAAAATGTCACTTCATGGTATCGGTACATTTAATTATGTCCAATAATAATATTTTAAAAAGGAAACATCTGGGATCCTGTTTTATTTTTAGTCACCTCAGAAACACTAGATGATTTCAGTATCAGTCTTAAATAAATCAGTGGGTCCTCATCAATGTTGATACAGTGCTGATTATCATCAAGTGATTTCAAACGTTCTCTTAGCACAACTTTAACCCTTAGCAACTTGACTTTGCATTTTGTCAGATTTAAGTTGCTTTAAAACATCCATCTTATCTTTCACAGAATAAGCTTTTCTTTTTCTGGATGTCTTTGTCTCAATTCACTATTTATCAAAATGATTTAAGTGAACAGTGCTCTGTCTTAATTCACTCATAAATACAGGTAATAATGAATTCACTCTTCAATTTAACGTATTTCACAACAAAGTGACATTTAATTGTTTTAATGGGCATTATTTTTAGCTACATTATCCAAATTAGCATCTAGCAGCGACTGTCATCTCTGGTGACTGAACTATACATTCTGGGCTGCACTGAAGTACTTAAGTCGCTAGTTGTGCATGACAAGTACTAATGACGAGGTTATTGTGGGCCATTTATTATTGACCATATGAATGGCAACAGATCACAAAAAGCGTTGCATGTACATAAGACATGATGCCGGTAATTCTATCTGTAATCTGCTGCAGTCCAAGTGTAAATAATCAATGACCCATGATAAAATGGTATTTTGTATGATCAGTTAGGTGTGTTTACACAGATTAAGTCGCCGATCTGCAGGAGTGACTTTGGTACTAAAGGAAATTCTACAGTCCCATGTACTGTTACCAAATACAATAGTTGACATGGGCTGATTACAATAGTGCCAAATAAGAGACATGGGTAATTTCAGGGGTGTTATAGCCTGTTAGGAATACAATATCTGATACTGAATACAATAGTGGCTAATTAGAGTCAAATGCTTACTATAAAAGCACATTCTGGTGATGTCCAAATCAAGTAATGTTGTTTTGATGTAAAATTTTCAGATGACAGATGTTCAGAATTCTATATATAAAAAAATTCAGAGTTTTCTCTATGGGATCCATATCGTTACCACATTATATCCAGAATCACATCATAACAAAGCACATTATAAAGGAGGAGAGATGAAATTACCTTTTTGGTGGGTTTGGTACATAAAATTGTGATACGTCTATGATGAGAAAGGGGATCCTGTTGAATTCAAGCTGGACAATTGTATGTAGGGTTTTAATTTGTGATTTGAAGCAATCACAAAATCTACAAGAGGCCCAAGTGGGCCTATGATTGCTCACCTGGCTGACGTGTGCATAAGAGCCACATGCATGAGTCAAGAACTCTAGGTCAGTAGGATGCTTTCTGAAGAAATTTAGTCCAAAAATGGTGATTGCATGTGATGAAAGCAATTGTTAAAATTTATATATATTTTTTTCTATCTTCATCCATATTTGATGGCACATCAGCATCATTTGCCCAATATGGAAAGGCATTTCTTCCAGGAAGCTTTCCGTCAAAGTTTGTTAAATTCTGTTCAACCAATTTGAAGAAGTAATTTATTTTTACAGGTTTTATAAAATTTATTTTTTAGGAACAATGGTCATTCTTGATGTGGATTGGTATTACATTGTGTATTTGTAAAACTATGAAAGCTTTCCAGGTATGCTTAATGTCAAATTTGATCGAATTCTTTTTAGCAGTTTTTAGAAGTCCTTTAAAGGTTTTTCTATTCTTAACCCTTTTCATACTGAAGCCCATTCAGACAGGCAGTTGTATAGAACTGGAAATTTTTCAGTCAGTGGTTTATGCAGCATGAGAGAATGCAGTGACATTGGTCAATCTGGCTTTACAGGACAATTTTTTGAAATTATTTTTCAATGTTGTATACCATTTTAAAAAGCATAAAATTTCCTTAAAGTCATCTATTTCTTGACTGAAAAGTTTCAGACATAAAACTTCAGTTGAAAGTAAAGTTATGTAAGCAAAAATAAATGCTTTACATTTTTTTTTAATAACTTACTTTCAATGCAATTTTCCTATCTGCAATATTCATTTTACCTCCTCTATGTAATTGTATGAAATGGGGGGAATTTTATACCATTTAAGAAGGTGACAAAATAGTAAAAAATCCATCAAGAATATCTAAAGTTATTACAATTTTATAAAATTTACTCGCATGAGAATTGGAGAACAAAAAACAGAATAATCCTTACTGGTAAGTCGACAAAGCTTTTCATTTTGGTTCAGTGTTTTTATTCCACAATAAATTTCAATGTAATAATATAAGAGTTATATTGGGTGTATTTTGGTCCATTTCCAGGGATGCAGGGAATTTTCATAATATTATGCACACACTCAACATCGGTATATGTGCGAACTTTATGAGAAGTGAAGTTCTCAAAATGTCCAGTTAGCTTGAAAAGCATCCACGTCTTCATCATCGTCAATATCCGAGTCAAAAATACCAATTAACTATTTATCATCAGCTCAGTTCATTCGATGCAACCAAGATAACGATCCCCACTGCCTAAAATATAAATTTCCCCCACAAAATTGTCTAAATTTTCATCAAAATCAGTATCAGCATCACGACTGCTTCAGTACTGTCCATGATTTTGAATTACACATGTTAAAATTCAGTTTTGAAATCAAATTTTCTACTAACCAGTTCTCATCATCTCCGTTCATTTCGTTGAAGTGAAGCTCACGATATGCACTGCTTAAAACATAAAGTTTCCCCACAAAATTGTCTATATTTTCATCAAAATCGGCATCCACATCACTGCCGTAAATTGCTGTTTCAGCGCTGTCCGCCATGTTGATCTCCACACATTAAAAGTCGTGTTTGAAATCAAATTTTCAAATAACCAGTTATCATCAGCGCCGTTCATTTTGAACAAGTAAAGATAGCGATCCCCACTGGCTAGAATGTCAATTTTTCACGTGAAATGGTCTTTATTTTCAACTAATTCAGCAAGCACATAAACTCTCTTCAATTCCCTCTTCAGAATATCACCGCCATATTTTATCTCGGCACGTTAAAACTCGATTTTGAAATCAAATTTTTACCAGTTTTGGGGTCTTTTAAACACAATCTGACATCGCAATGTGTACTTTCTACCTTTATTTCCTTCTTTTCAAAAGAGTACATGTAAACTGATGACGTTTTATACAGTTAAACACGTGTCTGCAAATGTTGGTAAAAAAATTTAGTGAACATACGACTGGAGTCGTATCCCGCTGGCAAAGGTAAAGTACGACTGGAGTCGTATCCCGCTGTCAAAGGGTTAATATCAGTGGCAATATTTGATGGCATATCTGCATCATCTGTACAAACACGAACATGAAAGGGATTCCTGCCAGGATGCTTTCCACCAAATTTTGAATGAAACTGTTCTGGTGGTTGTTTAGAAGAAGTTGAAAAAAGTAATTGCTGAAAGATGCACAATGGACAATGCATGACAGACACAGGACCATATCATAAGCTCACTTGGCCTTATGGTCTGGTGAGGTAACAAGAGTCCCTCAAAGGGACAGACATACTACTGTCCAAAGAGAATTTCCAGGAATTCAAGTTGAGACCATTTCTTGTTTTAATCTGCTGAGTTTTGAAACCATCTCTGATATTCTTGAGTGATAATATTTTCAGATTTGCCACTATGGCAGCCATATTGGATGCAAGATTGGCACCATTTTTTAAAAATTTAGGACAAAGTAGACAATATAAGAAGTCTTCTAGTGAAATCCCCATGTGTATATGATTTTCCATTCAAGAGAAGCATCAATAACAACATTGTCAAGATGGCTGCAATTTTCAAGATGGCCACAGTGGTGGCCATACAGGATGCCAGATCAGCACCATTTTCATTAAGGACCAACTAGACATCATAAGAAGTCTTCTAGTGAAACTCTCATTCTGATATGACCATCCATTCAGAACAGTAGTGATAACAAGATGTTCAAGATGATCGCTTTGACTGCCCTACTGGATGTCTAAGTGGCACCATTTTCATTTAGGACCAACTAGACATCATAAGAAGTCTTCTGGTGAAAACCCCACGTTGATATGACTTTCCATTCAGGAGGTATGGTGTTAATAAGATTTTCAAGATGGCTGCTATGATGGCCATATTGGAAGTCAAATTGGGATCATTTTCATTTAGGACCAACTAGACATCATAAGAATATCCATATTGGATGTCTGAGCAGCACCATTTTCATTTAGGACCAGCTAGACCTTGTAATTGCAATCTTCCAAGTAGTTTTTAGGAGTAGTGATAACAAACTTGCGCTAACGGATGGACAGACATTAGACAACAGATGACAACAGGTCATCCCATAAGTTTGTCTGGTCTATGACTAGTAGAGCTAAAAAACTGGTAACCAAGGAATAACAGTGAATTCCCAGTACGTGAGTAAGACTGAGGCTATGAATGGGTACAAGCTTGATAACAGATATTGATACAAAAACAATTAGACCAACCTTTTCCTTGTGTTCCTGAACAATTGCCTCTAGATTCAGCTTCTTCTTGTAATTGAAGTAGAAATTCTTGCACTGTGCCTCTGACTTTGTTCCTACCATACTGGCTATGGCAGACCAGTCTCTGCCATGATCTCGCAATCCTGAAAAACAGCAATTCTTACTTTCTTTTTTTTAAAGTTTAAACTGTACGATTTTTTTTAATGTTGTAAAACTCTTCTGTAAATGCATAATATATCAGGTAATGTTTTAAAAAGTAACCAGTACAAATTGTATCACATGTTACCCTTTAATCATAGATTCAAAACAGGCAATTTTCATTAGCAGAAAATAAAACTGTTTAAAATAGATGATTCACATAACTAAATCCAATGTAAAAATTCTTGTCTTAAAAGATGTTCAACTTACAAAAGTAATTGCTATACAGCTTATCATCCATCTGCTTTGTGCTTGTTTTCAGCAGTCAACTAGGATAAATGTCACTACGATTTTGTTATATTATTTACGAAGCAAAACCAGTGGAAAAATGGATTCCTGGCCTTGATTTCCCTCAAATTTAGAACATTTCTCCTAACACTGTAAATACTCTACCTATACCTATAGGTGCATTTTACTCTCCTCAAAATCCAGTGCAGTGAATAAATGTCATTTTGTAAAAAAGAATTTAAAATATAACATTTTTTTATAATTGATATTGTTTGCAAAGTGTTCAGTACACTAAGATCAAGTAGTATTAAAGATACTGACAAATCAATTTAGGATTTCTTGGAACATGGATGCCCTGCCACAAATGCAAAACTTTATTGTACAGATGTTATGCAGATGCATGATTAACGAATCAGGATAACACTCCATGTCCCTTCTGCATTTGTGGTCAGGAATAAATCAAAGCTTTGAGATTACTAATGGCTTCAGAGGGTTAGGGAAATGTCTTTTCTTCTCTTTATCTCTCGAACAAGAAGAGAGTCAAAAATGTATTCAAAAAATGTTGATAGAAAATATTCAAGCAATTACCTTTTATGTGCCTTTTGTATTGAAATGATTCTACAGAGAAGGTATCAAACAATATAAAGGGAGGTAACCAATCTGAGTATACTCATTTCCTCTGATAATTAAAATTTGAGTTGTGTCCCTTTATATAGATAGACTTATTCTTTTAAAAGGCCAGTAGAGCCAAATACAGAAAATTGCCTATTATTAGAAATACAAACTATTCTTAGTAATTGTGAGTAGACAGCATACCAAAGGCTTGAGAGGGATAAATCCCTCTAAGCCAAAATTGGAGATGTTTAGTGAAACCAGAGCTTGTGCCTCACCATTTGCTACCAGTCTCTAAGGCAAATTACCTCTCTTAGCCACCTCCATTTCCTCTTCAGTCCAGCGAGAGGTCTCTGGTGCTTCTGTAAATTTATATAAAACATGTCAGAGTGAGATGTAACAGAATTGGGCATTTTTGAAAAGTGTCCTTTTTTAAAGTCATTTATGTATAAAAAATTAAAATAACTTGTAAATGTTAAGTTTTCATGTACATATTATAACTAAGTTTGTAATTTTTACATGACCAAGTTTTCGAATACAGTGCAACCTCACATAACAGTTGCCTCCCTTCAACACCCACATCTAATATCTAGCAAGTGTCTGCCTTTTCCAACAACCTGCTTTCAAATATATTTTACCTCCATTTGATACCCACCTCTCCCACAAAGACAAATTTTGTTCCATCACACAGGTGGCTAGTAAAGACATGCTGCACTGTGACTTATAAGGCCGATATATACATGTAATCACCAAATACCTATCTGTAATCACAAAATACCTACTTGTAATCACCAAATACCTACATGTAATCACGAAATAGCTAAATGTAATCACCAAATACCTCCATGTAATCACCAAATACCTACATGTAAGCACCAAATACCTACATGTAATCACCAAATACCTCCATGTAATCACGAAATAGCTAAATGTAATCACCAAAAACCTACATGTAAGCACCAAATACCTACATGCAATTGCCAAATACCTACATGTAATAACCAAATACCTACATGTTAACTCTGATATATACTTGTACTCACCAAATACCTACATGTAATCACCAAATACCTACATGTTAATCACCAAATACCTACATGTTAATCACCAAATACACCGCTCCCGCGATAACTCGCGCACAACGGGGTCCAAAAACATAGACCGCACTATAAGCGAGGGCGCGAGTTACCGAGGGACCTAAAAAAAATTAAGAAAGGGATGCCATCCCCGCTAGACGTTGAGAAAACCGCAGTGGGGGTGGGGGTGGTAACGGAGTTGTTTAATGGCAGAATACTCGTTTTATAATTACATTGGGAATAATTGTCAATAAAGAGCTTTTTCTAATATAGTTGTTTGCTTTTCTGTATAAATTACCTTTATTTTCAAGATAACGAACCTCTGAAAGATCGTTAACAACATTAGTCAAAGCGGTTTGAACAACATGTGTACGCGATACATTGTGTATTACGTCACTACTTTTTGTTGTTGTTGATTCACAACTAAACAAGATTCCTTTTTTCAAAAACTATTGACATATATTTCGTGAAACAACCGTCAACATCGAACCTCGATTTATTTATTGTTCCATTAGTACAATATGGATGCCATGATTTCATATCAAGTAACAGTGAAACTTCATCTCATGATTGAGGAAATCCCTGCGTAGCATGTTAGAAAGTTCAATACAAACACTGGAACTCGCTTCTCCGTGATGAACCGCATCTGTAAAACAAAGCTTTTATTCTCCAAGTACTCATTTGGCTTGGTTGCCTTACTATCTTTGATTACATTTGTGAATGAGTAGGCTAATTTAAGGTAGTTTAATTATATTACTTACATAATAATATTTATAACAGTGTTCGATTGATCAATTGAAATGAGTTGACCTGATACACGGCCGTGACCGCTAGCTCTTACGCAGGCGGGATTTGCACGCCTTTTAACTTTTCTGTTATTCCACCCCCTTTTTCGGATTTGATACAAAAGACGTAATTAACGTGATAATACAAAGCAGGTCTACTATTAAATGAGTGTAACAACACAACATATACTTCCGCAAGTCAGAGATAAAAACAAAAAAAGGTCGGCACATAATTAGATTCTCACGGTAAGGCTCGCGGTGATAGCTGGGTCGGTTGAATTTTAAGTTTCATGTTTGAATACAAGAGGGCTTATTGCATTTATGATGATTACACTGAAACCAAATTAAAAGATAGAACTAAAACACATATTTCACTTGACAAAACTTTTTTAATTGGTATTTATTTTTAAAGTGTTGCCACCAGCAGACTTTAGTGACGTTTTCATTGATCGAAATTTCGTTGAATATTGTTATTTATAGTGTACTGAGAATGTTGTTTGGAAAGAAAATTGAACAAAATATTTGACTTCTTATTAAAAGTCGAAAATTTCATGATGAGGATTCAAATTTCTGGGTACTAACCACTGGTTTTGACAATAAAACGAGCGATATATTAAGGTTTCATTTACTAATTTTTGATAGCGATTTTTTTCACCTTCAACAAATAGGGTCAATTTTAAAAAAAAAAAATTTTATATAAATTTTCTAGTTTAAAAAAAATGGGATCCACGTCTGGTCCACGTTATAAACGGGTTCGCGAGTTATCCGGGCGCGAGTTATCGAGGGAGCGGTGTACCAACATGTTAACTCTTATCAGGTCCAAAATTATATATACCGCATATACTCGCTTATAAGTCAACGTCTTTTTTACTTAAAATTCGATTCATGCAGAGTAGGGGTCGTCTTATAAGCATGACATTAAAAAAATATATAAATCTTGGGGTAATGTTGGAAACTCTAGATGTTTGCAGTACATAAAAATACTGTAAATTCATACATTTTTACGTTTTCATGCTACTATTCCTATGCAGTAATGCATATTTGGTATGCACTGTGTTTATCCATTTCATGACGGTATTCATTACACAATACTTGTATCTAATTGATTTAATTTGTATTTTGCTTTTCCGCAAGTCAGATTTAATTCCCAAGTGATATTTCCCAAGTTATCTGCCAGTGCACGTGGGCCGATAAGCCTTTGGCTTGTAAAGGCACTCATTTTGTTTTCAAGTTGACAATCCTTCTGATCGAGCCGCGAATCTAATTCTTGTTCAGTGCAAAGTAGAGTTCTACAACTTCCTGTGCATATACTTTGACCTTAATCTCTTAGCTTGTAAAGGCACCACAGTCTTTGTTTTCCCATGTGACAACCCTTTGATTGAGCCGTGAGTTTGATACTTGTTCAGAGCCAAGTAACAGAGGGTGGTTATTTGAACTCCCTTTGATCTTGCCGCACAATTGACATGTGTTTAGTTGCATCCTTTAATAGATTTCTGACTTGATGATCAAAGTGTTACTTACAGAGCCCAAGCTCAGTCTCTGCATAAGCACCTGCATAAGATAGTAAAGCCAAGGAATCAGAGTTGGATGAGATTTACGATGACTAGACAATGAGGACGCTTTACAATGACTAGTCTCTGATGTAGGATTTCAGAACCTTATCAGACAATGAGGATTAATTCCTGGACTTTGTACCAGATGACATTAGATAGTGACATGTATAGGATACGTTGAATCACAAAAAAGTGGACTTAACTTTCATTGTTTATTTGTACGACATGTGGAATTAACATATTACGGGATATTGTGAATCGGATAATTCTGAACTACTATTTTTATACCGGAATGTGACCTATAATTGAATTCGTGGATTTATCATATAAATGGATTTAAAATGTCAAGCGTTATGGATTTCAATGGACTTTATTACACAAAGATGGACAAATTGTAAGTTTTCAATTTATTTGTGACATATTTCACTCAATAATATAATTGAATTTTACACTGGTTTTGTCTTTATTTTTCTTATCTATCTATCCAGTTTGGCTTGTTTATATGTCCAAAGTGCATTTCTGACTCGCTAAGAAGTCACCCCTTCAGATGGATCTGACTTGCAAAATACACCCCGACTTATAGGAGGGTCAAAGAGAAATTGATTTTTTGCAGCCCTAAAAAGGGGAGTCGACTTATAGTCGATTCAACTTATAATCGAGTATATACAGTACTTGTAATCACCAAGTACCTACATGTAATCACCAAATACCTACATGTTAATCACCAAATACCTACATGTTAACTCATATCAAGTCCAAGATGATATATACTTGTAATCAGCAAATACCTACATGTTAACTCCTATCAAGTCTGATATATACTTGTACTCACCAAATACCTATATGTACTCACCAAAGACCTACATGTAATCACCAAATACCTTCATGTAATCACCAAATACCTACATGTAATCACCAAATACCTACATGTAATCACTAAATACCTACATGTAATCACCAAATACCTACATGTAATCACCAAATACCTTCATGTAATCACCAAATACCTTCATGTAATCACCAAATACCTACATGTAATCACCAAATACCTTCATGTAATCACCAAATACCTTCATGTAATCACCAAATACCTACATGTAATCACCAAATACCTTCATGTAATCACCAAATACCTACATGTAATCACCAAATACCTACATGTAATCACCAAATACCTACATGTAATCACCAAATATCTACATGTAATCACCAAATACCTACATGTAATCACCAAAAACCTACATGTAATCACCAAATACCTTCATGTAATCACCAAATACCTTCATGTAATCACCAAATACCTACATGTAATCACCAAATACCTACATGTAATCACCAAATACCTTCATGTAATACCCAAATACCTACATGTAATCACCAAAACCTACATGTTAACTCATATCAAGTCCAAGATGATAATACCAGAATTCCAAATCATACATCAATAGTTTACCTTTCACATTCAGGACAGGTAAAGAAAAGAATGAAAGCACAGTGAGAAAAAGAACAGTATAAAACATGACAAATTAAAACTGAGAATGAGTTTTCCATGGAATGCTGTGTCTTGCTTGTGAATGGTATTATAGTGATGTCACTTTTTAGCTTGCACAAACAAGACCAAGCCCATTATAACAGAGTACAAAAACTGAACTCAGACTAAAAAAATACCAAAATGAAACATCAAATGTAGAATTTCTCAGTATCACTGAAATTTGTTATGTACCCTAATAATGATAAATCTTAGGACACGAAACAAGACTTATATGCACGTAAAAAATATAACCTATTCAGTGTCCCAACACTTATAGACACAAATAATGTCAAAACAAAATTGGCAAGATCACCATATATCACAGCAGTAACCAGCTCGTTCAATTACCACATCAATAAACTATTATAAACTACTATGATTGTTTTTATGTTATTTTTTTGCATGTGCATATTTTCTGATTTCTCCAACATGAAATAAACAAAGGTAAAAAAAAGACTTAATACTTCAAAGGCCGCTTAGAGTTTACCGGGAGACCTGTACTATCGTGTACAGTACTAACATAGTGCAAATCGTGCTTAGCGTCACTTATATCCTTGTTTATTTCCCAAAATATTAGATGCAGATTTTGCTTTATTCATCATTTTTACCAAATTTCATTCTTCCAGATTACATTTCAGCCAGACATCCATTGCTGTTTCATTTACTTTGATCTACGAGCTCAAACTTACTGTTTTTCAGCAATATAAGCAATCCTACAAAGTGATATAATCTATATGAAAATACACACACGTTAAATTATGCAAGACTCATAACCAGCATATATTCACATAACTGTCATATATTCCTGAAAGAATGACCACAATTAGGTTAAAATTGTGAATACAGATCAACTAAGATTATCATCTATCCCTTTTAGTTTTGTATTTCGGCTTAACAAAATCATAATTTTCCACACATTATTCATTCCACTTTGATTTTGGCAAGCTGGTTGTTTCAGTGTCTCCTTTTATTTATAATTGGCAGAATTTTCGTTAGTTTTCCGACAGCAATCCAGGCCAGTTAACTGTTTAAATCCTGAAACTGGGTAAAGAGGGAATTTTGTCTGGCAGCAATGTCAGTACTTCAACGTGTAATTAGCCTTTTACTCCATAATATTAGCACGATTACCATAGCTGAGTGAACAGGTACTTATTTAAGGTCGCTTACATCAAAGCACACTCCCACTGAGTTTTTACGGTATTACATTTATTTTCAAGGCATTATTTCTGAAACATCTTTATTCTTTATCATATTTAGAGACATTATTTAAGTTTAGTACAGTCGTGCCTATGATTCGAATCCAAAGGATGTACTTAATTCAGCGCAAGTTAAAATCTTCAATGTACATGCGGTGATGCCATGATGTAAACATGCTCACTAAATGCAAGTGTTTAACCAAACAATATTTTTGTAGTTTTCATAGTGGTATCCCATTTGAATGAGTTAGGTATTTATATTTTCAAGGAAGAAAAAAAAAACGTAATTACTTGTGATTTTCGACAATTTTTATGCAATAATGCATAAACTGACAATAGTAAACTAGAGCACAAAAGAGAAGTTACTGTTAAATCGGTACAACATAGAGCTAATGCTCAATCCTTGTTATCGTCTGATAAAATTACACATATTTGAATTAGGTAGAAATAATAAGAAAACAGAGGAAAATTAAATATATTTATTGACATTTCAAATGAATTATATTAATTTATAACATTTCTATCTAACAATTCATAATAATAGTCCCTTAACAACCGCAAAGTCATTTTCTTAAAATGACATTATGATCGGTAAAATATGCTGATTGATTAGTAGAGAAAAAAATGTCTAAAGTGTCCCAAGACTTAATGTACATTAAAAAATTCCTTTAATTTTGTGTCCCAACTTTTATAGGTCATAACAAAATTACTCTTGAAAATAATTAAGGGTGTCCCAAGACCTATAGTGTCCTAAGACTTACCGTCATTACGGTAGGTGGGGATACACAACTTTGGAACTAACCCCACTTTTGGACAGAACTTATATATCAAAAGTTTTGAAATTTGAGCAAGAGTTCAATTTTTGTGCCCAAACATTTTGTGACTATGGGGCCAGAAATACTACCATATCAGGATACAAACATTAAACATAAAATAATATTATATAAAGTTTCAGTATAGGAACTGATGTAGACAACGTATAAATTTCAGTAACTTCAGCACAGATTCTGAACATCGTTGATGATGCCACCTCTGCTATTATTGCAAAAAAGTGAGACAAAACTAATTATTTAGACTGGGTTAGCAAGGTCTATCAATTGTTTCTGCACATCATATTGTCAAGCCTTATATTTTTTTTTTTTATTAAATCCCTCCTATATTCAGCAAATTCCTATATTTTATGGGAATTTCCCCCCAAATTTGTAGTTCCAGGACAGACCCTAGGTAGTTAATATATTTGGTGACCTACCCTCTGCAGGCTCCTGGACCAAAGGAACAACAGGTTCATTGGTGTGTGGGTTGGTTCCTAGCTTTCTAGCTATTCTGTTGAAACAGGCTGAACAACACTTGTTTATGTCTTCTGTCAGCTCTATAATAGATCATACATGAAACATACACGAGTGACATGCTGGAGATAAAACTGATACAAATACTTTTATATTATACCTGATGTAAATTTCTTAAACTCTGATGGGTTCACAAGAATTGAACAATCTTCACTGTTATCTTTATTTAAATACAATACACTGTTATCTTTATTTAAATACAATAAACTGTTATCTTTATTTAAATACAATACACTGTTATCTTTATTTAAATACAATACACTGTTATCTTTATTTAAATACTGGTCCCCCTCTTTTTAAGGCCAACCTTTCTACAGTAAAAAGACAGCTTAATTAAATGGGGTGGCCTTTCATGAGGGGAGAAAAATGGAAACAAGAGTCCCTCGAAGAAACTGACACATTACTGGCCAAAAAGAATTTATAGGAATTCAAGATAAGAACTTTTTTTCCTTTTAACTGCAAAGTGTTGAAACCATCTTTGATATATTCTTCAGCAACAACAAGATTTTCAAATTAGCTGCTGTGGTGGCATTATTGTGTGTCAGATTGGCACCATTTTCATTTAGGATCAACAAGACAACATTTGAAGTCTTCTGGTGGAAACATTATGGCAATATTACTTTTCATTCAGGAGTGGCAATAACAAGATTTTCAAGATGGCCACTGTGATGGCCATATTGGATATCAGATTGGCACCATTTTTATTTAGGACCAACTAGACATAATAAGAAGTGTTCTGGTGAAAACCCCATGTCTATATGACTTGTCACTCAGTAGGAGTAGCATTAATAAGATTTTCAAGAGGGCTGCTGTGGTGACCATATTGGATGTCAGATCAGCACCATTTTCATTTAGCATGAACTAGACTGAAGTCTTTTAGTGAAAACCCCATTTTTGATATGACCATCCATTCAGAAGGAGTAGTGATAACAAGATTTTTCAAGATGGCTGCTGTGGCAGCCATATTGGTTGCCTGAACACCATTTTCATTTAGAACTAACTACCGGTATGTTTGTACAATTTCATGACAATCCTCCAGGTAGTTTGGGAGGAGTACCGATAACATGCTTGTGCTAATGGCCTGACAGACATCGGATGACTGACAACAGGCCAACCCATCATCATTTCTGGTCAATGACCAGTAGAGCTAAAAAGGACTAATTAGCAAGGGGCAAACAATGTCAAGAAATCACCAAAATATGCATCAATAAACGCAGTGTAGATTAAATAAATGCATATAAAAGCCAAATATTGATGATACCTATTGCAACCAGCTGGTCAGAGACAAAGTGCACCAAAAGCATAAAATATACCCAAAATAAGGAATAAAAAAGAACAACGGCCATCGCTTCAGTGGTTGAAACAACACTACAACCTGCATGAGTACAAATCAAACACCTGTCAAGATCAATCACGTACACTCAACATCAACAGGAGCTGAAGCAACCAACAACACTAAGTTAATTTGTCAATAAAGTACAGGTGTATGATCTCTTCCTTAAAACATTGTCCATAAAGTTGCACCGTAAGTACTTTCGGACAACCATGGCGTTAACACAATGGCTTAAGAGTGGTAAAATTCAACTTAGGTCCCTGTCAGTTTGGATAATGTCATCATTCCACAAGTGAACCAAACACATGGCCAGCTGCCCCTTGCTCAATGCAATTAGCAAGCAGTGTCAATATTTTATGGGTTCAGAACCCATCACAGTACAAAGATGCTAACTAAATTGAAAAACAATGGAATCACCCCATTGTCTGAGCCTGCCTCATGTACGAACAATGGAATCACCCCACTGTGCTTCAAGCAATAGTTCTAATATTTTACAGTCATGTTGTTTATTGGGATTAAGCATACATTGATAAATTGAGACGTGCTTTCACAAGGATTTACAGTTTTTTTACAACAGTTTCACTTGAATGAAGAATCAATTTGAATAAGTATTAAATCTAATTTTCATATATTTATATAATTTATTATTCTTTCTTTCATTTTCAGTAAAACTTGTGTCTGAATACCTTATGCTTTTTCTTGTTTCTCTCTATCCTTACTTATAAAAAAAAAATATTCATTTAAGGCATTGAGTGGAAATTACAGCTACCAGATACCATACAGATATTTGTGCATTGAAACAATATAAAATGCATTACAATTCTGTTTTTTTTAAAAGGGTTCAAATAAAACAAAAATATGTAAAAGCTAATATTTTATTACAGAAATAATGTTGATTTATCAAAAAGCTTTGATGATCTCTAGGAACGAAACACAGTAAGAAAATTGGGGGGGGGGGCTTCTTCATCATATGTGGCTAATTTAACATTGGGTCTTTAAATTTGTGGTTCGGGGCAACAATGATATCCACAAAAATTGGTACCCATGAAAATTAGTGAAACCACTGTAAGTGATGTTTGTTTGCATAGTTTTTTATGCGAAGTATCCAGAAGGATGGTTTCCACAGTTGTCAAGGTTGCACTTGTATTTTTTACAGTTTATTTATATATGTGATTCTATCATGATACATATCATACTGAGGACAGTTACTGTGATATGTATTGAGATACAACATGGTTGGTGATAGCCAGCTCAGTTTACTGTGGAATTTTGTGTGCGTAGCCAACAGAGAGAATGTGAATGGGGTAAGAACGTGAAAGTGAATACCACAGAAAGCAATCCAAACTGATTTGTGAGGAAAGTAGTAGACATCAAGAGTGCCACTGAACATCTGACCCTCTGGAAGACTGGAGAAGATTAGGTCAATGACTGTAAAATTTTGTCATGGTAAAAGACAAAGAACTAAAATTATTTGTGGAAACAATTTTTCTTCTTTCAGTCTTGGTAGCCTTGAACTTTGACCAACTGGCCCTAAAATCCAAAGGTGCCTTTCTTTCCTCAAGTTGAAGCTATCCACAATATCTGGTCATGGTTTGTGGCATACAACTTGAGTTATTTTGTGGAAACCATTTTCCTTCTTGGAGTCCCTCTGACCTTGACCACTGACCTTTAAACCCCAAATCAATAGGTGTCTGTTTTGTCTCAAATGAAAGCCATCTACAAAGTTTAGTCAAGGCATGTGGTACAGAACTTGTGTCATTTTGCTGAAATCATTGTTCCTTCTTTCAGTCACTGTGACCTTGAAATTTTACTCTTTGTCCCCAAAATGAACAGGTATCTTCCTTGTCTCTAATGCAAACCATCCACAAAGTCTGATCAAATTAATTGATATAGAACTCAAGATATCATGTGGAAACCATTTTCCTTCTTAGAGTCACTGTGATCTAGACATTTTGACTCTAAAATCAATAACTGTCTTTCACATCCCAAATGCAAGCCATTAACAAAGTTTGGGTCTATGCAGTTTGTAAGGACTAATCAGTAGAACAAACAACATAGACCCTGATTTGCCGATGCATTATGCGCCGGCAGATCAGGGTCTATGTTGTTCGCATTTGGACATATCTTATACGTGAGTATATACGGTACTTAATGGGCATAAAAAGACAAAAATGCACATACCCAACTGACATTTGCCCCTAGGGCAGTCATTACCCTCAGGGAGCTACCCAAGAGGCTTGAATTTTTTTTTTTTTGGGGGGGGGGGGTCCAAACAGAGAAGTATGGGGATACATGTTTTACAAACACAGATTCAAGTTTTCAAATCATTGAATGTAAAACAAAGTTTCTTATGTTTATTGTCTTATGCCAGTCTCACCACCACCCTCAACAAATGACACTTGGAACTTAAACTTCAAAGAGGTTTGGTTTGGTGTATTAAGGCACATCGCAACAATTAGGTCATTTAATGCCAAGACAACTGGAGTAAAGTGCCTTTCCCAAGGATGCACCATAGTAGCTAACCTGGGCTGATCCCATGGTAGGATTCAAACCCGTACCATTTTGGTTATGAGTTCTGCATGCTAACCATTGAGCCACAGTGGTTCCTGCCTTCATTACTTGCCCCTTATAACATCCAGGAGGGCAGTTTTAGATAAAATTCTTTATAAGTTTTTCTATTTTAATAATGGCAGTCATATTTGATGGTGGTCCGGAATCATCTGTATAAACTTGAAAGGTGTTAAAACTAGGATGCCTTCTGTTAAATTTGGTAAAATTCTGTTGAGTTTTGGAAGTTATTAATGGCTTTTCTATTTTTAGTAACAGCAGCCATATCTGTTGGTGGATAGGCATAATTTGTATAAAATTAAAAGCTCTTTATGAAAGAAATCCTTTCAGTCAAATTTGCTTGATTCAGTTGAATGGTTTTTGAGTAAAAGTTGTTTAAAGTATTTTCTATTTTTAGCAAATAGTGACCATATTTGATAACAGATTGGCATCATATGTAAAAAAAAAAAATCAAAGCACTCCATGCTAGGATGATTTCTGTCAAATTTGGTCATATCCTGTTGAGTGATCTTGCAGAAAAAATAAAATTTTAAGTTTTTCTATTTTTAGTAATGGCAGTAATATTTGCTGGTATGATGGCATTTGTACAAATCTAAAATGTTTTCATGCCAGGATGCTGTCTGCCAAATTTGATTGAAATTGGTTTAGCATTATTTTAGAAGCTGAAAATAGCAATTGCTGATGGATGGACAGATGACACATGATAGACACAGGGCCATATGACAAACTCACTTGAGCTAAAAACTGCACTTGGATGAGGAATAAACCTTCATCATCAGAAAACTGTGCAACAAAAATATAAATTAGTCATGGGCATCAGGCTATCCAATCTGTACGGCCCTGTAAAGTATAGCACAGACTGTCAAAGATTTTCTGACTTTGAGCTTTAACTCGAGCTTCATGCTCAAAAACTTTCGAGAAGTGCATACAACTTCTGAAAATAGTGCGAGTACAGTGGTCCCCCTCTTATAAGGCCACCCCTTCTGCAGCAGGAAAGTGGCTTTATAAGAGGGGTGGCCTTTCTAGAAGGGGATCACACAGATGTGAGTAATAAATACATATAAAGTATGAAAGGTGTAACTAATTTTTTAATATTTCATATTTTCATAAAAAAATGACACAAATTGTTATCAGGTTAAGGACTTAATATGATAAAACTAATATGAATGTTATTTTAAAAAAATTATGAATAATCATCAATCGTGGTGAAAAACCACTTTGTCAGTAAAATCTGGGCACAAACATCTGGCTAAAAACTATCCCTGAATGCCTGTTGATTCCGTTTTCCCACTCACTGTAGATGAATGTATATTGATGATGTTTTTTTGAATCTTTCTGACTTCAAATTTCTTAATGTGATTAAAGGACTCTCCCTCTTTTCGTTCAGTCAAATTGCTTTCATTTTTCGTTCTAAACTGAAAATGTCTGACAACATTTTGCACTTTTAGCAACAATTTATTCCTTCAATGGCAATTTGTAGTTATCACACAAGATGTTAAGTGTTTACAAAGGAAGTGAGCTTGTCAGCTGATCGACTTTTTTTTTTCTTCAGTCTGGAAAGTACATTTCGTAATCTATGAGAGGGAAGCTACAAAGGCTAACGTACCATTTTACTATCTGGCAACCGGATCTCACATTGACTTGAGCTGAACAATACTGTGCTTCTCAGCAGTTAGCTTTTGTCATCTTGATAATTATCGGTGGTAATAATAGCCAGTATGTATCAAAGAGACAAAACCTAACATCTGAGGAACACACAGCAGTAGGGATACTCACATTACTTACCTCTTTGTATGGATTAAAGTTACTTTATTGACATGTTGGAACAAATGTCGATGTGTTGGGTTAAGAAATCAACAATTATTAGTGAGATCTCTATCTGAAAACAGCCGTTATGTGGCCTCTCGTGAACGGTAAATTTGACAGTTTTTGCACTAATATATCAGCTGCTGGCTGCGTTAGAGGGGTGGCTGTCCTTTACTTTTGAACACAAACTCGTCGGTGCCATGGGATTCTGGCCATATAAAGCGGGTGGCCACTTGTCAGGAAGTCCGTTCAAGAGGGGGACCACTGTACAATGATTGGTCAACGTGCATATATTCTGACGATGAACATAATATGTACTAAAAAATCCACAGAAAACTGCAAGAATAGTTGCATTCACAAAATGCTGTCATAAACTGCATCCAGCTGTAAGTCAAAAAAAGGCAATAATCTAAACAGATTTATGAATATGTGCATGACCATAAATATGTACCAAGTTACTCAGTACAAAGATTTATGAATATGTGCATGACCATAAATATGAACCAAGTTTCACAGTACAAAGATTTATGAATATGTGCATGACCATAAATATGAACCAAGTTTCACAGTACAAAGATTAATGAATATGTGCATGACCATAAATATGTACCAAGTTTCACAGTACAAAGATTTATGAATATGTGCATGACCATAAATATGTGCCAAGTTTCACAGTACAAAGATTTATGAATATGTGCAAGACCATAAATATGAACCAAGTTTAACAGTAATTCGCTGAAAACTGCATGACAAGTTGCATTCACCGGACTCTCTCTTACACTGCATTCAGCTGCAAGACAAAAAGGGCAATAACTCTAACAAAACTTGTGACAGCTAGGTGATTTGTCGATATGTGCATCTTCAGATGATGGCCATACCATATATAAAGTTTCATGGTGATCCAGTGACAACTGTAAGACTAGCTTTGTTTATAAGATTCTGTCATACACTACATGATGCTCCAAGTAAAAAAGAGCAATCGCAGGAACACAACTGTGATATTACAACAAAGTTTCAAATAAATACAGTAATTGATGTAGATGACATCTGACTTTTACAAACTTTAACACAGAACCTTCACCATTCTTGCTACCGGTGTCCTCAGCAGTGATGGAAAAGTAATCACCATTCTTGCTGCCAGTACAATTGGCAGTGATGGAAAAGTAATCACCATTCTTGCTGCCAGTACAATTGGCAGTGATGGAAAAGTGATCACCATTCTTGCTAAAAGTGATCACCATTCTTGCTGCTGGTGCACTCGGCAGTGATGAAAAAGTGATCACCATTCTTGCCTCTGGTGTACTCAGCAGTGATGGAAAAGTTATCACCATTCTTGCTGCCGGTGCACTCAGCAATGATGGAAAAATAATCATTTTTGCTGCTTGTGCCCTCAGCAGTGATGGAAAAGTGACATCTATGTCTTGACAATTACAGGTAAGACAGTAACCATGGTAATCTTTCCATTCTTTACAAGTATGACTAGTTATACTACTCACGCAATTCTTGCATTATTGGATCCTTAATTTCTAGTGGAAGCTCAACCCATTTTTGTGGGAGAGGTCTTAACCTTTTGACCCGTCGCTTTGGAGTTTTGCATGTTGGAATTGGACAACTAAAAGAAGAGAAAGAAAAATTTGATATGATTATTTCAATTCATGGACAAAAGGATTTCAAAACAATATTCCACATGGTGCTCCAGTGAGATAAAGTATAAAGTAACTTTGGTGATCACTCCTTGCTTGATAATATAATTATTTGGATAATCAGTTATTTTTACAATTAAAATGTATAGTCTAATCTCATTAATCCAGATTCCATTTATCCCAAATGCTATTAACTGAAAGGATTTATTGCTAGTCATTCAAAATAATATCCATTCAATTGACAGTCTAGGTAACCCAATATTTGTAATGGGAATGGTCTGCTTCAGATTCATAACACCATATTGGTTTGTGCCCAGCCTAATTTGAAAAAAAAGCCAACATCATAGGCCAGTAACTACTAAAGTCTCTTTCACCAAATTGATAAAAACATGACATCATTTTTACAAGATCTGTTCTAAACTGAGTCTGAAAATATCCATCTGTCTTGTAGTGATCGGTGCAAAGTCTCTTATCCGGTGTATTGCATGTTAAGGTAATAAGTACAGGAATGCCTGCACTTTCTTAAAAAATGCTGGGTACCAGTTATATATGGTCTTTTGGCCACCAAAACTGTAACACAGCTGTCAGCATAAACACTAGACTGTTATTCAGAGGATTACCAAGAACTGGGACCATATTGTCAGTTCAGACAAATTTGGAATTTACAGGTTTGAACAGTTAAGACTCTAAAGTAAAATGGGATGGCAAATAAAAATCTGAAATGTGTTACAGTTGACAAAACACAAATGCAACACAATAATACTGACCTAAATGTGACCCTATAGTACTGACCTAAATGTGACACCATAGTACCGACCTAAATGTGACACCATAGTACTGACTAAATGTGACACCATAGTACCGACCTAAATGCAAAACATTACTGGACAGATTGATCAGGGAATCATTATGTGCCTCAACCACATCCATATTTGAGCATAACAAAAGTCCCTTGAAGGGACTGACACTCTATTGGCTAAGAAAATTTTCCTGGAATCCAAGATGATACTATTTCTTCATTTTAACTGCTATGTATTGAAACAAACTCTGATATTTTATATTCTTGAGAAACTCAAACATACCAAATTTGGTAATAAAAATAATTTCTTACATGTTGTAGTTAAAATGTTCACAAGATACCTGTAAGTGCAGGACAAAATTCTCTGTCATGGTCTTTGACCTTGAACCTGATATCATGGATAAAAAACAAACATTCAACTTGTCTCAGACAATGTCAAGATATACCCACATGCTAAATTTGGTTAAATCTATAATTAAATATTTCTTGAAGAAAAAAAAAAGCTATTTGAGTGGCATCATTCAAAGTACTCTTAAGATATATGAACAAACAAGGTTTGAAAAAAAATCCATTCGTATATGCTTGTGTTGTCATACTCACAATCCAGTAAAGCGAAAAACTGGAGTCAAGATCTTTGACCTTAAAATCAAAGCCCAGGTGCTGACTATCAACTTGTTCATTGGAATGCAACAAGTAGAAAGTCTGGTCAAAATAAATTTGTACAAGTCAGTGTTCATAAGCTCAATGATGCACAAAAATGCAAGCGATGACCTTTGACTTCACTCCAAGGTCAATTAGGTCTGGTTGTCAAAACTACTTTGCAAAAATGCAGATATGATGGTAGTCAGACGTGCACTATTTTCATTCAGAACCAATTATATACTGCAAGAAGTGTTTTGTGAAAATATCATGTCAATGCAATGATTCATACAAGTGAATCAGTTATGATGTGATTTTCAAGATGGCCACTATGGTGCCATGTTGGAGGTCAGATGAACAACATTTTCATTCAGAATGAGCTACATATTGTTATAATAGGGTTTAGTGAAAACCCTATGTCAATAAGGCCATCCATTCAAGAGAAGTAGCTGTATCAAGATATACGAGTTAAATCACAGCAGCCATTTTGGAGGTTAGATTAGCATAATTTAAATATAGGATAAACTATATATTGCAAGAAAGAAGAATTATTTAAAATGTCGGGATGACCATTTAGGAGAAATAGCTCTTACGAGATTTTTCAAATTTTGAGAGGTCACATTGGTAAAATTTTCATGTAGAACCAACTACATATAGTGAGAAGTGTTTTAATAACAAAAACCATATCAATATGACCATCCATTCAAGAAGAGTAGTGATAACAAGATTTCAAGATGGCCACCATTGATAAGTAGCCCATTTATTTAGGACCAACTAGACATCATAAGAAGTCTTTTAAGTGAAAATCTCATGTCAATAAGACCGTCCATTCCTGAGAAGTAGTAATAACAAGATTTTCAAGCTGGCTGCTGTGGTGGCTATATTGAATGTCAGATCAGGACCAACTAGACATCATAAAAAGTCCTCTGTTGAAAACTCCAAGAGAAGTAGCTATAACAAGATTTTCAAGATGGCTGCCATACTGGATGTCAGATCATGAACATTTTCATATTGGGCTAACTAGACATGATAAGAAGTCTTTAAGAAGGAGTAGCGATAACATTTTTAAGATGGCTGCTGTAGTAGCCATATTGGATGTCCGAGTGCACCATTTTCATTAAGGATCAACTAGACCTTGGGTTGAATGTGTGTGTGTGAAGTTTCATGCAAATTCTCCAAGTAGTTAAAGTGGAGTTGTGATAATAAACTTGTGTTAACTGACGGAAAATGGACAACAGGCTATCCTATAAGCTGTTCTGGTCAATGATCAGTAGAGCTACAAATAGTTGTCCGGGTTGTCATCTCTATAGAACTTGTATCCTTTTATAGAGGTTTCTATTTAAAACTTAGTTTTTAATCTTCCATACCTGAAAATCCCATATTCATTGTTATTATAAATTTATATTGCATTGTTTATGAATAATTGCATTTCAAAACATGACCCTTACAAAAGTTGGCACAGGCATTACCTGCTCCTGACATCAGGAGTGACATATCACTAGAACAAAGAATTCACTAATGCTGAGCTTATAGTGTTGGGAATTTAATACAGGTTATGAAAATGAAAATGACAAATGCTACGCCTACAGACAATATGGTAATCAATAGATTGAGAAAAAACTAAAATAGATGATGACAATTTATTAGAATGAATCAAGAAACTATTGTGTATTCAAACACAGAAGGGCGATCTTGACATATTTTCTAACTTTTGTATTACATAAGTCACACTGAGAAAATAAAAACATCAGATTCCTATTTTTAGTAAAATTTTTAGTAAAAATTACTAATAATAAACTGCAGTTCTGTAGAATGCACAAAGGGGACCCCACTTCCTTTAAATGCAACCCCTTATCTCCAAACATAATATAATTTTGCTGTGTTCTACTTGATATTTTCTGTTCTTATTTCTCCATTATAAATCTATAAAGCAAAGTGTTAATGAAGATATGTGTTTGCAGTTCAAATTTCATTACCCTATAAATGGGGATAACTTAGTTTTGAATTATTCTTTTATCTCTCTATCTCATTTCCCCTGATGATTGCCTAAATGATGTCTAAATCCATTTTGTACATTTAGAAGGATTTGTGATAATTTGCTTATTAGTAATATGCTTGGAAAAAAAAACAATCTGCAGTAGGACCTGCTCTGAAATCTCTTCATGACATTCCCCCAGTCTGACACAGTATATTTGGCATCTTTCTATTTTCTGCATCTTTCTTCATTTCGAAATTTAAAGAAATTGGAAAATATTGGCCCTTTTCTCTGATCATAATTTGTGATCATATACTGAACAAATAAAATCTGTAATTTTTGCATGAAATGATCATGCAATCAGTACACTTCTACCTTTGTGACTGGTATGTTCGTTCTTTAATGACATCACATATTACAGCCAACCGAGCTTTAGTCAAGGCAGGTAATGCAGTTGGTAATTTTGGACACTCAAATCTTCATTCATTTTAACAGCAGATTTCAGGAATTCAGTTTAATCCGATTTTACCAGAAAATCTGATTTGTAATCTTTAATCTTCACATAATAAGATTTTCCATAACTGACTTTTTAAGCACATTTGATATAAGATGTTTTCCCAAACTGCATATATGAGGAAAATTTATAAAGGAAGTAAATAAACTGAATCAATAAATATGCAATAAATTGTCTTATTTTTGTTATGGATTCCTCAGAATGGATATATGTTATTCTTGTGTATGATAATGCAGTATTACTTTCAGAAGATTTACTTATGATCATTAGATGAAAAAAAAAAGGAAAGTGTCATTTAGATCGATCAGTCTCACCTTGCAAAACAGCAGAAAGAAAAAAAAATGGTAGAACATGACTCTAAATTTAAAAGCTGAACAAGTAATGGCCAGGCTGTCAACCACATTTAGGGAGAAAAAAAAACATGATGCAAGATATAATCTTATATTAATGAATGGACTTAGGGAAATGAACAGAGTAACTCGCATAGATTCTCTGACAAAAATAATACAATTTGTAGCACTACATAGTGGTGTGGTTTGGACTTTGAGCACATGATTTTGGATTTGGGGTTCAAGTTATCAACTGTTGTTATACACCTGAGCATAATTTTTTTTAACCCTAAATGCTCACTAAAAGACCAAATGCGAATTAATTCATTTCCATAGTTACCAATTTAAGTGGTTTTGTACTTTTGCTGGTACCTAAATTCATGGAGTGGGGAAGGGGTAAAATTGTTTCCAAGGAATAGTCCTTTGTTCATTGGGACTTTAATTCATTGAGTGGGGAAGGGGTAAAATTGTTTCCAAGGAATGGTCCTTTGTTCATTGGGTCTTAAATTCATGGAGTGGGGACGGGGTAAAATTGTTTCCAAGGAATGGTCCTTTGTTCATTGGATCTTAAATTCATGGAGTGGGGAAGGGGTAAAATTGTTTCCAAAGAATGGTCCCCTGTTCATTGGGTCTTAAATTCATGGAGTGGGGAAGGGGTAAAATTGTTTCCAAGGAATAGTCCTTTGTTCATTGGGTCTTAAATTCATGAAGTGGGGAAGGAGTAAAATTATTTCCAAGGAATAGTCCTTTGTTCATTGGGTCTTTAAATTTGTAGTTTGTAGCAACCATGAAATCAGGATAAACTGATGTTCCATGAAAGATAGCAAATTCACAGTAACCAACTTTTTCCTTTTTGGCTGGCGGAAACATAACAGAGATGGATGCTCACAATTTCCAAAGATTGCATGGGGATTTGGTGACTTTATGGTGACCTTTCATTGATCAACATCTTTAATAGATTCTTTAAGACAACTGTTCACATCCTGTGTGTTAGCACCGTCATTGTAATTCTGACTGTCAGGACAATGTTTTATTAAAAACTATATAGACTTTGTTATTTACACCATATGTCTGACACATAGGCATAATGAATCTTGGTAGAAAAACTGGCATGCATTTTATTTCAGGATCACAAACCAGAACCCAACAATATGTTAAGAGAAACGAAGCTTACATTGATTTTTACAACAGAAAACACCACATAACAGCAATCTGACCCGTAAATAAAGAGGAGAAATAAAAAGGTTGAAAAGATCTAACTGCAACAGTTGTGATATGTAAACATAAGTACTAACTGATTCATTCCACAGTTTTAATGCTAAAAGCAGAAATTTAAACTACTGTATATACATGTGTATAAGCCAATACCAACTGCAAACTGCATAGACCCAGATCTGCCGACGCATTATGCGCCGGCAGATCTGGGTCTATGAAGTTTGTAAGGACTAATCAGTAGAACAAACAACACAGACCCTGATCTGCCAGCGCATAATCAGATCAGGGTCTATGTTGTTTGCATTTGGATCGAGATTATACACGAGTATATACAGTATGTCAACAAAATTTGAATGATATGGCTACATGATTACAAGCACAAAGAGTAGCAGCAATAAGAACAACTAACATACAGTGTATTGACAAATAGGAAATGATATGACACAAAGTGCAAGGATATCTAGGAATGTGTATATGGAACAAAAATGCCACATCATAGTGACTTAAAAGCTTACAGGCATATGGATAGGTGGACAGGGGTAACACTACACTATATGCCCCTATCACAGTCATGGTGGGGCATACTCATGTCAAAAGCACATCAAGCTGAATAAGCAAGTACTAAAGACTGAATAAATTTTTAAAACTGAGTAGGGTTGACAGCCTGGTGACTTACTTTGTGTACCTTCGTCTGACAGATTTGCATCTGCAGCTTGTGCAGACCCTCATGTCAGATCTAAGATCAGCCTCGTTCAAGCCATATGCCTCACAGTTCGCCCTAGTCAGGGGGCGGCTCAACCCATAGTGCTCCAGGACTGTCTTGCACACTGCACATTGGTGACTTCCTCCAACTGTGTGGACATAATGACATTGATGACACAAATTACATCTTTCAATGATAAAACAATTTGAATTGTCAGAGGTAAAGTACGATCGAGATTAGCTAAAGTTTAATACCAGCGTTTTGCCGTGATGATTTAATTCATATGGTAATATTTGAGTAATAAACAAGACATACATCTATCAAGCAGGTTACCATTTTTTCTATTCACAATGTAAAAGCACATAGATGCTAAGTTTAGTACAACTACAACATCATCTGATAGTCTCTACACTTAGATAAATATCTATCCTTATGTATGGGTCATTAAATAGAAAAGTACAGGAAACTGTCCTGTCAACAAGTGTCCATAAAATAATAGCTGAAAGACTATTTAACAAGAGGCCAAAGTGGGCCTGATATCTCTCACCTGTTAGGTAACATATATCAGCTAGTGAATGCAAATTTGCACACATTAAGATCCCCACCCAAGGTAGCTGAGATGGCTCAGTGGTTAAGGCATCTGATTCATGACCAGAAGGTTGCAGGTTCAATTCCCACTATCTGATGAGCCTGGATCCTCATTAATATGTATGGATCTCAATCATAATCAAATTCATCTGAATTTTAATGATACTTGCTTACATACAGAGTATCATCAAAATCTCATCAGAAATATCGTTTCTTGAGTGTTCACAAGCTCAATCTATTGGATACAAGATCACCTCATTAACATGCACATAACTGAACTCACCCGAGATCTTGCTGATAAAAAAATGACATACCAAATCTAATCAGAAATGTGGCCTCAAGAGTGTTCATAAGCTCAGCCAAGCAGTTACAATATCACCTTATTGATATGTGTCGATATCACTCATAATTGATATCACTCATAATTGAACTCATCCAAGATCTTGATGATGTAAGCTTACATACCAAATCTGATCAAAATCTGATCAGATGTATAGTCTCTAGAGTGTTCACAAGCTCAGCCAAGCAGTTGCAAGATTACATTATTAACATAATCAAATTCATTCAAGGTCTTGATGATTTAAGCTTACATACCAAATCTGAAAGTGTTGGTGGATCGATGGCAGACAAAAGGCCATACCTTTGGCCAGGTTAGCTAAAAATTCATCAAATCTACACAGGTTAAAGATCAGATTCCTCTCACCTGATATACTGAGAACAGTGTTATGTTGGTGATTGACTTTTTTCTCAATGACTTTTTTTCTCAATGACACAGTCACTGAGCTCACATTGGAGTTCCAACACAGAAAGCCTGTGTGACTGATTTACGGCAAGTTGAACATCGCTAGTGATTTCCCATGCTGTCATATACTTTTGGTTTCCTTCATCATTTCCAATAACTGCACAGTTCTTGCCATTATTAAAATAAATTTAAAAAAACCCATTTCTATTATTCAATTAGAGATATGTGATTTTATGTCCAATCTCTCCTTAAGTTCATAGCACTACTACACACTGAGGTAACAAGCGACATCATATCAATAGCATAATAATGTAAATGATCACATCATTTCAAGCAGCACTGCAAACGTTGATTTTACAAAAGCAGACATTCTTAACTGTTAATGCATCATGTGCTTTTAAGTTGAAAGTGACTTCCTAATGAACTGATCTGCAGCACTTTGAAAGTGACAATCGAATGATGTGACATAAATTATATACCTGCAAACACCCCTATACCCTTCTTATCTTTGAATGCATCATGGGTACAGGATGAAACTGAATCAAGATAGTTCTATCATGCAGCACTTTGACAGTTTGTGTGTGTGTGTGTACATTTGCGTGTGTGCATGCATGTGTGTGTGTGTGTATCAGAGATCATGAAATTCTAATGGCTCTTGCCAGACATTTTTCCCCAAACATTTACATGGTGGATATATATTTGTGAAACATTCAGAGCAGATATAACAAGTTGAGACAAAAAAGAAAACATTGATATACCTAATTATTAAATGTATCAGAAGATGTGTCAATTTTGGTTCCGGATTTGCTGCTGCTTTCGGATTATCCTTCCATGATTAACCAGTTACCTCTCAAACGAATTCTTTATAAACCTGTAGTCTTTTTTCTTTTGGGGGAGGGTGGAGTAAAACTAATTTTAATTTTACCTGTCACTTTTTCCTCGTTTACCTTTTCTGAGGATGGAATTACCCTTGTCCAAATTAGGAAATTCCATCCTTTCATTAGATGCAAAGTTCCAGAACATTTAGAACTAGAAAGAACACAGACCCAGACTGGCCTCCACATCACAGGCCCATGCACAGTAACTGACCTCTTTTACCTGGACCCAGACTACTGTGAGAAATCAGAGTGGGGTGGCAGGAGGAAATCTTGCAATAGCTGCTGTGGTGGACATATTGGATGCCAGGTTGGTACCATTTTCATTTAGGACAAAGTAGACATCATTAGAAGTCTTTTGGTGAAAACCCCATGTCATAATGATCATCTGTTCAGCGGGAATAGCGACAGGAAGATTTTCATGACAGCCATTGTAGCAGCCATATTGGATGTACAACCGGCACCATTTTCATTTAGGACCAATTAGGTATCAGAAGAAGTCCTAGAATATGGCAAACACTGAGCGTAATCCCCTCCAAAGCTGCCCAGCAAAGGAGGTTCCAAATCTCCATGCAAAGAGAAGGAGCAAGTGTATCTCTTTGTCTCCTGAGGTATGCTACTACTGATATGGTGAAGAAGTTCATCTCCGCATAAATGAAATCCTAAGAAGGGATTAGCTCTGATTACTCTAGGTTCAGAACAAGTCCTAGCCGGGTCAACATGAACCAGCAGCAGGACAGATATTACAAGAGGGACTCTGAGGCTTTTGTGCAATAACCTGCCTTTGTTTGGATAACAGGAAAATGTAGGTGTAGAAGGCCAAAGACTGGTCATTTTCTACCCTCTCTACTATGCCCTTCTGCAGAAGGGTGTGCTCCTCATCCCTTCTTTAAACCAGTTGTAACTGGCGAAGAAGGATGGGGGTCCTTGAAAGAGGAGGGCTACAAAGCTAGTAGCGCTCCCTCAGAATAGAAAGGACACATGTAACAAGTACCATTGGCTGCCGACCTCTTTCTTAGAAAAGGGGGAGGGGCTCACAAACTTTCTCCCTGGGCCACCTTATCTAGATCCAAACAGGTGACAGAGAGGCTTAGATTGAGGTTGCTTCCTGGACTTAGGCTGCATCCCTTTAACTTTGCTGAAGGCCCCTAGGGGTGATCAGAATGAACATGATTCCTGGTCGGTTTTGATGGGCAAGTTGTGGGTGTGAGGGACCAGTGTTTTTGGTACCTTAGGTCCTGGGATGCCATGGAGGGAATGAGACCTCTGAAGAGCGTCTCTGCTTCCAAGGGTGCAGCCCCAAGAAGGTTCTCACTGTGATCCATTAAGACCTTTGAAGTGTCCAGGGCAACATCCCTGCAGAGGTGGAGCTCTGCTGACAGCGCTATAGACACTGATAGGGTATGCCTTGAGGTTTTAGCAAGTGCTCTAGCATGGCTGGAGACAGAAATTCCTCCTTCAGCTTACTGAAGAAGATGGCTGAAAAAAGATCAGCATGCAAGAATACAGTGACGAGCAACCTAGCCCCTAGCCTTAAGTCCCAAAGCCTCCAGCGTCTAAACTGGAAGGTGACCCCAGGTCATCTTTGAAATCCCTATTTGCAATGCCCGTGTTGAGTGGGGTGGGGTTGGGGGGCTTAAGGGGCAAAGCAGGGAGGTGCACTCTGTAGCTGGCTGCCAAGATTAGAGGTCTGAGCATAAGGGGAGGGGGCAGACCACTCCTTACATTGCCTAGCAAACTCCTGGCACCTAAAAAACCTTTGAAAGAGCTCCTTGCTCGGTGGCTGAGTGGTTATAAGTGTTAGGCTGCAGAACAATGTCTCTCTGGTTCGAGCCTAGCAAATGGCATTAAGGTGATATGTCTGAAGGGTCCACCTTCCCTCCGATTGCACGGTGGTTTCCTCTGGGTACTCTGGTTTCCTCCAAATCACACAGGTGGTCTCTTGTCACTCCCCTACTTATTGTAGGGATTGGTGGTGGGTTGTAAATATAGAAATCCCTACACACCTTGAATGCATGATCAAGGTCGGTGAGTGTCGGGTTGATCACTCTACCTCACAAGCTGAGGGTACTCCAATAAAGTACCGGATGGATCTACAAGACATACATATATACATAGTCAAATGGGGGAGTAAAAGGAGAACTGGGTGTGAGGCAGCCTCCAAGAGTCTCTCCAAACTGGAGACTTTTCTTGTCCCCTGAGCATGATGGCTTGGGAAACAAATCTGGGGGAATCATTTACTGCCTTATCAAAAGATCAGATCTCTTCCTCCTCCACTGCCTGAGCTGATCGGTGGGAGGAGTCAGGGGACCCAAATGGAGGAGGAGGAACTGTCTCAGCCTGTTCCTCAGCAAACTCACTAGAGTCCACCAACACCAACAGGACATCCTTGTCCAACATGTGACCCTGAGGGGAGGCAGGACCTTCCATCCCCATGTCTCTCTAATGAGGAGTGGATCTGGGGGTAGCCTTGTCCCGCAACTCCTGATGGGAGTGATAGGACTGCCTCTAGTAACGGACTTCCCAGGAGGATGAGAATGCTTCTTGTCCTTCCTCAATCATTTGAGGGAAGAAGGCCAGTTCTTTGACTCCACACAAGCAGATGATATAGGTCTGTTACTCGCAACATCAGTACTGCTATGAGGCCAAGGCAAAAGCATCATGGCACCATGAATGGGAAAGAAGATTCACTAACTGAGATGGATGCCCCCACATCCCGTACTGATTAAAAGGGAACATATGGAAGGGGGATGCTGATCCGATCCCCTTCCCTAGTCAAATGCATATACACTGACTCCCTGTCCCAACAGGATTGATTAGCAGCATAGAGATGTGTGTGTGTGTTGGTGGACCCTTTCCTTGTCCCGTGACTCCTCTTAACCCAAGTATTTCCTCCCTTAGGAGGGACCCTGGATCAAACCTAGCCATCACTGATGGCATGAGATCAACTGTCAGTTATCCTAGGGTCTTACATTTTTTCTCAGAAGAGAAAGATCCCATACCCTCCTCGGATTGAAGAGTCTTCTTCCGAGCCCCTAAGGGTCCAGAGAAGGATCTTATACATTCCTGGGATTGAGAAGTCAAGGAAGAGAATGGCCTTTCTTCCTCCCCTTATATGTGTGCCTACTCTCTGCAAGGTCCCAAACCTTGTCAAGCAAAAAACAACAAAAGGATATCTGTCCATGTGTGCACAATTTGTACATGAAAAGTAGGTGGGGTGTGTGTGTCCCATTGGGCCTTCTTATACCCACACTTCCCCACACTCTGTGACATTATTATTATTTCCTGCAAAGGAAAATTTCCTGAATATGGAATAGCAATAAAAAATATATGATAAAGAATGGTGTCAGAATTCCAAAACACATTATTGATGATAATGAGTGGTGTGAGACCTCTGAATAGCGTCTCGTAGATTAATCATAATATTGTTCCATGTACCATCATCAAATATATCAATATATATAAATATGTTGATAGGAGGTCACACAATTTCCAGATATGAAGGGGATTCTAACCCTAAAAGTTGGAAACATCCAAAATAAAATCAATTGATAATATGGGGCAATAAAATGAATGCCAATCTGAATAGCTATTACATACCATATCACAATAAGAGGAGAAGAGTATAATAAGATTGGGCCCCACTAGATACAAACAATACAATAAATACCTCAAATCTAAGAAGAAACCTTATACAAACACTCAATTTACAAAGGACTGAGGGTACTGTCACTCGAAAAATACGGGAAAAGGATTATAATGCCAGAAAACATCTTAGGACACAAAAAAAGGCACTTTTTCCACGAGCAATTTGAACAACGACTGATTAACAATGACGTCCAAGAAAAAGAGGACAGCTCCTGCACATGGGCCTATGACATGAGGGTGTGTTCTTTCTAGTTCTAGATGTTCTGGAACTTCCAATCTAATGGAAGGATGGAATTTTCTTATTTGGATGAGGGTAATTTAGTCCTGGAAAATGTAAGCAGTCAATAGTGACAGATAATTTATTACTGCTATTAAAAAGTCATTTTATCTTTTTAAAAACTATACAAGAGAATTTAACCCAACAACAGTATTTCAATCTATTTTACTATTATTAAAAATTAATAATTAATTGACAACAAGCTGACTTACTACCTTTAAAATATGAAACATCTCTTTAACTGGCATTTCTAATAAAGCCAGATAGTGAAGTGTTATTTGATCAGAACCAGAAGTAAGTCTTGGATGACGATAATAAAACTCAGTTGTTGTCGCTAGTATCTTTTTTTCTTAATCTGGGCCTAGGCTCCACATATTTTGTTTTAAAGGTATTGTGTGCTGACACATCACAAAACAAACCACATGGTGTGAGGGACTGATGTCTATAGATACAGACCTTAGGGCATTTGTTCAACAACATGGCTTTTTGATAAGTCCAGCAGATAAACTTTCATACCTTTTTTGTCTTGTGTTTTGTGACTATCAAGTGTTTAAACAATTTGGAAGACAAAATGATCAAACAAACTCAGAAATACATCAATAGATTGTCCAACAAAGAAACAATGTACCATATATAAGCCGAATAATTTAGGAAAAATGGGAAGAAGGGATGTTGTCTTATCCGCAGGTTTTTAATCATCCTCTGTTGCTTGCTAACCTGCTTTGTAACATAGCTGCATGGTGAGTGGTATCTGTACTTAACCATATCAGCCATTAGCCAGGAAACCTTAGTACACGAGGACCTTGGGGTTCAGGTTAGAGGAAGACAGATGAAGTTACATTATCATGCTCACAGAGACCCTTATTAGCCAGGAAATCTTAGTACACAATGACCTGGGGTTAATGTTCGTATATTCATTTTAGTTAGGCTTGAAGATAATATTTTATTTTAGTACTGTGGTTTTTCTAAATAAATGCATTTAAAACTTACTGCATGCATCTTGTGATGTCGTCTCGGACTTATGGGTTGGCTTATGTTCTTGTCATTATTAATATTTTTACCTATAAAGTTTGGGGGGGGGGGTCGGCTTATATGTGAATGGGCTTATATGTGAGTATATACAGTAGTCACCTTTTAATTAAGCTTAGTTGGCAACATCTTTATTGATCATTCAGCAAAGAAACAATCTGGAAACTAGACCTAGTGACTTCTGAATTATACTTCATTAAGGTGTTTATTTTGGCATTTTATTGGATAAACAAATTAAAGACAAGCTGATATAATGATATTAGAGAACTCCTCCGACCGATGTCTTGTTGCTCAGAATATGTGCCAGTCAAAACCTTTGATCTACCAGGATTTAAGGATCTCTGGTATGTATGTATTTATGTATGTATGTATAGGTTTAACAGCACATCAGCACAATCCTGGCTATATACAGCTGATTAAAAGTTAAACTATAAAAATGTAAAGGTAAAAAGAGTGAAAAATGTCTGACTTACCTTCTGCAGCTCGAGATTCATTGTCATCTGAGGATTCATCTGCTGCCATGTCCTCCTCCTTCTCCTCCTTTTTCATGACTGCATCACCTCCTATACTTGTGCTCACCCTGCAAGGAAGTCAAATACAGTACAACTTTAATAACTCCAAGAGCTGCAGACCCAAATTTATGGTTAAGTTTTCAGTTGGTTTGAGTCTCATACATGACAAAACTCTATGCTGGAACCATGCAAGTCATTCCAGTAATGCTAACTCTGTTAGTGATTTATGTTTGAGTTTCGGAAGTTTACTCTACTTCATCAAGGTTACCATACAGAGCTTGTAGAATAGAAATGATGCACTCACCTGCATGTTGTAAGAGGCAAATGATGGAGACAGGACCCTCTGTGGCTTAGTGATTAGTGCATCAGACTTAAAAGTTAAAGGGCTTGGGTTTAAATCCTACCATCTGATCAACCTGGGTTGACCCCCATGGTTTGTCTTTGGACTAGACACTTCACTTCAACTGCATCAGCACAAAATAACCAACTTGTGTTGCTGTGCCATAAAACACCAAACCATCCAATAGGGGCAAGTCACATTCAATCATTTCCTGACATCACAAAAACAGATGTCTCCATGACATAAAAAAGTACTGTAGTGTCAGAAATTTTCATAGGGGAACCAATTTTTGTGGTTTTTGTTGTTGACCTGAACCATGAATTTAAATACCCAATGAAAAATTAGCCACATATAATGACCCTCCACCTACCCATTTTCTTACTGTGTTTCATTCCTAAAGATTAACAAAGCTACTAGTATCTGATAAATCAATGTCAATACTGTAATCTGGTAATACAATATTAGCTTTTATATTGTTTGAATGCACACGTATCGATAAGGTATCCAATCTATAATTTCCACTCACTGCCTTAAATCTATATGTGAGATAAGTAAAGATAGAGAAAACGAGAAAAAGCATAAGGTATTCAAAAAACTATAATACTGAAAATGAAAGAAAGAAATAATAAAAGATACTAGTATATAAAAATTTAATTTAATACTTATTCAGTTCGATTACAACTGTTGTTGAAAAATATAAATCTTCCTGAAAGCACATTTCATTTTATCCGTGCATTTTTAATGCAAAAGAACAACACGCCCGTAAAATTCTAGAACTATTGCTTGAAGCACAATTATTAATGAAACACTATGTATATACACTAATCACTGGTTTTCGGACAAAGCCACTGTATCAACATCGTGTCAATCAAGTCTCAAGGTACACACAAATGTTTGTCAGGTAAATAATCCCCAAATTGCAGAATTAAACAAGTCCAGCTTTCTCAAAACTACTGATAATTAGGTCTGATCTTTCACTCATTGTCGCATGAACTACAATTATCCATTCAGCGTGAATGAGTTTGATTAATGAGGAGTGAGGTTGGAATCAGTGATCGTCACAAGTAACATATTCCTTTTCCGTGATGGCCTACATGACCTGTTTAGCATACCAGTTGTGGAAGTGTGATTTTAATTCTTCTTTGTACTCTTTATTTATTGTCCGGTCTTGTGGCTGAAATTGATTTGTACATGAGGCAGGCACAAACAAAGGAGTGATTCAACTGTCTTTCAATTTAATTAGCATCTTAGCTTGAAACACATTAAATATTGCCACTGCCTGCTAGTTGCATGGAACAAGGTTCAGCTGGTCACGTGTTTTGTTCACTTTATGGACAGTGGTTTAGATTAAAGATCATACAGATGTATTTTAATAACCGACTGGCTTTGTGTTGTTGGCTGCGTCAGTTCCTTCGATGTTGAGCACTCAGATGAAAACCTGGTGTAATTGATTCATCTTGACAGGTGTTTTATTTGTGTTCATAGAGGTGGTAGTATTGTTTTAGCATTGTCAGCTGTGTCGGTCACTATTTATGTTATTCACTTGGACGAAAACAAGGTATAAGTATTGACCTTGTCAGGTCTTTGATTTGTGCTCATACATGTGGCAGTATTGTTTTAAACATTCAAGTGACTGCTTTTTGCGTCAGCATAGTTTTATTCTTTTGTATTCTTTATTTTGGGTATTTGGAGAGGTTACACCACAAAATGAATACTTAATAATATGCAAACTTTGACAGGCAAAAGCATAAATTTAAGTACCAACGAAAATGTCTTTTTTTTTTTGTTTTTACAAAACCAAGAAAATTGAGTTCTACGAAAATAAATGATACTACAGTATCAATCTGATGTACCCCAAAATGACACTATGTTGCTCTGATGCTTCAGTATTCTGAATATTATCATGGTTGCCTTCTTCAAAATAAATCCAGAGTTCAGTAATAAATAATTCCTCTGGCCATAATTACCGAAAGAATTTAAGAGATTTCATTTGATATTATAAGATCTTGTAAACTGCTTCCATGATGAACATGACAAAAACAATGAAACATCATTTTCAAAAAGGAATGAATAAAATAAAACAAGAGTACTGGGAATGCACATTTTATGCCCGGCCCATGTTTAATAGTCCTCTATGTTGGCACTAGAATGGCATGACTGACTCAGGAGATTATTGACCAATGAGTCTCAATTACCAGGAGCTTTGATTAAAGCATGCGGTCTCGAACTAAACTTACTCTGCAGAAACTATTATCATCTTATAAGGCTTACCATAACCATGACCCCTGACCTTTAGATCCCAGAATCTATAGCTTTCTTTATTAACCTAAGTGCAAGCAATATACAAGCGATGGAAAATATAAGAAAGGTGAAGGTAGTTCATGTTCCATCAATAATAATCGTCACAAAGCACAATTTATGGAAGAAATTAATGTGTGAAATACACGGACACATGAAGACTGTGTGTGTTTGGTACCATTTAAATTTCAGTCTATGCCGTCAGATGGGCATGCAAGATTTTAAATTTTTGAATTCCAATCTTAACAGATAAGTTGAAATCACTGATAATATGACTTCCAAAAGAAATAATTAGAGACTGCTGCCCAGAATCTTTCAGAGAAAATTACCCCCCGACAACATGTATTATTGATTGTGCAGAAACATTTATTCAGAGGCCAACTAATCTCAAATCTCAAAAGTAGAGGTGAGACTTACAGTGATTATAAATTGCACAACGCTGCCAAATATATGATAGGAATATCTCCACATGGGCAAATTATGTTTATTTCAAAGGCATTTGGTGGATGGGCAAGTGATAAAGTCATAGTTGAAAAAAAAGCGGATTTTTTAACTACCTTCTCCCTGGAGTGTTGTTAATCTAGATATATAGCTAACATTGTTTTGTGGGAAGGACTAGTGAAGATTCAGAAGGACTAGTACATTTATAAATCCATTAGTCGTTCTTGCTACAAGGAAATTTATGTTATATTCTAGGCCTGAAGAAACTCATATTTTTTTCTTATGAGTTCATGTTTTTTCACTTGACTAAAGGTGAAACTTGAACTGCCACATAAAATGAAGAAATTTTATTTTCCCAAATCTATAATTTAAATAAATGACACATTCATTAACATCATAACATGATCAAACAATCAGAACTAACATAAAACTATAATTATATAAATTTATAGTCACAGATGCATACATGTTTTGAAAGTCTTACTTAACAATAAGTGATCTTCAATTTCATCAACTATGCGTGACATCATTTTCTCTGCATAAAATGCACGGAGTCTTGTAACATAGCCATTTACATCATTTTCATAATACTTTACACTCACAAACTTGTGGTCATCTGCACTAAGCCATACAAAAAGTTGACATTTCCTAAGACCAGTGCAAAACATTGTCATCTGTATTTGCATATAGAACCCTCTATTCCATTTCATCTTGGCAGACACTACTGATACGCACCTAGCGAATGATATTAGTACAACAGGCGATAATTAGAAAACCGTGTCTTTAGGCTTCTTTCTTACCCAATGTGTAAGTTATACAGAAACTCTGGTGAAGGTACATGGTCAATAACTAATACTTTTGGGCAGAAACCAGTTTTATTCTTTTAGTCAGTGACCTTGACCTTTAACCTTTTGCTCCCCAAATCAACAGGCCTCTTCATTACCCCAAGTACAAGCCATCCACAAAGTTTGGTCCAGGTCTGTGATATAAAACTAATGTTATTGTGTGGAAACCAATTTTGTTCTCGAATCACAGGGACCTTGACCTTTGCCCTTTTGACCACAAATTAATAGGCTTCTTCCTTACCCCAAGCCAGGGATGGTTCTGGCTTTAAAAAAGTTGTCGCCAAAAAAATCGCAAATCAAAATATTTTGTCGCCAATTTTCAAAAAGTGTCGCCAAGCAAGGAGTAGGTATTTTTCCATGTCTATTGATGTCGTAGGCATCGAAAATTGAAAAAGATGGAGTATTTATTACTTTATTGACAGCACACAATACAATACCACAATATAACAGAATAAATCATTGCAAGACTGTTTTGTATGCTTATTTATAATGTTTTGCACTATTAAAATGTTGTTTCATAAAAATAATAAAATCGAATGTCACATGAGTATGCGTCATGATTTTACGGCTGCCCACTTGCTGAATGCAGTTTCAAAGTCGAAGTCTCCTTCACATTCGTACGTGCTGATTCTCATTAGATTCTCTCTCTTTGATGTACTTCAGACAAATTGGGTTGTTCCACTTAGTGTACTTTACCTATGCAAATTAGCCTAATGGGCTCTCCCTCAGTGCTCAAAGGATTTGACTTGACACATCACCCTAGCTATTGTGAGCCAATTCAATAAATCTCTGAAAGGTGTCTGTTTATCTCTGACCGCCTTACCTTTTAATTGTCTTTAAACAGTTGTATAAACTGACCGGCTTTTTATCATATTAAATGATACACTGTATCCAGTTTATTACAGACTCAGTATTTGTAAATTTCTTGTGTCGGCTGAACAGTAGAATGTTAAGCTGCCTGTCTTAGCTAGACGAGAACCATGTATATTTCAGTGTCATAGGGTCACAGGGGTGTGATTGATACATCCAGTCGTGTGCCTCAAAGTTTTATTATGTAATGTTTCAATATAGTTTTCTAAAGTTTCTGAAGACTACCGTTCAAGACTAGTTTTCTTTATAATATTTTCTTCTTCTTTTTTTTTGCCCGCACTGACACACAGATAATCAGCACACGGAAAATCGAGAGTATGCCTCCTATGTGTATAGGATTTATTGAAAATAGTTGACCTCTTATAGGGCAAGAAAGCCTTATACATGAATACATTTGCGTAAAATCAATTTATGTATGAGAATAAACGGTAACCTTGGAAATATTCAATCGGGATGGACCTAATCGTTTGAATGTAAAATTCTTGAAGATTGTCCGAAAAGTATGAAACACATATCACAGAATATCAGTTTTAATTTTCTATCATATCTCAGCCACGGACGCCCAAATTTCCAACTGTCAAGAAATTTTCGGGATTTCAGCGTCCGTTCATCATGATGTGGTGTTGTACTTAAAGCATTACTACCAGCTGCACTACAAGTAGATGATGTTGGACTGTCAGGTATAACATCTGTTTCAGTTACTGGATTGTCAGATGCACTTGCATCTTAATCCCAAATGCTGTTAATTTTGTTAACTTAATCTTTTTATTTGTGATCAATCCTTTGTCCGTCCCAGCATATATGGCTGGTTAGAACTTTGGAATTGGCCCCTCATAAAAAGCCATTTTAAAAAGTCAGTCAACTTAATCTTAGGATGAGATGATGAACACAAAAAGTCTAACTTACGTTTACCCATTACAGTATATAGTTCTGATTGAGATTGAATTTTATTTTTCATTTACTTCGTATTTATACAGAACGATTGGGGCTTCAAAGGTAATCAGTTTTCTTTGAAGTTTCAGCAATTTTTTTTTATTTTTATTTTTTCTGGTACATTTTTCCAAACAAAAAAAAAAAAAAAGGATTAGCGGTCATTTGGTCGATTGTAGCTAGTCCGGTAGCATGACTATTGGAGTGTATCACTGCATACAGTACTCAGGCCAGATGTCAGCATAAGCGGTCAGTATGAACAATGGATTTGTTCATGTAACAAAGATAGATTCCGGTGCATTGTATACCCAAGTTTGCGGCTTCCTTTCATGGTGCTTTTGAATTCCTCCACTCCAAACCCAAGATTGTATATACAAGTTTTAACAGCCAAAAATGTTGTCGCCCAAAAAATCGCCAGATGGTATATTTTGTCGCCAATCAGGAAAAAAAATCGCAATTTGCGACATTGGCAATGCACAGGGCGATCCCTGCCCAAGCTCAAGCCATCCACAAAGTTTGGTGCAGATCTGTGATATAGAACTAAAGATACTGAGTAGAAACCATAATGTTTTTATTTCGGTCACAGTGATTTTGACCTTTTACTACAAAATTGACATTGTTTTTTCTTACTCCATGTACAAGCTATCCACAAAGTATAGTAACTGTAGATGGTGAAAAACTCGTTATTGTGCAGAAACCATTTTTCTTCTTTCAGTCACAGTAACTTTGACCTTTGACATTTTGACCCCAAATCGATAAGATTCTTTCTTACCATATGTACAAGTCATCCACAAAGTTTGGTAACTGTAGATGATGAAGAACTTTAGTAATTGTGCAGAAACAGTGACCTTGACCTTTAACCTTTCAACACCGAAATTTATAGTATTTATCCTTACCCAAGTGTAAGCCATCCACGAAGTTTGGTAACTGTGATGATGAAGAACTTTAGTTATTGCGCAGAAACCATTTTTCTTCTTTTAGTCACAATAACCTTGACCTTTAACCTTCGACACAGAAATTGATAGTATTTATCCTTACCCAATAGTGAGTCATCCACAAAGTTTGGTAACTGTAGATGATGAAGAACTTTAGTTATTGTGCAGAAACCATTTTTCTTTCTTTCAGTCACAGTGACCTTAACCTTTAACCTTTCGACACTGAAATTGATAGTATTTATTCTTACCCAAGTACAAGCCATCCACAAAGTTTGGTAACTTTAGATGGTAGGCAATGCAACTTATTGTGCAGAAACTAAATTGGTAACAAACAGATGGACAGACAGACAAAAACCACAGTATAATATATTGCGCCTTATGACGATCATCTAAAGGGCAATAACTCTAACAAAGGTGTGAGCAAATTCATTTGTTGATATGCACATCCAAGGTGATGACCAAAATATGTACCAAGTTTCATGGCAATACATTAAAAACTGCAGAACTAGTTACGTTAACAAGTGCTGGCTGGAAGGACAGATGAATAGATGGACACAAATATTACTATATACCCCCACCTCTTTGATTACATTTTTGCCCACATTTCAGCAAAATTAAACTTTCAATTTAACTATTGTCAAACAGACATGATGCGAATATTTTTATTCATATCTGTCTTTTACTTCTTTAATGTACATAACCTTAATTCAATTCATTATCCCTACAAAATTCAGCCAATTTAATTAGTACTATTATCTAGGGTACATTTTAATATTTCTTACTACTACATGGGTTCAAACACCCCCTGTATCAGGCTAGAATCAAAAGGGAAAGGGTTCAATAAAAAACATAACTGAAGTTGATTGTCACTGAAGAAAAGTAAGTGGCTGGAAGACACAGACTGCTTTTCAAAGTAAATCATGGGATCAACAATATATACTTTTTTTGGACGATTCAATGTGAGGCCAATCGGCGAATCCAGATGTATGTGAGAGTAATGGCTGTGTGTCCATGATTTTGCTGATTTTTGTCTAAGCTTTTTAAATCATGTCAAGTTTCACCAGTCCACCAATGTAGCAATATTTGCCATCATTACTCACTAGCTGACAGCTGTTATTGACCACTGCATAATGATCATTACAGATTCAAGAAAATAAGGAAATACTTACACATTGTCAGTATTTTTGTCCCCTGCATCTCCTTCAGCAGAGGTGTGAGTAGTCATGGCTTCCTGGACAGATGGCCCCTCAACAACCTCCTCTTGAGCTCTTGCCTGGTGTAGACAAAAACAAACAAAAAAAAATATATGTCTGCACAAAAGAGAGAGAGAGAGAGAGAGTCTAACCTGTCCTAATGGTCACCTCTACTCAGCAGTCACCTGTTTACAATGGCCATTCTAATTTCACCCTGTCAAATTTCCTTTATAAATGTCCTGTATGTAATGGTCACCTACCTTATGCAGTCAGTGGCCAGGTGTTTCCTAACCAAACAATGGATTCTTCCTGCCTTAAGCAGTCACTGGAGTGTATCTAGTCTATGCTAACTGAATTTTTGCTCCATGAGGAAAGCATTGTTTAGATAAAGGAATATCATGTGAATCAATGTGCAAGCATTTCTTATCTTGCTTGTCTTGTTGACAGTGTAACTCAAAGGTGTCAATATGTCAAATTCGAAAACAAGGTAGTTTTTATCATTTGGGTAGAGGGTCAAAGCAATTCATTTGCTGGATGGTGAGAAAAGTAGTCGCTATCGCATCAGAAATGTGCCAGTGTAACACGTATAGTTTGATATCTACATCTATTTGCCTGTGAATTAAATCTATCTCTGAAGAAAAAGTTTGTCTTTGAGAAGAGATATGAGTTACATCCCTTTTCATTAAAGTCAGGGGTCATTCAATATTTAAAACTTGTCTGTAAAGTCAGGTGATATTTTGGTTCATGGTCACAAAGAATAGCCATATATGGCTTCTTTGGATTTCCTAATCATCACAGGCTTCACACATGAGCTGAATGTCTTTTGATCTTGGTGAGTTGAGCAACTGCCTTATCCAGATATTATTTTTAAAGCATGAACAGCTGTTTCCAAGTGAAACTTACACAAGTTGGCTGACGAAAGAATCAGTCTTCTGTTGTACAGTTATATGTAAGCTGTATGTCTGAAGTGAAATTATTGTTTTGTCATGGTGCACAAAACAAACTACGATCAGTGATTATTTTAAGTCAGTGATGATTTAATTTATAGGATGTATTAAAGTGAGCAGAATACAGTAATCTTGTGTGGAACATAAATTTGGGAGAGAAAAACATGTATGATTTTTTTTATGATTTTGTGCATATAAAAAAATTGATAATGTAATAATAATAAAAATAATAATAATAATAATAATAATAATAATGATAATGATATTCAGAGCATTGTATTTGTTCAAAAACAAAAATTTTAAAAGGTGACCTGTGTACTGGGGTTACATACCTGAGACTTGGCTAACTGTCGCTTTTTCTTGGCATTCTGTTTCCTCAATAACTGCTTGTAGTTTTCACTCTTCTTTGTCTGATAGTAAAACTGAACACAGTCTGCTGTGGTCTGTAAAAGAAGAACACTTTATATGTTTTGTTTTATTTTTGTTGGTTTTAACAGCACTTTTAACACATTATTGACTGTATCATGCCGAGGAAATGGAAGCTAAGTGCCTTTCCCAAGGACACACCAAGGCAGCTAAACCAGGATGGCCTGGGTAGGTATAGAACCCACAACCCATATGTTACAAGTCTGATACTCTACCAACTTAGATACCATGGCTCCGACCAACACACACACACACACAAATATACCAGACACGCATATGTGAGGGAAATTTGAAAAACGAAGAAATTCAATTTGCAACATAAATACAATGGTGTTTATGAAACTGCAATTATACCACTGCAGCAACAAATAAATAAAGCCGAAAATATTTCAAATACCAGAAATACAGACTGGACCTGTGACCATATTGTCTGAAAACTGGTTAGCTACAACCATGTCTGATGTATGAATCATAGGCTGTGTTAAGTCAGAAATGTGCTATGCAATGTTAGGCCAAAAGACATGCATGTACTATTGAATAGCCTGCCTTGTCAGGGAATTTTCAATATGGTGGACATAGGCTCAAAATGTGTTGGTTAAGCAGTGATATTTTTAGATTCTCAAACCTTATTTATCATCACTTAACAATTAGACATCTTTCTTTCAGAAAATATTAAGTCAAAAACAGTTCTAAGTTCATATCAAGAGTAAATAAAATTTAAAATTAACCACATATGTAGTCTCTATTTACTTGTCTTTGTTAGCAAGCTGTTCTGTCAATATTTCCATGATTAGCTTATGGTGGGCTACCTCTCAACTTGCAATTGTTCGATTTTGTCACCTGGCAACATAAACTAACAGCCAATGCAGTAGGACTGTTAGCATAGCTCTACCAAATTCCCACTTAATACTATCCTCACTCAATGCAGCCCAATAACATGGCCAACAAAAAATGCCTGATATTTTCTTCAGTCCTTTAATGTTTTCCCATAAGTACTTTAATAATGGGAATCCTACACTTATTATGTGATGGAGCACATCATTATATTAATAATATTTGGTTCATACATGATTTGCAAAGTTCAAAGGTCTCCCAGAACATGAGAGATAATTAACATTTAGAAAAGGCTAATCACCAATGATTGGTCCAAAAAGTTAACCCCCTGGAAAATTCTGATCCTATATCCAATGATGGTCACATTAAGTACCATGTGATCAAAATGTAGCTGATCAATTTCAATAAGAAACCAATTAAGAATGGTTTTGTGTTCTGCGAATTATATCCCAAACATGCATGGTAACAAAAGAGTAACTGATCAAGATGATAGACTGGTGAACCAGTGTTGCAATACCAACCTTACCCCCCGTCCCCCATTTTCTCCTCAGATTTACACTGATATAAAAAATTACCCTGACGGCAACAAAAAAAGCAGAAATCCACCAATCAGCAGAAATTTTCATCCATGCAAAAATATCTGAACTTTATAAACCTTATATGATTGCAATTATCACAGAATAAAATCCCATTTCCTATTAATTTCAAAGAAAAACAAAAACTGGAGACAACTAGAACCTGCTATTACAATACCTTAAAACAGCTTGTTACTCAAATCACACAAAAAATAGGTGTAACTGGCTGAATTATGTATTAATTTTCAAAAACAACAAGCTCAGGCATTTATCACCATAGCTCACACTGGGGATATATCTGTACTTTAATTTCACACCAAAAGATGTACCTTCTTATCAAGGTAGGAGGCAATAAGGGCAAAGTTTTTTGGATGCTGAAGGTATTTCTCCTTGAAGATCTGTTTCTCCTGTGTGGACCAGCAATTGATGTGCTTCCTTTCTTTGTATTCTTCCATTGGGTCTTCAATCAAGCCATTGTTGTTGATAAATCGTAGTTTTCTCTGTCTTGCATCCAGCATCATTGGTGGAATAACAGCGTAACTCCTCATTTTCTTATCTTCCTCCTGAATTTAAGACATGAGCTATTATTATTATGAACTTAATGCAAATTAATTATTATTATTATTATAATTATTATTAATTTTCAGTGAATACTGCATCATGCATCATTTTTAAGTGCTGTTGATTTTAGTTTTCACATACTATCTTGTTGCAAAAAGTAAAAAATTTATAACCAGTCAGTGTTTGTAAACACATATCTCTGCATTTTGCACCAACATCTCAATCTTTGCCCCTGAAGGATAAGAAAATACCCAAGGGCCAATGTTGCTTGTATGCACAAATTCCTCTTTTCATGTCCAGCAAGTGTATATACAGTTACAGGGTGGGGATCTCAACAGTTTTTGAGTTAAGACACAGGGGCCATAACCCACATCCCTAAATCCAAACACATGGGTCAATCAATATTCTAAAACTATTGTGGACATCTAAAGACAACTTTCATTCAAGGTTTCAAGTTTCTATCTCGAGCAGTGATGGAGTAGTTGCATGACAAACAAAAAACCTAAATATAATTACATACATGCAAAAGTATCCTCACCCCCAAGGGATGGATCAAATTCTTAAACTGCTGTACACATGTACAGATGGGCCTCACTCACATCTCAAGGTTTCAAGTTTATGTGCTGAATAATGTCAGAGGAGTTGTGTGACATTATGAATGCATGCACACAGGAATGCATATCATCTACACTCACTTATAAGTTGAGTCCAACTGCAAATTGCACAGACCCAGATTTGCATGTCGAATATTGTGCCAATGGATCTGGGTCTATGCAGTTTGTTAGGAGTAATCAGTAGAACAAACAACAAAAACCATGATCTATCAGCGCAGTATGCAATGCCAGATCAGGGTCTATGTTGTTTGCAGTTGGACTCGACTTACAAGCGAGTACATATGGTACATGTCTGCATGGACAATATTACAAAATCCCAGCCCTTTTCTTTGAGAAGCGTAGCAATTTGCTTTTATAAATATACCCCTGCCTTTCCCACTTCTCACAACTAACCCATAATGGAGATGAATCTAAAAAAACAATGCATAACTCTTCTGAAAGTAGTGAGAGTAAAATGATTTGTCAACATGCATATCTTCTGATGATGACCATAATATATGCTAAGTTTCACAGCAATCCACTTAAAATTGCAAACATAGCTGCATTCTACAATTCTGTCATATAATGCATCCTGCTGTAAGTAAAAAAAGGCAATAACTCATACAAATTCATGGGAGCATAAGATTTGTCAACATGTGCATCTTTAGATGGTGACCATAATATGTACAGAGTTTCACAGCAATCCGTAAAAAAACTGCAAGAAAAACTGCAGGACTAGTCACACTAACAAAACTGTGTCATACACTGCATTAGGCTACAAGACAAATAGGGCAATAACTCTTAACAAAAATTGTGGGAGCAAAATGATTTGGTGATATGCCCATCTTCAGGAGATGACCATAATATTTACCAAGTTCCATGGCAATCCATCCAAAACTTCAGGACTAGAACTAATGAGATTGTGTCATATACTGCATTGAGATAGAAGACAAAAAGGACAATAACTCCAACATATATTGTGGGAGCAAAGTGATTTGTTGATATGTGATTTTTAAGGTGATGAGCTTAATCATTACCAATTTTCATGGCAATCCATTAAAAACTGCGGGACTAGTTGCACTAACAAGATGGTGTCATATGCTACATTAAGCTACAAGACAAAAAGGACAATACCTCTTATAAAAATCATGGGAGCAACAAGGTTTGTCAATTAGCACATCTTTAGACAAAGTACATAATATTCACCAAGTTTCATGACAATCCAACAAAAAAGTTTAGGACTAGTTGCACAAACAAGATTGTGTCATACACTGCATTAAGGTACAAGACAAAAAGAACTATAACAAAAATTGTGGGAGCAAAGTGATTTCTCGATGTTTGCATCTTTAGGTGATGAACATAATATTTAAATATTTTCATGACAATCCATTGAAAACTGCAGGACTAGTTGTCCTAATGAGTGCTGATGGAAGGACAGAAGGACACAAGGATTACTGTATACACCCACCTCTATAATGGAGGGTATTAAATAAAAATGTCTCCAATAAAGTCAGACCACCTCTCAAATCATAAAACTGTCTCCAGTCTGATTAATGGTATTTGGCAGAGTGCACCTTAAGAATGGGATTATGCATTTCTGAAAATTTTTTGCCCCAGTGCCCACCAAATCTTGACTTTTTTTTCTCTCAAGAAAAATCAAAAACTCGGCTTACTATTTACTTTAGTACATGTCAATTCACATTTGTGTTGGTGCTAGCAAAGGCCAAAGTCACTAAAGGTATTAAAATCTTTAAAATGACAATTAATTTCCATTCTAAAACACTATATTTAGCAATTAAAATATTCAAGGTTTGTAGTAGTCTGCTGAGTTGCAACCCAAAGTCACTGACAGCCACTAGTGCAATATATTTTTTTAGGTCAAATAAACAACAAAAGAGACTCAATTTCTGGGGTAAAAACACTTACAAAAATACACAATTTAGCATTTAATCAATTATCAGTTTGAAAAGGAAGAAAAAAAATCAGAAAAATGGGACTTGTTTATTATAATAAACCCAGGTATTCAAACATTTAAATGTTCTTATTGGTTATTTGAGCACCTGATAAAACATTTATTAAAATGATGTAAGTATCCAATGAAAATATGATAATGCAGTATAGACAACAAAGTTAAGGTTGGCAAAACTGCAAAAGTAAATAAATTTTGTGTGTCCCTCAAATTTGGAGGATAGAAGACAGTGTCCCCTGCCCATGGGATCCTAGCTGCAACACTGCTTAAGAGATAGGTTTTATTGTATTTCCATGCCTTCTCGAACTATGAAAGAAAAGGCCTTTATCACATGAATATTGTGTTATTTAGGTTAATATATCCATATCATAATTTTTTTATATGTAACACATATAATAACACCTCATGCCATTACAAATAATGTCATTATGTCACATAGGGCATAGGCATCTTGACCGAAGTGTCCAAATATATCACTACTTTATTCTGCAGTATCATCAAATAAAATCAGTATTTATGTCATGTGATAAGTCGTGCTCATTTCAAATGAAATTTACGAAACTCGTCAAATAATTTAAATCTTTTGCTTGCCAAGGCTTACAAAAGATTTAAATTTTTACCATATAACTCGTGTAAAAGCCCATACCTACTGTAAACTGCATAGACCCAGATCTGCCATCGCATAATGCACCGGCAGATCTGGGTCTATGCAGTTTGTAAGGACTAATCAGTAGAACAAACAACATAGACCCTGATCTGCAAGTGCATTATGCAACGGGAGATCAGGGTCTATGTTGTTTGCATTTAGACCTGGCTTTTATGTGAGTATATACAGTAGATTTGTTTCATAAATTTCATCTGAAATGAGCACTACAGTAAGATCCTCTAATACAAATCGAAAAATCCATTTTACCTGAATGCTGCAAAAAACCTCAGCTGTGAAAATACAGTACAATCTCCCAATTAATATATAAATTAATCCTCCAATTAAGATATTAATTAATCCCCTAATTAAGATATTAATTAAACCTCCATGTAAAATATTAATTGGACAAGTCTCGTTAAAACAGTCTTAATCTTGAGATGGTCTGATTTCAGGGAATTAGTTTAATGAACTGCCCAAATATGGTCATCATTGATGAATGGTCTCATTATAGAGGTGGTCAAAAGGACATGCTGCATGCAAGTAATCAATTATTAAATCAAGTAATGTGTATTTAACTTAGTCTTGTAGTTTTTCGTGTTATCAATTTCAGACAGCAGTATTAGAAATGTTTATTAGAAAAGCAGAGAATCTAGGACTGTTCTCATTAAAATGATGTAATAAGATTTGGCAGCATACTGTACTTCTACAGCCATGCTGTGATACAATCTACTGTACTTCTACATCCATGCTGTGATACAATCTACTGTACTTCTATATCCATGCTGTGATACAATCTACTGAACTTCTACATCCATGCTGTGATACAATCTACTGAACTTCTTCATCCATGCTGTGATACAACCTACTGTACTTCTACGTCCATGCTGTGATACAATCTACTGTACTTCTACATCCATGCTGCAATACAATTTACTGTACTTCTACAGCCATGCTGTGATACAATCTACTGTACTTCTACAGCCATGCTGTGATTCAATCTACTGTACTTCTAAATCCATGCTGTGATACAATTTACTGTACTTCTACATCCATGCTGCAATACAATTTACTGTACTTCTACAGCCATGCTGTGATACAATTTACTGTACTTATATAGCCATGCTGTGATTCAATCTACTGTACTTATATAGCCATGCTGTGATTCAATCTATCCATAATGAAAACCCCAAATTTACCTCTTGTTCATGCAATCCATCCATAATCTGTTCAAATTCAGCTTCACTACGAGCATAGACACCCATCCCAGATCTGGACCCAACCCTAAAATGACAAATTGTCCATGATGAACCCACATACAATTATAACAATAAAATAAACATTTTCAACATATTAAAATACTTTTAATTCAACTAATTTTGAAAATCAGGTTGCAAAGTACATTTTAAAAAATCTTTGAAAAATTATGTTTAAAGCTGCGTACCTCTTGAATTTATGAATCTGCAGAGAAGAAAAAACTATGATTTGAAGTGATCTATCTGCAAGATTATACACTGTGTGTTGAGTGTATAAACTGTATAAACTATGATTTGAAGTGATCTATCTGCAAGATTATACACTGTGTGTTGAGTGTATAAACTGTATAAACTATGATTTGAAGTGATCTATCTGCAAGATTATACACTGTGTGTTGAGTGTATAAACTGTATGCGTACAATGAAACATGTCAATAATGGACACTCGAGGTACCACACACATGTCCTTTATGGACAGGTATCCTTTTTACAGAGGTAAGAAATGATCATAAATTTTAAAAAAACCCAATAAAAGTTGTCCTTTGTGGACAGGTATCCTTAATACAGAGGTAAGAAATGATCATAAATAGAGACAGGACTAATTTAAGTTGTTCTTTATGGACAGTTGTTATTTATACAGAGGATAGAAATTATCATAAATATGAGTAGTGACCAATAAGTTGTCCTCTATGGACAGGTGTCCTTTATAGAGTAAGAAATGATCATAAATATAAGAGACCAATAAAAGTTGTCTTTTATGAGCGGGTGTACTTTGTATGGAAGTGTCAAAAAGGCAGATTTCACAGTAATTGTGAAGTCCATGCCAAATAATCAACAATTGTGCCAAGTTTTTGATACACTATTGTAAAAAAGTTGTCTAATCAGAATGTGATATATCATTCTTAACAAGTTGCACCCTATAAGGAAAGGAAATGGATCCATTCAGCAACATTACTTTACATGTGCCAAGAGAGCATATTTGTATGTGTGGTAAAATACCATGTTTCTTTCTAATGCAAGTATCGATGTTACCTTGAGAACCTTTCTTTTTCCTCCCTTGACTTTTTAATTTCAGGAAAAACTTTCTCAAAGTATTCCCGCAGCCTTGCATCTTTAGCCCTGTAATACAAATGTTGATTTTTTTCTCATTGTAATAAGAGAATTCAAACAGCACTCCAAGTACCTATCAAACTTTATTAGTTGTAGGCCAACTTGCTTGAAAATGTTAGTGGTCATCTCAAATTTTAGGCTGCCATGCCCTAAAAATTTGTTTGCCTTAAACATTAAAAGCAGAAATCAATTGAGTGGGGAATTAATGGTATAAGATGACAAAAACTGAAGGTTTTAGATAATGTAAATTAAAGAGGTAAACTAAGGCCAGGGTCTGCATGTCGAGCCCACAATCAAAGAACTGCTGCAAAACATGTGACCTTAACCCCAAGATCAAAAGGTTGAGCAAGCATGTTGCAAAATGAATTGTCTTAGCTTCATAATGATTCAACCCAAGTGCTTTAGAAAATAAAAGCGAAGAAAAAAACTTACACTCAAACTTTAACATACATGTTGTATAACTATGACCTTGATCCAAAGATCAAAGGGGTGAGCAAGCATGTCATAGATTGAATTGCCTTACCACATATACTCATGTATAATCCGGTTCAAATGGAAACAACATAGACCCTAATCTGCTGTTGCATAATGCACCAGCAGATCAGGGTCTATGTTGTTTGTTCTACTGATTAGTCCTTACAAACTGCATAGACCCTAATCTAATGGCACATTATGCGATGACAGATCTGGGTCTATGCAGTTTGCAGATGGTATCGACTTATACGCGAGTAACGACGGTAGCTTCCTAATGATTCATGCCAAGTATGAATAGAATCTATCAAAGGATATAGCAAATATATACAAATGAAAAACTTTAACCCAAACCTTAGCACACATTTTTATGATTGTGACCTTGACACCAAGGTAAAAGGGGCATGTGAGCATGTCATAGAATAAACTGTCTTAGCTTCATTATGACTGATGCCAATTACTATAAGAATCTATCACAGGGTTTAAAAAATATATGCAAATAAAAAACTTTAACCATAATCTAAACAAAATGGTAATGACAATAAAAGCACAAGATTATTTTAATAATATATCTAAATCTATCTGATGGAAATGTCAAGAGTCATCATCTACTTCAACCTCAAACCAGCCAATGAAATTCACTATTTGGAGTTCTCTAAACTATATCTCTACATATTGTCTGACCCCAAATTTACTAATATATGACCTTAACCTTCATTTTCTTTTGATGATTGTTAGTCATATCTGTGTTTATGGTAGTCCGACTGACAGTAATACCGGCGAATAATTTTTTGCATATTTGTTTCCATGTCTGCATTCTTCCAGATCCATACCATCAGCTGAGGTTGACAGAACAGGTCATTTATTAGACTGGTCAATTGTAAGCTGTGAGCCAGACCAGTTACATGTAAAGACGGTGACTTAATGTAGGAACCAGCAGTCTCACAATCTAAATGGTATTATGCTGTGAATGAAATTGCATGTGCTAACTGCTTTTAACATAAAATGTGATATATAATAATAATAATAATAATAATAATAATAATAATAATAATAATAATAATAATAATAAAAAATAATGAGGACTTAGTACAGCACTGAATCTTTAAAAGCTCTAAGCGCTTTACAATATTAGTTAACACAAAAGGACATATATATATAGACATGATTACAAAAACAAGCACCGTGAAATTACAAACAAAAGCATGCTGAAAATAATTAAGGGTAAGGAAACATTGTTAAGTCTTAAGTCTGTTCTTGCAGTCTAAATAAGCGAGTTTTTAGAGCACTCTTGAATGAGATCACAGTATCATTATGTCTAAGTTCAAGAGGCAATTTGTTCCAGGTAGCTGGGCCCTGTTATGCAAAAGAACGTTGTTCATAGGACTTGACTTTGACAGTTGGAATAATGAGAATATGAGTCTCAGAAGAATAGTGTAAGTATGAAGAAGGGGTGTACATGTGGGTGAGGTCAGATAGGTATTTTGGACTAGAGGCAGTCAATGAAATGTAGCATAGAGAACAGATTTTGTGTTTGATTCTGGAGTTAACAGGTAGCCATTGGAGGGTACAGAGCAGGGGGGAGGAGTGCTCAGTTCTTGGTACTCTAAGGATGATCTGAGCAGCTGTGTTTTGAACTTTCTGAAGTTTCTGTACTAGATATTGAGATGAACCAGATAGAAGAGAATTACAATAGTCAAGTCTAGAAAGTACTAAGGAACACAAGTGTTTTAGTGGCATCAACAGAAAGAAAATTGCGAATTGAGCTGATGCGTTTCAGCTCCAGGTATGCAGTCTTGCAAATGTTCATAACATGTTGGTGTAATGAGAGAGTACTGTCAAGAGTGACACCTAGGTTTCGTACTGATTGTGTGAATTTAATGTTGGTGTTGCTGATACTTATTGTTTGAGGTAAAGGATGTGAATGAGAAAGTCTTTGTGAGGTGATCAGAATGGCTTCAGTTTTAGCATCATTCATCTGCAGCTTGTTACATGTCATCCATGACTTCACATCGGAAATGCACTTCTCTAGGCCTTGGATGGTAGCATCAATTTCAGTTGGATGACTAGATTTGTATATTTGGGTGTCATCAGCATACAATTGGTGAGACACCGGATGATGATTTATGATACTTAAGAGGGGCTGAGTGTATAGACTTTTAATCAGAAAATGTTGATATCATTTTCTAGTTGCTGCATAATGATTCTTAAAGTTGCCAGAGGGTGATCAGTTGAAAAAAATATTTTGACTCACCACTGACAATATTTAGTTGCAAATATGACCATTTTAATTGCAACTTGGAGCACTGATTATGATAACCTACAAAGTGTATATTACACAAAAATGTGATAATCCTTCCTACTAAGCAACCATCTGCGTAAAGCACTCCGTTTTTCGGGTGTCCTATGTCCATGAATAGAAGACATGATTCTTGTGTCGAAGCTTTTATGAGGGTTGTGTGCCCAAAAAAGTTGAGAGTGATTCCTAACACATATGGAAAGACTCCTAATTATGAATATCATACGTCTCTGTGAGGTGAATATTAAGTCTCTTATCTTTGTGACTATCTAAGTGCTATAACTACCGTATATACTCATGTATTAGTCGGGTTCAACTTCAAACAACATAGACCCTGATCTGCCAGCGCATTATACGATGGCAAATCATGATCTATGTTGTTTGTTCTACTGATTAGTCCAAACAAACTGCATAAATCTAGATATGCCGGCACATTATGCGACAGGAGATCTAGGTCTATGCAGCTTGCAGTTGGATTCAACTTATAAGGGAGTATATACGGTAAATGGTGTAATCGCAATGTAGTCATCTTACTTTCTCTTAGGATTGTTCTCCACTTTCTCAATCTTTTTGATCCACACCTGCATCAGCTGGTCATAACGCTCAGTTAGGTATCTCTCCTGTAATCACATAAAACAAAATATTGTACAGTAAAACGTTTACAATATACTCTGTTCCCCAACCCCGACCCACCCCAAGTCATTTTGCTGTATCCATAATGTATTATAGCATTTTATACAAATTTATATACAGTTCTTCTTTGAGTCCCACTTCATGCTAAACTATAAAGTAGTTGTATCCATGATCATACTATACATGTTTTACTTCATTATGCAACACAAGGCTTCAAATTAGCGGTAAACCTCTAGCCCAGGGGTCTCCAAACTACGGCCAGCCCGCGGCTTCGATTTGTCCGGCCTGCAAAGTGTTGTACTTTTTAAAACGATTTTGCATATATTTAAATTTTTCACAGTCGCTTCGGCCCGCAAACCCCCTTCAAAAATCTAACATGGCCCATATCTTATAAAGTTTGGAGACTCCTGCTCTAGCCCTAGGCTACTAGATTTCATGTTGAACTAGTAGTTTTCATAATTTCATATAGTCCAATGGCTAGTAAGTTTCAGTTGTTGCCAGTCAGCTAGAGAAGAAGGACTATAGAAGAATCAGCAGGACTAGTAAATTTCTCAATTTAATAGTCCTTCCTGCTACAATGAAATTCATGTTAAATCCTAGGCCTGCAACATATGTATTGTAAGGCATTCTCTTACACGTGTAACGTGCAGTTACAATAGGAACCAGGCTTCACTCCACTAAGGGACAAAAAGTTTAAATACAACAATTAATTAAGTTTTGGTTTAAAAAGAAAAATAGAAATGTGTCCATATGAAATGGATGCCCCTGCCAATATGGTGCAACTGAAGAAAGCTTAGTTCAATAATGCAAAGGCAAAGCCTGAAGTCAAACAGGGACCATAACTCTGTCAAATTTTGTCACAAAATGTTGAAAGTTGAAGGTGACCTTGGTCTTCTCAATATAAAGTCCAAAACAGAATTTTTCTCCAATTCATCGAATTTTTCAAAAGTTACTGTGCATAAATAAAGTTTGTGACTGACATGATGTTATCGACAGATGCGGGTAATACAATATGCCACCTCAACTGAATATGGCAGGGCATAAAAAACATAGATTACAAAAATTGATGGCAAAACTTACTAAAACATTTGACATATACTACTCAGTGATACTGTGACCAGATCAGGAAGAAAATTATTATCCAAAACATCATTAATATAATCAAATGAAATAACCTACCTTGCAGTGATTTTTTTTACGTACATTAAAATTATGCAATTTTGTTCAAAATGGTGTTTTACATTTTGACTAGTTCTATTTTAGGGATTGTTGATCTAAAATGTTTATGTACGACAAATTCTGAAGGGATTTATTTCTTTGATCATTATGAGACCACCAAATCACCAAAATGTCTCCATTTTTAAAAATACCAAGAATGTAGTACTTTTACTTTCATGATCATTTTTTAAATCCTATTTGTAACAATTAGCTAACTAAAATAAAAGTCATATTTTTCACGCCTGGAAAAAACCTTTAAAAAGCATCAAGCTCACAACACATAAAAATGCACATCCTATAATCAGGAGGTTATTAAAATATTGTTTTTGGTTAATCTGTCTGAGCCTCCACTCTGACTTTGTTTCAGCTACTTCTGCCTCCTAGCCTTCTGCTTCATAGTTGTATCTGTTTTTTTGCCCAGAAAAGGTCACTTTACCATCTTTACCCATGTTTTCAGATGCCAACAAAATATTATTTTTTGATCTCTAAAAACTAATGGACAAAGAAAAAAATTTCTAACAAAAATAGTCTGAAAGCTTACAGATGGGTTGGGGGTGGGGGTGGGGGTGGGGTGGGGTGGGTCAATATCAACTGCTATTTCTGTTTTTGGAGTCAGTAAATTAATAATAGTGTTTTGCAATGAGGATACAATAAAATCAAAAATTTTTGTAGTCTATACTGATACTGTATATACTTGCTTATAAGTCAGATCCAACTGCAAATCATCTGTGTACAGATTAAACTGTTTAAGCTTGATCATTTTGACTGAACAGATACTGTCAAATTTCCTCAGTTATTGTCAAAAAATTGGGCTCAATGTGATGTGCACTCCCTTTTTCATAACAACTGAACAATTAGTCAATCAGCACTTGTGATGTAGCAGACTAATAACAAGAGCCCCTCGAAGGGACTGATACTCTACTGACCAAAAAGAATTCCCAGGATTTGAGGATACGGCCACCAATTATTCTTTTCAACTGCTGAGTGTTGAAACATCTCTGATATTTTTTTGGTACTAACAATATTTTCAAATCAGCTGCTGAGGTGGCCATATTGGATGTAAGATTGTCACCATTTTCATTCAGGACCAACCAGACATCATTAGAAGTCTTTTGATGAAAACCCCAGGTGAGTATGACCATCTATTCTGGAGGAGTAACAATAACAAGATTTTGGACTTTAGATTGGCACCATTTTCAATTAAAATCAATGAAAATCCCATGTCAATATGACCATCTGGTCAGGAGGGGTAGCAATAAGAAGATTTTCAAGATGGTAACTACGACAGCCATATTTGATGTCCGACTGGCACCATTTTCACTTAGGACCAACTAGACATCATAAGAAGTCTTGTGGAGAAAACCCCATGTCAACATGAATTTCCCTTCAGAAGGAGTAGTGATAAAAAAAAATTCAAGATGGAGAAATTAAATACATTAACTTGACCAATTAGAATGCGATCAAACATTCCAAATGTCTAGCGCATGCAAAGGTAATGATCCGTAATCTACTAAACCAATTTTTTTATCTGATTCACAATATTTATTACATAGTGAGGAAAATATAAGGTTGCAATGTTTACACATGCCTGTAAATGTTAACAAAAATTGTTAAACGTGTAAACAAACATACGTGTGACTGTCAGTGATGCAGGAACTACTTATTCCAATGAAATTTCCACAATGCTGCTTACGAAGACTGTTTAGAAAGATATTTCTGTTAATTCTTTTCTTAATGTATTTTATCACACTGAATGTGGTATCGCTAGGAAAAGCTGAAGTTGACGAGAATTGGTTGTAGCACACATTACACATCAGGCTGATTTACTAAAAAAGCTGATACAATTTTATTTAAACTATATTATTTACTTTGAAAAACATGTTTGTTAACAGAACATTTGATAAGTAAAAAAATATTTTTGTTACAAACTAAGAAATCATACGGTGACCAACAAACTTGAAAACACTGTTTCAAGTTTGGAGTCCACCATACAGTTTCTTAGTCGCTGCAGATCCTACAAAAGCATCCCTTGCACATGTGCACAAAGTATGTCTGGATGCACTTCCTGATTTTTTCATCATGTACATGTATGCAGCAGTAGGAAACAATATCATGATGATCCTAGTGATGTTTTCACTAAATTGTGAGATACATTCAACAAAGGCATATCTTACATACTGAATCCTGTCATAATATGCGGTAAAAGATATAACGAAACAATTGCAAGTTGAGCGAGGTACTGTATGCACATTATAATAGCAGTCGGCTGTTCAGTAAGCCAAACAGGTAAATATGGGGAAATGTTGAATTTAAATTAAACAGAATTGTTTCGGTTATTTTGTAAACCATGAACAAGTTTAGAATTTTTGGTAAATATAGTTGCCTTTATGAGATATATTAAATATATTCTTTTTATTACACATTTTATGATTTAGATGAGAGACTTAAAATCTAAAAGAGAAGCAACATGGCTTACACAGGACAAATTCAAATAATTGTATGTATGTATATATGTATGTATGTATTTATGTATGTATGGATGGGATTTAATGGCACAATCCTGGCTATACAGTACCAAGTAAGTTTATGCATCCACAAAATTGTGTATAAAACAAAGATAAAGGCAACAAGAGGACCAAGATGGCCTGATATCTTTCACCTGGCTTATATTACTAAACAATGGACCATTTCACTAAGCAGGCATATGTAGTAATGTAAGAACACATCCTAAGTTATCTATTTCCCAAACTTGATATAATTTTGATTCTTCCTATTTTACTATATCCTGATAAAAAGTCTTCCAAAAGATTAAAACATAATTAATATGCATTCACATGCTCATAATCAAAGTCATCCACAATTTGGATGATAATAAACTCAACAGATCAAAAATATGACTTCAAGAGTGGTGACGAGCTGAGTTAATCTGATGCAAGACCACCTCATTAATATGCAATGATCCAGCTTACTTTAGAAATTGCCCAAGATCTTGATTATATAAACCTATATCGGACACAAATCAGATTAGAATTATGACTCCAAGAGTGGTAATAAGCTCAGTCTCTCACATGTATGATCATCTCAAAAATATGCATGGATCTCGCTCATTATTGAAACAGTCCAAGATCTGATGATATAAGCATATATTCCAGGTTTGATAAAAATCATATGACACATTTGGCTTTAAGAGTTGTAACAAGCTTAGCCAATCTGATGCAAGATTACATCATTTATATGCATGGATCTTGTTCATTATTTAAACAGTCCAAGATCTGATGATATAAGCATATATTCCATGTTTGATAAAAATCGTATGACACATATGGCTGTAAGAGTGGTAACAAGCTCAGCCAATCTGATGCAAGATTACATCATTTATATGCATGAATCTTGCTCAATGTCAACCCCATCCAAGATCTTGATGATATAAGCCCATATTTCAAGTATGATCAAAACTGGACCAGAAATATGACTTCCCGAGTAGCAACAAGCCCAGCCAATCAGATGCAATATTAACTCATTAATATGTGTTCATCTTGTTCCGTATTGAATTTGTCCAAGATCATAATGATTAAAGCATATAATCCAAGTCTGATCAAATCAGATAAAAAATACAGCCTCCTGGGAATAAAGGGGGCCTTTCAGTGAAGATGACAAGGAAGCAGGTCCCTTTGCTCCATCCCTATAGGTGCAGCAGCTTTCAGCCAAATCCCACACCTCTTCAGACCAAAGGCACCCAAAATGACATCCATGTGTATATATGAAGTGCATGCCCAACAGGTGGGATGCGTGCCCTGAACAGCCTTTTATGGCCGCATTTACCCACACCTTGAGGCATATAAAAAAGGACATACAAGAAATAAACAATCAACCAAGACAAGAAATGTGTGGGTAATATATAGCGTAATATTGGCTGCTAAGAGAGGCATAAAAACAAAGATCGCTAGATAGGTACCAAAAAACATAAAATTTAACGAAAATGGACAAAGATAAATGAAAATTACACAAGGAATGGGGAGAAAAATTGAAAATTCACCACAAAAATGTATGTGACTTTAGATATGTCAAATGACTACCGAGATGACAAGGACATCAAGCACCCTAGAGACACTTGAGAACCACACTAAGTCCAAGGAAAAGAAGGACGATATTCCAAATGATGGAAATACTAAGGGATCAGACTGGGATCATGTTATTTTTGTACTAAACCTCCAATTAATTGGAACAGGTAATTGGATTAGGAACTAATGCCAGGAAAAGAGAAGCAAAGTAATAATAGCAGGTATGTATTACTGTTATTAAAATGTTGTTTTCCTCACAAATTATGTTTCTTACTTTATTATTCATCTTTGTTGACATTTTTCACCCATTTACAATTTAATCAACTGGCTTCTTGTCATCCACATTCAGTTTTTAACATCTAGAAGCTATATTCTGTGCACTTCTATCATATTAGGAACTTTTCGCTTAACATGTACATACATACATACATATTCTGTCAGTGGACACAGGCAAGGTATGCACTCTGGTTGAGATTCACCCTTCAGGAGATATGCACAAGTTTGTTGAATGAAATGGTACCTATGACCATACTCACTTTACAAAAAGAACCATGCTATAATGAAGGGTCTCATAACAAGAGAGTGCTGTATTTCCATAATTATTCAATAACTATAACAAAGTCACAGCAACATTAATTATTTTTACCTAACAGAATCAAAACAAACTTAGCAAAAATACAGTACCCCCCTCATGTCCATGGGAGCACCGGAGTAGATTGCCTTATAATGAAGTACATGATACATATAGAAATGGGGTCAATGACCATCCTTGCCTTATAACAGGAACCGTGTTAAAATGACAGTGATGGTGGGCTGTATTTCAGCAACTGTTCAAGAACTATAAAAGAATTCACATAAACATTAATGAATTGTGCATATTTAGTAGTACACTCACCCTAATTTTCCTGGCTTGGTGTCTTCGCTTGAAGTAAAGAATCAAGCTTTTCTTGAATGTCTGAAACCTGAAAAAAAAGGTCATGAATATGTAGTATAATTGTACCTAATATCTTGCTATTTACAGTCCTACACTTTGGCATTGTATTGAGTTTGGCAATAAATCAAGCCTGAAAGTTAAAATTATATAAAAATCTGCATTTGCATTTAATTTACAATTAACAATGTCTGTACTGGCAATAAGATGGGAAAATCATATGATTTTTTTTTCTTCAGGACATCTGGACTTGATAAACAATACCAAATGGTGGTGTGCAGGTTTGACAGCTTAACTGGAAATTTTGTATTAATGAGGATAATAGGACACAGAAATTTGATGGCAGCATGCAGGTTTGGTGAAAGATCAGGGGATGAACTATATCCAGGTAGTGCTGTATTTATGAAGAGATGAGTGCTAAATACAATGATTCTGCAGAATAGCAAGTCTTGCCAACAAACAAGCACCGTGATGTATATATATTATATGACTTTCAATAACTTCAACACTAAATGGTCAAACTGTAGGCAATAATGATCATGCTGACATCATAGCCACTAGAAAAATTATGCATCTCATACTGCTGGATTGAAATTCACCAAAATTGGTACATAGGTTGCCTATGTGGTGACCATCAGCAAGAGGGATGTGGTTTTTGGGCCACTTCCCTACAAGTGGGTCAAAGGTCAAATACACAAAAAATGCAATCACAATGACATTTGTCAAATTTTTTAAAACCAAACTCTGTATGTGTATTCACAGGAGGAGAATATATATTTAACAGATTTTGGGCTACAACCCCTAGGTCATGGTCTGGAGGGGAGAGGGAGCAAAGTGACAATTTGTCATAGTGAGCCTGAAAGTAGTTAATGCTGGTGAAACAGATATTAAACCTGTTGCCATAAGTGTATTATACCTGAATTACTCCAACCAAGTGGAAATTAAAAGAATGTGTCTAAAGATTACCAATATTCAAAGAAGAAAATCTTGTATTGACAATCATTAAGAATGTCACTGACATTTCTATCTCTGTAAGTAATGTACTGTATTGACAATCATTAAGAATGTCACTGACATTTCTATCTCTGTAAGTAATGTACTGTAAATGGACTGGAAGAGCCAGTAAAACAGAATACTGGACACAGTACTCTTATGTCCCATCATTTTATTTCCCTCTCTTTTCTTTTTTTAATGTTATATCTCCAGCACAACAGTGTTATATCCATTCTAATGCATCTTACACAATGTACAGAATGATCACCACAACATATCTGTACAATCTGACATAACAAATTGAAAGATGAAATATCGGTTTTCTATTATGTCTGAACATGCTTGTATAAAAAATACACAAAATATGAGCTATACTCACTTTTTCCTGTTTTCATGGTAGATGACTGTATCAGAAGGTTGATTGTACAAAGGCTGCAGGAAGATGGAAAAGAAAAAGACTGAGTATTAAAAGTACTGTATATACTCGTGTATAAGCAGGGTCCAAATGCAAACAACATAGACCCTTATCTGCCATCACATAATGCACCGGCAGATCAGAGTCTATGTTGTTTGTTCTACTGATTAGTCCTTACAAACTGCATAGACCCAGATCTGCCGGCGCATTATGTGACAGCAGATCTGGGTCTATGCAGTTTGCAGTTGGTATCGGTTTATGCGCGAGTATATACGGTATATATTACTCTGAAAAAACCTTTTATCCATATATATAGAACTTTACAATTTAAAGAAGAAGGTTGAGATTTCAAGCTCTTGCATCATTTTGGGAGTATTCAATTTTCCAATGATGTACAGTAACTCACTAGTAAAACTCTTTAACGTGCATAAATGTTCAGCAAAAACAGATGCATAGTTCCGAAATGCAAAAGAATGTATGTTTTGGCATTGATTCCTTTCTTGTGAGACCAGCTGCCTAACATGGTGACCATATTTTACAACAAAAATGTTTTCAAGTATGAGCGGTATATTTTTTCCACCCACACAACCATTTTGTTTACCAAATACAGAAATATTTCTCCGGTATATTGTCCTTGGGGTACAATATATTACTACCAGTATATCTCTTCTGAGGACTTGTCATGTTTGCATATTTTGTAGGACAGCCATTCCTAGATATCTGTGTCACAGATTATCCTTGCCATTGCATAAATACAAAATGGTTGTCTATAATACATCCTAGAAACAGTGCTAAAGAAGGAAATGTCAACCAAACACTTTATTATCAACAGGCCATTCCAAATAACCACTTAAATGATACAGATGTTTCACGCTTACTGTGTCCTTAAAATTTATTTTCTGTGGGGGTAAAACTAATTTTAATTACACAATACTTACCTGCTATTATTGCATTGCTGTATCTTTTTCTGGTGCTAGTCCCAAAGTCCAAAGAGATTATTCCCTCAAACAATTAGTAACTGGAGGTCTAGAATAAAAAAACATGATCCCAGTCTGAAACCTCAGTCCACTTCAGACAATCAGAATATCATCCTTCTTTGACTTATACCAAGACTGAAGGACATCAGAGCTGGAGGGACAAGGGAATTGGGCAATAATAGTGGATAAGTATTAAATAATAAAAATTAGTTTTACCCCTCAAAAACATTACATTACCTGCCATTACTGCATTGCTGAATTTGCGAACCCAGTGGAAGACTGATAGCCTAAGATAAACTGTCAAGTGAACTTACCATTGTTGTCAGTAGGATGTTCTACTGCATACTGGAGGATGGCTTGACAACTTGCTGGGCCAATTTAATTTGACCCAAGTAATAAGTACCCTCACTCTGGTGCACTGCTGATTGAAGGTAAAATGAGGAGGAAGTGGAGTGAGATTGCCAAAAGGTGGTTTTAAATGGCATCATTCAAAGTGGGATGATTCAGAAAGGCCCAAGATGTAGCCTTTACCTCATGGGCTTTGATTTTCATGCAAGAGAGAGACTGATAAGCTCTTTTAATAGTCCAAACAATCCACCTTGTAATGGTGGCTGCCTAAATATCAGAAGTACCTTTTAGAGCGAGAAAAAGATGATTCCAACCCTTTCTTATCTCATTTGATTTAGATAGATAGAACCGTAAGGCTCCAACTGGGCAAAGGAGTCTATCTTGGTTATTCCCAGCACAGATTTGACTGAGACTGGGAATTTCAAGAGGAACAGGAGCTATATTTTATAGTTACCATTAAAATGTAAACAACCCTTTTCCATTGACAAAGCATGAATTTCACTCCATCTACCCACTAATGCTAGGGAGAGGAGGAAGACTGTTTTAAGGGTAAGGTTCTTAAAAAAAGCTTCATTCAAAAGTTCATAAGGATTTTTAGATAATGATCAAAGAATACACAAGATGTTCCAAGTCACCATTAATGAGCAAGAGACTGGTATCTAGAGCTCAGAGTACCTGATCAGTTCTGAAACATGTGAGTCCAACCCTGTAGTGGAGCAAATGGACAACTTAAGAGTATTAGAGAGGGTTGCTAAATAGCCCCTAATGGTGGATACTGAGCAATCTTTTTGTCGAAGAGAAAAAGAATAAAATTTGCAACTGCAGTTAAAGGGGTACAGATATGATCAAAGCATTTCCTACTGCAGCAATTACTGAAAATTCTCCACTTGGCATCATAAACCTTGGAAGTTGATTACCTTCTAGCCTGAGTGATACATTTGGCAACTTTGCTCGAAAACTGGTCCTGGAATATGACCAAAGCATGAAGGTGGAGAACTGTAAGAATGCTGTGCATGAGGGACCCTCTGTGCTGCGATAGAAGATCCCTCCTCAACATTACATCCCTGGGATCATCGACCAACAGGTCAAGGAGATCACTGAACCATGATCTCTGCGACCACAGGTGAGCTATCAGGATGAGCTGTGACTTGGAAGTCCTGACTCTGTGAAGAACCTTGGAGATTATTCTGAAAGGTGGGAAGGCATCGGCATGCAGTCAATCCCACCCCTGACTAAAAGGTATCCACCATCCATGCCCTCTGGTCTGGTACTGACGAGACATAAAGTGGAAACTTATTGTTTAGTTTCATTGCAAACAAGTCTACCATTGGTCTTCTCCACAGATGAAAAAGTGTCCCTGCTACCGACTGGTGTAGAGACCACACCATGAGTATTGCTTGACCCTGTCTGGACAAGCTGTCCACCTGAATATTTATCTTACCTGGCTTGTGGTGGACTCTGAGAATGATCTCCTCTGAAGCTGTCCAACAGAAGAGGTTCCAGACTTCCAAGCAGAGAGAATGGGCATGAGTGCCCCCTTGATGCCTGAGGTACACTATGATCAACATGTTGTCTGTAGGGACCATGAGGCAGCAATGTCTTGTGTTGTCAACACACCCTTGAAGTGCTAGAAAAACAGCCTGCATTTCTAGATTGGTGATGTAATGGGAAGCATCTTCTCGAGATCACAGGCCCTGCAGGACTACTGACTCAGGCTCCTGGTGAGCCTTTCTCCTCCCCCTCCAACACTGCCTGAATCTGAGGTATTGGTGCAAAGGAAGTCAGGTTTCAAAGCGTGAATTAAAACTTATGTCAGAAACCTAACCTGATTTTTCCACCATCTCAGATGGTGATTAAACTTAGATCTTAAAGAGAACAAAGTGGACAGGGGGTCCTTGTGAGGTCTCCAGTATGCTTGTAGCAAGAAATGGAGGGGCCGCATACAAAGCCATCCTTGGGGAACTAAGTCTGCTGCTGCATTCAGAGTTCCCAGGAGAGACAGGTAGAGAAGTGCAGACAATGAAGTCTTCTTGTCCAGTCTTGCTAAGAGAGCATTTGTAAGATTCTGTCAGGAGGAACATAGATTGCTCCTTGACAGGTGAGAAAATTCATCCTCATGTAAACAAAATTCTGAGAAGTGATCAGATCTGACTTCTCCTGACTATTAGGCCTAGATGTGTCATGGTCTCCCAATAGAGAGACAGATCCCTCAGAAGGGCACATCTGAGGACATGATGCATGAACCAGTCATTGAATGACTCAAGGATGGGAACTCCTAAGGACCTTAAATGAGCTGCTACTACACCCATCACCCTGGTGAAGGCTCTAGGAGTGAAAGCTAGGCAGAAAGGATGAGCCTAATTGAAAGATCTCCTGTGCCAAACAAAACCACATCAATTTCATGTGGGCTGGGAAGACAGGGATGTGAAGATAGGCAACTTGAAGATCTATGGAGACCACCCAGTCATTTGGCCTTATGGCATGCCTGACTGAGGCAGTTGTCTCCATCTTGATTCACTCTTCCAGAAGGAATTTGTTCAAAGGGGAAAGACTGATGGTGAGTTGAAGCTCTCCCACTTTCTTTGAAAATAAGATAATCCATAAATAAAAGCCTATATTTCATACATTATTCACCAGCCAGTGATGCTGCCAGAATTTATCTATAGAGGGGAAGCTCTCCACTCAGCTTCTAAACCTCTGTGTGTGTGTGTGTGTGTGTGTGTAGGGGGAGGGGGGTTGAAGTCAGGACAATTACATGGTGGAATAAATCTTACCCATAACACATGCACACATCTTTCTAATGTTCCTTCCATGTATCCAGTGCTCTGCTGAAATTGAAATCTTCATATGAACCAGCCTGTAGCTGTAATAGCATTATTTTGTTGACATTTTCAGAAGTAAATCTTTTCTGATTGCAGTGTGAAAGCAAGTCTGTGCAAAAAAAACCTTCTCACAATCTGCACTTCATAGAGGCATGTGCATGGCTAGCTTTTCTAGCTTTAACATGATGACCTCTGAAATTTTGACTACAATTTTTTTGTTCTTTGTGGGTTTCATCACATGTAGTACTAACCAACAACAATCCTGAGAAACTTCAATTGTGTCAGTTTGATCAGATGTCCCCAGAGATGTGTCCAAAGTATTTAAAGTCTCCAAGTTATCAATGACACGTTCAGTATCCTGATCTGGGTCAAAAGGCCCTGCAGAGCCTGAGAGGGAACTTTAAAACTATCAATTTTCAACGTATGACAGACCATTGTTTTGAGCACACCTGAATAGATTTCCGGTCATGCACAGTCAGGCAGTGTGAAAAATGCATGGAAAAGGACAACAGACACACAGAAGAACATCTTGGGGATAAAGAATAAAGCAGACAACCTTATACAGAAAACATGACCAGGCTTCATGTAGATTATTTGTGCATCATATATTTTTATTTGCAGAAGCTCTGGTTTCACTGCATGAGTTATCGTGCATAACTAAATTCAAATTGCATTACAGACTGTAAATTTTGCATGATGAGTGCACTCATGTGGCCTGGCAGCCTCTCTACTGAACCCTTCCTTAAAAAGGGTGTACGCTTCATCCCACAGAGATACCAGTTGGGACTGGTGGAACAAAATGGGGGTCCTTGTAAGAGGTGGAGGGTCCCAGAAGCGAAGCTAGTAACTATCCCTTATTGTGGAAAGGACCCACACATTGTCCGAGAGGTCTGACCAAGCCTCTGTATAAAGGCTTAATCCGTCACCTACTGGGATGTTCGGAAGTGAGAGACTAGACAGGAGAAGATGTTACTCCCTAGGGCTGACTCGCTCCCTCATTAGGGAAGGGAGAGTGGTCCAATGACTTCCTCCTTGATCTCTCTGGTTGCCTCAATATGAGAAATATAGAAGGAAAGGCATTTTAAACTGGGACTGATTTTGGTTTTGATTGTTTCCCTGTTTAAAACATTTAGGAAGAGGAGCTGGTGATCTTTCTGGATGGGGGCAGCCAGGCTCAGTACCACAACTAGGAGCTGGTGTTGCTAATCCCTCAAATCTTGAGGCCACTGTAGGGATTAGCTCTTCAAATGCCTCCGTATCAAGAAGGACAGTCTGCAAAAGGCTTTTGCTGAATTTCAACAAAACTTTTTATGTCTCTAAGGCAGCATCCCTTAAAAGGTCAAGGAGCCCTGTAGAGAGCATTAGAAAGTGCATACCTCAATGTCTTGGCCATGGCCTCTAACAATCTCTGCAATGCAGCTGGAGGAAATGATTCGGCAGCTGAAAAAAGATTGGCATAAGAGGCTAAGTAGTGTCTGCACCTTCAGTTCCAAGCTTGGAGAGCCTTGATGGAGAAACAGGCCCAGGTGTCTGCCAAAATCCCAAGTTCAATGTGGGGGGTTTATGGAACCAAGCGGACGAATGGACCCTCTAGTTGGAGGCCAAAATCAGGGGCCAGAGCATCTGGACCCTCTTGGCTGTTACACAATTTCTGAGTCAGCTCCTTCACCATTGCTGAGTGAGGGAGTAACAGCAGGTCCATCTTAGTCTGTGCCCCAGAAAAACTCTTGAAATTGGAGAGGATCCTAGCCTCCAATGATTCTGAGGTTTTGGGACAAAGAAGTAGGTGATAAACCTCATCTACCACCTTATCGAAAATTGAGATCTCTTCCTCTTCTGTCACCTAACCAGTAGGGTGGAACAAAGAAGGCAAACCCAAAAGACAAGAAGGACCCGGTCTGATGGGTTCTACTGGGAACTCATTTGCATCCACAAAAATCAACAGTTTGTCATCCTGTCTTCACTCTTGGGATGAGGCAGTACTATTTTGTCTCATTTCCCTTTTGAGAGAAGGTGACTTTCTGCCTCAGGGGGTTTGTTGTCCCATCTCTGCTCATGGGGAGAGACGGGACAAGCCCATTGATCCTCTATCCCTTGTGAAAGGGACAGGCAATTCCTTCTCAGTGCAGAAGGCAGTGAGTGGTGGTCTCCTCTCCTTCCCTCGATAACATGGCCAGAGGAGGTGGGGAAGATCAAGGGCATGCCTGGTCTGCCGATCCATGGAACAATTGCAAAATTATCCATGTTGGCATGGTCAGAAAAGGAGACATGACTGACTCACCACTGGGTAGTAGAAGTCACTGTTTTCTGTATGGATTCTACAGTAAGATTGAGAAGGGAGGGGTATCGGCCCAATCCTTTCCCCCAGAAAACCTGTAACCCGTTCCCCTTTGGGACAGAATGGAAACATAGAGAAAGAGAGGTTATTGAACTGATCCCTTCATCTTTACTGGTGCTCAAAACTAGTTACTCGGTCCGAAAACTGCTGTCTGATGCCTGTCTTGGATTTGATTGCAATTTATTATTTAAAAAGTGCTTTTTAATTACCTACCAAATGTAGACTGGTTGTTGAATTTTTATGACTAAAAAATCAAGAATCAGAACAGAACGAGGTTGGAAATCAATCCAATTATGTCTGGTGCTCATCTCAAAATGCATCATGGTCATTAGGTCATTAATCAAAATATCTTGTACATATGTCATCGCCATAATACTTTAATGGCATTTCATTCTGGAACAAGCAATGCTTCTTAAGGCTGTAGGAAAAGAAATGAAAATTTATCACAGGAGAAGGGCTCACATATAGTATAAATGTTCAAATTGCTCCCTATATTGTACGTTAGACAAAAAATTTCGCAGATGAATCTAACTTTCAATCTACTCCCATGGCGGCGCTTTCATATCCAAGGAACAATTTCACTTAGTACAGCAGAACTATTTCATGTTGCATATATATATCCTTTGAATTGGTGATGAATGTTGTCCAGAAAAGATTTCCAGCTTGAGAAGATGCCACAATATGGTGGGAAAAATTCCCATTTAGAAAACTGCATAGCAGCATATCAGTCTAAGCAACATTTGACAGTTTTTTGTCTTAAAGTATAAAATGTTCACTTGTAAAAAAAAAACCAAAAAAAAAACAAGAAGCTGGTCTTGGCCTGCATGTTGCATCCACCCCTGAGCTTCGATTATGAGTGCATTTATTTAGTTAGATAAAGATAAGTGCGTACTTAAGTAAAAAAGCTTAAGACTGAGACTAATCAAGTATGTGAATCGATGTATGGATGAACATGAATACCAATCGCTACATGAGCTTCTGTCAAGTTGAACTTGACAAAAATTACACAATCTTACTTTTCAGCAACAGTCAGACTTAATGTACCAAACTTAGTCATTATCTCATACTTTTAATCACAACAGAGTATGATCAAAGCATAAGATGCTCTCAAGCTTACCAGTTATAAGCATAAGATGATCTGAAATTTACCAGTTCTAAGCATAAAATGATCTCAAACTTACCAGTTATAAGCATAAGATGATCTGAAATTTACCAGTTCTAAGCATAAGATGATCTCAAACTTACCAGTTCTAAGCATAAGATGATCTCAAACTTACCAGTTCTAAGCATAAGATGATCTGAAACTTACCAGTTCTAAGCATAAGATGATCTCAAACTTACCAGTTCAAAGCATAAGATGATCTCAAGCTTACCTGTTATAAGCATAAGATGATCTGAAATTTACCAGTTCTAAGCATAAAATGATCTCAAACTTACCAGTTATAAGCATAAGATGATCTGAAATTTACCAGTTCTAAGCATAAGATGATCTCAAACTTACCAGTTCTAAGCATAAGATGATCTCAAACTTACCAGTTCTAAGCATAAGATGATCTCAACCTTACCAGTTCTAAGCATAAGATGATCTCAACCTTACCAGTTCTAAGCATAAGATGATCTGAAACTTGCCAGTTCTAAGCATAAGATGATCTCAAACTTACCAGTTCTAAGCATAAGATGATCTCAAACTTACCAGTTCTAAGCATAAGATGATCTCAAACTTACCAGTTCTATTTTAGGTCCAAGCTTGGCAAAGATACTGTGAGCCTCTTCTGCTTTCTTCTGCAAAACATGTACAGAGTATTGTGTAAGTATTTATCATATGTACTCATGTATAAGCCAGGTCCAAATGCAAACAAAATAGACCCTGATCTGCTGTTGCATAATGCGCCAGCAGATCAGGGTCTATGTTGATTGTTCTGCTGATTAGTCCTTACTAACTGCATAGACCCTGATCTGCTAGTGCATTATGCAATGGCAGATCAGGGTCTATGTTGTTTGCATTTGGACCCAGTTTATACGTGAGTATATATGGTAAATATATGATGGTACCCCTTTAAATGTTTTTAATAGGATTTTAAAACAATTATGATGGTCAAGGCAGAACATGCAATATCTGTTAAACATTGGATAAAGCTCACGCAATTTTTTGTTTCTCCACCCATCAGGGTGGGGGTGGAGAGAGTGTGGAAAGGACTAAGAAAAAGTCCCTCCACCATCTCCCCACATGTCCTGATGGAGTTGCTGCGGCTTCTCACAGAGAATAGCTCTGCACACCATGCTACCTCGCAAAATTGCATCCAACCACTACTGCAGAGTGGATCTGGTGTTGATAAAGTGGGCGTAATTTACCTTTTATGACCCCAGCAAGCATGTGCTAAAGAGTTTCACTGAGAGAGAGAGAGAGAGAGAGAGAGAGAGAGAGAGAGAGAGAGAGAGAGAGAGGCATTGTGCTCACATCGACTAAAGACATTTTCACATACATGCATTCCCCCCCAAAAAAATTTTTTTTTTTATATAAACAATGCTATATATTTGATGAGGAAGTTTCATATGCAGCTATTTAAAAAAAAAAGCATGATCAAATTGGTAAACCATGGTCCTCTTCACAAGCATGTCTGTCTAAGGCAAATGTGTGAACATTAAATACCCAGTGTCCATGAAGACATTCTTAGCTACATGTATATTAATATATTTAAATGAACATTTCTTTTTTTTTTTTTTTTTAGAAAGCTCAATTTATGACGAGAGAGACAGTAGGTTGTGAGCACTTGCTGAAAAATGTGCTGCAGGACACCAATTTACATCTAGCAAAGTGAATGTCATTATTTTAAATTAACAATAATTTGGAAAAGATGTAAAATTAAACAGCGAGAATAATAGATAAGGAAAAAACTAATAGCGAATGAAAGGATTCAAGTCAGGGGCTAAAGAATTCAGTGCATGTTGTCTCAATATAACGAAAAAAGAATATCAACAAGAGTCCCCCAAAGGGACTGATGCTCTACTGCAGTGGTTCCAAAACCCCGTGTCGTGACCCAAATGACGGTCGCTAGGACCTTCGCGACCCTATACTGGTACTGCATTTTGGGTCGTAAAAGATGATTATTTAGGGTTGCGATCAAAAAAGTTTGGGAACCACTGCTCTACTGGCTGAAAAGAATTTCCAGAAATTCAAGATACGACCATTTCTTCCTTTTAACTGTGGAGTGGTGAAACCATCTTGGATATTCTACAGCAATAACAAGATTTTCAAATTAGCTGCAGTGGTGGACATATTGGATGTCAACTTGGCACCATTTTCATTTAGGACCAATATGTCATAAGAAGTCTTCTGGTGCAAACCCCATGTTGATATGACTTTCTGTTTTAAAGGAGCAACGATAATAAGATTTTCCAGATGGATGCCATAGTGGCATATTCAATATCCGATTGGCACCATTTATATTTAGCACCAATGAGACATCATAAGAAGTCTTTTGGTAAAAGCACAATGTTGATATGACCAACCATCTAAGAGAAGTAGTGATAACAAGAATTTCACAATGGCCATTGAGGAAGTCGTATTAGAAGTTGGATCAGTACCATTTATTTCATTTATGACCAATTAGACATCATAAGAAGTCTTTCAGTGAAAACCCCATGCTAACATGACCATTCATTCAGGAGATATAGTAATAACAAGATTTTCAAGATGGCCACTGTGGCAGGCATATGTATCTATGTATGTATGTGTGTGTGTGTGTGTGTGTGTGTGTGTGTGTGTGTATGTATGTATGTATGTATGTATGTATGTATGTATGTATGTATGTATGTATGTAATGTTTTACGGCACCTTAGCACAAAAGTGGCTATGTAGTTCCAACTAAAGGTAAAGTTTGAAAAATGTAAAAATGAACTGTACAAAAATTTAGAATCACTCTTCTGAATAAAATGTAAACATTAAGTACAAGATAAATATAAACTGTAACAATTTTAAAATTATGTAACATGTATATAACAAAACAGATAAAGGTAGCATATATAAAATCCTTAGAACATAATCAATATTTTTTGTACAAACCACATTCCCTTAAAAACTCCAAAATTTTCTCGCATGGTATGTCCTCGTGCAGCTTCTTCAAGCAGTTTACATCAAAATACTTCTGTCTCACAAGATGGAAACTGACACACTCGACAAGAATGTACTCCACTATCAGAGGACACTGGAAGGGTACCCACTCAGATCGAGGTTCACCCTTCAGGAGGTATGCATGAATCAGGTATGTGTGTTCAATACGCAATCGGCACAATACCACCTCATCTTTCCAATTGGTTCTATATGAGGGATACCACTCACCTATAGTGAGTTTGATGTTCTTAAGTTTGTGGAGTTTTCATTCCACATATTTTGCCAAGGATGACAAACATGCTGATTTATACAATATTTGAAGTCAGTATATGGAATCTTCCATTTGGAAACAGATGACTGCAGGGCAGTTGTGGCTGCTTTATCTGTCCTGTCATTACCCTTAATACCAATGTGACTAGGCAGCCAACAGTACAGAATACTTTTCCCAGATTGTATGAAAGCATCATGTTTCTGTAATATCTGGGATATTAACAGGTTTTCAGATTTAAGATTTTGCAAGGCTTTCAATGTTCAAAGGGAATCCGAAAAGATGATGAAATTTGCTTTTTGAGAGGTTTCAATGTTGTTCAAAGCTTTGAGTATGGCTGTAATTTCTGCAGTAAAAATTGAGGCTTTTATCTAGTAACCATCTCGAGATGGTGTCATGAGGTGTTGCAGTGACAACTCCAACTTTGCCTTCATCTTTTGAACCGTCTGTATACTGCGATGTATGGCCATGATATGAGGCTACGAATTTATTGAATTTACTCTGAAAAAGGAGAGGATTTGCTGAAGGCTTTTTGAATTCACAAAGGTAAAATGTTATTTCAGGAGATTTTGATAACCACTGTGGTGATTTGGGAATACAGAATTTTGCAACATTTCCAACATTGATTTTTGCTGTTTCTAAGTGAGGATGAATTTGCATGCCAAAAGATGGAATAAAGTGTCATTTCTGAATGTATAAGGTTTGGTATTTGGACCTAAACTCTACATCATATGTGGGGCTAGATGGATTAGAAGATAGTTTGGTAGCATACTGAAGAGCCAATTTCATTTGTCTGAGATAAAGTGATGGTTCATTTACTTAAACATATAGGCTTTCTGAAAGGGAAGTTCTAAATACACCCAGACTGAGTCTAAATCCCTGACTCTGTATCAGATCAAGCATCTGCAGGCAAGATTTACAAGCTGATCTGTACACAACTCAACCATAATTAAGTTTTGATGTTCCTAATGGCCTGTATAACCAAAGCAAGATCTTCCAATCAGCTCCTCAATCTGTGTTTGCCATGACTTGTATTAAATCCAGGGCTTTTTGACATTTGTCCCTGAGGTATCTAACATGTGGAAGAAAAAGTTAGGAATAAGACAATCGTTAAGATCAAGCTTTGGCTCATCATGAATATGATGTAATTGGCAGAAATGCATACAATTAGTTTTTATTTTAAAAATCTGAACCCATTTTATTCTGCCCATTCCTGAACTTTGTTTATGCTCATCTGCAGTTGACATTCTAACGTATACATACTCTTTGATCTATAGCAAGATGGTCTGTTGTGCTTCTCTGGCATATGAAATGCCACTGAACTTCATATAGTAGGTTGTTGGATTCAAGATACCAGAGATGTCTATCATTTATCATCCATTCCATGACTTTGCAAATACAGCTTGTTAATGCTATGGGATGATAGTTGGAAGGGTCAGTTTGGTCCTTTCCAGGTTTGGGTACTGGTATCACTGTTGCTTCTCGCCAAGACTGCTGGAAGTCGCCACTTTCCAATATTTTAACTGAAAATGTTTATCAGTGTATTTAGAGCTGTGTCAAGTGTATGTTTCACAAGTTGATAGTGGATATCATCTGGTCCAGCTGAAGCGTTATGGGCTCGATCAAGAGTCTTGTAACTCTTGGAGAGTGAAAGGTTTATTGTAATCTTCAGAATGAACTAATTTGAAATGAAGAGGAACCTTTTCTTTCAAGTTTTTGACATGGTGGTTTTCTGAATAATTCTCTTGTGAGGAGTTCTTTGAGAATGTTTCAGCCAATGTATTTGAGGTTTCAGATACTGCTGTGACCATTTTATCAGATTTCTTCAATGTTTGGTACAGAAGCTTTTATTTTTGCCAATGATTTTTCATACCATATTCCATACTGATTTAACAGAGAAGCGCAAGTTCAACCTAGAGACATAGAATCTCCATATTTTCCTCTTGCTATCTCTAATGATAGCTTTAGCTCAGTATATACAGTAATTATTCATATTTTGATATGTAATATTGACATTGAAATGTTTAAGGATCTTTATCCATTCCCTGATGGCATCTTTGTATGCATCATCAAACCATGATTTGTTGACATGTATAGGAATCACCGAAGTTTTTGGTATTGTATCCCCAACAGCATCCTGGAGTATCTTTGTAAATAGGAGTCATGGATCCACTACATTGTCAAAATGATCGGATGTTAGTTTTGACTCACAGATGGATTTAAACATTTCCCAACCTGTCTCATTCAACCTCCATCTCTGCTTGAGCCTTGAGGTTTGGGAATATCACTTCTTAAATATGCTGGAAAGTGATCACTACCAGATAGATCATCACCAACTTTCCAAGAGAAGTCAAGTAAAAGAGATGGACTGCATCATTTGTGTGAGGTTTCTTCTCCAATTTTAGCCATGCCTGTGTAGGATTTGCTGGCGGTGTTAAGTGCAGTTGTGGCTTCCATAAATTTTCTGGCCTCGTGGAAACTCATGTGTTTCTCTTGTTTCATGCATTGGATCTCCTTTTCCTGTTTCCACTTAGGGTAGTCTCTTAAGTACGAGAGAAATGGTATGCTTGGCAATGTGCACAAGAGATTTCTCAGCACAGTATGATCCATTGTGACCCTCCTGACTGGTTTCTTACAACCATCTTTGTGGTGGCCATATTTCTGGCAGTTAAAGCACCACAAAGGATTAGAAATGAAAGGGTCAACTGTGATGTTCAAGAACCTGGCTTTTATCGATGAAGGTAAAGTGGTGCAGTCAAACGTTAGAATAAGTGCTTGTGGGAATCAACTTACCATTACAGCTAATGTTGATTCTTTTCACATGTGATGCATTCCGATATGAGATTTTCGAGCATCTCAGTCTCACTGCAACCATCTAAATCTCTCGATCATATGACTGATCTGGAGGAGTTGAGAGATTTGTGTGGAAATACCTTAATGGGTATCTCCACAAATCATTTAGAGCAAGGCTGAGTGTCAGAGTGAGCTCCTTAGCTATGCTCAACAAGTAATTGGCCCAAAGCTAAGTTTTTTCACTCTCTGACTCTCCACCTAAGCCCAGAAGTGCTTTAGCTATCACGAAAGGTGACAGTTTGGTTAGCCATGATTCTCATCATTGGATTTAATGATGAGAAATTGTGGTCAATTTCTCTGACTTGGAAGAGTTATCTCCTCAAAATCACTAGCTGAATTATTCCTGGTCCTTTTGAGACCAGGTCTCACACCACTGGTTACAGTTTTGTTGTTTTTTCCTATAATGGCATACAAAAATAGTGATCACCTGTGTTCCCATCCTGCCTGAGAGCTCAACAAGGGGAGAGAGATTTATGCTAATTTATTGCATATTGCATGTCAGGGATTCACAGGGTGACATACTGAAGTATGAACTTTACTCAATTGACCCTTGCCACTGCCCTCAGAAGCTATATTCTTTGTAAGGTTTGGTGAACAATACTTTGTTCATTATTCACAAAGGTCACTTTGAAACTGTATGCAAAAGAGTTAAATTGAATATCTTTAATATATCCCCTGAAGCTTGCCATGACTAGCCCATAGATCAGACCAGGCCCTTCTGACCACACCTAGCTGAAGTTGAGGCCAAAGTAGCGTGTTGCACTGGGGTAGCAACCTTCAGCCTCTCCTCTACTCAACTATCAGGATCCTCTCCTCCAACAACATGGGATGCAACCCATGGCAAACGAATTTCCACCACTCAGTCACTCTTATGACATGCAGCAAGGACGCATCAGGCCTATTCTACAACCCCAAACCTGCAGGGGTGGATGGGTACTGAATATACAAGACTCTTTTGAAATGATTTATTTTATTGTCAAATATATAATCTACATAAAGACGATTGATTCTTCAAATGGTATCAGACTGTAAATCAATATGACATCTGTCTTTCCATGAGTGGTCTTCATGCATTGGCTATTCAAATGTTAATCATTAATGTTGATCAACCCCACTGTGGTGGAGATGCATAAAATATGCCTGCCAAGTCGCGGTGGTGATTTGTGGGTATTTACCCCTCCACTGTGGCAGCTTCAACACAGAGCGAGTGTGGAGGGGATTAACTCCCCCACCATGATGCATGGAGAAACAAAAAATGGTGCGAGCTGTGCTGTAAGTCTAATTGACTACTTTTTGTTTTGTGATTGATTAGGTTCAAAACATGGGCAGAAAAGGATATTGAGAGCATAGGAATGATCAACAGCTGATCATGATTAATTCCATCAAATATTATTACTAAAAGAGAAATGTGTTCCTAGAACACAACTGCCTCGCCATGTCCTCATTTGCAATATATTAATTCCCTGCCAAACTGAAGTCCAGAAAGCACAAAAAATGGGTCACAGTGACCAACTTTTGATATGGATGTGTTCTCCTCACTAAGACCAATCCACACATGAAGTTGCTTGACCATGTAGCCAACAGTGCATGGGAAAATGACTTAAACACCAAACTTAACCAATGTCATGAAAGGATCAAATATGCCATACTGATGTACTTTTTGTGGAAGGGCATTGCACATCAAGAGGCATCCACAAAGTTGTATAAGACTTAAGTCAAAAGAGCATGTGAAACTGACCTAACTACAAAACAAAATCCAAGTGTGATGGACACATGGACAGAAAGATGGGCAAACAAGGGTAATGCTATATGCCCCTTCCACATTCATGACAGGTCATAAAAAAAGATGCAAAATATACGGGAAGTATAAGCAGCTCTTTTTCTGTATTGAAAATGTAAAAAAACATCAATCATCCACACTATATAGGAGACAAAGAAATTGTCTGTATGGCTGGTTATCCAGATTTATTATAACAGTACTGAGGCCTTATTTAAATACAGTATCCAATCAGTGGTGAAGAGTACAGTCTAAAGTTACCTCTAACCTGTTTATATTTACTTTTTTCCCAGTGTATGTTATTTGATAATTATATCAGTTTAGTAATTAAACAAATGAAATGTGGAAAGCTTATATAAAAGGTTGGATTCCAGACATTTCCAGAAGATAATCAAACAATGTGATGGTAAAAAATACTAATGATCTTCATTAATCAACACTTCTGATGTTCCATTCTCAAATTTAATGCAGCATTTGGTAGCCACTATTTTTGTTCCAGATTTTGCTCACAATACCATCTTCATTACAAAAGATGTCAGATAGGAGCTGATGATCAAGATGAGTTGTATTGGCATCCCAGTGATATAGGCAATCAGAATGCAAGTATTGCACAAGGATGTCATATCCGAGCTGATGATCTAGATGAGTTGTATTGGCATCACAGTGAAACAGGCTGTCAGACTCCAAGTTTACCATTGGGGCTTCCAGTGAAACAGGCTGTCAGACTCCAAGTTTACCATTGGGGCTCACAGTGAAACAGGTAATCATACTACAATACCTTTCTAGCCTTCCATGTAAAGTCCAACCTGTTTTAGAGGCCACCATTAGTAAGCAATTTTCTGTCTTAAACATTCACATTTGAGATTTTCCTAAAATGTCATTATATAAGAAATAAATCTCTATTAAACTTACAGTCACCTTTCTTAAGGTCAATTTTGCCACTTCCTGGAAGCAGTTGCTTATAACAGGTTTGACTGTATATGATAATTATGTGGTAGTGCTCACCCTATTTTCAGCATAGATGATCTGGGCGATGCTCTGGAGGTGTTTGGTCTCAGGTACTGGCAGGTCGGGGATAACGGGCTTCTCCTCGGGGGGCCTGGCAGCTGCCTCCTCCAACTGTTGCTGATATTAAACAACATTGAACTTTATATCATTAGAAAGAAGTTCAACCTAGAAGAGATTTATTTTGGAAAGTAAAAACATGTCCCCTCCCACACTCCCCACTATTAATTTTTTTTCACTTTAACACAACATGTTGCCCTGTCCTATGACCCAGTGAAAGTACCTGGTGCAACAGCTTTGAGATATCTTGCTTACAAAGTAAGTGTGATGGACAGATGGATGGACATCACATAACCAATATGTCTCTGTCCTGTGGGAAGGAGGGGTGAGACATAACTACAGCAGAACCTCAGTAGCTTGAACCTCATGAGACCAAGTGAATCAATTCATGAGATATGTAGTTCAAGTCAAAACGATTTCATACACAAATGCAAGTCACCCAGAGCGCAGAGATCCATATTGCCCAGAGCTGCAAAGGTGCAAATCACCTAAAGTCGCAGAAGTGCAAACCAAAGAGAGTCACAGAGGTGCAAATCAAAGCTGCAGAGGTACAAATCACCTAGATCTGTCATGGTGCAACTCACCCAGTGCTGCAGATGCCCAAATCACATAAAAGCCACAGAGGTGCAAACAAAACTACCAGAGGTGTAAATCAAACAGAGCCACAGAGGTGCTAATTACCCAGAGCCAAAGATATGCAAATTACTTGGAGCTGCAGAGTTACAAACCATCCAAAGCCAAAGAAATGCAAACCACCCAAGCTGGAGCGATGCAAATTGTGAAGAGCCACAGCGATGCAAATAACCCTGAGCTACAAAGGTGCAAATCACCCAAAATTGCTGAGATGCAAATCATCCAGAGCTGCAGAGGTGTAAATCAACCAAAGCCACAGTGATGCAAACCACCCTGAGCTGCCGAGGTACAAATCACCCACAGATGCCAAGGTCCAAAATTGCTGAGATGCTATTCACCCAGAGCTGCAGAGGTGTAAATCAACCAAAGCCACAGTGATGCAAACCACCCTGAGCTGCCGAGGTACAAATCACCCACAGCTGCCAAGGTCCAAAATTGCTGAGATGCTATTCACCCAGAGCTGCAGAGGTGTAAATCAACCAAAGCCACAGTGATGCAAACCACCTTGAGCTGCAGAGGTACAACTCACGTAAAGCTGCCAAAGTCCAAATCACCCTGAACCACACAGGTCTAAATCACCATAGCCACAAAGGTCCAAATCACCCTGAACCACAGGTGTGCAAATCACTCAAGCTGCTGAGGTGCAAATCAAGCATGCATTATCAAGATATCTGTAACTTAATTTCATCCTGCTTATGAAGCAATGCCTATCCAAAAATCAGTTGCAAAGTAGTCTGTCCCATCTCTCTTTCCATCCACCCGATCATTTCAACCCTGCACCTTAACACCTGCTTTCCCCCATATCCTATGTAATAGTGTAGGAATGGTTTTATGATGTAAGACATACTCACAAACCCCATTACCCATGAACTAGAAGAATCACAAACTTAAGTCTTTTTTCTCATGAAAGCATAAGACCAGAGCAACAGAACAAAACTTGCATTACATACATTTTATGCAACAACTGGTGATGTCAAGGGCTTGCATTTTTCTGAAAATGGCACATACCTGCTTTTTCTTCAGCTTCAAAATCTGCTGTTCCACAATTCCAATCTCACGATCCACGCGACTAATACCCTGCAGCAATTCATCCTTGACCTTTGATGCTTTGTTAGTTTCCTCAGGGGGCAGTGTTGGTGATATGGCCTCCACTTGTGGGTTGTAAGCAGGTTCCTATACAAAGTATAGATAGAAGTACAGATAGTGTTACACTGCAGCAATAATAAATACATGTGTTTGACAAACATGTTTGACTCTTACATTAATAGCTTTCAATCTTGTTCAAATAGTTGTAGAGGTTAATATGTAGTCAATATTATACAACTCAACACTGAATTTTTAAAACTTCTGAGCAATCGCCCCAGTATCATGCTGATAAAATTTGATTCTAGGTTCTACTTGCATCTTGTGGCAAGTTTAGCCATTAATAAAATATAGCCTCCACACTGAAAACTGACTAATATTCTTTAAACCATCTTTTTATTACTTTCTTACATCATTTCATTTAAGACAAAATACATTTTTTAAGGAATGCTTTAATGAAAACATTATTGCTATAGAGCCAACCATTCAAGAGGTGGAGCAATAATACAACATGTAATGCAAAAGTCCATGTTGCATTGTATATATATATATATATATATATATATATATATATATATATATATATATATATATATATATATCTATATATATATATTATTGAGACATGTATAGAATTTCTACACCAGAAAACATAATATTCTGTATTTCAACTAAATAGACTGCTTTAAAGTACCATATTATTACTGTCATTGTTGGCCACCATTAGACACTGCTGTTGATGACACAAAGTTCGTCTGAGTTTACAATGGGCTACATGTACTATGTAGTTAAAACTGATGATTACTGTATTTCTATGCCAAACATGTAGTTAATACTCATTATTACAGTACTTCTATTCCAAACATAAGAAACAATTTACTTACCATATATACTTGCGTACAAGCCGATACCAACTGCTAACAGCACAGACCCAGATCTGCCATCGCATAATGTGCCGGCAGATCTGGGTCTATGAAGTTTGTAACGACTAATCAGTAGAACAAACAACACAGACCCTGATCTCCCGACGCATTATGTGACGGCAGATCAGGGTCTATGTTGTTTGCATTTGGACCCAGCTTATACGCGAGTATATACTGTACTAGTCAGGCATTCCTGATGATGAAGCGAAGTAGGAGCCGATGCTTTTAATTTCTGTCCATAATAAAGCATGATTTTTATCTGTTTTCAACTGCTAATTCCAGTGACCACAATATCATCTTTTTACTTTCACTTGGGGTTGGAAATCATCACAAACTTAGGTCCTTGTTGGACTCCACCCCCACCCCAACCCATAAGGCACAGCTGAATTTTAAAAGTAAACATAATTTGTGATTTAGTGTGGTTACATTTGTGATTTTGAGAAAATATTTCATTCAAAAAACATTCTTCGCTGTAATGTATATAGCACAGCAAACCAACCTTGTGTTGCAACAACCATTTTGGAAAATCCTCTGATACTTTCATATTATTCATATATTTTCTCTGCAATATGGTGGTGCCAAACATATGGCAGATATGCTAGATTTGCATTGCAAAAGTCTGAGCTAAAATATTTCCATAAACATGAGTTTTTCCAAACTTTATTAACATTTTTCATATTTATCAAGTTAACATCTGTCAAATAATAAAGAGTAACACTTTTCACGGATTTTCTCTTTAATGTGACTACTGCAGTGGCTAGACAAAATCTCCAATAGGCAACACTGCCATATAGATCCAACTACATTCTGTGAGCAATTATTTTATAAATACCCTAAGTCAACACCACCAGCCATTCTGAGGAAAGATTAATCTTAAAACTTTCAAGATGGCTGCTATGGCAGTCATAATTAATATCAAACTGTTTTCATTAGGAACAGATTAGACCTCAGGACAAATATGTACAGTATGTCAAGTAGTCATACCTAACCTCCAGGACAAATATGTATAGTATGTCAAGGGGTCATACCTAACCTCCAGGACAAATATGTATAGTATGTCAAGCAGTCATACCTAACCTCCAGGACAAATATGTACAGTATGTCATGTAGTCATACCTAACCTCAAGGACAAATATGTACAGTATGTCATGTAGTCATACCTAACCTCCAGGACATATATGTATAGTATGTCAAGCAGTCATACCTAACCTCCAGGACAAATATGTACAGTATGTCATGTAGTCATACCTAACCTCCAGGACAAATATGTACAGTATGTCAAGTAGTCATACCTAACCTCCAGGACAAATATGTACAGTATGTCAAGCAGTCATACCTAACCTTCAGGACAAATATGTACAGTATGTTAAGTAGTCATACCTAACCTCCAAGAGGTTACTTACTTACTTACTTTGGATTATACTCGTGTGCGGCCATTCAGCCATGTACAAGAAGTTTAAAAGAAGTACCATATATACTCCCGTATAATCTGATACCAACTGCAAACTGCACAGACCCAGATCTGCTGTCACATAATGCGCCGGCAGATCAGGGTCTATGTTGTTTGCATTTGGACCTGGCTTATATGAACTATATACGGTAGTTTAATTAAGATTTTCAAGCTGGCTCAGTTTTTCTGAAGAATCTGAAAATAGGTTTCGATATGGTTGCTTACTGACTGTCAGAAAGGCATCATTTTCCTAAAAGACGAATTAGACCTTATATAACTGTGTATGTCAAGTTTCATTACCATCCTCCTTGCAGTTCAGGGGTTCTGTAGTGTAGCATAAGCAAGAGGCTCGAGTGAGCCTGATACTGCTCACCCAACATCCAAATGGCAAAAGCAGTAGTAATAAGGCAGGTGCCTTTGGTTGAAATACACCCATGTCTGGATATCTATTTTCTAAAATTGATGGCATTTCACATGTTGTATAAATGTGCAAACTTCAGTAACTTTAGCTACACTACATGGTACACTGGCATCTTTTGTATAAATGTGAAATGTGTTCATGCTAGGACTCTGTCTATCACATCTTGTATGATATGGTTAGGCAGTTTGGAGAGAGAGTTGTTCTATCATAGCTTTGCAAACAAAGAAACAACAGTCATTCTTGATGGGAGATAAGTAGCATTTGTTCCACCTCGCTGATATGGAAGCCACACCATTGCTATGGAAGCCACCCCAAACACAATTCAGGCACAACATATCCAAAGAAATTTCTACCAAACTTAATCAAAGCTGGCTAAACCATGCTGGAGACAGCTGGATAGAGAAGACAAAAACAGGTTTTCTACCTGGTTGCTATGGAACCCACACCATTGCTGCATATGTTATGAAAACTGTCAAGGTTAGTCCATTTTTTTAATCTACATCAACATCTGATGGCACATCAGCATCATCTGTCCAATATTCAAAGGCCTTTATGCCAGGATGCATTCTGTCAAAGTTGTCAAATTCTGTTTAGTGGATTTTTTAAGATAAGGATGTTTAAATTTATTTCTGGCATCATTTGTATAAATGTATTTCTATTTCTAGTAATGGTGACTATATCTGATGGCATATTGGCATCATCTATATAAATCTGAAAGCCCTTCAAGCTAGGATGCTTTCTCTCTGATTTGGTCAAATTTTGTTAAGCAGTTTTTGAATAAGTATTTAGTTTTATTATTTTTAGTAAAAGAGGCCATACTTGATGGCAGATCATCATCATTTGTACAAACTTAAATGCTCTCTATTGAAGAATCCTTTCTTTCAAATCAAGTCCAATTCACCTTAGTGGTGTCAGAGTTGTTTAAAGGTTTCCATTTTTAGTATTGTTGGCCATATCTGATGGTGAAATGCCATCATTTGTAAAAATCTGAAAGCCAGGATGTTTTCAGTCAATTTAGGTCAAATAATAATGAGAAGTTCTTGAAAAGAAGTCATTTATTGGTTTTTATATTTAGTAACGGTGGCTATATTTGAAGGCAGAGTATCAACATTTGTACAAACTTGAAAGATCTCTGCGTAATGATACTTTCTCTACATGCAGCCCAATAGATCACTCATCTGGCTGACATCTCCGTAACAGTCAACTGCAAGAGCAATTGGAAACGAAATCTGGGTTAGTAGGATGCTTTCTGTTGGAATTTCTCCAATCCTGTTTGATTGCATATATCATGAAAAATTCTTGAAGGTTTTCTCTCGTTTTTGTATCTTCATCCATATCTGATCGCACACCAAAATCATTTGTCCAATATTGAAAATCCCCTTTGTCAGGATGCATTGTGTCAAAGTTGGTCAAATTATGTTTAGGGTTTTAAAAAATAAATTTGGCATAATTTGTATAAATTTGAAATGTTTTCTAGCTAGGTCATTTTCTGTCCAATTTGGTCACATTCTGAAAAGCGGTTATTTTGCATAAGTACTTAAGGATTTTTCTATTTTTAGTAGAGGCAGCCGTATTTGATAGCAGATTGGCATCATTTGTAGAAATTTACAAGTCCTTCATGCCAGAATGCTTTCTGTACAATTTGGTCAAATTCTATTGAGTGGTTTTTGAGTAGAAGTCATTTAAAGGATTTTAAATTTTTAGTAAGGGTGGTCATTTATGATGAATTGACATGATTTGTATAAATTTGAAAGCCCTTATTACCAGAATGCTTTCTGTCATATTTGGTCAAATTCTACTAAGCAGTTCTGAGAAGAAGCAATTTAAAGACTTTTCTATTTTTAGTAATGGTGGCCATAATTGATAGCAGACTGTCATCATTTATCGAAACTTGAAAGCCTTTTATGCCAGGATGCTACCTGTACAGGCTGATCAAATTCTGTTAAGCAGTTTTTCAGAAGAAGTCATTGAAATGTCTTTATATTTTTAGTAATGGTGGTCACATTTGCTACTAGATCAGACTCATCTGTAAACAAGAATACAGTGAACAGCACATCATGTTGAATAGTCCTCTATGCAGCTAACTGAAATTTGTTCTTTCAGGCACAGTGGCCTTGACCTCTGACCTTTTGACCCCCAAATACATAGGTTTCTTCCTTAACCTAAGTGCAAACCATCCACAAAGTTTGGTCCAGGTCTCTGAAGTAGAACTAATGTTATTGTGCAGAAACTACTTTTCTCCTTAGAGTCACAGTGACCTTGACATCTGACCCCAAATCAATAGGGTAATTCCTTATTCCAAGTGCAAGCCATCAGTTAGAGTGACCTTGACCTCTGACTTTTTGAGCCTGAAATCAATAGGGTTCTTCCTTACCCCACATCCACGTCATCCACAAAGTTTGGTACCTGTACATGGTGGTGAACTCGAGTTATTGTGTAAAAGCCCTTTTTCTTCTTTCAGTCGGTGACCTTTACCCTTGATCTTGTGACTCTGAAATTATTAGATTTCTACCTTACCCCAAGTACAAGCCTTCAACAAAGTTTGGTAACCATAGATGATAGAGAACTTGAGTTATTGTGGCAGAAACCATTTTTCTTATTTCAGTCACAGTGACCTTAAAATTTTACCTTTTGACCCCCAAATCAATAGGGTTCTTCCTTACTCCAACTGTAAGTCATTCAGAATGTTTGGTAACTGTTGATGGTGGACAGCTTGAATTATTGTGCAGAAATAATATGCTCCCCCTTATGGTGGGTGTATAAAATTAAAGCCCTCAAAGCCTGAATACTTTCTGTAATATTTGGTCAAATTCTGTTGAGTGTTTGTTTTGTTTTGTTTCTTATAAAGAGAAGATGTCATTTTTACAGCAGATTGGCATCATCTTGACAAACATGAAAGGCCTTTACACCAGGATGCTCTGTTCCAAGTTTGGTTGATATTGGTCTGGTTGTTTTGGAGACGTTGAAAATACCAATTATTGACAGACACTTCGAGGACAATACACAATGGACAAAGAGCCATGCCAAAAGCTTACTTGGTTTTACAGCCAGATGAGCTAAAACACATGTGCCCACAAATAGACAACAAATGCTGAAGAATGGAAAAAGGACAATAAACTACTGCATAGGGTTTACAGGTCTTCGAGTCACTAGATCTAATAACATTTATTACAACAATCGTGTAGACGATGAAACTTCCCTAAACTGGCCTTTCTGTAACCAGCCTCCTCTGCAGACTCTCCATATTTAAGGCCATTCTTGTACTAATACAACCCTTTAATAATTGCTACCTGTATAAAAGGTAAAAATTTTAGGTCCCCATGGTATCCAGTTCAGAGAAGTTTCACAGTATACATATAGTTTTAAATGCATATCAGTACAAACCCTTTTTGGCTCAGCCTCCTTTGTGTCAATTCGCAGAGGTTGCGTTAGATCTGGACGTTCAATTGCAAGCCGTGGACGTTTAGGAGTTTGTGGTCCACCTGGGTCTGATGATGAACTGGCAAGTGGTGCCCCCTGATGGCTCTGTAAGTTACCCATGTTCTCCTGGTGAAAACGCTGACTATAGCCTGGATCAGCAGGACTGCAATGCAATATTATATGATCATAAATTGTAATAGAACTACAGTCAAACCTGTGTAGTGGTCACTTGTAGTGGTCACCTTGAGACTGGCCTTTATATGGACAATCATCTTATTATACAACCAAGAGATGAAGAATGCAAAAGAAAACAAGGAAAAATTATTGGAAACTGAATCACAATTGAAAATGTGGAATACTGAGAATTTTAAACCATGTTTGTACTATATTTATTAATAAACCAATAAAATTAAAGAAAAAAAAAAAAACTCAACATATAAATCATACAATATTAGGAGATTACTCAATAAGTACATGCACCTGCATTACATCTTCTGAACACGAGTACCACATATGCCTGCCCTGTATTTAACTGTCCCCTATGTAGGCACTTAACACACTCAATTTAATAAGCAGAAACCATTATTGTCTTATTAAACTCATGACCATGACCTGTGACCTTTTCACCCTAGAATCTAAAGGATTCTTTATTACCATAAATGCAGCCATCCAAAGTTCGATCAAGGAACTTATTTTAGAACAAAAGCTATTATAAAGTCTATTTTTTTTTAGCCACAATGACACTGACCTTTGACTTCAAAATCAATCAGCCTTGTCCATACCGTAAATGCAGGCCATCCATAATCTTTGCTCAAGGTACACTGTCTTGAACTAATGTTGTTAATGAAAATGCATTCTTATACCACAGTAATCTTGGCCTTTGACCCCAAAATCCATAGGGTGAATCCTTTCCCCAAGTGCAAGCTATCCACAAATTTTGCACACTTGATGATGGAGATTATGTTGAAACCATTTCTCTTCTTCAGGCACAGAGACCTTGACCTGTGACATTTTCACCCTAAAATGGATAGGATTCATCGTGCCACAAGTGCAAGTCAACAACAAAATTTAGTCCAGGTATGCGTTGTCGAACAAATTTTATTGTGCAGAAACCTTGACCTTTGACTTTTTGACCCCAAAACCAATATGGTTCTTTCTTACTTGAAGCACAAGCTATCCAAAAAGTTTGGTAACTGTAGATCAGTGGTTCCCAAAAGCCGGGTTGCAACCCAAATGAGGGTCACAAGGACCCTTGCAACCCTATACCAGTACTGCATTTTGGGTTGCAAAAGATGGTATTTAGGGTCATGATCAAAAAAGTTTGGGAACCACTGCTGTTGATGATGGAGAATTGTGTGGAAACCAGTTTTCTTCTTTCAGTCACAGTGACTTTCACCTTTTTACCCTGAAATTGATATGATTCTTCCTTACCCCGTGTTCAAGCCTTCTGCAAAGTTTGGTAACTGTAGATGGTGGACAACTTGAGTTATTATGTGGAAACCAATTTTGTTCTTAGTGACCTTGACATTTGAATTTTTTAGCCTAAAATCAGTTGTGTTCTTCCCTATCCCAAGTGCAAGCCATCAACAAAGTTTATAAAATGAAGAGGGAGGACAACTCCAGTTACTGTGTGGAAACCAAATTGGTAGCATACAGAGGGTCTGTATATCATACTATAATATGCTCTGCCGTAAGGCAGGCAGATAAAAACTGCAATAAATTACTCCAAGATAGAAATATTTTTTCATGCTAGTAAATCAGCAACTTAGCAATTTGCTATTAGCAACTAGGACACTACTATCAGCTGACACATGGTAAATGAAAATATTGAAAAAAAATGTAGAATTTTTGCAAAACCTGAAAAAAGGCAAAACTAAACAGGAGTCCCTTGAAGGGACTGATCCTCCACTGACAGAAAAGAACATCTAGGAATTGATGATAAAATTGTTTTTCGTCATTTTAACTGCTGACTGTTGAAAGCATCTCTGATATTCTGAGGTAATAGCAAGATTTTCAAGATGGCTGTAGTGGCTGTACTGGATTAAGATTGGCACCATTTTCAATTAGGACCAAGTATTTATCATAAATAGTCTTTGGGTGAAAACCCTGTTGATATGTCTATCCAATCAGAAGAAGTAGCAATGACAAAATTTTCAAGATGGCCATCATAGCAGCCATATTGGATGCAAGATTGGCACCATTTTCATTTAGGACCATATGGATATCATAAGAAATCTTTAGGTGAAAACCCCACATCGATATGACCATCCATTCAGATGGGGTGGAAATAAAAAGCTTTTCAAGATAGCCACAACGGTGGCTTTATTGAATGCCAGATCAGAATAATTTTCATTTAGGATCAACTAATCACCAAATCACCATAAGTCTTCTGGTGAAAACCCCAAGTCGATATGACATTGTTTAGGTTGAGTAATGATACAAAGATTTTCAAAATGGTTGCCATGGCAGCCATACTGGATGTCAGATTGGCACCACTTTCACTTTGGACCAAGTATATATTATATGAAGTCTTTTGGTGAAAACCCAATGTTGATATGACCATCCATCCAGGAGGAGTAGTAACAACAATATTTTCAAGATGGCCACAATATTAACATATTTTGATCAGCCAATTGGATGCAAGATCGCCGCATTAATATGAAAATATCTCAAAAAGGTTGGCCATCAGATGCAACATTACCTCATTATTATACAAATATCTTGCTCATTATCGAACCTGTAAAAGATCTTGATGATATAAGCCCATGTTTCAATGCTGATAAAGATCAAATCAGAAATATGGCTTTCAGAGTGGTAAGAAGTCATTAATATGCTTTTATCTCGCTTATTACTGAACTTGTCCAAGATCCTGATGATATAGGCATATATTCCAAGTCTGATCAAAATCAGATCAGAAATACAGCCTCCAGAGTGGTAACAAGGTCAGTCAATCATATGCAAGATTACCTAATTAATATGCATGTGTCTAGCTCATTACTGAACTTGTACAAGATCTTGATGAGATATTATAAGGCTACCTATATTTCAAGTTTGATTAAAATTGATCAGAAAAATATCTTTTGGGTGGTAACAAGTCATTAATATGATGATATGTTGCTCATTACTGAACTTGTCAGAGATCTTGATGATATCAGTATATATTCTAAGTTTGATTAAAATCGGCTCGGAAATATGGCCTCCAGAGTGGTATAACAAGCTTTGCCAATCAGATGCAAGATCACCTCATACAGTATGTGTGTATCGTGCTTATTATCAAACTCATCTGAGATCTTAAGGATGCAAGTAATAATGTCAAATTTGGTGAAAACAGGATCAGAAATATGGTCTATAGAGCGGTGACAAGAGCAGCCGATCTGATGCAAGATCACCTCATTATTATGCACATATCTCACTCGTTACTGAATTTGTCCAAGATCTTAATGATATAATAAATATTCTCAGGTCGGATAAAAATCGGATCAAAAATATGGTTACACAATGGTAAGAAGGTCAGCGAATCGAATGCAAGGTCACCTAATTAATATGTGTATATCTCACTCATTACTGAACTCGTTGGAGAGTTTGATGATATCAGCCCATATTCCAAGTTTGATTCAAACTGCATCAGAAACATGAAGTGGTAACAAGCAATTGCAGACAGACTGATGACGCACAATGACTGTAACATAAGCTCACTCAGCCTTACAGCCAGGTGAGTTTAACACCCAAACCATTCTGGAGTAGTGATTTTCAAGCTGGCCACCATGGCAGCAATGTTGGATGTCCATGGAACACCATTTCATTAGGGTCAACTAGAGATCTAGATGAAGTTGTATGCCAAATTTCATGCATGATTTTCTTCTAAGCAATGTAGGAGTAGTAATAATAACAAGCGAATGAAAATGGACAACGTATCCTGGACGATGGAGACCAGATGGTCTACGCAGAACCATCACATAACTGAATCCAGTGTATGACAGTATAACTGAAAATGACTTGAACAGAAAGCTATATATCTGGACAGATACATGTATTAAATGTAACATATTTTTAATAATGCCATAGTGCTGACACACTTGGGTATTATGAGGAGTTACAACATCAAAGAGGCATTTTTTAAATAACATACATTGCTCTTTGTATGTCATTACTTTTACTTATTTTTCTTGTGGAAAAATGGAGAAGAAATCATAGAAAGTATATATATGTATGCAGTAGCGCTTTACCGCACCTCAACACAAAGGTTAAGCTCGAACAATGTAGAAATGAAAAGCACAAAAACCTTGGATGAAAAACCGTTTCAAATAAATGTAAACATTAAGTACAATAAGAATAAACAGGAAACGTAAAGATGTTACAATTCTGTAAAATGTATAAAAACAAAAGATAAAGGCAACACATACAAAATCTTTAAAACATAATGTAGCAACAGGCACCTTAATTATTTCACAAATTTACCCAAGAATAGTGGACAGGCCCTGTATTATGGAAACTCTGCAATGCGAGTGTGTACTCAAGCTGAAATGTTGGTTCTTTGATGAACTGCACAAACTGAAATTTTTTTTCAAAAGGAAACTATTTTAACCAACCAGCAACTTTCAAAGGGTGAAAAAGGGAACAACATTTGGAGATTTTTTTTTGTTATAGTATTCACTCACCCTCCTGTTTGTACCCCCTACTGATTTTAAAAACGAAAAGCAACAAGGATATAAAAATGCACTAAACTTAGACATTTCATTCATCAATTTATAATTTCTAACCTGATTGTCACCAGGGGTCCCTAAAACTGTAAACTTATTGGCATTTCAAACCAAACGGAAGCTGTCAATGTAAACAAGCACACAGACCGCTCACTGTCCTTTTCTGGTTTCTAGAACAGTTCATTTCAGTAAAAACTGTGTCGTCTGCATCCAATATTTGCAATGTCTAGTTTTAATATTTCTAAAAAAACTGAACAAATAAAACTGAGGAACTCTTTCATACATATGTTCAAAGAGATGTAACTCTTAAATTTACGTAATTATTCAGAGCTTCTCGAAGAGGAACTACATCACATCTCTTGCCTGAAAACAAAGACTTGCCCATGCAAATATGGCGACCGTGTCACCAAAGAAACTCCAGTCTGGTTTGAAACACCAATGAGTTGACAGTGATAGGAACCCCCTGGCGACAATCAGGTTAGAAATTATAAATTGATGAATGAAATGACTAGGTTTTGTGTATTTTTTATGTCCTTGATGCTTTTTGTTTTTAAAATCGGCAGAGGGGTGCAAACAAACAGGAGAGAAAGCAAATACTATAGTTGTTGTTTTCATTATGAAGCATCCAAACATTAAGTATGAGTGCATATTCAAGCTGAGGAGCAATCTAAATGTGGGAGGAAATGTGAACAGTACATAATAAGTTGTAAGAAACTGATCATAAAGTAGCCCATGTTAGAAGAGAAACTTAGGCCACAAAAAGTAAGAACATTCACTGTCAGACACATTTACTATAGAAAATTTTGTGTCCTTAAACGAGGGAACAAGTCAGAGAAATGTTGTAATTCAATGATGGAATATGAATTATATTGATGTATTTTTTCATGATCTGCACATAAAAATAGGTCATGCAAGATGAAAAATGGCTTTTAAAAAAGTGGTGCTCCTGGAATCAAGGAGCCCAAAGAGGAATAAAAACCACGCCTAGCCATTAGTATAGCAACTCTGATGTAGTCAAAGTAATGCCTTTCAAAGGTAACCATTTAATATGAAAGTATTATTTAGCTGAATATGGAAATTTCATGCAAATTTACTGCACGACAGCCGAGATTTAACAATCTGAAATTATGCATGTTATACATGAAACTGTTCAAGTGTCAACCATCAGTGAGCCAAAAAGCATGCAAAGCAACCCAGGCATGGTTGTCACATTTTGCACTTACATGTAGATAGGATAGAGCAGCCTGAAATATGTCCACAGTCTGTCCAAAAAATTATAAATTAAAAAGAATTCTGCAGAATGCTGCGTTTCATGTGCATGACTGTATACTGTCTATACTCGCGTATATGCCGATACCAACTACAAACTGCATAGACCCAGATCTGCCATCACATAATGTGCCGGCAAATCTGGGTCTATGCAGTTTGTAAGAACTAATCAGTAGAACAAACAACACAGACCCTGATCTGCTGGTGCATCATGCGATGGCAGATCAGGGTCTATGTTGTTTGCATTTGGACCTGCCTTATACGCGAGTATATACGGTAATCATTCAACAAGAGAACAGTGAGCAGCAAATTCTATACCTGCCTCGTGTTTAAATTTCATCTATAAGGGCATTTAACACACTAAATGTAATGTGCAGAAACCATAATTTTCTAATTAGACTTACAACAATTGTAACCTCTTACTTTTAAGCAACAAAATGCATTTTGGTTTCTTTATTATACTATGTGCAAGCCATCCACAAAGTTTGGTCACGGAACTTAGTCTAGAACAAAAGTTGATCTGCAAAATCAAATTTTCTTTGAGCCACAAAGACAATGACTTTGACCTTTAGACCCTAGTATCATTTGGCCTTTTCCACACCTAAAGTACAAGCCCTCAACAAACTTTGGTCAAAGTACATGGTCTAGAACCAAAGTTATCATGCAAAAATAATTTTTCTTCTTTCTGTCAGTGACCTTGACCTTTGATTTTTTTACCCTAAAATAAATAGGCTTCTTCTTTATACAATGTGTAAGATGTCCACCAACTTTGGTGGAGGTATGTAGCCAATAACTTAAATTTTTGTGGGAAAACAAATTTTCTTCTTTCAGCCAGTGTGACCTTAACATTTGACCTTCTGACCCCATAATTGATAGGCTTTTTCCTTTCCAAAGGTGCAAGCCTTCCACAAAGTTTGGTCCAATTATGTGATGTAGAATTACTGTGCAGAAACTATTTTCCCTCTTTTGGTCACAGTGATATTGAGCTTGGACCTTCTGACCTAAAAATCTATATGGTTCTTCCTAACCCCAAGTGCAAGCCATCCACAAAGTTTGATAACTGTAGATGGTGGAGAATTCTAGTTATTGTGCCGAAACCATTCTTCTTCTTTATGTCACAGTGACCTTGACCTTTGGACTAAAAAAATTGATAGGCTTCTTCCTTACCCCAAGCACAAGCCATCCACAAACTTTGGTAACTAGATGGTGAAGAATCCAAGTTATTGTGCACAAGTATTCTTCTTCTTTCAGTCACAGTGACTTTGACCTTTGACTTTTTGACCCCAAAATTGATAAGGTTCCTCTTTACTCCACATGCAAGTCATCCACAAAGTTTGGTAACTGTTGATGGTGGACAAGTCAAGTCATTGTGCAGAAATCATTCTTCTACCAGTCACAATGACCTGGACCTTTGACCTTTTGACCCCAAAATCAAAAGGGTCCTTTCTTACCACAAATGCAAGCCATCCACAAAGTTTGGGAACTATAGATGATGGACAACTTGAGTCATTGTGTAGAAATGAAACTGGTAATATACAGATGGATGGCTGAACCTGATGATATAATATGCTCTGCCTTATGGTGGGTGTATAAAAACTCCATAGTCACCAGAGCAAGAAAAGTAGATCACTGTAACTATAGTAGTTGGGCATTTAGGTGATTAATATCGATAATATAAGTACACCCATAAAACAACCCATACAACAACAGTGTCCAAGTTTGATGCCATTTTTCAGCACATGATAGGCTATACATGGTGGCCAGTATATTTTGGTGGAGGAAGAACCCAGGAAGACCATGGGAAGAACCACCGACCCACAGAAAGCTACTGGCAAGCTTTCTCACATACCCACATTGGTCCAGCCGAGACTCAAACTCACATGGACAGAGGTGAGATGCATGAGTGATCTGTAAAGGCGAGCGCCTTAGACCACTCGGCCACCCAGTGCCCCATTTATATTTAGGGCCAACAAGACATTATAAGAAGTCTTCTGGTGAAAAACTAATTTTGATATGACTTTCTGTTTTGGAGGAATAACAATATATTTCAAGACGGCTGTCATGGTGGCCATATTGGATATCAGTTTCGCACCATATCCATGTAGGACTAACTAAACATCATAAGAAGTCTTCTGTTAAAAGCATAATGTCAATATGACCAGTCATCTAGCAGAAGTAGCGATAACAAGATTTTCCAAGATGGTCATCGTGGCACCCATATTGGAGGTCAGATTGGCACCATTTTCATTTACAACCAACCAGACATTATAAGAAGTCTTTCAGTGAAAACCCCATGCTGATATGACCATGATTCAGAAGAAGTAGTGATAAGATTTTCAAGATGGCCCCTGTGGTGGCCATATAGGATGTCTGAGCAAAATCATTTTAATTTAGGACCAACTAGACATCATAAGAAATCTTCTGGTGATAATCTCATGTCAATGTGACTTTTTGTTCAGGTGGAGTAATGATAACAAGATCTTCAAGATGGCTGCTGTGGTTGCCATAATGGAATTCAGATCAGCACCACTGACACCATAAGAAGTCTTTTAGTGAAAACCCCATTTTGATATTACCATCCATTCAGGAGGAGTAGTGATAATAAAATTTTCAAGACGGCCACTGTGCGGCAATAATATATATCAGATCAACACCATTTTCATTTAGAGATCAAAAGAAGTCTTTTAGTGAAAACCCCATGTTATTTATCACCATCCATTCAGGAGTAGTAGATTTTCAAGATCGTCACTGTGGCAACCATATTGGATGTCTGAGCAGCACCATTTTCAGTTAGGACCAATTAAACCATGGGATGAATGTGTGTGTAAAGTTTGATGGCAATCGTCCATGTAGTTAAGGAGGGGTAGTGATAACAAACCTGTGATTATGGACGGATGGATGACAGATCATCCTATAAGCTCTTCTAGTCTATGACCAGTAGAGCTAAAAAAAACTATGTGTACAAGAGCTAAACTCAAAACGTAACATAAGCCAGTAATATGTGAAATGTATGGCACAGTGACATTCTTTTGTTGTAAGGGCGTGGTACTAACATAGATGCATACAATCATCAAGTTTGATGATACTGTCATGAACAGTGCTCAAGACTGAAACCAAGTCAGTGATGCATGACATATTGGTCACAATGACCTACTGTAGTGATGAGGGTGTAGTACTTGTCAAGATGCATTCCCTCACCAAGTTTCATGATTCCAGGTATAACAGTACTTGTACAGTGTGCATGGAACCTGAGCTAAACACAAAAACTTAACCAAGAATGTACAACTAATGTACATGTATGTACTAAGTTAGCCCTGTCAGCTCCCTCCCAGGGGTTAGGTGCTATGAAACCCACTCCAAACTATTACCCAGGACCTAGGAAGAAAGAATGGTTGAGATTCAGCGAGGCTGGACACATGTATGTGCTTTTATTTGTGTGGACACTGACACCACTGCTGGCATAGTATAACAGTTGAATTTAAATTACAAGATCAAGTTGTGCTGTTTCAGCAATTCTTCTGAGACCGTGTGAGTTGTGTCTAAGATGTTGCAGAAAATATTTGAATTAATTAATCTGAAATTACCTTTGACCCTTACTTACTCCTTAGCCGTGAAGAACTCAATCTTCATTTAAGATAGTTCAAAATCTATACTTTTACCAATTCTTAGAAAATTTCTCTTCAAAATGTGGAAATTCCTAAAAATGAAATGGCAGGCATCTCTGCAATATTAATTTCAAGAAAAATGTAACCGTTACCCGTATCGACTTCTGTCTACATTGGATGGGTGTCCATGGTGATATTCCTGAAGCAATGTGGGACGCCGCTTGTACTGAAGCAGTTCATCACCTCTTGTCAGTCGACCATAATCACGCACATGCTCCGGCTGCGTCTGCAAAAAGTACATAACAATTACAGTTTGGTGTTATGGATTCAACCTCCACCAATCAACCTTCAACCTCCACCAATCTGATTAAAATGAAGATCTACTTATAATAAGTAGATCTCACAGACCTTCATAAAGGTTCATATTCTACTCCAGCCCACTTACTTTTAAAAATATCAGATAATGTGTTGCATTTTGTGTTAGGGAGAGTTATTGTTTTAAATGATATGTTCTGAACGACATTTTTCACTTTCATAAATTGAAAGCTGTAATTAATTGATGAATTGAAAGGTGAACAGACATGATCAAATCCCCATCATGTCGGAGATCTTGATTTTAATCAAATTAAACCTCCACTGTACTGACTTTTGTTCTAATATAAACAGAAATATTCTTGTGAAGGTTTCTAAATGTCAAATCCATTTACTGTGACTTCATCTATTTCCATGCGTATCATTTGTCATCATTTAACAACAAATTATTGCATTTATGTTGATACTTAAATACATGAATATACCTTTGAGTGGGGGGTGATGAGGGTGTCCCAATTTTCTATACATATTACTTTTTTTTGGGAGGGGGCAGGGTGGAGCAAGTTATTCAGTTTGTGGTAACTTTTTTTGGGGGGGGGAGGCAGGGGAGTAAGTTATTCAGTTTGTGATAAAAGTTTGATAACAACCACAAAATCTATGAAAAATTGTATTCAATAAAATAGATTTGTCTTTGTCAAACAGGTATACCCCCAGTGCAAGTCTAAAAAAGTTAAAAATTGAGAAAGTTTGAAATACTGCAATAACTGATAATATGAAAATCTAATCAAGTCATCTATATATACATACAAACATACAAGGATTTCGTCTGCCTACCTGAAGTGGTTTTTGCTAAATCATGCTAACAAGTTTTTCATTAAAAAAGTATATATTCAAAAATGTGTAAAATAAGGGGCCCAAGGGGGCATGATATCTCTCACCTAGTTAGTTGAAATATGTTAGCTTGTGAATGCTGATTCACACATGAATTGAAACTATAGAGCATATGGTAGCTACATTGTTTATTAATGGTGTGATTTACTTTTTCTCCTAGACAATATATGCAGGACCACTTTCTCTGCATAAAATAGACAAGTCATTTATATAACCAGCACTGTCCCCTAGATCTCTCAAGTGAAAAAACTTTAACAAACCTTAGTACAAATTTTCTAAAACTGTGCCTTTGACCCCAAGGTCAAAAGGGTGAGAAAGCATGTTGCAGAATGAACTGTCTTAGAATCATAATGATTCAACCCAAGTATGAAGAGAATCCATTAGGGGTATAAGAAATATCAACAAAGGAAAAAACTTTAACCAAAACCTTAACATAAATTTTCTCTGACTATGTACTTGATTCCAAGGTCATAGGGGTGGGCAATCATGTCGTAGAATAAACTTAACTTTATAATGATTCAACCCAAGTATAAGGAAAATCTATCAAGGAGTTTAGGAAATCTAAACAAATGAAAAAACTTGAACCTTATTGCCAATTTTGTATGACTCAGACTCCAAGGCAAAAGCAGGGAGAAAGCATGGCATAGAATGAATTATCTTAGCTTCATAATTATTCATGCCAAGCAAGCCTAATATGACGAAAATCCATCAAGGGGTTTTGGAATATATGCAAATGAAAAACTTGAACCAAAGCCATAAAAAACTGACAATGCCAACACCAGCAGACAAGGACTGCCATGTCTCACTTTCCACTAATGTGTGCTCAACAAAAGCATATTCTGTGGTTCAAAAATTGCAGCCCAGACAAGGAAATAGGTCAGATTTTCCACTTTCCCTTCCTGTGACCTTGGCTTTAAGGAAGGGGCTGTGAGTGTGGGATGTGACACACCACCTAGTCATGATCATTAAAATATCTAAAATTGTTCAACAGTTATAGCTCAGACAGGGAAATAGATCACAGGTAAATTTTCCTTTGCCATGACCTTGAACCTGAGGTACAGGGCAGGATTATGGTATGCAACATACTGTATTTTCAAGGTGTATATCTGGGTAAAATTTCATGAATATATCATCAGTGGTTCAAAGGTTACAGCATGGACAAGAAAACAAATCACAAGAGTTACTGTTATCCTTTGCCATGACCTTGACCGTTGAGCTAGGAACCTGACTATGGTACATGGTACATGGTACATGACACATGATCTAGTCATGACATTTATCTGGGTAAAATTTCATCTAAATCTATCCAAGACTTACAAAGTTAAAGGCTGGACACTGATTTAGTTGACAGAACTCCTAAAGCTTTTTTTTCCACTGACATATTTCTACTCTGACAGTGCACATGTTGTTCTAATTCTCTGTATATCAAATATTTATCTGTATATAATGCCAACAGGAATATTTTTAGCGGACCCTGATTTACCCTTGCACAATGCATGGGCAGATGAAAATTTATCCTATTTGATTGAATTCAATGACAAATTAAAACAGCATAGACCTAGAACAGACATCGGACTATGTGATGTCTGATTTGCGGTTTTTGCTGTGTACGGTTGCACATCGTAAATGAGTAAATAAGAGATATTTAACTTATTTATTGTGTACAGAGGATATGTTCTTTTCCTATGTGGATATTGCATATATTTCATCATATGGTACAAATAATGATATTTTAACGAGTGGCAAGTGTCATTTTTTGAACCAAAAGATAAAATATATCCAGTATTTTTTATTCTTTTTATTATATATCAAACTTGTTTGTGAATTGAAGTTTTGAAGATTAAATTCACTCTTTAACACACCACCCCAGCCACTCTTTTCGTATCTTAACCTAATTTCAATCACATTTATTGGCTGATCATAAAAAATATCAGCAATTTGCGAGAACAGTAGGTTTGAGATGATTTAATCCGTTGCAATAAATTAAAGTTTTTTACTTTTTGTTAAGCGTTTTAACCTATCTGACTGCAAAAGCAAGTTCAACTGAGCAATGCGTTTTAACTTATCTGACTGCAAAAGCAAGTCCAGTTGAGCAATGCAGCCTTCTGGATTTTTTACATTGTTGTCAAAGTTGTTAAAGGGACATAACTTTGTACAGGCACAAATGGTGGGGAGTCAAATATCTTCTGCAAAAAAATAATTTTCATGCCTGAAAGGTCATGCAGTTTCTATTTATTGCTCATGCTCACAAAATGCTCATTTTTCTTGCAAGTATAACACAATCATGTGTTGCATGGCATGATGGGAAATCTTGTATTTTCACATGTGAAAATATAAGGATATTCTTTTCACATGTGAAAATATAGGAATTAAAAAATTATGAAAATCTAATTTGGGGAGTAAAATATGTTTCTTCAAGATCATAATACCTTAGCAGTATGACCACTACCTAGCAAATCCAGCCCTCATAAGCTAAATTTTAGTTATGAAAGCTAAAAGTTGTCTGCCCACATAGGTGAGAGACAGGGTGGTCTCCCATTAGATATAGGGATTGGCACCCAATCCTGTCTATACTTCAGTTACTACTGGAGCAGAATGCATGCTCTGACAGTAGGATGTGATTGCAGTAAGATTGGGAGGGTGAATCTGTATTATAATTGGGCAAGTATTATCGAAGAAACATTTCACTCCAAAAATTGGTTTCTTCTTCAAATATGTTACTCGATTATAATACCTTAGGAGAATAAGTAAGAGGTGAAAGGCATTACATCCACTTACCATAGAGAATGGCCATCTCGAGTCCCGTAAGGTATGTGAGGCAGCTTCTAACTCTTTGATAAACCGGGCTGGAGTAGTGACTCCATATGCCTAGACACGCCTATTTGGAAAAAAATGTTCCCCAGCAAATTCAGTGGAAGTCGTAGTGCTGCATCACTAAGAAGTTGCAGAACGATCTGGAAAGGTAACCTGTTGGGTCCCTGCTATAGGTTCCACCAGGTCTAACTGAGCCTTTTGGGATGAAAGATCTCAGAGGTAAAAGCTAGAGAAAGAAAGTCAACTTTGACCTCCACCCTACAGCTTGTATAATATCGGTTAGGGAAGAGTTTCACTTGAATGCAATGCTGGTGGCAACTGCCCTAACCTCATTAGCCGAAATGCATAATAACTTCATTTCATCTTGGGTTAATTTCTCTGTATGCAGAGCAAATAACTCATCTTATCCAGTATGATAAAGCCTGAACAGCTTAGATGTTGACCTTTACATCTTTCAAAGGTAAAAATTGACGAGATCTCCCTCTTCACACCAGCTTGGTTCATTTTAGGTACCACTTCAAAGCCCTCACTGGGTCCTGTAGATGGCCCTGAGGTGAAGGGTCCAACATGGAAAGAGGTTTCATAACAAAAGACTGATTGCCCATGAGCAGGAGCTGTCGTGAGTGAAATTGAACCATGCCAATGGAACTGTAGATAGTTCGGGTCGACCAAAAGGCATGTGTTTTGCTGATACTGCCTGCTGTAGCTAGGATGAGTAGGAAGCAGGTCTTATACGAGAGATGAACCAACGATGCGTTAGAGAGCGGTACAGAAGGTTGGAGAAGTCTTTGTTTTGTCCTCTATCCTCCCTTCCATGGTGATGCAATGTGTCTGAGATTGTGGAACGGTACCATTTTATCATGATGGGTGCTAACTTCTTCACCTCGAAAAGCCACTGGAGAAAGTTAGTTGTGGAATGTTTCCTCTATCGCACCACTGAGAAAATTCTCTACTTCCCCTCATATGCTTTCAAAAAGGTGGGCCTTCTTGCCCAAGCGATTCTCTCCACCACTTGCTCCGAGAACTGTTTGCCCCTGAGGGCTTGTTTGATATGATCCAGATGTACAGGTTCAACAGATCTGGGTTCAGATGAAACTCCTGCCATCGAGGTTGCTTGAGCAGGTGAGGAAAGGTCATGATTTTCCTTGGAATTTCCACTGTCAGATTTAACAAGCTGTTTATCCATGATTTTTCCCACTTGAGGGGAGCAATCAGGATAAAATGGCATTCCAATTCCCTTAATTTTTGCAAGATCTTTGGGATCAGAGGTGTTGGAGGATAAGTGTTGGCATCTAAACAGTTTTAATCTATGGAAAGAGCATCAACTACCCAGGCCTTTGGATCCATCGGGAGTTTTGCATTCCACCTTGTCGCAAATAAATCCACCATTGGTCAATCACAGCGGGTAGAGATATGAATGAATACAGAGTGATGAAGTACCTATTCAGTTTGTATTGGTTAAATCCTTCGGGATGAGTCCGTTAATACATTTACTCTGTCCTGAATGTAACAGACTTGAACACTGATAACACCACCTTAGAAAATCCCAAACCAGGAGGCAGAGGTATGATGATTTGATTCCCCTTTGTCTTCTGAGATAATTCACTGCAGTGGAGTTGTCAGATAGGGTACACCTTTTCCAAAAAGCGTCTCCTGCCACCAATGAAAGGCTGTCACTATGGCCTTCATCTCTAGGATATTGATGTGCAATAGTTGATCCTGAGTAGGCAAGAATCTGCATCCATACAAATTGTTATTCCCAGAGGTTGGATCTGCAATGGAACACTGGACGTAAGCCAAGTGAGGTTCTCTCATTTGCTGTGATGTGGCCTCATATAATCTGAAACAAGGACTGTTTGTTCCAATGGGCAAGTTTCAGTCACCATTGGGACAATAGTATTATTTGTAATGGTCTCATGAACAGGTGACCCAGGACAATGAGATCTGCTCCCACATTGAGGAGACCCAGTAGGTGAAAGAATTCCCAGGCCAAGATGTAATTCTTTGCCAGAATTGAAGCCACCGTCGAAATGATTTCAAAGCATGTGCATGAGGGAGACTGACTCTGTTCATATGCATTTTGAACTCCATACCCAAGTGGATGAAATGTGGAGATGGGATGATATTGGATTTTTCTTTGTTGACAAGGAATCAAAGGCTGTGTAGGAGTGAAGCATGGGAATTCATGTCTTGATTTAAAATAGAACTTACCTGGTGTTTTTGCAGCATGTCATCCATGTAGTTGGATGTCACGGAGTGGAGATGGTTCTGAAATGAGACACTACTCTATCCATATTTCTTGTAATAACCCAAGGACTGATGTTGAGGCTAAAAAGGGAGTGCCCTGAACTGGCATATTGTATCCCTGAAAGTTTACTGCATGAATTTCCTGGAGGACAAGTGAATTGGAACATGCAGGTATGCATCTTGTAGATCTAAACTGATTGTGATGTCTCCCTTTTGAATGGCATTTAGAACAGTCTCTGTGTTTCCATTCTGAACCATACAGCACATATGAGTTCTATAGCTGGCTGAAGAGTACCATTGGTCTTTGATACCAAAAACAGTAACCAAAATATGCAGACTGTTAAAGTACAATTGATTCCTATGATTACCAAGTTTCTTCAAGTTTTATCAAAATTCACTTGTTTTAGCAAACCTTAGCAATTTTAAAATTAATTATTGCTACTGGCAAACATATCTAGCAAAGAAATTTTGAAATTTTGAAATTTTGAATTTTGTCCATCATTTATTTAATAAGTTTATTTTATATTAATTATCAATAATCTGCTTAGCCCTTTCTCGCTATGTAGGTCACGTTCACTCTCTCAATAGCTGATTTTGTCCTCATATTAACAGGCACATGGTTTTGTGCCATGGTCAGCAGGATAGGTGAGCAGATATTGCAGTGCATTACTATTTTTTTTCTTCTTCATTTTGACATAGAAAAATTGATAGAAAACAATAAAAAATAGCAGTCCCAGTCCCATGACCCCTGGATTGCGAGTCTGGCACTCCACCAACTGACCTATATAAAGGTAAAAAATACATAATCCTTAAATATAGGGTTACAATTTTTGACATAAAAAAGCACATTCTGGTATTCTGGTCAATGACCATGAGAACTAAAAATATGTAATCAGTTTCTTTAAAGCATACAATAACATTAACCTGGTTTTACCACGTCAATTCTGTGAATTTTTGTCCCTGCCTACCATTGTGAGGTAACAAAAGTTCACAATAATAAAATCAGACTATGACCTTTGAGACAGCTGTAAAATTAATGGGCAGATATGGAATGTTGCCAAGTTTCATTGCCCTTTTTCATGACATAAAGCAGGAACAAAAACAAAAGACCCTCAAAGGGACTGATGCTCGTCTGGCCAAAATAATTTCCAGGAGTGCAAGATAAGACCATTTTTTTTTTTTAACTGCCGAGTGTTGAAACCATATCTGATAGTTTTGAACAGTAAAAAGATTTTCAACTTAGCCGATGTGAAAACCATACTGGATGCAATATCAGCACCATTTTTATTTAGGACCAACTAGACATCCATAGAAGTCTTTTGGTGAAACCCCATGTGAATATGACCATCCAATCAGGTGGAGTAGTGATAACAAGATTTTCAAGATGGCTGCCATGGCAGCTATATTAGATGTCGGAAGGGGAGAATTTTCATTTAGGACCAACTAGAGCATAGAATGAATGTGTGTGTGTAAAGTTTCATAGCAATCCTCCAAACAGTTTAGGAGGAGTAATGATAACAAACTTGTGCTAACTGATGATAGCCCATCCCATAAGCTCTTCTGGGGGGCCGCCGGGCTGAGTGGTCTAAGGCGCTCACCTTTACAGATCACTGACAGCTCACCCCTGTCTGCGTGGGTTTGAGTCTAAGGCTCAGCCAATGTGGGTATGTGAGAAAGCTTGCCAGTAGCTTCCCGTGGTTTGGTGGTTCTTTCTGGGGTTTTCCAGGGTTCTTCCTCCACCAAATATACTGGCCGCCATGTATAGCCTATCAGGTGCTGAAAAATGGCGTTAAACCCACACCAACCAACCAACCAACCAAAGCTCTTCTGGTCTATGACCAGTAGAGCTAAAACCCCTTAAAATATTTACCTGTGACCTTGACATTGAGGATGAAACCTCAAACATACAATGCAACACATCTTCTAGTGACAATATATAACTATACCGAGCTTCATCCATTTATCTTAAGCAGTTCTTAAGTGAGATAGAATAAGGGCAAATGTGACTGATGTCTAAAATATTGACCTGCAACCTTGACCTTGAATATAGGACCCCTAATTTGGTATGTGACACACCTCTTAGTGATGATATATAGTTAGACCAAGTTTCATCCCTTTATCTCAAATGACTGACAATTTTAGAGTGGAAAGGAAACTATAATAGAATTCAACATATAACACCATGACAATGACCTTGTAGACAAGCGTCTCAATATGATACACAACACACCTGTTAATGATGACATGTATGCATACCCAATTGCATAACTTAATCTCAAACAACTGAAAAGTTTTAGAGTCGAAAATAAAATGATGGAAAACAAAATATTAAGCTGTGACCTTGACCTTGAAAATAGGACCTCCAATGTGGTAATGTATATGACACACCTTCTAGTGATAACATACAAGTATACAAAGTTTCATCCCTTAATCTTAAACAGCTTTAAAGTTATCACCATAAGTGGAAGGGAAAGTCCGATGGAAAATGTAAAATATTGAGTCATGATTAAGAACTTCAAGAAATGTATGCAACACACCTTCAAGTGTTGCTGTGTAAAGTATACAAAGTTTCAGCCCTTGGTCTCAAATGGATTTAAAATTATAGCACAGAAATGAAAATTTTTAATGGAAAACATAAAATATTCAACAAAGACATTGACCTTGAAGATAGCACACCAAATGTGGTATGCAACACACCTTCTAGTGATGATGTATAAGTATACTAAGTTTCATCCCTTAATCTCAAACGACGTAAAAATTATATGACTTTGACATTGAAGATTGGACCCCTAATGTGGTTACAGAGAGGACAGTGCGACAGAAAATGTAAAATAATGACCTGTGACCTTGACCTTCAAGATAGCACCCCTAATGTGGCATGCATACACCTTACAGAAAGGAAAGTGTAACAGATCGATGGATAATTAAAAGCTCATCTAGTGAAATGTGCATTGTACGATTGCATGTACAAATGAATGTTTATGATTTGATGTACAAATCAGTATACATGTATGTGAATACAACACATATTTGTCATGAAAGAGGCAGAGGGCATAATTGGTAACTTAAATATTTCTGTTTAGACTCTATTTGCCTTTGACACAACATTTACTGCCTGTATTGCATGACTTTGGTGGCTTGTCATTGATGCAGGCCAGTTCCAGTTCAAGATTAGTAAACTAGCATGTGAATACACCAGTACCAGTTCAAATTTGACTGTGTAAGGAAGTGCACACGTGTGTACAGGGATCATTTTTGCCAATTTAAACAAAGATGACAACAATTGACAAATTAAAATGCCCCATTTTTTATATAATCACTTACACAGGTATGACCAAGTTTTGTGATACTAAAACTTCACTTAAGTTAATGGATTTTAAGTGAAAAAAGAGTTAAAATAGAAATCAAACAGATTATATGGAGGACTACGGCAATGGGAGTTGCATTGAGATGTCATGCAAACCTGGCTGATCTGAACTAGATTCAGACCTGTAAACCACTTACTATCTATCACCCTATATCAGTCAAATCCTAACATATGCCATCCTCTATGAGTCGTTGACCGTTACCATTGCTGGTAAGGATTTGAGAGGCATCAAACTATTTACGTGCACACTGAAAGCTTGTCAGGCATAATGGCAAAATGTCTATCACCTTGATAACTGCCACCGTATATCATATACAAATTCAAATCATCATAATTTCAACATTTTTGAATCCTTTTCACAAAATCTTCGGTATGCACTAAAATATTATCATTAATTCATATGGGGTAATCATTAACTTAATATACTCTGCCATTATATCATGTGCTATGCTAATGTGTAGTCATGGTTATCCCTGCTCTGGTGATTGGTCAACTGTGAGTCTAAGCCACCACCTTATGGAGGAAGGAAATATTACTGCAATATGCTACTCACTGGGATGTATCAACCTAGAAGGTCTGTTATTGGCTTTCAAACAGAACCAGTTGCTGCATGATCAGTGGTGTAGCAAGAAATTCTGGGATCCCTGCAAAACTTAAATCTGGGGCCCCCTTCCAAAAAAAAAGTTGTTTGATGGGAATTTTGGGCCCCCAGTGGACCTGGCCCCACCCCTCTTCCCAGCAGCTGCAGGGGTTGCTTGGGTGGTTGCTACACGACTGTGCATGATCGTTACTTATTTTTGATTCTGTGAGGTATATTTTGAACTAGCAGAGTGAGACATAAATATGTAATGCAAGGTAAATTTGGCTTTTACAATTAACAAAAATACTTCATAAAATTTAGTCCAATTAAAAATCATGTAATAACTGGTTCTGTGCTGCAACTGGTGCAGGCCCTCTAGAAAGTATCATCAATGTAGAGTCAAAGCCACAGGCACACACACACACACATATATATATATGTATGTGTATATACATATATGTATGTGTATATATATATGTATGTGTGTGTGTGTGTGTGTGTATATATATATATATATATATATATATATATATATATATATATATATATATATATATATATATATATATATATACACACACAAGGTTTCATTAATTTTCATGAGTATCAGTTTTCATGTTTTTTTTAAAAAAGGACAACCTCCACAAATACCAGAAATAAAGAATACAATGGAACAAAAATATGCCGACAACAAACAATGGTGGTTAAAATAATAGTGCTGCTAGTATACTATATACATATCATAGATATTATTTTAAGTTGTTAACAGTGCCTATGGGTTCAAAGTTTGATTAGTCTGTGTAATAGGGTAAAAAAATACAGTGGATGTAAAAACAAATAGATGACAAAACAAATGTCATTCAAGTGACAATTATGCCACATTGACCTACTTTTCGTATGGTTGAGTTTCATAATGTAGGTGAAATAGGGTTAAAGATATGGAGTACAATAAGTGTAAAGCTAAAAATACAGCAGTCACTCAAGGAAGAAAATTAGATCTCAATGACCTAGTTTTGGTATTGCTGAGTTACTCTCCTTCAGATGCATCCATATACATGTACCATTTTTTATGAGTGTAGATGAATTTAGTAATATTTATTATTGATGTCGCACAGATTAGATAAATTAATGAAGTGTGTCTTGTTGATTTTACAATTTACTACTTAATTGTTCATACTAATATTTATTATTGATGTCTGACCAGATTAGATAAATTAATGAAATGTGTCTTGTTGATTTTACAATTTACAACTTAATTGTTCATACTAATATTTATTATTGATGTCTGACCAGATTAGATAAATGAATGAAGTGTGTCTTGTTGATTTCACAATTTACTACTTAATTGTTTATGCTAATATTTATTACTGATGTCTGACCAGATTAGATAAATTAATGAAGTGTGTCTTGTTGATTTTACAATTTACTACTTAATTGTTCATACTAATATTAGACCAGATTAGATAAATGAATGAAGTGTGTCTTGTTGATTTCACAATTTACTACTTAATTGTTTATGCTAATATTTATTACTGATGTCTGACCAGATTAGATAAATTAATGAAGTGTGTCTTGTTGATTTTACAATTTACTACTTAATTGTTCATACTAATATTTATTATTGATGTCTGACCAGATTAGATAAATTAACGATGTGTGTCTTGTTGATTTCACAATTTACTACTTAATTGTTTATGCTAATATTTATTATTGATGTCTGACCAGATTAGATAAATTCATGAAGTGTGTCTTGTTGATTTTACAATTTACTACTTAATTGTTCATACTAATATTTATTACTGGTGTCTGACCAGATTAGATAAATGAACGAAGTGTGTCTTGTTGATTTTACAATTTACTACTTAATTGTTCATACTAATATTTATTATTGATGTCTGACCAGATTAGATAAATGAACGAAATGTGTCTTGTTGATTTTACATTTACTACTTAATTGTTCATACTAATATTTATTACTGATGTCTGACCAGATTAGATAAATGAACGAAATGTGTCTTGTTGATTGTATAATTGACTACGTAATTGTTCATACTAATATTGATTACTGATGTCTGACCAGATCAGATAAATTAACGAAGTGTGTCTTGTTGATTTTACAATTTACTACTTAATTGTTCATACTAATATTTATTACTGTCTGACCAGATTAGATAAATGAACGAAGTGTGTCTTGTTGATTTTACAATTTACTACTTAATTGTTCATACTAATATTTATTATTGATGTCTGACCAGATTAGATAAATGGAAAAAGTGTGTCTTGCTGATTTTACAATTTACTATTTAATTGTTCATCATTTTCCCTAAGAGGCTGGACAACATCTTCAAAAGTTTCCTTACTTTTCCGCTCTGTTTTGGGGCCCCAGGTGGCCGAGTGGTCTAAGGCACTTGCCTTATAGATCACTCACACATCTCACCTCTGTCCACATGAGTTCGAGTCTCAGCTCGACAAACGTGGGTATGTGAGAAAGCTTGCCAGTATCTTCTTGAAGGATGCTGGTTCTTCCCAGACTTGTCCTGGGTTCTTCCTCCACCAAATATACTGGCCGCTATTGTAGAGCCTATCAATATGGCGCTAAATCCCACCAAACCTGTTCTGTTTCTTTTCTTGTTTGTCTTTTTTCTGAATACTCAGGCAAACCAAAAAAAAAAATATGTGTGTTTCCTATTGCACTAGTTTTAAAATAAGGGTAGGCATTTTTTTTTATTTTTTTAAAAACATTATATATAAATCAAATAATTATTTCAAGCGCTTCAAAGTAATGGGCAAAACCGGCTCAATTAGATGCACAAATCATTTTCGGCAATGTGGAGTGGGGAGGGGGAAAAGTGCTAGGGTCAGCTACGAGAAACAGGGATGGTCGGCCAACCGGAAACACACATATTTTTTGTTGTTGCCTTAAAACAAGATTACCATAAATGGAATATTATATAAATGTCATGTGGTAAATATTATTATACTTGTTTCATATAAAACCCTATTTCATTAGTCAGATACTCTGGTGCTAGAAGATGTAGTGCCCATTTAACTCATATATTATGCCACTTGATCTAAGCAATGTTGCCTAACAATGCTAAATGAAACAAGCTATTTCAATGTTCAAAGTAAATGACACAAAGTTCAAGTTATTTTGCAGAAACCATTTTTCTTCTTTAAGTCCCAGTTACTTTGACCTATAGATCCAAAATTTGAAAGGTGCTTTTCTTGTCCCAAAATCCACAAAGTTTGGTTATGGTTTGTGGCATAAGACTTTAGTTATTTTATGAAAACAATTTTCATTTTTGGAGTCACACTGACCCTGACTTTTGATCTTTTAACCCTAAAATCAATATTCAATGTCTCAAATGCATGCCATCTACAAAGTTTAGTCAAGGCCTGCAGTAAAGAACTCAAGAAATCATGTAGAAACCATAATTTTCTTCTTCGAGTCATGGTGACCTTGACCTTTGACCTCAAATCAATACATGTCTTTCTTATCTCAAATGCAAGCTATTTTCAAACTCTGATCAAAGAATTTGGCATACAAGTCAAGTTATTTTGTGGAAACAAGTTGTTCTTCTTTCAATCCATGTGGCCTTTTGAGCCTGAAATCGACAGGTCTCTTGTTTGCCTTGTATGCAAGCTACTTGCAAAGTTTGGTAACAGTAGGTGTGAAGAACTTTTACAATCCAAGAGTCATATGTTTGATACCACTCCAAGGCCAGCCTGGATCAGCTGCCTGTGTGTCCTTGGGAAAGGCACTTAGCTCCCATTTCATCTCCATGATATAGCCAATAATATATTCAAAATGCCATTAAAAACAAGAAAAACAATATTAAACACAAGTCTCTTTGGCCTTTTTGACACTGAGTGTGTCTCTCTCCATGGCATATTAACTTGTACATCAAATCTACATTTATGTGTCCCTCATACAGAACAACTTGCAGAGATGAGGTGGTATTGTGCTGATGTGTATCGGACACATACCTGACACATGCATACCTCCAGACGGGTGAACCTCAACCAGAGTGCATACTGTGCTAGTGTCCACTGACAGTGGAATACATTCTTATCATGTATCGACTTCCACCCTATGACACAAAAGTATTTTAATATAAAACTGCATGAAGAAACTGTATGATGTACTATACCACCCAAGAAAATTCTGGACTTTTTGAGGGAATGCAATTTATGTAACAAATTTTGACCATATGTTTAAGGATTTTATATGTGTGTACCTTTATTTTGTGTTTTATAAACATTTTACAGAATTTTAACATCTTTATGTTTGATATTTTATCTTGTTGTACTTCATGTTTACATTTATTTGGAAGGGTTTACCTAAAATTTTCTGCAATTAATTTGTACATTTTTGGAACTCACCTTTAGTTGGCACCATATAGTTAATACTGTGCTAATGTGCCATAAAACACTACTACATATATACATATATACATTTATGTCTGTACAGGGTCACACAGTAGAAAAACTCATAATCAGTGTGATATGCACATGTGAGTGTCAGTGACCATCTTTCATGGTGAACATAATGATATGTAATCATTATTGTACTTGTTTAATTTATGTTGTTGTTTGTATTGATAATTGTCAAGGATGAAAGATTATAAAATATATATCTACCCATTTATACAAAGAGACTATATAGTTGTAAATCACACTAACCTTTTGATCTGCTGAGTGACAACTCTCTTGGGTCTGTTTTGTCAATATCTAGGCTAAGTTGAGAAATATGGTCAATAATAAATGTGCAATAACTGTCCCTATCCCATATAGTAATCAGTTTAACTCTATCAGTGAGATCTGAAATCACATGTCCACTCCATCCTTCTCCATTTTCATTTACACTTACTCCATACTACATACAAAAAGCAGCCATGTTTGGTACTCTAAGACTGAATACAACTCATTTATAATATACACAGTGATAAACAGTCAAGTTCAGTTCAGTGTGTTCCCCCTACACACACTTCATAGTGCAAGTTGTACATACCCCTAGGGTTGTAGTCCTTACTCATGACCTACATCTTTACATTTTTATTGACCCATATATGGTCTATGCAACTATATGAAATTCTTAACCCAGGGTATAATTCCATATGCCCATGTGAAAGGAAACTGTTTACAAACAAAGGGAATGTATGTAGACTAATATCAAAAATAGTTCTTGGATGGGCCACTGTTGTGTGGGGCTTTATAGTAACTATTATGAATTGCAAGCCTTGCTAAATAGAATGAACTAAACCTGCCAGTAACTAACCTCAACCTATGCCACTGACCTAGTATTTTAGCTAGAACATAAACCCAACCAATGCTTAAAAAAAAAAAAAGTTGAGTGTTTTGTACAAGGCAAATATTGTTTGTAAATCAGGTTTGGGAAATCAACCAGTTTGACTGTCACTATATAGTAGTTTGTTTGGGATTACTCTAAATAACATATTAAGTACATGGTAGGTAAATTGCCTATGTCATACTGTTGGTGATACATTTCTATTTATATTTACAAGGGTAGTGAAGATCTGATTGGTCTAAAGTAGAACAGGAAGAGTAGTCAGTTATTTCAAATTGCAAGTGTCAGAAAATATGCTCTTAGTCTGTAAGTCTAAGCACATTAAGGTGGAATTGATAGCCACTACTAAAAGTCACAGAAAAGATTAGTGTAAATTGTATTATATTTATTACTATGATTGTTGTTGTTATTATTATTATTATTATTATTATTATTATTATTGTCACTTATTATTATTATTATTATTATTATTATTATTATTATTATTATTATTATTGTCACTTATTATTATTATTATTATTATTATTATTATTATTATTATATTGTCTATTATTATTATTATTATTATTAGACACATAAAAGATATAAATAAGGGACATGAAGAAAAATGTACAAAGTGATATATGTTTTATGGGGGGTTTGGGAGGTTTAACTCCATTTTTCAGCACATGATAGGTTATACATGGCAGCCAGTATATTTGGTGGAGGAAGAACCACCAACCCATGGGCAGCTACTGGCAAGCTTTCTCATATACCCACATTGGCAGCGACGAGACTCAAACCCATGTGGACAGAGGTGAGTTGTGAGTCATCTGTAAAGGCGAGTGTCTTAGACCACTCAGCCATAGGGTGGCCATTTGTCCGGTTTTCAGTTGGTCTGTCCCCTTCTTAAGGTGATAATTTTTGAGTGTATGCAAATGAGTGTCCATTATTTTTTAGTTCTGTCAGTGGCCACCCTACTCTGCCACCTGTTGCCCCACAAAGTGATATATAGAATGACTAGGAGACATAGGTAGGCAGTACGGAAGGTAGGTAAGTTATACATACATATATAAATACATACATAAATACATGTACATACATACATAATAAATTGATGGAATAAATAATAAATGGACAAAGATTGATTTGTTATGCATTGATCTTTAATAAATAGATAGAGAATAGGTAGACAGGTAGATAATGAAATGGATGGATAGATCAAAGACCTTTGAAATTCTATCACTGTAGTTAGAAAATATCAGAATATCTTAGAAAAAATGAAAAAATGAAAAATTCCTAAATAGAGATATATAATAAAGGAAAGGTTACCAACCAATTTTCTAGGTGGGTGGGGGTGCAGAATATAAAATTGGCATTTTGTTGTGATTCCATTTAATATATTTTTTAAAATCCAACCTTACCGAAAAGAATTTATTCTTAATCATAGGTCCGCCATGGTAGCATGACCGTAATGACAGTAGTTCCTAAGTAATCCAGAAGAAATCACTGTTTATCCAACCTGAAAAAATGTATGGGTAACTTCAATACCAAGGTCAAGGGTCAAGATCGCGTGTGTACATTGAGGAATAATAGCTTAGTGTTTAAAACTGAAAAGTTTTATAAAAAAAATATAAACAGTGCAGCCTTTCTTTATTTACAAATCTATCAATTCATTACTCAAAATAAAATTAAAACTGTTTTTCTTTGTTTTGACGCATTGTTGTGAACTTGGTTATATGTAAAAAGCAAAGGGATATAATTCAGGTTTCTGAGGTTCCAGCCTTGTCTTTACTCAATCATCTCCCTTTGAACTTGTCTTGCTGAATAGAAAAGGCCCAAAAACATCAATTGGTTTTAAGTGACTATTCCATAGCATACACATGACCTTGACCTTGGTCATAGTTACCCCTGCATTTTTTTTCATGTTGGAGTCCATGATTTCTTCTTTAATAGCATTCATTCTTTTAAGCATGGTAGGATTTTTAAAAATATTTTGAATGGCATCAAAAAATGATAAATTGCAAACCCACCCACCCTGAAAACCTTTTCTTTATTATATATATCTATTAGATTTTTTTATTTTCTTGTTTTTCTCAGATATTCTGACATTTTCTTACAACAATGATAGAATTTCAAAGGTCTGTGGATAGATGTTTAGTTGGATGACATGGATAGTTGTATGGAAAGAGACTGATTCCTAATGCATCACTCTCTTGGATGGATGGATGGATGAATAGCAAGGCCTAAATGTCTTGGTCCTTCCATTCATTCTACTGGTTACAGTGTATATGCATTTAGTCTGTGAGAGCACAAATATACTCAACACGGAAAGAGAATAATTTCATGCACATGATGATGGCCCAACTAGATTTCTCTAATATCTCTGGTATATGGTAGATGCCAGTTTCATCATGTAATTCAGCTATCACTTAACTTTACAAACAAACAAGTTTGTAAGATGACACTGTTGACACTTTTTCATGATACAGACTTATTTATTGATCAGACTGAGTGTTAACTGCATTTACAGATGCTTTAGTATGTATACAATATACTGTATATACTCGCTTATAAGTCAAATCAAACTACAAACAACACAGACCCTGATCTGCCACTGCATAATGCATTGGGCTCTTTGTTGTTTATTCTACTGATTACTCCTAACAAACTGCACAGACCCAGATCTGCTAGTTCATTATGTGACAACAGGTCTGGGTATATCCAGTTTGCAGTTGGATCTGACTTATACGCAAGTACAGATGGTAGTCCCACTATTTCTGCACAAACCTTTCCTATTTATATCGTTGGAATAACTACAATGTTTAGCAGGTTTTGAGTCAAAATGTAATCAAACTTAAAAGTACTTGAGCAGAAACCTTTTTCATGTCAACATGTAAACAGATAAAAATATAATCAAACAAAAGATAATCAAGTCACATGATAAACACATGAGTGAAATATAATCAGACAAAACAAAATCAAGTCACATGTTCAACAAACGAGTGAAATATATTCAGACAAAACATAACTCACATCATAATCACATGAGTGCAACATAATCATACTGAAACATACCCAACTTCAATACAAAAGGTAATCGTACAAGTGACAATAAAATGCTCATACAAAAATAACCATGAATGAATCCCATAATACCTGTTTTAATGCCAGGGTGCTTTCTGTCACATTTGGTTAAATTCTGTTGAGTGCTTTTTGAGAAGAAGTTGTTAAAAGGTTTCTGCATTTTTAGTAATGGTGGCCATATTTCATGGCAGATTAGCAACATTTATAAAATTGAAAGCCCTGCATGCCAGGATGCTTTCTGCCAAGTTTGGATGAAATTGGTCATGTGGTTTTTGATGTACGATGCATGATGCATGACAGACGCCGGGCTATATCATAAGCTCAGCTTACTTGGCCTTATGGCCAGGTCAGCGAACAAGACAAGATAATGGTGGTTGCCTGTAAGTGACTTCCTACATGTTTTGAGGTGTATATTGAGGCATATGAGGAATAGAGAGAAAAAAATATAAAATATCCTTACTGCCAGATAAAAAATCGATTTTGCATTAGATTAGTGAATTCTGTCCTCAAATTAGAGTCAGTCAGAATTTGAATTGGTTGCATTTATGTGAGACTAAAGGTTGTTTCCAATAAAAGCAATTGTCACAAAAATGAATGTCAGCTAAATGTAACTAGACTGTATAAGTCAGCAATAACATTACTGTAAACAAAAACTTGAATACGGGAAACACTATATCCATGGTACTTATAGGTTAAAAGCAGGTAAAATATTTATCTCCAATGATTTCCATTGGTTCTGTAGATTTTTGCTGTCTTGACCATTTTCTCTTTGGTGTTTGATTTGTGATCTGGGTGATTTAACACCATTATTAGCACATGATAGGCCATACATGGCAGCCAGTACATTTGGTAGAGGAAGAGTCCAGGAAGACCCCAGGAAGAACTACTGACCCACAGGAAACTACTGGCAAGCTTTTTCACATACCCACATTGGTTGAGCCAAGATTCGAACCCACACAGACAGAGGCAAGATGTGAATGATCTGTAATGGTGAGTGGGTTATATCACTTGACCACTGGGTGTTTGAACTGTGAACTGTTCAAAATACATGTGATGTTGGATTTCCCCTAAAATTACCCCAAAAAAACCTGGTGTCCTTAAATTCAAAGTACTGTATTGTTTGTAATTTTTAAAAAATACTTTTTATTCATTATTTTTTAGGTGTACAAATAATTAAAGGACAAAAAATATATTTACCTTTTTATTTGGTTATTAAAAAGTTTCAAAATTTAAATAAGAATAAAAGTTCCTCTAGCAAAAATTATAGGACATAAAATAATTATAATTTTGAATGGATTGCTGAAGCATATGGTTATGAAAAATTAAATACAATACAGTACCATAATTGTTCACTGAAAAGCCAATGCTATAAACTGCTAATATCACATTTTAACATAATTTAGCAATTTTTTAAACCTTTAAAGATGATCAACCCACAAGGAACAATAATCATTCGAAGGGACTGATGCTCTAATGGGTAAAAAGAATTTCCAGGAATTCAAGATAAGACCAATTCTTCCTTTTGACTGCTGAGTGTTCAAATATCTCTGATATTCTTCAGTGATAACAAGATTTACAAATTAGCTGCTGTGGTGGACATATTGGATGTCAGATTGGCACAATTTTCATTTAGGTCAAAGTAGACATCATTTGAAGTCTTTCGGTGAAAACCGCATGTCATAATGTTCATCCATTCAGGGGGAGTAGTGACAATAAGATTTTCAAGACAGCCATTGTGACAGCCATATTGATGTACAACTGGCACCATTTTCATTTAGGACCAACTAGGTAACATAAGAAGTCTATTGGTGAATACCCCATGCTGATATAGCCATCCATCTGGGAGGAGTAGACAACAATATTTTCAAAATAGTCACCATGGTGATCATACCAAGGGTTAGTCATTTTTATTTAGGACCAAGTAGACATCATAAGAACTCTTCTGGTGAAAACCCCATGTCAAAATGACTTTCTATTTAAGAGGAGTAGTAAAAAGAGGATTTTCAAAATAACCACATATTGGTGGGCATCACATTAACACAATTTTAATTTAGGTCCAACAAAACATTATAAGAAGTCTTTTAGTGAAAACCCCATGCTGATATGATCATTCATTCAGGATAACTACATGTAGTGATAACAAGATTTTCAAACTGGCCACTGTGGCAGCCGTATTAGACATCAGATCAGCAACATCTTCATTTAGGACTAACTAGACATCATAAGAAGTCTTCTGGTGAAAACACCATGCCAATATGACTTTCCATTCAGGAGAAGTAGCACTAACAAAGTTTCCAAGATTGCTGGTGTGGCAGCCATATTGAATGTCATATTGGCACCATTTCCATTTGGGACCAACCAGACATCATAAGAAGTCTTTTAGTGAAAACCTCATGTTGATATGACCATCCATTCAGGAGGAGTAGTGATAAAAAAACAAGATTTTCTAAATTGCCAATGTGGCGGCCATATTGGACATCAGATCAGCTCCATTTTCATTGAGGACCAACTAGACATGATAAGAAGCATTTGAGTGAAAACCTCATGTTGATACAACCATCCATTCAGGAGGAGTAGCGATAACAAGATTTTCAAGATGGCCACTGTGTGGTGGCCATACTGGATTTCAGATTGGAACCTTTTTCATTTGAGACCAACTGGACATCAATATGACTTTCTGCAGTTGCAATAACAAGATTTTCAAGATGGTTGCCATGCTGGCCATATTGGACATCAGGGCAGCACCATTTTTGTTTAGGACCAACTACATGTAGACATCATATAAAGACTTCTGGTGAAAACCCCATGTTGATATGACTATCCATTTAGGAGGAGTAGTGTTATGTATGATGTTTATATAATATTATAGATATTTTAGGAAATTATAAATGTTTCTTGACTTTAATATTTGCTTAAATCTTAATGCTGTTTATCAGAGAAAAAACATGTTTAATTAGTGTATTTGAATTAGGTTGTTTACTTCAGATTTGAGCTAAAAGATAGTTTTGATCAACATAATGTTTTCTCAATTTGAGGTCAAGGTTGATTTTGTTTACAGATAAAACTGGAAATACCTTAGGAGTTACCTGTCAATGGTCACACGTACATTTATTATTCTAGAATATTCTGTCATGTGACCAATCTTTATATATACCATGTTTAGTGGACAGTTTTTCAGTTTCGACATTACTATCAGTCTTGTAAAGAGCTATTACAGTTGTGGAAAGTAATTCAAAATTCTGAGAGAGGAATTATTTTAAATATTCATTGGATTGTAACAGTGCTCATAGACTTTTGGATTTTGGATTTTTAATTGATGATTTTGGAATTTATGTGAACTTATTCAGAGATATTTTGGAGTACTTCATTTTGACATCAACACATTAAAGACTACCAGTACATCAGGACTTTGAAGACCATTGGCACATCATAACATTTGAGGATACAGCCGTGAATTCGGAACATTCTATATTTAGGACTTGTGATTAGAACACTAATTCTTATTGGATTATTTGGATTTTAATACACATTACTGTAAGTGTCTTTTTGATTTTTCATTTCAATTATCTATAAATAAATTGCTTGTTGATTTTTACTTGATTTGTTGGTTTCACTTTCTTTCTGTTACATTTTTCTAGACCATAGAGTCGTAACAGTAGCGATAACAAGTTTTTCAAGATGGCCACTGTGGTGGCCTTATTGGACTTCAGACCATCACTATTTTTATTTAGGACCAAGTAGACATCATAACATCTGACAGACAAAATTCTGTCCATTGAAACAGAGTCTGCATCAGATCTATAGGAGCCAGAGTGCTGTTTTTCCCTGTCTTTGGGAAGGCGCGACTCACTCTTATATCAGTCAACGGCACTTTAACTCATCGCTGCCAGGAAGGTGCAACTTGTTCTCAGGTACCAGCTCTTTTCCCCCCTTGGGAGGGGCCAAGGATCTATCCCTAACAGGTAATGATGACATCAAAATAAGCATTAGGACTCAAAAGTCTGAACCATGGAAATTGCTCCTGGTTCCTGTCCCTCTGGTAATGCAGACTTCCTTTTGGCGATCTCTGAACCATGGAAATTGCTCCTGGTTCCTGTCCCTCTGGTAATGCAGACTTCCTTTTGGCGATCTCTGAACCATGGAAATTGCTCCTGGTTCCTGTCCCTCTGGTAATGCAGACTTCCTTTTGGCGATCTCTGAACCATGGAAATTGCTCTGGTTCCTGTCCCTCTGGTAATGCAGACTTCCTTTTGGCGATCTCTGAACCACGGAAATTGCTCCTGGTTCCTGTCCCTCTGGTAATGCAGACTTCCTTTTGGCGATCTCTGAACCATGGAAATTGCTCCTGGTTCCTGTCCCTCTGGTAATGCAGACTTCCTTAAGACTGGAAGTGATCTATTCCTCTCCTAGGAATAAAGGGGTTCATCCTGAGATGGAGAGGAGGAAGAGGGATAAGTGTAGTGCCTTTCTGCCAAGTCGCACAATGCATCTGTCCACATGCAACAAACAGGACGTCTGGCCAAGTGTGTACATTTAGTACATGAGAGAAAGGTGGGTTGAGTGTCTTAAAGGGTCTTCTTAAGCCCACTCTTATCCACACCTTGTGACATATTTATGTGCTGAAAGAGAAAAATTGACAAAAACAATATAACTGGGAACCAAACAAGGGTAGGTAATACATACCTTGACACCGATGCTAAGAAGGGTGAACCAATAACAGAAGCACCACTTCACTGAGCAAGGTGCAAAAATCCTTCAATTTCAGCAAAAAGGAACTCAAAAACACATAAAAAATGCAAATGGGGAGAGAAAGACTCAAAAAACACAAGAGAATATAGGTTAGGCTAAAATAACAGTTAAAGACAGCAACAAAGGCAAAATTTGTTGCGTGTCCTCACACATGCATACTCACATGATAGTTCAAGGAAAAAGAGGCAATGCAATAGTATGAGGTATTGTATTACTACTATGAAAAAAAAACAAATTTCATTTTTTTTAATGTTGTGACCAGTCTAGATATCATTTAATTCCTAGGTTACTGTATTTTACATCATGATCATTAAGATTGTTACTGTTTCTCCCAATACTGTTATGCACCTCCTGGACATGGAATTGAAAGCATGATTGAAGAATTGCTTGCTGTTCACTAATTGTGGTCTTCTTCTAAATTATAGCAAGTTATATCAGACAAACACAACTTATTTAAGTAATTATACAAAGAGTGCATATCTAAGTATCATATAACACTGCGTTGTAAAGTGATGCTGAGGTCTTTTCTCAAAAGAATAAAATTAAGTCATGCAATGGTGGTTCACTTTGGTAAATGGAGAGGGAAAAATGAATAATAACATTTTTTATTTTTTACCAACTGACTGACCTAAACAATATTTAGCGTGAAAACAGAAACACAGATATACCATATATACTGCAAACTGCATAGACCCAGATCTGTCGTCACACAATGCACCGGCAGATCTGGGTCTATGCAGTTTATAAGGACTAATCAGTAGAACAAACAACATAGACCCTGATCTGCCGGCACATTATGTGACGGCAGATCAGGGTCTATGTTGTTTGCATTTGGACCAAGATTATACACAAGCATATACGGTAGCTATTTTTAGGCCCTACTGCTACTTTTGACAAATACATGGCAGGCCCATCATGCGGGAAAATACACTAGCTGCCAAAGTCAGTCATACCTGGTAAGGGTGAGTGTAGAGGGAGTAGCTGGTAGGGACTGTAGGTGCCTGGGATGTATGCAGTCCCGAATATCGAGGATCCTGCGGTGGGTAGCCAAAGTTGCCGGAGCGTTGAATGGCAGAGGGACTCTGTGGCCGGGGTCTCTTATATGGGGATGCTCCAGCATCATGAGGAGAACCTCCTGGTCCCCTGCAAACATGACAGATGAAACATTACATATACCTGTCAAAAAAATTTTCTCTATTACCTGAAAATGCTACAAAAGTGAACAAGGAATTCCAGGAAATTATGTGTCCCCTTGCTTCCCTGTTTGATACAGATATGGTTTCACTTTCAAACAACTCTGGCATGCATGAGGGTCAGAGGGTGAGCAGGGGTGCATAAACATCAAAGGTAAGAGCTTCCTAATTCTACAGTCCAAATATTATACATGTACATGTTGCTATCCCTCCCATGGTTGGAACCCATGACCATAGAAAAAACTTAACCAAGATTTTCAAATGATCTTGATCTTGCCTTAGTGTCAGGAAGATAGGGGTGCATAGATATAAAAGGGCAGAGCTACCTGAGTGTCAGGAAGATAGGGGTGCATAGATATAAAAGGGCAGAACTGCCTGAGTGTCAGGAAGATAGGGGTGCATAGATATAAAAGGGCAGAGCTACCTGAGTGTCAGGAAGATAGGGGTGCATAGATATAAAAGGGCAGAACTGCCTGAGTGTCAGGAAGATAGGGGTGCATAGATATAAAAGGGCAGAGCTACCAGATTCTATGGTCCTAGTATGACAGCTCTCCCCCACAGTGTCTGGGTAAAATGACCATACAGCAAAACTTGAACTGAAAACTTAACCAAGATTTAAAAACATCCTTGACCTTTCATGCAGGTCAGAGGGAGGGTAGGAGTGCATGAATATAAAAGGGCACTGTTTCCTAATTTTAAAGTTCAAGTATGAGAGCTGTCTCTTCAAAGGTTTTGGGCCTAGGGCCATAATGAAAAGCTTTTTATGAAAAACATAAGGATGTCTAGGTGGGTGGAGTGGGATGTGTGCAAATGAAAGTGCAATTGTTACTGATTCTATGGTCAACCTATGAAAGTAATCCTTGATTTGCCTTAAAGGGTTAAAAACTTATGTTCATAAAGAAAAACTTTAACCAAAAACAATACCCAGAGTTTTAAATGACCTTGACCTTGCCTTGGGGTAGATGGAAGGAGTTGAAAGGGAAAGCTTTCCATCAAAAGGTTTGAGGTTTATGACAATACAGAAAAACTTAACCAAAAACATAACTAAGATTTTTTTTCAAATTGACCTTCAAACCTGCATGCTACAAATAAGAACTTTACTGTACTTCACATGGTGCTAGTGATCAATTAACATGTAAAGCCATAAATCTGAAATGAAAAATAAATAACAAGACTATAGATAGATAGATAGATAGATAGATAGATAGATAGATAGATAGATAGATAGATAGATAGATAGATAGATAGATAGATAGATAGAGAGATAGAGAGATTGATAGAGTAAAACCTGCCTTGAGACCACTACTATGAGACCACTACTATGAGACCACCTGTCTCCATGCACAGATTTATTGATTATGTAGTGTTATGACCTGTAATGAGAGACCACCTGTCTTAAGAGAACATTATGTTTGGCAGAAGGGGTGGTTTTTCAAGACAGGTTTGACAGTATATGTTTTAACAATATATGTCAAGATAAATATTTCCATATTGTGATAAGATTTTATTTAACTGGATCTTCAGTTGTAGCAAGTTATATGCCATTTCCATATGTACTAAAACAACTGACCTAGTGACTGCCCTGGAACTTACATACAGTATCTCTTTCAAAAACTGAAAGACTTAACACCTCTGCAGTTGGACCTGATGTCATGTTCAAACTGGAATATACCCTTTTCATGCCAAAGGTCTGATTTCATTATTGTGCAAGAAAGATACACATGCTTTGACTCAGTATACATAACCAGTGAGCAAAGATCCAATATTTCTCATACTAAGCATGCTGATTGTGTTTCATCTTTTTTCATGACATCAGAAGTCATGAGGAAAAAAACAAATTGCACAAATCAGTAAAGTACATATGCACATGAATCAAAACATTTCGCAGTATGAAAATACAAATTATCAACAGAACAGGGCCAAAGATTGGTTCCTTTTCTTAAAGTCCCATAAATATCTGGGGCATAGTAAAACTCAGATAACTCGCATCAATCATTCCAATACACAACACCACCTGAATGACTAGCTTAAACTCAATCACATCAATAATTCCAATACACGACACCACCTGAATGACTAGCTTAAACTCAATCACATCAATAATTCCAATACACGACACCACCTGAATGACTAGCTTAAATTCAATCACATTAATCACTCCAATACATGACACCACCTGAATGACTGGCTTAGACTCGGTCACATCAATCACTCCAATACACGACACCACCTGAATGACTAGCTTAAACTCAATCACATCAATCATTCCAATACACAACACCACCTGAATGACTAGCTTAAACTCAATCACATCAATCATTCCAATACACAACACCACCTGAATGACTAGCTTAAACTCAATCACATCAATCATTCCAATACACGACACCACCTGAATGACTAGCTTAAATTCAATCACATTAATCACTCCAATACATGACACCACCTGAATGACTGGCTTAGACTCGGTCACATCAATCACTCCAATACACGACACCACCTGAATGACTGGTTTAGATTTGGTAACATCAATCACTCCAATACACGACAGCACCTAAATGACTAGCTTAAACTCAGTCACATCAATCACTCCAGTGATCCATTAAACAAGAGTCCCTCGAAGGGACTGATGCGCTACTGGGCACAAAGAATGTCCAGGAATTCAAGATAAGACCATTTCTTCCTTTTAACTGTCCAGTGTTCAAACCATCTCTGATATTCATCAATGATAACAAGATTTTCAAATTAACTGCTGTGGTGCACATACTGGATGTCAGCTTGGCACCATTTTCATTTAGGACGAAGTAGACATCATTAGAAGTCTTTTGGTGAAAACTCCATGTTAATAATGATCATCCATTCAGGGGGAGTAGTGACTACAAGATTTTAAAGACAGTCATCATGGCAGCCATATTGGATGTATGACTGGCACCATATTCATTTACAACCAACTAGGTATCATAAGAAATCTATTGGTGAAAACCCCATATTGATATAGCCATCTATTTGAAGAGGAGTAGTGACAACAATATTTTCAAGATTTGACTTTCCATTCAGGAGGAGTAGCAATAACAAGATTTTCAAGATGGCTACTGTGGTGAACATATTGGATGTCAGATCAGCATGAGTTTCCTTTAAGATCAACTGGACATCATAAGCAGTTTTGTGATGAAAACCCGACATCAATATGACTTTCTGTTCAAGTAGAGTTGTGATAAGATTGTTAAGATGGCTGCCATGGAAAGAAGCAAACAGTGATGAGTCAAATAATAATTTCCATGCCCGAGAGGTAATGCAGTTTCCATTTATTACTCAAGATAATAAAATGCTTAAGGTTTTTTTTGTTGCTGCAAATATGACTTCTACTGGCCCACATAATCAAGGGTTGCATGACATGATGGGAAATCTTGTATTTTCACATGTGAAAATAGAAGGATATATTTTTCACATGTGAAAATATAGCAATTAAAAAAAAAATATGAAAAATAATTGAACCAATAAATTTCTGTATTTCACACTAAAGTATATAATAAAAGGGATTTGTTTTCAAAGCTCCCCCCCCCTCCCATCACGACAACTATGTGATTCTCTCACACTTGACAGAAGAAAAGGAAAAATCAAATTGAATTAAATTAAATTTTGCTAGGAGTGTGTATATAATCAGGATATATACATATGAATACAGATATGTCTACCAAATTTCATTTATCTACCTAAAGTGGTTTTTGCCTAATCATGCTAGTAACATTTTTTCACAAATGTCTAATTCCATAAAGTTAAATCTGTAAAAAAAAACAAAAAACTTGTAACGGCGGTGACTTTTGCGTAATCATGCTTACAAGACCTTTGTTCCCCCCCCCAAAAAAAAATCCAAGAAGTTCAAAAGTCTGAAGAAAAAAAATGGAAACGTTGCTAAAATGGCCTGAAAATATAATCAGGTTATCTACATAAAAATACAAAAATAAGCTCACCAAATTTTACTTGTCTAACTCAAGTAATCTTGGCTCCTCAAAAGGACTAAAGCCCTACTGACCAAAAAAATTTCCATGAATGCAAGATAAAACCTTACTTCTTTTTAATGGCTGAGCGCTGAAACTATCTGGTGGCCATACTGAATGTAAGATCAGAACCATTTTTTCATTTGCGACCAATTAGACACCATAGGAAGTTGTTTGATGAAAACCCGACGTGGATATGATGATCCATTCAGGAAGAGTAGCAATGACATGATTTTCAAGATGGCCTTCATGGTAGCCATATTGGATGTAAGACTGGCACCATTCCATTTAAGACCAACTAGATATCATAAGAAGTCTTTTGGTGAAAACCCCATGTCAATATGACCATCCATTCAGGAGGAGTAGCAATAACAATATTTTCAAAGTGGCTGCTATGGTGGCCATATTGGAAGTCCAAAGGGCACCATTTTCATTTAGGACCAACTAGACCGTGGAATGAATGTGTTCATTAAGTTTGGTGTCAATCCTCCCAGTAGTGTAAGTGCTGCAGCGATAACAAACTTGCGCTGATGGACAAAAGATGCCAGACACTGGACAACAGATGAAAGTCCATCACATAAGCTCTTCTGGTATATGACCAGTTGCGCTAACAAGAGACACTCAAAGGGACTGAAGCTCTCCTGTCCATTCCTTCTTTTTATCTACTGAGTGTTGAAACCATTTCTGATGTTCTTGGGAGGTAAAATTTTCAAATTAGCCACAGTGGCACCCATACTGGACCTACATGTAAGACTGGCACCATTTTAATTTGGGGACAACTAGACATCATAAGAAATCTTCTGGTGAAAGCCCAATGGTCATACAGTATGACTTTCCATTCAGGAGTAGACATAACAAGATTTTCAAGATGGCTGTCATGGCAGCCATATTGGATGTCAAATCGGCGTGATTTTCATTTAGGACCAACTAGACAGCTCCAATGTTGATATGAGCATCCATTCTGGAGGAGCAGCAATAACAAGATTTTCAACATGGCCACTGTGGTGGCCATATTGGATGTCCAAGTGGAAACCACTTTCATTTAGGACCAACTAGACATCACCAGAAGTCTTCTGGTGAAAATCCCATGTTGATATGACTTCCCGTTCTGGAGGAGAAGCTACATGTATAACAGGATTTGCAAGATAGCTGCCATGACCACCATACTTGATTTCAGATCAGCATCATTTTCATTTAGCACCAAGTAAATATCATAAGAAGTCTTTTACTCAAACCTCATATTGATATGACCATCCATTCAGAAGGGGTAGGGATAATAAGATTTTCAAGATGGCTGCTGTGGTAGCCATATAGTTGTATGAGCAGCACCATTTTTATTTAGGACCAACTAGACCTTGGAATGAATGTGCATATACAGTTTCATGGCAATCCTCCATGTAGTTTAGGAGTAGCGATAACAAACTTGTGCTAACGGACAGATGGACAGCAGAAGATGAATGATGGACAACAGAAGAGATTCAACAGACTACTTACCATCCCATAAGCTCTTCTGGTCTATGACCAGTTGAGCTTAAAACTAATAAGGTCTTAGAACCCACTCAAGGCATCTAAAAATAAACTTTTGCTTGGTTTGGCTCCATTTTTAATCTATCTTATTTACAAGAAAGTGTGAATGCTGGATGGATGGACTGCACAAAACCAATGTGTCTCCCACCTATTTTTCTGTACATTAACGGATGAGCGCAAACAAGACCACTTATGAAATTTGCATATGTGTTAGATGGTTACAAAAAGTGTCTTCTGTTAAAGTATCAAACATGTTCCTAATGGCGCTGGTACTTTTTGAGGACTGAAGATGCAGAAATCTTGGAAAATTTGAGGTTTTATGTGAACACATGCCAATTTAGGAAAAAATTAACAGTTCATTTAACACTGTTTCATTATATGTGTACATATGTTGCTGTGGACATATAGTAATTATGGTATTACCATAACAAATACTTAAATTTATCACCAATTTGGAGATCAAAATCAGCACTTATCCAACTTTGTCCTTTTCAAGTCCTTCATGTGAAGATGCTTTCCATCAAATTTTATGAAATTATGTTGAGCAGTTTTAGGTAAGAAGTCATTTAAAGGCTTTTTCTATTTTTAGTAACAGCAGACATGTTTGATGGAAGATTGGAATTTGAAAGAGCTTCATAACAGGATGCTTTCTGTCAAATTTGGTCAAATTCTGTTGAGTGGTTTTTTAGAAGTTGAAAATTGCAATTTTGAACAGAAAATGTACTATACTTGATGGGCAAATGACCATACCATAAGCTCACTTGGCCTTGTGGCCAGGTGAGCTAAGAATCTTGACCTAAAACTTAACCAAGATTTTCAAATGACCTTGATCTTGCCTGAGGGTCAGAGGGAGTGTATGGTATGAGCATACGAAAAGGCAGTTGCTTACTGATTATACTTTGACACCTACCACTTCCAAGGTTTGGGACTGATGACCATACAGAAAAACTTCACCCAAAATTGTTAGCAATTTTGACAACAATTATGACAATGATTGAGTGAGTAATATGTATGTTTTACTGATGCTAAAGCAGGTGAGAAAAATTCTATTTTCCAGCAAATTAAAACAATTATCTTTCTCGTTTTAAAGGAGGGAAAACATCTTATAAAAACTGAACACAAAATGAAGATGAAAAGGTAAAAAATCTAATCTGCTCTTTGCTGGAAATCACCAAGAAACTAGATGAAAGATACAGAAGAGAAAGGCTTGTTAATAAGTTTCTTCATTGTCAGGTGTGCTTCCAATCTAATAACTATTTGAATAGAAATCATCACATCCAGAATGATTCCAAAATATGCAGCCTTAAGTCAATAATGAAGCCATACTTTCTTTTTCTTCACTTCTTTAGTGCCTAAGATTTAATTACCTTGATTGTACTGAAAGGTTACAAGGGTTTATGCGTGTGTAGGTATGTGTGTGTGTGTCTTTTAATTAAAGTCTGCAAAGACGTAGAGAGGTGTTATCCATCTTGGAGTAACTATAAATTGTATGCCATATTAATTCACACAATGCTTTCAAAGGATGGTTTCACCTAACAAAAGTTCATACTACTGCTATGTATTTTCAGTTTCATATGTAACCAGTGTAATGTCAGTTTACAGTCAGTGTAATAACAGATCTAATGATAATCCTCTGCAAATTGTTGTCAGTGTATTGTCAGTTTTAAAGGATTATCTTGTCAGTCTGATATAAGGTTGCTGTCATATCTGATAACATGCTGGAAAACCTCTTTATAGGATGCTGAACGTTATTTGGCCATCAGAAAGGCTAAGAACACTAATTTTCTCCATATTTAATATTTGTCTTTAATGTCAGCTAATTTCAGGTCTATATAAAGATGCTTCCCTTGAAAAATTTTCCTAAGGCAGCATCATTAAAGGAAGTCTTGCTGTAGATCAATATAAAACTATATTGTACAGCAAAAGTTGACGACATATACCGTATATACTTGCGTATCAATTGGATTCAAATGCAAATTGCAGAGACCATCGCATAATACAGATCTACCATCACATAGTACTGATCTGGGTCTATGCAGTTGGTTAAGAGCAATCAGTAGAACAAACAACATAGATCCTGATCTGCTGGAACATTATGCAATGGCAGATCAAGGTCTATGTTGCTTGCATTTGTACCCAACTTGTAAGCGAGTATACATGTATACAGAGCTAGTGTTGCACACTGGGCGCGAGTTTGCGGATTTCCTGCAATTTTTTGTCCTCTGTCCCCCAAATCTTGACCCTAGGCGCACTTTTTAGTCAGAAAAAAAAAATCAAAATATACGCCTTTTCAATAGTGGATGTGCATCCATGGCTCTGTTGGCACTATCAATGGCCAAAGTCGCAAAAGCTGATAAAAACTGTAAGATGGCAGTGAATATCTATTTTAAAACAATGTATTCGGCAATGAAAACATTCAAGGTTTGTGGTAGTCGGCTGAGTTGCAATGTAAAGTGTTTGACGGCTGTTAGTGTAACATATTTGCAAGGTTAAAGTCACCCCTACAGCATGGAAGATTTAATTTATTTTGAGGCTGAAATAATTACAAAAGAGACTAAATTTAACCAAATACAGAATTTGTTATTTAATTAATGATTTGTTAGTCTGAAAAGAAAAGTAATTCAGAAAACAGAGATATTTATTATAATAAATGCTGGTAGATAGTAAGTGTACACTAAAGTTAAATGAGAGCAAGATCTGGAACAGAAAATTCCATGGTGCAGCTCATTTCAGATTAACTAGATATTCAAGCATGTTAATGTTTTCATGAGTTACTTGAGCACATGATAAAACTTGTATTGCAATAATGTAAGTGCCCAAGGAAAATATAATAGTACAGTGCAGACCACAAAGTTAAGGTGGCAAAACTGTTAAAGCAAATATGATTATATCATTTTTATAGCACTATTAGTGCATTATGTACTACTAGTATTATTTTCCTTTGTCCCCCTAAAATGTTGTGTCCTCTAAATTTGATGGTGGGGGACACAGTGTCCCCTGATCTTGGGATCGTGTGTGTAACACTGCAGTATATCCAGCTGTTCACATGCATGGATAATGCATCTGAGTCTACATAAAACCACAAAATATATTCATTTTTTACATCGCACACCAAGTCCTCACCTTTCTGAAGGGAGATTTAATAAACAAGTGGCACAAGTTGGCCTGATATCTCACCATATAACTGACATGTATAAGCATGTGAAGCAAATTCATACATGTACAAAATTGTGGAGTGGAAAGAATACATGTATGTGTTTTGGGTTTGATGCTCAACAAAAACTGGGAAGCACTATATGGCCTAAGAAGAAAATAGGTGTGTTTCTGGTTTGATGCCAAACAAAAACTGAGAAGCATTTAGTTGCCACAAAGCCTATAGGGCCTAAAAAAAAAGAAATATGCACGTTTCCAGTTCATGCTAAACATAAACTGGGTTGTTGGTCAGAATAAGATTTCTTTTTCTATGGATTTTTCCCTCGCTATTTACTAAAAGTGAACCACGGTTGCATGACTTAATTTTATTCCTCTGCGAAAAACCTTGTCAGTATTACTCAAAAACATGATGTTATACAATAGTTATGATACACACTATGTATATAATTATTTACACACTTTGCATTTGATATAACTTGCTGTAAATTTGAACTGACCAATTTTATCAAACAGCACACAAAGGTATCCATTACTGAATCTTGCTTTCTAGTCTATGTCCAGTAGGCACTAAAAACTCCTGGGAGAAATAGTAAGCATCTTAAGGATCGTGATTTTGAATAGTGCTACCTATGAATCAAATGAAACGCAATCAGGTCACAACATTCAGAAAACCTGGAATTTGTTTGTTGTTGGTTTTGTTTTTAAAAAACTTTTATGAATGGAAAATTTCAAGGGTCAGCATTCGGAAAATAAAAGGGTCTGCATATTTGGATTAATGACAGTAATTAAATTTGGAAGTGTTTCAGGATAAAAGCATAATGTTTTTTTTTAAAATACAAAATATGAATTTAAAATAATTTGGGATTAAAGACATTTAATAGATAAAATGCCATAAAGTTATGCATATACATGTAATAACATAAAAACAACAAATATTTCAGACATTTTAAAAAGACAATACCATTTTGAGGTATTGTGACTTTGGTCAGTTTTTGTTGGATAATGAGAGTAAGGTATCTCCAATGATACATGATACAGCAAATTAATTCCCCAGATTGCATACACTTAATTATTTTCCAAGCTTCTCTTATCCATAATTCATTTCATCTAATTTGAGTGTTACTTGTCATATTTCTATTTTTCTTCACCTTCTAATCACAGATTATTCAATTTAATCAGTAAGATGTATTATTTTACTAATTTATAGAACTTGTTTTTATTTACATTTATAAATCCTGTATTCAAAAATTATTTTTAAAAATCTGTTTTAAAAAAATTCACAAAAGGGGAATAACTCTGCATAACACCAAATTTATGATTCTCCTCAGTCCTCATCATACATGTAGGTTGCTTCCCTCGCTTTAATAGGCAAATTGGCAAGTACAGTATTTTTCTATTTTTATTAACAGTGGCCACAATTGATGACAGATCAGCATCACTTTTAAAAACCTGAGAGCCCTCTATGTCAGGAACCCTTCTGTCAAATGTGGTCAAATGCTTTATGCCATGATGCTTTCTTTTAAATACAGTCAAATTTTTTTCAGCAGTTCTTGCGAAGAAGTTGCTTACAAGTTTATTTATTTTTATTATCAAAGGCCATATCTTATGGTGGAATGGCATAATTCGAATCAATTTCAAAGCGCTTCATGCCATGTTATTTTGTGTCAAATTTGGTCAGGTTCTGTTAAGTGGTTCTGGAGAAGAAATGGTTTAAAGGTTTTCAAAGCTTTAGTAAGGTTCCCCTCTTCCTCCTCCCCCCGCCCACATATGTGGTTTTGGTAATCTGATCTACCTTTTTTTAATGGCTCTGACCCTACAACCTTTTATCATGTACACAAAAAATACCTTTTCTTTGCCTAATGGCAGCCATATTTCAAGCAGATCAGCATAATTTGAACAAATTTGAAGAGCTTCATGCCAGGATGCTTTTGGTCAAATTCTGTTGAGCAGTTCGTGAGAAGTAGAAGTAGAAAGCATATTTAATGGCAGATTGGGATTATTTTTAAAAAAACTGAAAAGAGTTTCGTCCCAGGATGCTTTCTGTTAAAGCTGGTCAAATTCTGTTAAGCGGTTCTTCAGAAATCATTAAAGTTTTTTTCTCCATTTTTAGTAATGGCAGCCATATTTGATGGAAGATTGCCATCATCTAAATAAATCTGGAAGAGCTTCATGCCAGAATCCTTTCTGTCAACTTGGTCAAATTTTGTTGAGTGGTTTTGGGAAGATGTAAATAGTAATGGTGAATGGACAATGGATGATGGACCATACCACAGCTCAGTTGGCCTTATGGTCAAGCAAGCTACAAATGGAGGGGAGAGGATGGGGGAGGGTCCTTGAATAAAGCCATCAAACATACAAATTTGCTACAATTTTCCTAAATATTGAATGGGATCATCATAATCACTAAGCATGTACTTATCATAGGAGATTTATGGCATGTCATTCATGACAATCATTTGAAATAAAACATGAGATGTTCTTGACCCCAGCTCACTTGAATCCCTAAACTTGGGCCCAGAAGAGGTATCCCACAATTCATCACATATCCTGTGTACCTTTCTTTCATTTCTGCATATACAACAATCCCCCCAAAATATCCTCCTTTAAATGTGTCACTACATGTACATGTACTGAACATACAAGTAACAAAATCTGTGAGAAAAATTGTCATAAATTTAACATGGAAACTAAACTTATCATTAATGAAAGAGTGAATGATACAATTTTAACAAAAAGTTTCTTACAAAAATTGTACATTTTCTGATTGAAAGCACATTACTCATCCTCAGCTACCCAGGCTAACAAACTCAGTTTTCTGCATTAATCACCATTGGTCACATTCATGTTCATGAATAATTCATTAAATTTTTGTAGCAAATTGACTGATCCAATACAAACTATTCAGAAAATTAAAATCCCCCTTCCCTCCTTCTCAAAAACAGATTGGTGGCACTATAATGACATCAGCTAAGAGAATAGCCAATCTAACATGTTCATCCAAATATGGGAAGTGGGGTAATTCAGTTGTTAGAGCACTGGACTTGTAATCTAAGAGTCATGGGTTTGATATCCACCCAGGCTGGCCCAGGTCAGCCACCTCAGTCTGTCCTTGGAAAAGGCACTTAGCTTCCATTTCCTCAGAAGGTTGTAGCCAATAATGCGCTTAAAGTGCCATTAAAACCCAACCAACCAGCCAACATTTTTAAAATATACTTTGCTGCTTAATGTAGCTGTAAGCCAGCCAATGTACCCAGGGCTGATGAATATAGAGAAGCAGAGTTAATCATCTATAAGGCTGCTATGTTTACATGTTTAAAATGGTTTAGATTAATTTATTGCCTGTAAATGTTTACAAAATCGGTAAATGTGTAATCAAACGTGGACGTGGTACATCTGGTGTTAGTTGATGTGCATTTCCAGGCAGTATGTCCAGTTGCAACATCAATTTTCTCATCATGTACATAGCAGTACAAAACAATAACATGACAATATTAATGATGTTTTACCTACATTGTCAGATATATTAAACAAAGATATGTTTTACAAAATGAATCCTGTCATACATGTACATGCAATAAGAAGTAAAATACATACAGCAAATGAAACAATCGCAAGTTGAGCAAGGTACGGTACGCACATTGTCAATGGCTTACATATTCAGCTCTAGGCCACAGCATGGATATCGAGAGAAAGTTGAGTTTTTAATCAGTTCATTTAAACAGCGGCATTTCAGTTATTGGATACTGTGTACACGTTTAGGAATGTTGGTAAATGCTGCAGCCTTAATCAGCCATTGGTATCTGAGAATCTATATCACAAAGTTTGGTGTAAATTTGCTGTTTAGTGTCAAAGGATCGACTGATATTCATGTACATATGGATACAACACAACAGACATACGGATAAACAGACAGATGAATACACAAGTGGACAGAAAAATGGATGAAAATCAAACTGATAGAGGATATCATAATATGCCCTCAGCTTACTAGTGAAAGAACGAAACATAAGTTAATCATCTACACAAAAATATGGATAACAGGGCTCTTGGAAATTTTCCCTGGATGAGCGAGTTGTAATAGTTACTCATTCCTGTCATCATTTTACTTAAAACAGTATACTTCTCCAATGCACAACTTATGCTCCTACTAAAAAACAGGTACCAAACACAAGCTTGATACTAAAATGAGTCAAACCATGAAAATATTATGTTCATAGTAAATACAGTGGGTTTAAAACCCTTCTAATACATGTCCCCTTACATAAATATATAATAAGAGAAAAGGTTTGTAACTCAGAAAAATCCAGTTTCACACCTTACTTTCGAATTTCTTAATGGTATCTGCATTTACAGTGACACTTTTCAGTAATTTAAGTGACATTTTAATGTTTAGACATTTTCCTTTTAAATGAGCTATCACAAATTTTTTTTAGTTAGACATCTAAGAAATAAAGAGCCCAAAAATGTCAAAGTTTTATGATTTTTTTGTGTGGTCAGGTCAGACAATGCTACACTTACCCAGGCCACCAATATTGTCAAGACTGCAGTTTTATTGATACAGTCACAACGAACCGAAGATGCCAGCAGATATTTCTAATTGTACATGTAATCACTTTTCAGAAGAAAAATGTTGCTAACTCACATCTGAAAGAAGAATTCCAAGCAACTTGCAATGTCCACCAACTTTCATACTAAGTAATCCATTTTAGTCAAACCTGTTTCTAGAGATACTCAGCGCCCCTTAGATAAATATATAAGACACCAGGTTTAGACACTGTAGATACTTGACTCTACTTGCCTCAGCACGATATAACCTCCAAAGTGCTGCTGTGACGAGTCAGGATGAATGGTTTTCCTGACCCATGTGGATAATAAGCAAGTAAGTGAAAATAATGGTATACTGAATATACTACATGTAGTAAGTGCATATCAACGATACCATTTTCTTGTAGCAAAAACACTGGTAATCAGATATGCAGAAATTAACAAAAGAACAAAGGGGAAAAAATATTCTGCAATTGATTTAAGAGCCAAAGTTCTAATTTCAACTCTGTATTATACATGTACATATACCACTCCATGCCGATAGCATTGTTTTAGTAATAGCAACCTATTAAATATTTTAAACAAATTAAAAAGCAATTATGGTAATTGAGTCAAAAACTTGCAAAGTGGCATTATGGGCAGTCATTGTGAGTTCCACTGTTGATAATGTATATTTAAAAAAAGCTGCAAATAGCCGGCACTATTATTACCAATAAGTATACGGTTACATTTTCTAAATTTTACAGTAAATTTAAAACTGTGACATAATTCTAATTTTATATGCAGCATACAAAGAGTCCATGGTGGCTAACATGAGACAAAATCGCAATCAAAAATCAAAGTTACTGAGAATAAAAAAATTATTTTTAGAACAATGATGCCTGACAACATTGCCTGAAATGACCTAAGATGCAAAACTTAACCAAGGTATGATTTACGAACATAAGGATAGACAAATGGACAGACAGACAAGGATACAGCAATATGCCACTATCTGTCATGATGGGGCATAAAAAACAAGAGTCCCTTGAAGGGACTGATGCTCTACTGACCAAAATGAATTTCCAGCAATTCATGATAGACTGTTCCTTCCTTTTAACTGCTTAGTGTTCAAACCATCTCTAATATTATTCAGCTATAGCAAGATTCTCAAGATCGCACCATGGTGGCCATATTGGATTAAGATTAGCATCATTTTTATTTATGACCAACCAGATCCCATAAGAAGACTTCTTGTGAAAACCTCATATTGATATGGCTTTCCATTTAGGAGTAGTGATAACAAGACTTCAAGATGTCTGCCATGGTGGATAAATTTGATGTCAGATCTGCACCATTTTTATTTAGGACCAAATAGCAATTATAAGAAGTCTTCCGATGAAACACCCATGATGATATGACCATCCATTCATGAGGAGTAGTGATAACAAGATTTACAAGATGGCCACTGATCAGCACCTTTTTCATTTATGACAAACTAAACACCATTAGAAGACTTGGTGAAAACCCCATGTTGATATGACCACTATTCAGGAGAAGTAGTGACAAGATTTTCAATATGTTCATTGTGACAGCCATATTGGATATCAGATCGATACAATTTTATTTAAAACCAACTAAACACCATAAGAAGTCTTCAAGTGAAAACCCCATGCTGATATAACTTTCAGGAGAAATACATGTAGCAATAACAAGATTTTCAAGATGGCAGTTGCGGTGGCCATATTGGATATCAGATCAGCACCATTTTCATTTAGGACCAACTAGATATCATAAGAAGTCTTCAGTGAAAACCCCATATTGATATGACCATCTATTCATGTGGATTAGCAATAACAAGATTTTCAAGATAGCCACAGTGGTGGCCATATTGAATGTCCAGGCGGCACCATTTTCATTTAGGACAAACTAGACATCATAAGAAGTCTTCTGGTGAAAACAACATGCCGATATGACTTTCCATTAAAGAAGGGTAGTGATAACAAGATTTTTGAAGATGGCTGCCATGGCCACTATATTGGATGTCAGATTTTCACCATTTTGATTATGGACCAACTAGATATCATAAGAAGTCTTTTAGTGAATACCCCATGTTGTTATGACCATCCATTCAGGAGGAGCAGCAATAACATGATTTTCAAGATGGTTGCTGTCATGGCCATAATTGATGTCTGAGTAGCACCATTTTTATTTATGACCAACTAGATCTTGGGATGAATGTGTGTAAAATTTCATTGCAAGTTTAGAAGAAGCAGTGATAACAAACTTCTGCTAATGGACAGATGAATGAAGGACAGATGACGGACAACAGGTCATCCTATAAGCATATCTGGACTAAGACAAGTATAGCAAAAAAAGGGTATAGGTTCGATTCCCACCATTGGTTCAGCCTGAAAAAGCTACTATGGTGTGTCCTTGGGCAAGACTCTTTACTCTGCTTACCTCAGCACAATCCCAAAGTGTTGCTGTGACATATTGGATGTCATATCGACATCATTTTCATTTAGTACCAAGTAGACATCACAAGAGGTCTTTTAGTAAAAACCCCATGTTCACGTGACCATCCATTCAGGAGAAGTAGCGATAATAAAATTTTCAAGATGGCTGCTGTGGTGGCCATATTGGATGAAAGATCTGCACATTTAGGACTAACTATAGACCATAAGAAGTCTTTTAGTGAAAACCCTATGTTGATATGACCATCTATGTAGGAGGAGGAGTAATAACAAGATTTTCAAGATGGCTGCCATGATAGCCATATTGGACTTTAGATTGGCATCATTTTCTGGCACCATTTTACTAAGTAAACATCACAAGAAGTCTTTCAGTGAAAACCCCATGTTGATATGAACATACGGTCAGGAGTAGCGATAACAAGATTTCAAGATGTCTGCCACGGCTGCCATATCGGATGTTAGATCTGCACCATTTTCATTTACAACCAACAAGACATCATAAGAACTCTTTCAGTGAAATCCCCATGTTGATATGACCAGCCATTCAGGAGGAGTACCAATAACAAGATTTTCAAGATGGCTCTCTTGCTGGCCATATTGGTTGTCAGATCTGCACCAATTACATTTAGGACCAACTAGGCATCATAAGTAGTCTTTCAGTGAAAACCCCATGTTGATATGACCATCCATTCAGGAGGAATAGCGATAAGATTTTCAAGATGGCCATTGTGGTGGCCATATTGGATGTCTGAGCAGTACCATTTTCAACTAGGACCAACCATACCATGGGATGAATGTGTGTGTAAAGTTTCATGGCAATCCTCCAAGTAGTTTAGGAGGAGTTGCGATAACAAACTTGTGCTAATGGCCAGACGGATGCCAAATGACGGACAACAGACCATCCAATTAGCTCTTCTGGTCTATGACAGTAGAGCTAAAAAGCAGTAACATCACGATACAACCTTAGGCTCACGATAACATCACTAGTAGCCACATCTATAGCAGATATGACATGCTTACAAGCAAAGGTATGCAGCCTACAAATCGGGGAAGAAGGGATAAGGTGGACATCAACAGCAACCTACACTTTGATGGTACACACCCCTAGATGTGATAGGGATCATCAATAGGGATCTTTCCTGGCTAGAGGGGAACACATGTACAAAATTTAGTACAAAGGCATTGTGTAGAGCTTAAGTTATTGTTTGGAAATAAAATTTAATTGCCAGATCCTGACAAGCATCCTTAACCCTGGAAGAAATAAAAAAAGAAGTAGGAAATAGGTTTTTCATCTGGTTGCTGAGGCGCCCATGCCAATGCTAAGGATGCAATCCTCCCAAGTTTGATCAAAACTGGCTCACCCACTCTTGGTAAGAAGTTGAAAACATGATAACTAGTTGCTAAATAAGTCACACTAGTTTGTTTCTAGAGGAGCCATCCATGACAAAATCTAAGAGCATGTCATTAGAAAGATACATACAAAGTTGGCTTAGTAGTTCTGGAGAAGTCAAAAATAGGTTTTCCACCTGGATGGTATGGAAGCCACATATTTGCTAGGAGAACCACCCCAGACAATTTTTGTAGGGCATGTCATTCGAAACATACCTACCAAGCATGATCAATATTGGTTCTGCTGTTCTGGAAAAGAAGTTGAAAATTGGTTTTCCAACTGGTTGCTATGGGAACCACACCATTGTTAGTGAAGCCACTCTAATCATAAATTTGGTAGAGCATGTCCTAAGGAACATTCCAACCCAGTTTGGTCAAAATTTTGCCCAGCAGCTTTTGGGAAGTTTAAAATTGAAAATGTTCACAAATGGACAATAGATGGGCAGGGAGACAATGGACATATGGATGCACAATCAACACAAGACCATGCGATGAACTCGCATGTCCTCTGGCCTTTTGGGACAAAAATCAATCATAAATCACTTTGGGGAGCATTTCAGTTATGTTCAATGAATACTGTGTTTACAAGTATGAATACATAACCATATATTCAAATACATAACCATATATTCAATGTGTACAGTATGGAACAACACAATGCCTAATCACTTCAGGGAGGATAAAGGTTATGTTTCAGTTACCTGAATTTTGTGTTCCACATGCACACGCATGAATACATACCAAGATACTCAATGTGTACACCACTGAACAACATCAATTCCTGATACCTGGGAAATGTGGCACCAGTTGGGTTTGATGAAGCTTGCCATGTGGCCCTGACATCAGAGTTGATATTCCAGGTGGTTGCAGGAGGAAAGTGAATGAAATATCCATGTGGACCATACATCTCTATCCACTGAATAATCCTCAAACTCACCACCTCAGCAGCATTTTAAACATCCAACCTTTGTGTTCTTCTTCGAAATTTGTGTGAATAACATATAAAATCCTATAGTTTGTATTCACAGGACCAATTTTTCTGATTCAAATAGGACAGATGGACTAAATGAAGTCAGTTACGTGAAAATATAAGGTCAGCTCAAGCTGTATTTAACAGTTTCAATCTTGTTGTACATGTATCTATCATACATTTCTTCAGGTGATTAGTCAATAAGATTCTGAAGTGTGTATTTGCTGCACCTAGTTTTCACACACAAAAAAAGACTTTTAAAAGTCTGTATTTAACATTTCAAATCTTTTTGTTTTTCTCAGAAATCTACATGAACAGCATATCATTATACAAACTACAATCAAATTATTCACAGTTACAGTGGCTTAATGTATACAGCAGATACATTGGTAAAAAGTAACGTACATACAAAATTCTTCACAGTGCTACTAATGTGAAACAAGCTATAAAAGGTATACTCAGTGTTCTTGATGCCAAGATTTGTTCAAGTATTGAAACAAAATTCATTTTTTAGCCAATGCCCATAGGCTGATCCTATTAAATGGAAATAATGCAGAAAGGCTGAAAATTGTCCTCTGCCAAGAACATTATATCAGCCAGAAAGTTAGATCACAAAACAGAAACAATATCTGGGATATAAGAAAACAGACTATGAACAAGGCAAAATTAAACAGTGTTTTGATTTGATACAAAATTTTGATATTTGCAACAGTAAGGCACACTGATGAATATTGTTGATGTTAAACGAAGAACTAATTCCTTTAGCTAAAAGACAATTGGCTTATTTCTCTGAGATGCAGAATCAATTGTGCCATCCTAGAGTATAGAGCTTCCTTGTGGTCAATTTACGATTGTATATCAAACATAAGGCACCTCATTCCAGACATTTGCTGAATTGGAAACTGTGCAATGCGTGCATTCATCAAAACTTGCTATTTAAAAGCACTAAATGTTTAGATCCACATTTTTCTTGCTAAAGTTCTAACACAATCTTAAACTTTTAAAGAAATTTCCATGTAACATAATATGAAATATACTTTACACCTATGCAATACTGGTGTCTGAATTCTTAAACCGCAAATCCTCTATAGCACAAACAATTATTTTTCATCCACTAATACATATACAGAGTCATGCGCCTTTTCTTTTTGAAATCTTCCTTTTTCATAAGTACTTAAAGTATATTATCTTGAAAGAAAATTATAATATAAAATATATTTTAGAGCTATGCAATATTGGAGTCAAGCAGTAAGTATTTCTTGACAGCAAATCTTTATCATAAAAAAAATACCCTTTTTCCACTAATGCATATAGAATCGTGCACTCTTTAGTTTTTAAAAAAAAGTATCTTGCTTCCACAAGTGTAGAAAGTAAATAACCATACAGTCATACAAAAATTTTACATTTCATGAAGAGACAGTATATATTAGTTTTATACACGATACATGCTGGTATCCCCCAAAAGCTTACGGTACATCAAAGCATCATGGTATCAAATGTGAAATCTACATCACAGTTAGAGGTGTTACACTACATTAAAGTATCATACATGATACATGGTGGTATCCCGCAAAGCTTACGGTACATCAAAGCATCATGGTATCAAAAGTGACATCTACAATACAGTCATAGGTGTTACAGTACTGCAAGATACATAATTTCTGCGACATAGTATCACAATTTTAACTCATCAGTACAGGAAATAATTAAAGTTTAGTATTAACAGAATTATGTTACAGGACCACAAGGATACATATTTTCCAAGGACTAATAAATTCAAATCAATCTTGAAGACTGCAATATTGTAACCTCCTTTTCATGGCTTTCCATAAAGTTTTCAAACTTTAAAAAAAAAACATGTGATGAAATAAACATTTACTGCTACCTTCTCACCACTGAGTATATTGTGGATCTGCCATGTATGAAAAAAAGATACCAATTTGTAACTGTATGATATCAAGTCTGCTTTGCAGTGACCTCAATGTTACATCGTAATTAGGTAACACACAGTTCCAGTGTAACACTCTTCCTTAACAAAGTCCCTTAAAAGTCTGTTATGAAAGCATTATGGCTATGCAACTATCTCAGTGAATGAAAAAATACAGAATTAGTTTCCTTCAATAAATACTGGTGAAAGCACCCCAAAGGCACACATTTTCAAGCACCAAAGTTATTTAATGTTAAAAGCACTCAATATACATATACTATATATGGATACATCCAGTTTAGCATTGAACTTCTTTTCCATTATATTATCTCATTTCAATTTAAGTTTCTGACTACCGGTATTCAAGTTGATATGTATATTTCAATAATTCTCAAGATACTGAATATCAATTCTCTTTAAATAGAAGATCTACATGGCATGATTAAATCCAATAAAAAAAGAGAATCCATAATTTAAATTCCTTTGAGGCAACAACAATAAAATAAATATAAGAGACATGAACTCAGCAGTTTTCCATGTTGGTCATTTTTTTTTTCTATAGATGTCAATCGTGTCTGCGTGTTTTTTTTGTTTGCTTTATTTTTTCATAAGTTTGGTGTAAATCGATTAACTTCAAAATTCAATGCTATATATGACAGGGAAAAATTTCTAATAAAAATATCAAATCGCAAAGGTATAGAGAATGAAGACAAAATGTGTCTCTAGAAATACATATGAAAAGATTTAATTTTCTCAAGTTTCTATTTAAAAATGTCTCACAATACTCTCCTGTTTGAACACAAAAAAATTTGTGACACAAATATATAACTATCCAATTTGTTGATGTTGATTCACAATAGATTCAGTATCCTTTAACTATCATCAACAGATTTAACAATTTTGGGTCAGCTGGCATGAATAATTGTATCCTTTGCTTTTAAACCAATAATGGTGTTAAAAAAATCATTTCACTTCCTTTATGAAAATGATTATGTATGTAAGTCAGCATGTCTCCTTTTCTTCACAGATGCCTGAATGAGATGTAAAAAAAACAAACAAATGAAGCCATATTTGAATAAGGTCTTGTAAATTCCATGATTCCGTAACTGTACTAAAAAAGGATGGTTCAAAGCTGACAATGACAGGAAATATCCATTTATCATATCAAGATAGTTGGTCTAGGTCACTGGAAGTAGAGCTTTCAATTTCCTTGTCATGCAAGAAGAATGTAACCAACTGGTAAGTCATTATTTGATAGTAGCACTAAAAGCATTTCTCAGTCACAAAAACTGAAATATCAAAAGCCCACACAGTTAACTACCCATAATGATCTTTACCATTCAACAGCCATTTGTCATATTCGCAAAGTTCTGGATTTCACTCTTATTATCTCCTATATATTTTGTCTTCACCAGCCACCTACACTATGTAGCCAAAATTACAACTTCCCTTAGCTGACTGGCTGGCAGCTTGCATCCAAATTTAGTTGCAAATATATAGCCATCTTCATGACAGTATTGTATGTACCAATAAATAAAATCTATGGTTCCAATATGTTATGTCTACACCAAGCTGTCAGTTACATGCTTCACACAGTCAGTGATCCTAGAAAGTTGCAAACCTCACCCTTCATTTCATTTTCTTGACACACAGTCATCTGGAGTGTTGGCAATTCTGCAAGTCACGGGTTTCTGTCTTTCACATCTTTCCTTAGATTTTAATTATCAGTTCTGAATGTGACAAGGATGGAGGTTTTCATGTCATTGAGTATTGGTCACCTTTGTACAAAGTTAATAGCTGCTGAAACAATGGCCAGTTTGTTTGAGAGCTATGCTTTTTTTTATTACCTGCCTGGGAAAGACTTCCAATACATACAATAAACTGCCTACATATATGGCCTCAGGTTCCAGAGGATAAATATAGATATAGGTATGATGGTGACAGTTTACTAACAGCTAAATATCTATTATGCACTAGCTGAAAACGAGTGGTTATTAATTTTGTGATTTTCAATATATACAGATACATGTATGTGTGTGTGTATATATATATATAGATACATGTATGTGTGTGTGTATGTATATATATATATATATATATATATATATGTGTATATACATGTATATGTATGTATGTGTGTTTGTATATATATGTGTGTGTGTATATATATGTATATGTATATATATATATGTATATATATATATATATATATATATATATATATATATATATATATATAGATAGATAGATAGATATATATAAATATAAAAGCTGTCATTAGCAGTCTCTTATATTTTTTTATATTTCCTACTTTATCAAATACTAATATTCACTCTAGTTTTCTATTTTAATGTTTTTCTTCAAATTATTGTCAGTATAGTCAACAGTTATGACAGTTGTAGAAAAACCAAGCAAGTGTTCTCCTTGTGGATTTAATATTTACCAACTTACAATTAAGTCATAATATCCTTCAATAGTAAACTTTATTGCAACTGAATTCAATATATTAAATCTTTAATTTTTTTAATACTAAAAGTCATTCTTCAAAAGTGGTATAATCATAATGAATAAATATAATGGTGCTGATATAACCATTAACTTGTGTGAGATTATCAAACACACTGTTAACTTCTCTGCAACTGTATTTATGTGTTTTTTAACTATCTTGTGTTAAGGTTAAAAAGAAATTGAATGTTCAAGTTTCCTGCATTCTCCACATCTCAGTCATCAGGCAAGAGACCTACTCATCTAGATAGAAAGATACAGATACATAGGTAGATAGATAGACAGATACTTAGGTAGATAGATAGATGGAAAAAGAATGTAAAACTTACCAAAAATAAAATATTTCACCAATAATCTTAGTTGCAGAGAGATAAAAAAAAGATTTACCACTTGGAGATGAAATGTATGTACTGTAATATTGGATCTCTATGCAAAATGCACACAGACAAAGCATACAAACTGACTCTTTATTTCACTTATTACACTCCTACAAGACTTGTACATGGAGTTCCTATCAAAAATTATAGTACAAAGCCAAACATAAAACAAAAGTCATGCAGCAATTAGTCTTTCTTTAATAGTTTCAGTGTACCGTGTGCAAATTTTATTACCAGCTTTTTAATTGTTGGTATTAATTTATTCCCTCAGAAAGTTAAACAAAGTCTTTTTATTTATTTGCAAGGCATTGGGTGCATTAGTATGTATGTATGTATGTATGTATGTATGTATGTATGTATGTATGTATGTATGTATGTATGTATGTATGTATGTATGTATGTATCTATGTATGTATGTATGTATGTATGTATGTATGTATGTATGTATGTATGTATGTATGTATGTATGTATGTATGTATGTATGTATGTATGTATAGGGTTTAATGGCATATCAGCACAATACCGGTTATATGGTGCCAATTAAAAGTTAAGTTCTAAAAATGTAAAAGGTAAAGAATTGCCAAAAAACTTGAGGAAAATAAAAGCTTCCAAGTAAACAAAAACATGTAGTATTATTACAAGAAAAAGGGTACAAATGTACTAGGAAAACTATTTTTAAGTATGCAATATTTATCCGTTGCTATTGCATAGCTACATTTTGTGCCAAAAAACCTTATCCATTTTTTATGTGAATACATCCTCCCACAGAGTGGAGAATTGTCAATAACATGGAGTCTATTCGTGCACCTCGAATGCCCATGTGCAGAACAGTTATCTTTTTCACAAACAACGATTACGCCAGGACATCAAAGCAGGGTGGGAGGAGGGTATTCAGCAATAGCGATAGGTAAGTATTGCATCATTAAAATTATTTCCCCCCCCCCACACACACACACACAAAAATTTTTTTTTTTATACCAGCAATACATAACCTATCGCTATTGTGTAGCTGAATTTGTCAGTTAAGCTGGTGTGCTAAAACTGATAAAAAACAAAGAAAAAATGAAATGTACTCACCTTTTGAGGTAGAGATCCAATTTACTGAATGTTGGCATCTCTCTGGGCCACATGTTGTGCCACAACTATGGGTCCCAGAGAAAAAATGCCTGTGCTTTGTTGTGCCAACGAGCAGAGGTAAAAGGAGAAGGTAATATGGGATCACCAAAATGCTGCCTTCATGATGTCCTCCAAGGAAGAATAATTAAGATAGGCCCATGAGGCAGCGATGGCTCAAAACTCATGGGTTTTTAGTTTCATAAAAAAAAGGTCTCTATCGGTAAGGAACTGATAAGTTTTTTTGATTGTGGTGACAATCCACCATGAGATAGTGGAAGCCGAAATATCAATGGAGCCCTTAAGAGGAAGCAAAAGATGTTTCCCTTCCTTTTCCCTTTGGAGGCATTAAGATAGAAACGTAGTGCCCTAACATGGTATAAAAGCATATCTTGATCATCCTCTGCACAGGTTCGACTGAGATTGGGAATCACTATAGGTAGTGGAGCTACCAAAGGTAACTTATCTTTTGCTAAAGTCCGGGTTGACAAAGGAGAGAAACGGTTTCGTAATGCCCATTAAACCAGAGACAGCCAGTGTCAATAGACAAGGCAAGAATCTTGCTCCATCTTCTTGCAGATGCCAAGGTGAGTAAAAACACAGTCGTGAATATGAGGTCCTGAAAAGAAACCTCACTCAATGGTTTATAGGGAGGTTTTGATTAAAGACCATAAAACACAAAATAGATTCCATCTGGGTGTAAGAGAGCAGGAGACAGGTCTCTGCAGCTCAAAATACTTAATGAGATCAGCAAGGTGCAAATATGAACTGATTGCCATGCCCTGAGAGAATTTAAGTGTGTTGGAAATGGCAGCTCTACAGCCCTTGATAGCTGATACTGAACATCATTTCTTCTCGAAAAGAAACAAAAGGAAATCAATAACAGAAGTTACAGAGGAACAGTTAGGATCAATGTGTTTCCTACTGCACCAATCACAGATGATTCTCCACCTGGCATCATAGACCTTGGGTGTAGAATCTCTCCTGGCCTGAATGATGCAACTAGCAACCTGGCCCAAACACTTGTTCTGGCAGATAGATCGCTTGAGATGAGCCAAGCATGAAGGTGGAGTATGTGTGGGCTTTTGTGTAGGAGGGAGCCCCTGTGTTGCGACAGAAGATCCCTCTTGTGAGGTAGAAACCTGGGTTGATCGATCAACAGGTCTAGAAGATCACTGAACCATGATCGTTCTGACTTTTTGTAGAACTTGAGGTAGCAGTTGGAATGGTGGGAAGGTGTATGCAAACAGATGATCACACTGGAAGCTGAATGCATCCGCTGCCCATTCTCTCTGGTTTGGGACTGGAGAAACATAAAAGGACAGTCTGTTGCTGAGCCAGGTCACAAACAAGTCCACCAGAGGCTTTCCCACCAGTGTGAAAAGGACTCTGTTATCGAGCTGTGTAGAGACCATTCCATGAGAACTGTTTTGCCTGCCCTGGACAGACTCTCTGCTGATACTTTCTTCTTCCCCAGAATGTGGCAAACTAGGAGGGTCATGTTCTCCGAGGTTGCAAAGCAGAGGAGGTTCCAGACCTCCATGCAAAGAGAAGGGGCATGTACACCACCTTGATGTTGGAAATACGCTACAACGGATGTGTTGTAGGAGGAGACCATGACACATCGACCCTTTACTCTGTCGATGCACCCTTGCAAAGCTAGAAATACAGCTTTCAATTCAAGATTGACGATGTTGAGGGATGATTCATCCAGAGTCCAACGATACTGGAGAATTATACCCTCTGGCTATAAATGAGTGACCCACCCGGAATCTGACGCATCAGTGAACAGATAGGAATGGGGGTCGGGTGCATCCATCAGGAATCTGTCCTGATTCATCCACCAGCACAAATGGTTATGAAAATCTGGTCCTAGTGGAATCAGAGCCGATAGAGAATCTCTCTGTGGTTGCCACCTTGCGAGAAGGAGAAAATGAGAGGGCTCATATGGAGACATTTTAAGGGAACCAGATCTGCTGTGGTGTTCAAGGTTCCCAATAGGGATAGGTAAAGGTGAGAAGACAACGATGTTTTTGATCATAGCGCCACTATTAGTGCCACAATTTTATCAATTCCGGTCCCATTGTCCATGATGCTTGATCAAGTCTCTGAAAAGCGGCCTAGACAATCACTACTGGAATGTTTGGGAGAGGAATGCACAGTCCATAGGGTTGCCCCCCCCCCCCTTCCTTAGGAAAGGAAGGAGGGTTAGAAAACTTCCTCCTTGGGGCTCTTTGGCAACTGCACCTTGAACCCAATTGTCAAGGTCTAATTTGAGGTTGCAGATTGGAATGAGACTGCGTCTGTTTGAAGAAGTTTGCTGATGGCCCCAGGGGGTGATTTGCATTACCACACTTCCTGAATGAGGCTGTGTCTGTTTGAAGAAGTTTGCAGATGGCCCTAGGGAGTGATTTGCATTACCACACTTCTTGAATGAGGCTGCGTCTGTTTGAAGAAGTTTGCAGATGGCCCCAGGGGTGATTTGCATTACCACACTTCCTGAATGAGGCTGCGTCTGTTTGAAGAAGTTTGCAGATGGCCCCAGGGGGTGATTTGCATTACCACACTTCCTGAATGAGGCTGCGTCTGTTTGAAGAAGTTTGCAGATGGCATCAGGGGGTGATTTGCATTACCACACTTCCTGGCTGATGATCCTTTGGGAAGCTATGGTAGGAATGAGTCCTCCAAAGGATCAGCCCTTAGAAGGTCTTTACTATGGTTAACACAATGTCACTGCAGATGTGCAAAAACGCCATTGAGACAGAATTGCATACCACTGACGTGTATAACCACTGCATACATGTGCCTTGCATCTGCAGTGACTGATAAATCTGCTTGTAAAGAAGTACTACTATCCACCATAGCATAAATATATCTGCTTGCTGGTTATGCACCCTAGACCTTAGTGACAGGTAGATCTGCTCTGTATGCCCATCTTACAATTGATCTTACTGGTCAATTATGGGAGGTAAAAGTATATTTAACCAATCAAAACAGAGTTAACAAATAATTGTTCTTGCTTTTCTGGAATTTTGTACCACATGTTTGTAGTTGACTGTTGAAACAATGGCTTTTGCATACGCTAGTGATTCTGAATTGGAGTTTTCAGGTTTTTCTGAAGACGAAATTGAAAATATGGATGAAAGAAGTGTTGGCAGTGACAGTGAACTATCTTCTTTGCCCAGTCTGTCAGAAATTGAGACAGAATCTGATGATGAAGACGGTGAAGTGTGAACAAAAGAGCCACGTGCTCCCAAAGTTGCAGAGTTTACTGAAAGTGTCAGCCCAACTTTCATTTTATATGTGGGGAAGAAAGAAATTGATATTTTTTTTAATAAATATTTTCCCCTGGCGTTGATTGAAAGAATTGTGGCACAAACTAATGGCTATGCAACAAGATGTATAGAGAAGCCTGATTCACTTTGGCAACACATGACAATGAAGGAAATGCTGGCCGGCCTTTCTAGGCATACATTTGATCATGTCAATCCTGGCACTTTTGACCCATATGCCTAGCTTGGCGAGCTACATGGACCTTCCAAATACCTAGTATTCCACAAATTATGACCAGATTACGTTTCAAAAAATTGTCGAAGTATTGGCACGTAAATGACACCTGGCAGAATCTACCAAGATGTCAATCTGGACATGATAAGTTGTGTTTCATAAGACCTGTTATCAACGAATTTTCCAAAATGTGTCTTGATGCCCGTGTTGTAACAGACCTTACCAAGAAAATATGTGGGAAATCTCATGTAGTTTACATGGACAATTTTTTCTCAAGTCAGGCACTGTTTGAATCCCAAAGGAAACAAAACAATTATTGTATAAAGTACAGCATGAGCAAATCGAAAGAGAATGCCAGAGGCAACAAAATCTGCAAAATTAAAGAATAGGGTTGACAGTGTGCTGATGACAAAAGGTAATCTCTGTGCTGTACCTTGGAGGGACAAAAAACTGTCCATAATTTATCAACAAGTTTTAACCCAAACAAAAGCAGGATGGTGCACAGGAGACAAAAAATGGTATCTACAAGGAAGTTCTAGCTCCGATTGTCTTGGAACTCTATAATAAATACATGTCTGAAGTTCATCTAGCAGACCAGAAAAGGATGCAGTACTCCACCTGCTGCAAAGCTACCAAATGGTGGAAATATCTCTTTTTGTTCTGCTTTGATATAGCTTTAGTCAATACATTAATAACTAACAGGAGTCACCCAACCACAAACACTTTACCAAAAAAAAAGAAAGAAAGAAGTCAGATGGAGACAAGTGGGTTTTCAAATTGCTCTTGCACAGCAAATGATAGGAAAACATTTAGAGCAGTGGTTCCCAAACTTTTTTGATCGCGACCCTAAATACCATCTTTTGCTACCCAAAATGCAATACCAGTAAAGGGTCACGAGGGTCCTCGCAACCAAGGGTTTGGGAACCAATGATTTAGAGGATCAAGAAAAAGAAGGGCACCATCTGTAATTGATAGTTGTGGAGATACACATTTGCCCACGCAAGATGAAATACCAGGGTGATGCAAACAGTATTCGAAAGAAAAAAGGCGGCATGAGGTGTTCATAATGTGGAAACAATGTGATGTCCATTTATGTACCAGAGCAACTTAAGAAGTAGTAGAACACAGTGACCAGTTAAACATATTTAATTATGTGTACATATTTGACCAATAACTTTGTATAAAAGACTGACAGATACATTTTAGTGTTTAAAATAGTGTTTTGTGTTCTATTCATGGTTTTTATACCAATTTTGTGGATGTCAGAAGGATAAAAGAATCAAACAGACATAAGGTAGTTATATCTTTCATATATGCATGGTTTTATTATATAAATCAGTCAATTATAAAGAAAAAACCTAAAAACAATTGGCCCATATCCCCAAATCATCAGCTAAAAAGTTATCATTTGGCTGCAGCATCATCAGACTTTGGCAGTCAGCCCCCAAATCAGCTGCAGTAGTGACCCCATCAGCCAGGCAGAGCAGTGAGCCACAACAGCAGCAATGGTAGTTAAAGAGTTAATAGGCATCTTCAATGAATTTAACTTGAGGCAGAGACCATAAGTATCAACGTAGAAGGAGGAATGGACCACCTTCTATGTTGCTAAGTGATGTCTTGGCCCGTACAGAACCTCTGTGAGATTTCCTCAATCAAGAAGAAATGAGGAAGGAGCAGGAGGTCTGGCTGCATTTGAACCCCTGAGATCATTTCCAAAATGGAAAGAATCTTCTTGTACTGTGCGCCAGATGGTTTCGGGCACAAGTCTGCAGGTAAGAGGCAGTAAACTCTGTTTATTGCCTTATCAAAGGACCAGATATCCTCCTCCTCGTCCAACTTAGAGGAACTAGTGGGCCCAATAGGAGGTGTCAATGGAGCTGCTTCTACCTCAAACACATTGGAGTTGATGAAGATAGATAGGGCATCATCATTGTTAAGTACACTCCAAACAGGGGAGTGGCTGGACATCACTATGTCCCCTGGGGGTGGAGCTGACATAGGTGCGCTTTGCGCCACTGCCCATTGCTCATCATGGTTAGTATGGGCTCTATGTGTGCTACAAGATCCAGCAGAAGACAAGACCACTTGTCCTTCCTGGTTGATGCCACCCGAAAAGGATATGATGGTGGTACACAATCTACAGTATCGCCTCTACTCTGGGTCTAGGGTCCAGTAGTTCATGGAGGCATAAAGGACTAATTACCATGAGGTGGAGGGCCCCACATCCCGTAAGGATTCATTAAGATAACAGGCAAAAAGAGGGAGGGGGGGAATACCGATCCAATCCCCTTCCCTAGTCTGAACCTGGTGGACAGTCTCCCATTCCTGCACAGGATGTTACAGTAGAGTGGGGACGGGGGGGGGGGGAGACTCGCTCCAATCTCTATCTCCATACCATGAGGCCTCTGAGTGATAACCGGTGAATAGTCAATGACCGGTACAATCTGACCAGTGACCAGTGAATGGTACAATCTGACCAGTCACTGGGACAAACTGACCAGTGACCGGTCACCACACACTGACCAGTCACTTAGACGAACTGACCAGTGATTGGTGACCAGACACTGACTAGTCACCAATCAGGCGACACAGATATGTCAGAGCCTAGTTCGTCTGATTCATCACTCAGTAGAGTGTGGTGCTTCTGGGCGCGACACGCTACCCTGGAAGTGTTGGGTGCAGTGCAGCTCCTCCCTCATGGGAAGGTGCTACATGCTACCCAGGATACGAGATGTGAGGTGCATCTCTTCTCTTGTGGGAAGGAGCAACACACTACTCTGAATGTGAGGTGTGTTTGACTTCTCCCTTTCTGGGGGAGGCGATCTACTCCTCAAATGTTCAGTCCCTTCTTCTGGAGAGCCTCACCTGTCTCCGAAGAGACTGGTCCCATAAGCTCCTTAAGTTGGATGTGCTCTTCCAGACTGAAGAGCTAATTGTCTTGCAGTGGGCCCCCTGGGGCTCTGCAAGACAGAAACCTGAAAAATCAGAAGAGGTGGGGAAGGGACATTTCCTCCGCCCTCTGTATGTGCATCTAAAATTGGCTAGATTCCAAATTTCATTAGACCATAATTTGCAAAAAATGCATGATTCTCTCGTGTGCACTTTGAACAAGTGAGGCAGTCTGGGTGAGTGTCACAAGAGCCCCTCTTGTGGCCACAGTTTCCCACATACTGTCCCGACATTGTTCTCTGAAATAGAAAAATTCCTGGAAGAGAACAATAAATAATGACAATATGTTATTATGTCACACATGAACTCAAATGTTTGTTTACAGTGTGTACTATATGCACCCAAGTATATGCACAAGGTAACCAATGAACTCACCCGTTAAAAATTTAGCTGTCTTTTCTTAGTAAAAAAGTAAGACGTTTCAACTGTTAACCTTTATTGAGGAGAATGCAGACACACACACAATAACAGTGTGACATGAGTCACACAAACAATTATTAATATACAAAGGTGAAAAAACACTGAATTCATGTTTAATCAATTATTTAAGAGAGCGGAATATGAATTCCAACTATGTTAGGGTAGGGCTTCTGCTGCATTATTTCTTAACACAAAAGACTTACCTGTAACCAGTTGTATATTGATAAGGATACAAGTGTACCCTAACCCCCAAGGGGTGGGATACAACGTGATAACCTAAGAGGTCCCTTAAATAACTAAGTTCTAAAAGGGGGGTGGGGTTACCAGCATATAAAATGAATATGGAACATTGAGATATAATATTATTGAAGGGAGACCACGGTTAAAACACAACAAACAATTTTTCTCTGGTCATAATTTAAGACACATGTCCATTAACATGGCATCCTTGCAAAAGATGACTGTTCTGTGCATGGGCATGCGAGGTGCACAAGTGGACCATGTCTCATTGACAATTCTTTACTCTGTAGGAGGATGAATTCACATCAAATGGATTAGGTTTTTGGAATGAAAAAGTAATAGATACACAATAGTGATGGGTAAGATATTTCTGCTATTAAAAGATCGTTACGGTTGATATTAGACTGAACTGAGCAAATCCCAAGCTTAATGAATGGGAGTGCACTCATTGTCAAAGAAGCATAAGATGATTAATTTCAATGACTGACAGAAATGTTTAGCTGGGGCATACTCATTGATAGAAAATGTAATGAAAAAGTGAAATCTTGAGGAAAACAGTGCTGCATCGAAAAAGTTAAATCTTGAGGAAAACAGTGCTGCATCGAAAGAGTGAAATCTTGAGGAAAACAGTGCTGCATTTATTTCCAAAGCAGCGTACATAGAGGAAAAAAACGTTAATTCAAATGTAAAAAACAAAAGAGGGAATTGTAAATATTTGAGCCTTAGGAATTCACATCCCAGTACAGAAGGCTAACGACAGGGGAGGCTGAGAATTATCACAGGTGCTCATGGAATTTTCATTTAAAATTTGATGAAAACTTGCATTGTTTTAAAGATTTGAAATTGCACATGCTAAATAATGAAAACAACTTAGGTGATACACTGAGTTGGAAACATTCATGCCCAACCAACCAAAAACCACCCGTCAGAATAAGATTACATAATGATTCACATCTAGCTGGTGATTGGATTGGTCAGCTTTGAATCTTGTGGCTGAGGGATCGATTATTTTTTCCTTCTGAACAGCAAATCAAGTGAAGCCTGCTTTAGAGGACACCTCAGTATATGCAATGACATCTTGTTAATGAAGAGTCATGCACTCCATTTAATGTAATTGAGGAAACCGGAGTCACATTTAGGTGATGCTCTGACCAGGAACATGTTTCACTTTGGTGACTACTGGCATTCTGGCAACCTTATTTTGGGTCTTATGACATCATTGGTCAGATCAAAGTGTAGCTGAGGTTTATTCTTGCTTCAACGCCATATTTAGACATATTTTATCTACTTTAGCAAGATGGGATGAAGACAGAAATTACCAAGACCTTATTTCTCCTTATTATTTTTTGGGTTGGAGCAGACTCCTTTGCTCCGAATGCCAAAATGGACCTTGTCATAAGATCTGGCTACCTATTCTCAAAAATGTTTGTGGGAAAATAAAAATAATGAAGTTAAAGCTCAATACCCCAAAAATAATCAGATGTGATATGGAGTATATCTACATAATCATAATTCATAATCTGATGTGATATGGAGTATATCTACATAATCATAATTTCATAATCAGATGTGATATGGAGTATATCTACATAATCATAATTCATAATCAGATGTGATATGGAGTATATCTACATAATCATAATTCATAATCAGATGTGATATGGAGTATATCTACATAATCATAATTCAGCATGCAAGCAGGGAAACCAATGCTACAAAGATCCTGACAATTTTATTACATGTACTTTAACTTCATTCTATTTAAAGTTACAGAACAGCAAAGTTTCCAGCCTTTGAACTCGAGTTTAACTTCCATGCTAAAAACATTTCAAGAATATTACGGCCTGATCTTAGGAGCAAAAAATAGTATGCTTATGATGACCTTTTACACCTAAAACAATTATTGGTTTCCTGTCCAGTGACTCAGAAATTGTAGTACTGGGTTGGTAGGTGTTGTTCTAGGGGTTTTGTTTGCCTGATGCATGATTTTGATTATAAACAATGTGAAATTCTACAGGCAGAAATTCCCAATTATGCACACAAAAAAAAAGGTTCTCCACAATCATGGGAAAAATGTCAGTGGTTGGTTTGATTGGAGGGCAGCAAATAGAGAATTTCTTTTAAGGTTGGCTTCATTGGAAAGTCCAGAAAAAAACAATTCCCTTTGTTTACAATAAAGAGACAAAATATAAATGAAATATAGATGCTAAGATCCGAACTTACATCAATCAGTTTAACGCAGGTGTTCATTTCTTTCAGTAAGGTAGACTCTTCATTACTGATTTATGAAATTCTGTCATAATTTCTAATTTAAGGCAAGTCATTTTCCAAGAAAGTGTGTGCCATATGAATAAATAAGACATCAAATTAGACTCCATTATAGGAACTTTTTCATGTGAATCTTGCATTATATTTTCAAAGGAGATTCCTGCTGACTATTGATCAAGGATAATTGTTCTTGATACCATAGAAACTTGTGTGGAATCCATACTTTAGATTCAAGCAGTACAGCCAGTAAATGACTTGCTATTTGAGAGCAGCAACTAATGGTTTCTTCCAATAGTACACAGATGGTGTGTCATTTCTAGATTCTGACCAACCTGCCTGATACCACCGGGAAATTCAGTAAACTTCATATATAAAAAACTTCACGACATATTAAAAGTTCCCTTATTAAATATGGATGTTGTTACAGTATATACAGAAGTTGTGGATACAAAGTTCAATGATTTTTGTCCAATTCTTCATTTTTACATATTTAGAACTTTGCGTTTAATTGGCACCATGCAGCCATTATTGTACTAAGTATTATAGTGCCAATCTGATTATTTCAGGTGGTATTGTAGTTATCTATGTCTTAGATGAGAAGTTACATTTGTATATAATTCTCTAAATTCTCCTGATAAATTTAATTATTGTTTTTCTATAATAGATGGGTAAATCTGTAGTTACTGTTAATTATATGCTATTATGGGATTCCAGTTAAATATGGTGTTGGCCACTCTAGCCCAGTAGGGGGGAGGTTACATTCTAATGTCAGGCAGAGGAAACAAAGGAACTCATTATTGGCCAGCTAGCTGTGTTTGTGAACTTGCAATAAATCAATGATAGCAAGTTTCCCTTTAGATTCGTCGCACACGTCTATAATTCAAATTCAGTCAGTTCCCTTTATAGCTAAACATTTAGTTTTGTGACCATTTGCTGTGAAATTTGTAGCTCTTTAAGTAGGTGTGAAGTGCTTAAAATAGAGTTAAGCAGTTACAGTGTAATTTGGAATTAATTAGCTCATAAGGATATGTTTTACAAGTAATTTCCCAATTAAAATGGTATTTTTGGAAATTCTAATACACATTAAATGTTACAAAGGAGTGTGTGTGGAGAGTGGATATATGGCTACAATTTGGTTATAGAATTTAGGTTTTGTGCATTTTAGTTTGTTTACTAGACTTAGATAAAGGTCAGAAGCTAGCACAATCATATCATAAGTTAGCTCCATATTCAAGTCTAGTAGGGTCTTTAGGGAATGCTTTCTCTGAGGTCCGCTAGGAGCCTATATAAGATAGGGTCAAACATAGTGCAGGGATATGTAAAATAAAATTAAAAGGTCAGATCAAAACGCAGGGAGGAACCAGGTAAATCCCCAGCCCTTACGGTGGAGGGTACGTATAAACGAACTTGGGCCCTCGCACTGCAAGTATTTGAACCTCAAATCATTAGGACAGCCAGGCAAAACTTAGACACAAAATCTAAAATAAACTTAAAATTTAAAATAAAATTAAAAGGTCAGATCAAAACGCAGGGAGGAACCAGGTAAATCCCCAGCCCTTACGGTGGAGGGTACGTCTAAACGAACTTGGACCCTCGCACTGCAAGTATTTGAACCACAAATCATTAGGACAGTCAGGCAAAACTTAGACGCAAAATCTAAAATAAACTTAAAATTTAAAATAAAATTAAAAGGTCAGATCAAAACGCAGGGAGGTACCAGGTAAATCCCCAGCCCTTACGGTGGAGGGTACGTTTAAACGAACTTGGGCCCTCGCACTGCAAGTATCTGATAAATAGGACAATTAATAACAAGCAAAGCAAGTTTTGTTTTCGCTATTTTTTAACAACCATAACCATCCCCCATGCATGACCACTAACGAAAGGAAGGAAAAGAATGGATGAATTGATGAATGAATGTTTTTTCTTTTTAAAAAAAAAAAAATTTATTTAAAAAAAAAAAAAAAAAAAAAAGGTTGTTTCTTTTTTTTAATACATGCATGACTGTATACTCTGCTTTCTCTAACGCTCTCTCTAAACACCCACACTGGTATGTAGTTTTTTGGGGGGTAAAACTAATTTTAATTATGCAATACTTACCCATCACTATTATATAGCTTTATTCCTTTTTCGTGTCGAAAAACTCGTCCGTTCGATGTGAAAACATTCTCCCACTTAAAGTGGAGAATTTGTCAACAAGCCACGTCACGCCCGTGCATCTCCCTGCGCCTGCGCGAACATTCATCTTTTTCATAGACGAAATTACGCCAGGGCATCAGAGCGGGGTGGGAGGAGGGCATTTGATAATAGTGATGGGTAAGTATTGCATAATTAAAATTAGTTTTACCCCCCAAAAAACTACATTTTAATAGCAGCAATACATCTACCCATCACTATTATATAGCTGAATTTGTCAGTTAGGTGGGTCGGCTGATGTTAAACTGATCAAAAACAGAGGAAAAATGTAAACTACTCACCATTCGAGGGGAGATGTCCACTTTACTATTTGCTGGAGTCCTTCTGGGCCACATGTTGTGCCGCAACTATGGGACCCAGAGAAAATATGCCTGCGCTAATGAGCGGAGGTAGAAGGACGAAAAGGTAGTATGGGATCGCCAAAATGCTGCCTTCATGACGTCCTCCAGAGAAGAGTGATTTAGATAGGCCCATGAGGCAGCGACGGCTCTAACCTCATGGGCTTTTAGTTTCATAAAGGAAAGGTCTCTATCAGTAAGGGACTGGTAAGCTCTTTTAATTGTGGTGACAATCCACCTTGAAATCGTGGAGGCCGAAATATCAACGGAGCCCTTAAGAGGAAGGAAAAGACGTTTCCTGCCCTTTCTTTTCACTTTTGAAGCATTTAGATAGAAATGCAGTGCCCTAACTGGGCATAAGAGTCTATCTTGATCATCCCCAGCACAGATTCGACTAAGACTGGGGATCTCAAAGGTGATGGAGCTACCGCAGGTAATTGATTTTTGGCTAAAAATCCTGGCTGACAAAGGAGGGAAACGGATTCAAAATTGCCATTAAAACGGAGACAGCCAGTGTCCACCGACAATGCATGAATCTCGCTATGTCTTCACGCAGACGCCAAAGCGAGTAAAAATACCGTCTTGAGTGTGAGATCCTGAAAGGATGCCTCACTCAATGGTTCATAGGGGGTTTTTGTAAGGACCATAAAACACATGATAGATTCCATCTAGGCGTCAGAGAGCGAGTGACAGGTCTCTGTAGCTCAAAATACTTAATGAGATCGGCAAGGTGTGGATCTGAACCAATCTCCGAGCCCTGAGAGAATTTAAGTGTGTTAGAAATGGCGGCTCTATAGCCCTTGATAGTAGATACTGAACATCTTTTGTTCTCGAAAAGGGACAAAAGGAAATCAGCAATGGCAGTTATAGAGGAACAGCTGGGATCAACACGTTTCCTACTGCACCAATCACAGAAGATTCTCCACCTGGCATCATAGACCTTGGATGTAGAAGCTCTCCTGGCCTGAATGATGCAACTGGCAACCCGGCCCGAAAACTTGTTCTGGCGGATAGATCGCTTGAGATGAACCAAGCGTGAAGGTGGAGAATGTGTGGGCTGTTGTGTAGGAGGGAGCCTCTGTGTTGTGACAGAAGATCCCTCCGGTGAGCGAGAGATCTGGGTTGATCTATCAATAGATCTAGAAGATCGTTGAACCACGATCGTTGGGGCCATAACGGAGCTATGAGAATGATCCGGGCAGTGGAAGTTCTTACTTTTTGCAGAACTTGGGGAAGCAATTGGAACGGTGGGAAGGTGTATGCGAACAGACGATCCCACTGGAAGCTGAACGCGTCCACTGCCCACGCTCTCTGGTCCGGGACTGGGGAGACGTAAAAGGGGAGTCTGTTGTTGAGCCTGGTCGCAAACAAGTCCACGAGGGGCCTTCCCCATAGTGAGAAAAGGGACTCTGTCACTTCGCGGTGAAGAGTCCATTCTGTGAGAACTGATTTGCCTGACCTGGACAGACTGTCCGCTAAGATGTTCTTTTTCCCTGGGATGTGGCGAACTCGGAGGGAGATGTTCTCCGAGGTAGCCCAGCGGAGGAGGTTCCAGACCTCCACGCAAAGAGAAGGGGCATGTGTGCCTCCTTGATGTCGGAGATACGCTACGACGGACGTGTTGTCGGAGGAGACCATGACACAACGACCCCTTACCCTGTCGACGCACCCTTGTAACGCTAGAAAGACAGCCTTCATTTCTAGGTTGTTTATGTGGAGGGACGACTCGTGTAGGGTCCAAAAGCCCTGAAGAGTTATCCCCTCCGGCTCTAGATGAGCACCCCAACCGGAATCTGACGCGACGGCGAACAGGCAATAGTGGGGATCCGGAGCGTGCATGGGGACCCCAGCTAGGAATCTGTCTCGATTCATCCACCATCGCAGATGATGATGGAAATCTGGTCCTAGAGGAATCAGAGCTGATAGAGAATCCTTGTGTGGTTTCCACCTTGCGAGTAGGAGAAACTGTAGAGGGCGCATATGGAGCCGTCCTAAGGGAACCAGATCTGCAGCGGCGTTCAAGGTTCCCAGTAGGGATAGGTAAAGGCGAGCAGACAACACGGTTTTTACTCGTAGTGTCTCTAAGAGTGCCAGGATTCGATCTATACGCTCTCCGGGAACCCGGACTAAGTTCTGGTTGTGAGGAAGTTGATTCCTACATAAACGAAGTCTTGGGATGGAATCAGTTCTGACTCCTCGAGATTGGGTAAAAGACCCAATCGAGTTACTGTGGACCAACAACGGAACAGATCCTGATGGAGGGACTGAACCTGAACGTTGTGGATTAACCAGTCGTCGAAGTATTGGAGGATCGGGGTTCCCCGTACTCGTAGATAAGACGCTATTACTCCCATAACTCGGGTGAAAATTCTGGGTGCGGAAGCTAAACCGAACGGCAGAACCCGGAATTGAAAAACTTCCTGGTCCAAGCAAAACCGGAGATATTTCCGATGAGGTGGAAAAATCAGAATGTGAAGATATGCATCTTGAAGGTCGATGGAGACCGCCCAATCCGATGGCTGCATCGCATTTCGGATTGAGGAGGTGGTCTCCATCTTGAAATGTTCCTCCAAAAGAAAACGGTTTAAGGGGGAGAGATCGATAATAAGGCAAAATTTCCCACTTTTCTTGGTGACCAGGAAGATTCGGGAGTAGAATGCAGGGGACTGATCGTTCAGGACCCTCTCGACTGCCCCTTTTTGTAAAAGGGTATTTACCTCTTCCCTTAGTTTCACCAGATTGGACTGATGAAAGAATACGGGGGTCCTTGATAGTGGGGGTTGTTCCTGAAACTGAATACGGTAACCCTCGCTTACAAGAGAAAGGACCCACCCATCGTCCGTGATACTTGCCCAAGCCTCTGAAAAGAGGCCTAGGCGAGCCCCTACGGGGATGTTTGGGAGAGGAATGGATGGCAGGAGAGGGTGCGAGTCCCTAGGGCCGTCCTCCCCCTCCTTCCTTGGGAAAGGAGGGTGGGTTGTAGAACTTCTTCCTAGGAGCTCCTCGGCGTCTAGGTCCACGCCTAGGACCTGACTGACGAGGAGGTCTCACTTGAGGTTGTGCACTATATTGAGGTTGTGCACTATATTGGGGCTGTACCTGCTTAAAGAATTTAGCAGGTGGCCCCTGAGGTCGATGCACATTAGTACGCTTCCTGGCCGATTGCGATGGGCCAGGTGCAGTTGTGAAGGACCTATGTTGATGGTCCTTCAAATCTTGTGAGGCCACAGTGGGAATGAGGCCTCCGAAGAGACTCTCAGCTTCCAAAGGAGCAGCCCTTAGAAGGTCCTTACTGTGGCTAAGTAAGACCCTCGAGGAGTCCAGTGCAACATCACGACGGATATGTAGGAGTTCCGCTGAAAGGGCCATTGCAATAGCGAGTGAATGCCGAGATGTCTTGGCAACAGCTTCCACCACACGCTGTAATGCGGCTGGATTGAGAGAGGCCTCCCTCAGCATACTAAACGACGTAGCTGAGAAGAGGTCCGCATGAGAAGCTATGGTGGTCAGAAGGCGGACCTCTGCTCAATGGCTTCGATCGTCTTAATAGGAAGGCGTGCCCAGGTTCCCGTTGACAAGCCGACTTGAGATGCATCTGCATCCAATTGAGGAGGTTTAACAGGCCACTTCGGGGAATGTACCCGGTAACTAGAGGCAGAGACCATAGGTCTTAAAGTAGAGGCTGGGACAGCCCACCCTTTGCGCCGTCTAGCGATGTCCTGGCCTGAGGAGAACCTCTGTGATATTTCCTCAATTGTAGAGGGAAGCTGGGTCCTTCCAGTTCGTACTCGTTGGAATCGACGATGATAGATACAGCATCATCATCTAGAGAAAGACGAGACCTCTTGCCTTTCGCGGATGATGCTAGGCGTCGGGATCTACTAGTGGATGCTACCTGGCGAGGAGGCGATGGCGGAACACGAGCCGCAACATCGTTTCTACTCGTAGTCCAGGGTCCAGTAGCCCAAGGGGGCATAAGGGGCCAATTATTATGAGATGTTGGTCCCCACATCCCGTATGGATTCATTGGTATAATAGGGAAGGGGGGATACCGATCCGATCCCCTTCCCTGGTCTGCGACCTTCCGTACGACGAGGCCTCTGATTGTTGATCAGCGTGACGTCGGTGACCGGTACGAGAAGACCGGTGGCCCTTCTCTTTTTAATTTGATGACCGGTGACCGGTGATCAACCAAAGACCGGTGACCGGTGACCGGTACCGGGTACCCGGTGACCGGTGACCGGTCACCCGACATTGACCGGTGACCGGACCGGTCACCCGACACCGACCGGTGACCGGACCGGTCACCGGCCAGTGACCGGTCAGAAGACATTGACCGGTGACCGGTGGACCGGTCACCCGACACTGACCGGTGACCGGACCGGTCACCGGTCAGTGACCGGTCAGAAGACATTGACCGGTGACCGGTGGACCGGTCACCCGACACTGACCGGTGACCGGACCGGTCACCGGTCAGTGACCGGTCAGAAGACATTGACCGGTGACCGGTGGACCGGTCACCCGACACTGACCGGTGACCGGACCGGTCACCGGTCAGTGACCGGTCAGAAGACATTGACCGGTGACCGGAAGACCGGTCACCCGACACTGACCGGTGACCGGACCGGTCACCGGTCAGTGACCGGTCAGACGACATCTCAGATGTCCGTCTGTCTTCATTACTACCCAAGGTGCGGTGTAGCCCCTTCTCGAGAGGGTGCGACACGCTACTTTGGGAATGTTTGGAGTGGTACACTTCCTTCCTGGTGGAAGGAAGTAACACACTACTGCTCTTTTTCGTCTTCTCCCTTCCCGGGAGAGGCGATTTACTCTTGGAGCGTTCACTGGCCCCTACAGGAGGGACCTCAACTATGTCCGGGGAGGCTGGTGCAGGCTCTTGGGGCCCCGGAATGTTCTTGTGAACTAGAGTGGCCTTCTTGCTGTATGTTGCCTTAGTCTGAGTACCTGTAAACGAGAAACCAGAGAAATCAGACGATGAGGGGGATTAAACTATTTTTTTATTTTTTTTTCCGCCCTCTATAAGTACGCCTGGAATCAGCAAGATTCCAGGTTTCATTGGTCCAATTTGAACAGATATTGCAGCGACTGTTCCGCTTACACTTGGAACAGGTAAGACAGTCTGAGTGTGTATCCCATGGGGCCTTCTTATGGCCACACTTTCCTACAGACTGATTTGCTGGCATTGTTTCTTTTTATCTGAAATAAATATTATCTGAAATAAATATTATTGAAGTATCAACCAATAATAATAACAACGTGTAAACTCACCTTTAAAATCTACACGTAGAAAACTCACCTTTTTTTGGTACGTCGCGTACTCTATACATACCCGTTCACCATATACTTTGCGGGCTATCTGCACCACAGTGGTTAGTTTGCTTTTCTACAGGTAAACAATATACATATATATGTTCTTCCCAAGAGATATTAGAAGCTAGTTCACTTGACAAGCTTTATTGGTCTCAGGAAAATACAAGAAAAGCATGCGACGCGACACGCGTAGATAATAAAGAAACAATTGAAATCGTAGGAGAATAATATATAAATGAAATATTAATTCTGTAAAATTATGCGCCTGTTAATTGCGGCGCTATCAAGTTGTTCTATGTCGCGTTGTAATGACATAGACGACTTACCGTGTACCTGAAAAGAAACAAGATATATTGTTTACCCTAACCCCTCTAAGGGTAGAGTACACGTGGAGAACTAGAAAAACTCTTCCTAGAACTAAACACTGACGAATAGCGGCATAAAACACATATAGCCGAGACGGACAACTGTAACACAGATGAATTTAGAAGGAGGGAAGTCCGAAATGTAGTTGAAAAACCGCAGCAGACAATTTCCTCAGGTTACGTTTTTGCGACACAACCGCCAGGTATGGCGTCCATGAAAAAGATGAATGTTCGCGCAGGCGCAGGGAGATGCACGGGCGTGACGTGGCTTGTTGACAAATTCTCCACTTTAAGTGGGAGAATGTTTTCACATCGAACGGACGAGTTTTTCGACACGAAAAAGGAATAAAGCTATATAATAGTGATGGGTAGATGTATTGCTGCTATTAAAACCGATATTCGAAAAAAACAGTCCAAGGAGTATCAGAACAACGCACCAATGAAACAATAATAGGACCCTTTCAATGGCCCCAATCGAACCTAAGAGTATAAGGTGGTCACAAGTCCAAACCATCAGGGGCCGACTGCACAATGCGGTATATAGTTCATGCTTTATCCCAGATCCACTGAAACTACCTAAATAGGACCCTCTCAATGGCCCAAATCGAACCTAAGAATATAAGGTGGTCACAGTCCAAACCATCAGGGGCCCACTGCACAAAGCGGTATATAATCTACAACTTAAACCCAGTTTCCAAACAAAAAGGCAACAAATTCAATTGCTAACAAGAAACTTAAAAACCTTGACCCAACACCCTTAGACAATATAAGGTGGCTTAAAACCAAAAGCCATCAGGCCCAGCCCAGAATCCAGACACAGTAGACGATCTATGTCAAAGCGCAAGACTAGCAGAGGTCACAATGACCGACAGTACTAAAGAGCAACAGACACTCGTGGCAGCTATTCAGAGATTGGAAGAAAAGTTAGAAGCAATGTTAGTTGCGGTGTCATCCAAGCCAGATTTCAAGCGTTCACCGAAAGAAATTGGAAATTGGAACAACCGAACAAGGCAGCAACCTGAAGTTTGTGGATGGTGTGGAAGATTCACATGGCATGTAAAGCAGAAATGTCCAGCAAATGGCAAACAGTGCCATAAATGTGGAAAATTTAACCATTTTTCAGTAGTGTGCAGATCAGCCCCACGGACTCAGTCAACGGTATGACTAGATACATTAAAAGTCCATCACAGTAAGAAAATGTCCCAACCAAATCTCAGTAGCATACATGATACTATCACATCAGACATTAACAGAAATCACTTGACATTGATAATCAATAATACAAAAACCACAGCCCTAATTGATACAGGAGCAGCACTTTCATGCATTTCATGTAGTCAACTGCAGCGTTTGGATAACAACTTCGAATTGGAACCACCCAAAATACCCTTCATCATTGGTGTTAATGGGGATCAACAAAAGCCTCTTGGATGTGTAACACTGGACCTGAAAATCAACAGACTCACAGTGGCACACAGTTTCCATGTTTTTAAACGTATGCATTGTGACCTTATTCTGGGTATGGACTTCCTAGAAAGCAAGAAAGCTACAATAGACTTGAACTCGAAAACAATATCCCTGTATGATGGATTAACAGTATCTGCCTTAAGAAGTGAACATAAACAGAAAATAAGCCTTGCTAGAACAATTGCTAGGATTGTGGTGCCTGCCCAGTCTGAATGTGAGATACCAGTGAAAATTAAGAACTGTCCAAGGGACAATATATTGTTACAACCTGTATCACACCTGCCCTCCACAACCAAATTACTAGGGGCAAGAGCAATAGATAAGATTCAAGGAGGAAGAAGACGATTTCGTTTACTAAATCCCACAAACAAAGACATTACCTTGAGGCCTGGTAAAACAGTAGCAACTGTGGAAGTTATTGAAACTGACGACATTACACAGCCTGATCACGAACCTGCACTGTTACAAGAAGAACGTTGCGGTGTGAACTGTGCACACACAGCTGACAGTTCCGTAAGGGATAAATTTGTGAAAATTGCACAAGACCTTGGATTTGATTTATCAGACTCTGATTTGACCTCTGCTGAGAAATTGTATTTCCTAGAATTTATTGGGAGCAACAGAGATGTGTTTGCGGTGGACTTATCAGAATTAGGATGTACAGATATCTACCAACATAAAATTGACACAGGCAATGAAAGACCTGTTAGGCAAAGATTTTACAGAACCAACCCCATACAAAAAGCAGAAATTGACAGACAAGTTCAAGAAATGTTAAAGTATGATATCACTGAACCATCTACGTCACCATGGCAAAGCCCAGTGGTTCTTGTGAAGAAGAAATCTGGGGAATATAGATTTGCAGTTGACTACAGGAAGCTAAACAAGCTTACAAAACCAGAAGTGTTTCCTCTTCCACGTTTTGATGACATGATGGATAGCGTTGGCCAATCTTCTGCAGTATACTTTTCAGTACTGAATATGTTTTCTGGCTTCTGGCAAATAAAGCTTGATCCTGAGACCAGAGAAAAGAGTACATTTGTTATATCTGATGGTTGTTATGCATTTAAAAAGCTTCCGTTTGGATTGTCTAATTCACCCATGAGTTTCCAGCTTACCATGACAAAGGTATTGCAAGGTTTAGCTTCCAAACATGTTTTGTGCTACATTGATGATGTGCTTGTGTATAGTCGCACCTTAGAAGAACATTTCTCCCATCTGCAGGAAGTATTTGATAGACTCCGTAAAGCCAACCTAAAGCTGAAGCCATCAAAATGTCACTTTGCAATAAAAAGGGTCAAATATTTAGGACATGTTATTTCCAAAGATGGAGTAGAAGTGGACTCGGATAAAACCAAGATTGTGTCCGACTTTCCAAGACCGAAGAATGCACGAGATCTCAGAAGTTTCCTGGGATTATGCAATTACTACAGACGCTTTGTCAAAGGTTATAGTAACATATGTGCACCCTTGAACAGTCTTCTCAAAAAGGATGTAAAATTTCAGTGGACTGATAAATGTGAATCAGCTTTTAACAAACTGAAAACAGCTCTGACTACAACACCTGTCTTAGCTTACCCGAACATGGACAAACCCTTTATTCTCTCAACAGATGCTTCTGGACAAGCCATATCTTACATTCTCAGTCAAAAAGATGATCAGGGTAGAGAACATCCTATTTCATATGGAGGCAGAGCACTATGTCTATTTGAAATGAAATGGGGCGTATCCGATAGAGAAGGTCTAGCACTGGTGGAAGGAGTACGGTATTATAGACACTTTCTTGAACACCAGAAATTCACTGTTGTCACTGATCACTCAGCTTTAAAATACCTTAAGGACATTAAAAATCCAACAGGACGTTTGGGTCGCTGGAGCATGTTATTACAAGGATTTCATTATGAGGTCATTCACAAAAGGGGTGCCAGGCATACCAATGCTGACTCTTTATCAAGGATTCCATACACAGATGCAATAAATGACAATGAGGCTGCTCATAGTGACACTGATATTGACTTCAGTATATTGTTTACAAACATCAATGAACCTGCAATAGTGACCTTAGAATGTGACCCTTCATGCTCCCCCAGCAGGGTGCAAGCTCCGCCAGTCTCTGTGTACAGTGTAGTAGACCAGACAGTGGATAAGCAGCTAGTATCAGGTTTCATTTCCAACAGAGGGGAGGAAATCAAAAAGTTTCAGTCTCAGTGTCCTGACTTGGCCCCAATCAAGTGCTACATAGAAACAGGCCAGCTGCCAAGTGACTCAACAAAAGCAGCAAAGACAGTAGCTGAAAGTGAACAATATGCCATGCTTAATGGACTTCTGTACCATTTGTGGGACAGACGGGCTAAGAAACTCCCGAAAGAAATTCGCATTAAACAACAGTTAACCATTCCTACAGGTCTACGCCATGAAATTCTACACAACTGTCATGATACTGTAACTGGAGGAGGACACCAAGGCTTTGACAGAACTTATGCAACAATACAGTCAAAATACTACTGGCCTAAAATGTATTCTCAGATAAAAGATTACATTAAAACCTGTGAGGAATGCCAACAAGCAAAACAGCCTTCTCATGCTTGCAAGGCACCATTCCACCCAATGCCATCAATTGGAGTATTTGAACGCTGGCATATGGATATTCTTGGCCCATTAACAGTAACAAAAGAGAAATACCAGTATATCTTTTTGTGCGTAGACAGTTTCAGCAGATTTGCAGAAGCATTTCCATTACAATCACAAGAAGCAACTGAAATAGCAGATATATTGTACAAAGAAATCATTTGCCGTTATGGAGTTCATACAGCTATAGTCTCTGACTGTGGCCAGAACTTCCTGTCGCACATCATATCGGAACTATGTAATAAAATGGATATTAAACGCTTCCATACATCAAGTTACCATCCAGAAACCAATGCCGCATGTGAGAGATTTAACAGGACATTAGCCCAATCAATACGCACCTATATTGACAAAGAGCAACAAAATTGGGTCAGTTTGTTGCCAGGAATTCTGATGGCTTATCGCAAGACACCATGTACTAATTCAACAGGATTCTCCCCATACGAACTTGTCTTTGGAAGAGAAATGAGAGCTCCACTGGATGTTTCTCTTGCTGACCCTACAAATAACAAGAAGCCAGTAACAAACACAACCACAACTTATTTACAGAAACTAAAAACACAGATGGAAATAACCCGACAGGTGGCCCAAGACAACATTCAGAAATCACAACAACGATATAAGAACTACAATGATAAACAAGCTCAAGAACCCTCTTTCCACCTAGGACAAAGAGTATGGTTGCACAATCCAAAAGTACCAAAAGGGAGATCAGCTAAACTCCACAAGAAATGGACAGGACCATGCTACATCAGCGACATCGGGCCAAATCGCACATACAAATTACGTAATAGTACTACTCATAAGCTACAAAGGTCCTTAGTCCATGCAAACAGAATAAAACCATACTTCAGTCCAGACAACAGAGACGAGTATTTGGAACAAACAACTCCAATGGTCACACAACAGGAGACCACATCAGCAAAAGAGACTAGTATATCATTAGACACCACAACAGATGGTAGCCATTCCCCAATAACACCAGCCCACAGCACAACAGCTCGTACCCCAAAATCTGCGACAGAGAGTTCATCGAAGCCCCTGACATCTGAGGACACGGCAACATCTCAACCAAGCGACGAATGGGGCATTGTTGACGCCATTCTGGCCTGCAGTCGGCATCGTGGCAAGCGTGTGTATAGAGTTAAATGGCGAGATTTCCCAAGGACAACATGGGAGCCAGAAGAAACCTTACCCCAATTTTTACTCAGGGACTTTCACATAACAAAAACACAAAAAGGAAAAAAGAAAAAGTTTAGAAAGTGAAAATTCCATATGGACTCGATCAGTTAGTTCTTAATTATGGACTGATTATGTTTGTTTTGCTGTGCTATACTTTCCTATCAACCTTTTCCTTCCATATCTTTCCTATACCTCTTCCTTCCTATGACATAGCATAACATATATATAAAGCCCACACTTGGACTATTGACAGCTGTGTTGCACATTCCAAATGGATAACTTTTATTTTAATATGGAACTGGCATGCACCCATATGAACTCTTGGGACTATAAAGTGATTTCTTTCTCTATTTGAAAAGAGTGTAATAAATTTTGATATTGTTGTATCTTAGTACCCTGCACTATGGAATATCATTTGTGTTATCAGAATTAGATTTTGTAGGTTTGTAGTATGCAAGGATGTGTGGTTGGATACTCGTACCATTAAAATGACCATTAAGTGCATCTTTACTTAAGTTTAATCAATAATTCAGCCCAAGCAGTAGTATATGTTTTTATTAAAATTTGGGGACCAAATTTTGATAGGCCAGAGGGACATATTATAGTGCCAATCTGATTATTTCAGGTGGTATTGTAGTTATCTATGTCTTAGATGAGAAGTTACATTTGTATATAATTCTCTAAATTCTCCTGATAAATTTAATTATTGTTTTTCTATAACAGATGGGTAAATCTGTAGTTACTGTTAATTATATGCTATTATGGGATTCCAGTTAAATATGGTGTTGGCCACTCTAGCCCAGTAGGGGGGAGGTTACATTCTAATGTCAGGCAGAGGAAACAAAGGAACTCATTAATGGCCAGCTAGCTGTGTTTGTGAACTTGCAATAAATCAATGATAGCAAGTTTCCCTTTATAGCTAAACATTTAGTTTTGTGACCATTTGTTGTGAAATTTGTAGCTCTTTAAGTAGGTGTGAAGTGCTTAAAATAGAGTTAAGCAGTTATAGTGTAATTTAGAATTAATTAGCTCATAAGGATATGTTTTACAAGTAATTTCCCAATTAAAATGGAATTTTTGGAAATTCTAATACACATTAAATGTTACAAAGGAGTGTGTGTGGAGAGTGGATATATGGCTACAATTTGGTTATAGAATTTAGGTTTTGTGCATTTTAGTTTGTTTACTAGACTTAGATAAAGGTCAGAAGTTAGCACAATCATATCATAAGTTAGCTCCATATTCAAGTCTAGTAGGGTCTTTAGGGAATGCTTTCTCTGAGGTCCGCTAGGAGCCTATATAAGATAGGGTCAAACATAGTGCAGGGACATAGCTAAGATCAGGAGTCAGTGAGTCAGCAGCGAACAGAGCAGTAGATAACACTACTAATAGCGCTAGCGATAGAAATTATACCAGAGCAAGCCCTGAATGCCCTGAAGGGCCTTGGCCTTTCACTGGCATCAGGCTGGAGCTTAAGAGCTCAGGAGAAAAGGACTACTCTTCTCCTTATCTGGGAAGATAAAAGAAATTTGTATGAAGACAGAACCCCTAAGGATTGGAGAAGCAGAGGACCAGCGAGAGGACAACCGAAGCCTCAACAGAGGGAGCAACGAGTGCAGACTCAGCCGAGTGCTAGCGGCCCTGTCACGGTTCTACCAACAGCAATACCAGCGCTGACCACTCCACCCCCAGCAGCAGCAGCTGTAGCTGAAAATGTAGCTGGGACAAGAGGGAAAACACAAAAGGGAAAAAAAAATTATGAGGGGACCAACATGCAGGATGCGAGGGAAAAAAAAACTCCCCCAACTGCGCCTCAAGCCTCATCTGCGCCTATATCAGCTGTGAATAATCCGGCCAAACCATCGGCAAAACAGGTAGCGGCGGAAGCGTGGAAGTCACCCCCACCCACCCAGGAACCGAACACACCGCCGGAAATGAGTACAGCCTAAGCCGAATTAGAACAACAGGCGTACCAATATACGTACGACCAGTCATACGCAATGGGGAATGATGAAGTCTGGCTGCAGGAGAAAACTGCCCAGAGATATATTGAGGATGTCAGGGATGTCCTTGAGGCAAGAAAGATGAAAGAACTAGGAGTCGAACAATCGAAGTATGGCAGAAACCGGGAAAGAAAAGCAACAGCAAATCTGCTACAATGGGGAAAGAAATCTACCGAATGCCTGTTAAGACTAGCGGTATACATCTGCAATCATCTGATAGAGTACCACGGGCTCGAAAACGACTATGTCAGATACCACACACCCTTGGGCGGATTGGATATGGCGGACATTTTACATCCCTACAGTCCGAAAGTGCGAACCAGACGGACGCTAACACAGGGAATGCCAGACCACCTGAAGCCGTATTTCCTGAAGCCGCAGAAGAACCCCCTCAGTCCTTCTAAGGACTAATAAGAGTACGCAAAATGCCTATCGGGTTTCAAATTGGCACAAAAAACCCGTTTTTTGACTAAAACTCTCTGAAAAACACAAATTTGATCAATTCGGAACCACCGTCAAAAATTATTACTCAAAATTGAAGTGCGCGTGATACAAAAATGGGATGAGTAATTTTGTACTCAAAGATTGGTATTGTTTTTTGGAAATAATATGTACACTTTGTACACAAAATTTTTACAAATCAGGAATAAGCGCGTTAGTTCAAAAGAAAATTTTTTGTAACTTGTTGTATTGTCATAATTGAACAAGTGGCTAACACTTTATTGGTATTAGGGACAGCCCAACTTAGTTAACTGGGCAGAATTTGACCTTTCCGCTTCGTGTCTCCCTTGCCGAGCCCAAGCCGCCCAAGCCGCCTGCCACGTTCCTGACATAGCATGCGGTGCATGCAGTAAAGCGCAAGCGGTTTTTACAGCTCTGTTTAAACCGCTTGACGAACCCCAAACTGATGCTACAGCAACAGTTTGGGGGCAAAGTAAATAGTGCGCTGTGCGCACATTAATCAGACGTACATGACGAGATTCGTCGCACACGTCTATAATTCAAATTCAGTCAGTCTAGTGCAGGGAGTCAGCATGTAGAACTAGAAGTTTTAAAGATCTAATTAAATGTATAAAAGAAAAACCCTCTCGTTTGTCTAATCCCCCCAAGTGCCATTACAGCAGAAAGGCACTACAAAAGCTTGTACTAAGCCTGAGGTATCATTAAATGCTAATACATACATGTACATACTAATACGAAGTTTCAGGTTGCCAGAGAATAAAAACATAATTTTATATATAGAGACAATGCTGGTGTTCATTTCTTAAAGGAAGGCTCATCATTAATGATTTATGAAATTCTATCAGAATTTCTAATTTAAGGCAAGTTATTTTCCAAGAAAGTGGGTGCCATATGAGAAAATAAGACATCAAATTAGACTCTATTATAGGAACTTTTTCATGTGAATCTTGCATTATATTTTCAAAGGAGATTCCTGCTGCCTATTGATCAAGGATAATTTTTCATGATATCATAAAACCTAATCTATACTTTGGATTCAGGCACTACAACCAGTAAGTGACTTGCTATTGGACAGCAGCAACTAATGGCTTCTTCCAATAGTATACCGACTGTGTCATTTCTGGATTGTGACCTACCTGCCTGATACCACCAGGAAATTCAATAAACTTCATATATAATAAAACCCATGAGACATGAAAAGTTAGCTCATTAAATATGGATCTTGTTACTGTATACCAGTATATAGAAGCTGTGGATGCTTTTTGTGCAGTTCTTCATTTATACATTTTTAGAATGTTACTTTTAATTGTCACCATTGTGCTGAAGTACCATTAAACACTAATACATACATATAATTACAAAGTTTCAGCTTGTCTGTGAATGAAAACATATTTTTAGATATTAAACCCTCACAATAACAAACCTCGCTATTACGAATACCTTGATATAATGAACACCCACGCTGGACCCCAGATAGCACTTTTAATTCAAGAGAATACTTAGTCATAACAAATGCCTTGTTATAACAAAAGATTTATATTGACCCCAAATCGTTCGATTTAGCAAGGGAGTAATGTATGCCTTATTTTGCTTATATTAGCTTATGCTGTACAGTGTAGATGAAGTTTACTGTACCCAAAACGACCATCAGAAAATATCTCAAATTACTTGGCTTTATTTTGTGTTATCAAATATTAGTTTTACTTGAATTAGCTTTTTACCCTGGAGATATTTGCTCTGATGAAAACCACAAATTATCAATGAAAGCAAGAAATCTGACAACAGAAAGATATAAACAGAAGCACTGATGAATGACAGAAAGATGAAGATAGACTAATAAATTGACATATAAATTTAACAGTATTCAGCCATTTATCAACCAATCCAGCCAACAAATCATCAGGGGAAGCATCTGACAATACATAACTAATGAAACGGCCTTCTCGTTATCTTTTGAAGTAACTGGCTCAAAAATAAAAGTACAAAGGTATGTCAGTGCAACAGTATAACAAAAAATGTTAACTTTGAGTTGTAAAAGTACATGGCTCAGCTGGAAAAGTAGACTGTAATTTAGATAGCAACCAGTTGTAATTTAGATAGCAACCAGTTGTAATTTAGATAGCAACCAGTTGATAATGAGGAGGCTGTTGAATGGATGAAACAAACTGACAGGCTGACAAACAGACACATATATACATATAGATATATGGATATATGAATAGATAAAAAAAACATTCAAAAAAAAAATTCTTCAAATGTGTATTATTTATGTACAGTACTACATTCATCATTTTTTTGTTGTTGAGATGACAAGTTTTTTCAAATCAAAATTTTTCTCACTAGATTGATTTAATTTTTAGCAAGTCAGTGGTGTCAACTGCCCAAATACTGTAAGATCAGAAATAATGAGGATAAAATGTCATGGTTTGGTAGCAAATATATGATTCATGGGGATAAAACTGTGGGATCACACTGTTTACCATAATACCCAACAGAACAATATTTTTCATGGTGGATTAAATTTCGTGGATATTCAACATCCACAAAAAATGACATAAAATTATCCATGAATATTTCTGATATTATAGTGGATATGACCTTTTGACAAAGAAAAGTCAATGGATTTTGCTTATAGTCAAAGACGCATTAAGCTAAAGGAAATGGAAAGAAAATGTTTGCATCATAAATGCGGACAAACTGATGCCTCATAACAAACAATAAACAACTGATGAGCACCAAGACAACCATTCCAAGCTTCTGGAGGTAAATATTTACACGTATTTAGAAATTAATATTTTCTGTCAAATATTTTAATTGGAAATTTGTATTCAAATATTTATTTTATCATGTATGTGCTGAACATGCCCATTTTGGATATGCCAAACTGTCAACCTTTCTGACAGCATATATATATATATATATATATATATATATATATATATATATATATATATATATATATATATATATATATATATATATATATATATATATATCACCTGTGTAAGATACTATCTTGAGAAATACATAACCTACTTGATCAGATATTAGTACTAAATACATGTATCACTTCTGTCATCAAAGTCATGGACAGGTATTGTGGCGTAGGAAAAATAATATGGAACTTTTTCTGCATCAAAATAACTATTAATAATATTTTCAAACTAAAGTCATAAAATAAATAGACTTGAATAAAGTCATAAAATAAATAGACTTGAATAAAGTCATAAAATAAATAGACTTGAATAAAGTCATAAAATAAATAGACTTGAATAAAGTCAATAAAATAAATAGACTTGAATAAAGTCATAAAATAAATAGACTTGAATAAAGTCATAAAATAAATAGACTTGAATAAAGTTCCTGAACAGGTGGTAAATACACAAAGCTTCAGTTTCTATCTATGGCCAGTTCAAAAGGTACAGTGAACTTTTCTATACAGGACACTCTTGGGACGATAAAATATACAATGTACATTAACTCAATCACTGGGATTTCCTTGTCTCAGCACCAACCACATATATTGAATATTTTCTCCCAATTTCTCTAACAACGAGAGAAAAAGAGGCTAGATTTGTGTTAGTAAAATGTGTCACATTACTGTCAAAAAGTAAAAAAATAAAGTAAGTCAATGAAAGTTGAAAACTTGGTAAAATTTGCAAAAATCATTTAATTGCACCAAAATTTAGCCAGGTCATCTATATATATATATATATATATATATATATATATATATATATATATATATATATATATATATATATATATATATATATATATACACACACATAGGAACATGCATACCAAATTTATTTTTTTCTTCATCAAGTAGGTATTATATATTCTTGCTAATAAGATATTCCAGAAGGTAAGTTTGTATGTTTATGTCCTTGATAGAGAACAAATGGCAGAGATGAAGTGGTATTGTGTCAATCGTGTGTAGGACACACGTACATGTACCTGACTCATGCATACCTCCTAAGAGAAGGTGAACACATTCTTATCGAGTGTGTTGAGTTCCACCCTGTGAGACAGAAGCTTTGTGATGTGAACTCAATTAAGGAATTTCATGAAGAGATCCTGCCAAAGAAAATCTTGGACTTCTTGAGGGAACGTGGTTAATATATATATACAAAATTACCTTTTATATACATTTTACATAATTTTAACATCATTACCTTTTATCTTTAATCTTGTAATACTTCTTGCTTGTTTATGTTTATCTGGAAGGGTTTATCTTCCTAAAGTTTTTTGTGCAATTCATTATACTGAAATTTGTTGAACTATACTTTTAATTGGCTCCATATTGACATTAATGTGATGATGATTTAAAAGCACATCAGCACAATCCTGGCTATATAGTGCAAAGCAAAAGTTATGCAGTAAAAAGGGTAAAATGCTCCTGCTGCAAATGCAAAGGGGGGGGGGAGGGGAAGGGGAAGGGGGGAGGCAAAAATGATTATTCTATCTCCATTTCATTAACTCAATAACTTGTTTTAAGCGCAAACATGGAAGTTGTTGAACACAACAATATCATCAAAATGCACCTTTCACACCATGTTTTGCTAAAAAATGTCACAATGAACTTGATACCATGAAAGCCACAGGACTTGATCAGATTGGTCCACGACTCATAAAAAACATCTGTTTCAGCTATTTCAGATAGCATAAGATTCATAATCAATTTAAGTATTGCAACCTCATCTGTCCGCAAAATATGTGAAACTGCAAAAGAAATGGCTATTCACAAATTAGGTTCTAAGGAAGATGCAGATAACCACTAACCAATTTCAATACTACCAAACTTGTCAAAATTGATTGAAAAACATGGCCATGACTCGTTCATTCATATTAAACCAAACACTCACTGTTATGCCCTAACCAATCAGGCTTTAGACAGAATCGTTCATGTGAGACTGTCTTGATTTCCCTAATTGATAAATGGCTTCAAGCACTTGATCAAGGTAGAATAATACCATCTGTACTTGTAGATTTTAGGACAGCTTTTGACTGGTGGATCATGAAATCCTTTTGAGCTAACTGAAACTTTACTAATTGCTTATTGCATGTATAATTTAATCAAAATTCTCCCCTAACATATACAACTGTCACAAATTTTATCGGTGTATAAGATGGTGACAGTCACATTTGCTTTAGAATCAACTTCCTCAAAATGGAGTTGTAAAGTTGAGATTACTCATCTGTGACCACTGGTTTGAATGGATGAACACTATAATGTTGAAGACACATGTACATGTGCTCTCATGTGCGTGTTATAGGGGTTGTTTCAAACTTTTAGAACTGTTTTCCACTGCTGTTTTCAGGTGAAGAAACTACACAAAATTAATTTGTTCTTTAAGTGGCAGTTGCTTAAGTATTTTTACCTATTTTTAATTACAATACTGTACTCTAGGTGCTCCTGTCAGTTAAAATTAATTACAATTTTTAGTTTCTGCTATGCTTTCTTGAAGTCATATGGCCAAAATACATTACATATTTCTCTCCATCTAAACATACACACTTTCAAGTATGAATACACTGCATATGATACATTCATACACTTACAAAATGTGTTTATAATATACATACAACATTGAGAATTTTCTACTTAAAACAAAGTATCATTTAAAACCAATGTAAAATGCAAATATACATAATAAGAAGTTCAGTCCAAATAAGAGAACCAGAGCATGTATGCATGCGTGCGTGTGCACATACACACACACATGCATTTCTTGCTTTGCTCTATTCTGTCCAAATGGAGAAGTCACTTCTCCCTAAAATTCAACTCTAGATTGACCCCTGTGAGATCTGTAAAGAATATTTTCAATGTTGTCTAGAAGTTTGTTTCTATTTACTGACAATATTGTCAAATTGTTTTAAGTATGCTGGGTAATACATTCCACCGATCAATAGTGATTTCTGGGTTTTAGAGTCTTAAAATTCTTCCAAAATGATTGATGACCTTCATCAAATATACTGTCACTGATAGAGAAACTTTGCAGACTCATGACCTTCATCAAAAATATTCTCTGTGACTGATATAGACTTACTTTGCAGACTCATGACCTTCATCAAATATAGTCACTGATAGTTAATGATATCCATACTATGTAATAAAGGCTGCACAATTATCGGCTTTGTCTTTTTACTGGTTCACATAGCACTTTTATGGATGGTAAAAATGTGGCAAATGTAATACAATTTTCAGGAGTCTAAAGTCAAGGTCAATTAAAATTATTGTAATACAATGAAACTCATAAATCGCTATTTGATTGTAAAACTGACAAGTTCCCATGTCATGGGCATATACTTATGAATGCATAAACTGGGCTTGCCTCATTTTCAATGTGTAATTCTGAAGTGTGGCTGGCCTAAATGAAAAAATATTCTCTCTCTCTCTCTTAGAAATCACTTATTATTATATCTTCAATCAATGCTGTTTAGCAATGAGTATATGTAAGTTGAAGAAATAGCACAACAAAAAATGACTGGTCTTAATTAATTAATGAGGTCTTAATTAATTAATGATCACCTTTTGTCTCATAAACCATTCTACACCCTAAGAGAGATAATGGAACCAACTGCTGATGTCCAAGTGAATGAAAAGAACTTCTGAGAATTCAAGATAAGACCATTTCTTTATATTAACTGCTGAGTGTTGAAACCATCTCTGATATTCTTCAGCAATAACAAGGTTTTTTAATTAGTTGCTGTGGTGGACATATTGGATGTCAGATTGGCACCATTTTCATTTAGGACCAACTAGATGTCATGAGAAGTCTTTAGTAAAAATCCCATGTTGGTATGACCATCCATTCAGAAGGAGTAACAATAAGCTTTTCAAGATGGCCACTGTGGCAGCCATACTGGACATTCAATCAGCACCATTTTCACATAGGACCAACTAGACATCATAAAAAGTCTTTCAATCAAAACCCCATTCAGGAGGAGTAGCTATAACAAGATTTTCAAGATGGCTGCCTTGATGGTCATATTGGCACCATTTTCATTTAGGCCAAACTAGATATCATAAGAATTCTGGTGAAAACCCCACATAATATGACTTTCCATTCAAGAGTAGCAATAACAAGATTTTCAAGAAGGCTGCCATCACAGCCATATGGGACATTCGATCAGCACCATTTTCACATAGGACCAACTAGACATCATAAGAAGCCTTTTAGTGTGAACCCCATGTTGATATTACTGTCCATTCAGGAGGAGTTGTGTTAACAAGATTTTCAAGATGGCTGCTGTGGTGGCCATATTTGACATCAGTTTGGCACCATTTTCGTTTATGACAAACTAGACACCATAAGAAGTCTTCTGGTGTAAACCCCATGTCAATATGACTTTCCACTCAGGAGGAGTAGTGATAACAAGATTTTCAGATGGCTGCTATGGCAGCCATACTGGATATCAGATCAGCACCATTTTCATTTAGGACGAACTAGACATAATAAGAAGTCTTTTAGTGACAAACCCATGTTGACATGACAATCCATTCAGGAGGAGAGGCGACAACAAGATTTTCAAGATGGCTGCTGTGGTGGCCATATTGGATGACCATGCAGCACCATTTTCATTTATGACCAACTAGACCATGGGATGAATGTGTGTGTAAAGTGTCATGGCACTCCTCCAAAGTAGTTTAGGAGGAGTAGCAATAACTTGTGCTAATGGACTGATGAAAAACCCATCCCACAAGCTCTTCTGGTCTAGAACCAGTGGCACTAAAAATTGGCTTACGCCTGGAATACTTTGGCTTTGAACATATTATTTAATGTGGCAGAAAGAACAAATGAAGTCATCTTTAGGGTTATTGAAGTTGAATGAGATAGACATTTCCAAGCCAGACTGCTTGCAGTAATGCCTTTTGATCTAAGAAGTTAAGTTAAGCTCATGAATGGACATATATCTGCCGCTTTGTTTGATCAAAGTAGAATCTGATTTGCAATCAATTAACCAAGTGATTCAAGTCTGAAAAACAATTAAAACAACCAATGTATGTGGAAAATGACATAGTGTTTATAAAAACACTAATTTTGCAGTTCAAGAAGACTGAGGTGCACTGAAAGGGGCATAAGGGCACACAGTGGGTGCAGAGGGGCAGGCCTTTTGAGGGGTGATGCAGGGTGCCTCTTTCTTTCTAGGTGGAACATTGAATATACATGTATATTAAACATTATATTTACAAATAAGAATCTATCCAAATGCACCTGATCTTCAGTCAGGAGATTGTTCTTAGAAAGAAAAAATTACACAGGAAATAAACATGACCAAGCACAATACAGGAAATTGATGAAACTTTCCAAGCGCTTTCAAGATCTGTGGGTCCGTTTTCAAGGCAGATGACAAAAATGAAGAACAATTACAAACACAAGATCACAAACAAAATATGTATAAAAGAACAGAAAGCAGAAAACTATACACTTTAAACTATATACATTGTGGTAAATCAAGTATTCCAATTTGGCAAGATGACCATTATAGGTCATCTAATACATATCACATGTCAATTGACACATATTGTACTTTTTTTTTTACTACAGATTTGGTTTCCAAACCAGTGTACCCCACTAGTAATAAATCCATGTATCCTCAATTTTGACAACCAGTGGGTGCATGTACCCTCAACTACAAAAGTGAGTGGGAATGCTGACAATATTGTTATCAGACTTGGGTAAATAAGTTCTGTATGAAACTTGAACTGATCAAATTCAACTGCTGACTTTGGATTTGCTGTAGCAGGTATGCATGGAATTTTTTTAATTTCTACAATGATTGCAACATATGATATATTTGTTCAAGATGTTTTATTCTAGATTTGAATTCATAGATTGTGTTAGACATTCAGCTGCACTGGAGTACTTTTTTAAGTATATGTACCATATGTTGCATATTTCAGCAGCCCAGTTGATAAAGTGTCTGACACATAATCCATGGGTTGTGTGTTTAATATTTGCCCACGTCAGCTGCCTTGGTGTGTCCTTGAGAAAGGAGCTTAACTCCAGTTTCAATGACATGATATAGTCAATAATGTGTTGAAAGTGACATCAACATTAAAATACATGAAAAAAAACGTGCCTGAGCACAAATTTTCTTGAATGTTTGAAATTTAACTTGTACAAAACAAATAGTATAAATGGCACACATTTGGGGTTTTTTGCCTATCAATATAGCTATTTTGGTTGAGTTGGACATTGATAAATTCAGTCTTTACAGGTTCGGACAAATTTGAAAATTAGATGGTAGCCAAAGAACCTGGTAGCCCAGTTTATATTCAGTAGACTTGGAAAGCACTTTTATATAAAACTAACAGCTTTCAAACTTCTCCTTTTCTTTTATAATCTCTAATATTTATTCTCCACTGTGAAGCAGCTTTATATGTTTGTAATAAATTTGTAAAAAGTCATACTACTATTTAGTAGTCCGCTGGTATACCTGGTTTTAGTATGTGGTAGCCCTGATACAGCTTTCTGGTAGCCCCTGAACTCTGGGCTACCTGGATTTAGTATATGGTAGCCTTGACCTAGCTTTCTGGTAGCCCATGGGCTCTAGGTAACCTTGATTTATTACATGTTAGCCCTGATATAGCCTTCTGGTAGCCCTTGGACTGTGGGCAACCTGGATTTAAACCATGGTAGTCTAGACCCAATTTTCTGGTAGCCACTGGGCTACAGGCACAAAATTTGCCTGACCCTGCTTTACTTCATGAATTTGTGCTAAGAGTTGCCAGCAACAAAAATGTATTATTCAAATGTACTGATATCTCTAAATATATTTACCTGAACATTCATTCCATAAACTGGAGAAAAGTCAACTGCAAGAACTGATTTTATATCTTTTATGGATTCCTGGTTTTTTTTTTAAATGGGTAATAAATGTGAGCTTTATTTACAATACCATGTATAAAACCATGCTTAGTAAGAGAAGGAACTCATGGATATAGTAAACTAAATGTTATGGATTAGTTCCCTTTTTGGTTATTCCTAACGCTGTATATATAAGCAGATGTTTACTTGTTGGTGCTGCAACATGCACTGAAACACTAGTTTTGCAAATATTAACACAAAATCTACTTCCCTCAGACATTCTTCATTCTAAAATTGAGATTATTTCATATCTGATAATAATTAATAACTATATTTCCAAAAGCAAATCATGTATTTTACTAATGGTCAAATCTCAGTTTTCTAGTTTAATTTCTGAAAGGCATCCAAAAACATCACATGACCAATTGTTAAGCTTTACCATGGCCATTCTTACAAACTTCTTGGTTTGCTGTCTCATGAGTGAAAAGGTAGGGAGGTATTTCTTTTTCTTTTACATATGCCTAATGAATGATATTAAACAAATTTTAAACATTTAACATTTTCTATTATATTATGCTTTAAATAAATTCCAGAATGGAACAAAAAGTCAGTCTCGGGAATTCTGACTGGTTGATATTAGTACAACAAACAAAGTAATTTTTCAAGGATGACCGAAAATACCAACAGATATCAGTCAATAATTAAATACACAGAATTCTTATTGTCACCTATCTTCAATGGTGGCCATATTGGATGTCAGATTGGAATCATTTTCATTCAGGACCAACTAAACAAAATAAGAAGTCTTCTGGTGAAAACTCCATGTTGATGTGACTTTCCATTTAGAAGCAGCAATAACAAGATTTTCAAGTTGACTGCCATGATGGTTTAAGGTCAGATCAGCACCATTTTCATTCGAAGCCAACTAGATATCATAATTAGCCTTCTGGTGAAACCCACGTGTCAATGTGACTTTCCATTTAGAAGCAGCAGTGATAACAGGATTTTCAAGATGGTGGCCATATTGGATGTCAGATCAGCACCATTTTCATTCAGCAACAACTAGGCATCATAAGAAGTCTTCAGGTGAAATCACAATGTTGATATAACTTTCCATCTAGACGGAGTAGCCAAAACAAGATTTTCAAAATGGCTAATGTGGCGGACATATTGGATGTAAGATTGGCACAATTTTCATTTAGGACCAACTAGACACCATAATAAGCCTTCCAGTGAAAATCCCATGCTGATATGACTTTTTGTTCATGAGTAGTAGCAATAACAACAATTTCAAGATGACTGCAGTGGCGGACATACTGGATGTCAGATCAGCACCGAGTTCAGTAAGAACCAACTTGACATCATTAGTAGTCTTTAGTGAAAACCCCAATGCTTATATGACCTTCCATTCATGAGGAGCAGCATCAAAAAGATTTTCAAGATGGCCACTGGATGTCCAAGCGTCCCCAGTTTGTTTAGGACTAACCAGACATTAATAGAAGTCTTCTGATGAAAACCCAATGTTGATTTGACCTTCTGGCCATCAGATCAGCACCATTTTCATTTACAACCAACTAGACATCATAAGAAATCTTTTGGTGAAAACACAATGTCAATATGACTTTCCATGTAGGAGTAGCCACAACAAGATTTTCAAGATGTCAGATTAGCACAATTTTCATTTAAAACCAACAAAACACCATAAAAGGTCTTCCAGTGAAAACCCGACATTGATAAGACCTTGCATCTAGGAAGAGCAGTAATAACTAGATATTCAAGATGGCTAGCACAGTTGCCATATTGGATGTCCATGAGGAACCATTTTCATTTTGGACCCACCAGACACCATAAGAAGTCTTCTGGTGTAAACTAGATGTCGATGACTTTCTGTTCAGAAGAAGAAGCAATAACAAGATTTTCAATGGTTGCCATAGTGGCCATACTGGATGTCACATCAGCACCGTTTTCACTGAGGATCAACTAGACACGATAATAAGCCTTTTAGTGAAACCCAAATGCTGATATGACCATCTATTCAGGAGGAGTAGCAATGACAACATTTTCAAAATGGCCACTGTGTTGGCTATACTGGCTGTCCAAGTGGAACCATTTTCATTTAGGAGCAACTAGGCATCATAAGAAGTCTTTTGGATAGTTTGTTGACCACTGCAAATCATAATGACGAAGAGAAAGAACAAGAAATGTTTTCCTTGTGGAGCATACAAAATCAACTGTGTGTCTGACTGTCTCTGTTGTGAGGTTAATTTCATTACAAAACCAGTTTGACATACTTATGATGGAGGCCTTAACTAGGTTAGTCAAAAGGGTTACATTTTATCAAATTTTATACATATTTTTGGCCTGTCAAAAACTAACAAAAGACAGTAGTACTTTTCCATTAAATATAGACAAAAATTTTAACCAATGTTAGAAAAATTAAAATTGTGAGATTAAAATTATCTTTAAAGATAAAACGTTATTAATCAATAAATTCTGACAAATGCAGTCATTCGAACAGTAAAAATAAGTTTGCATTGTGTCAAACCCACTGCCAGTAGCTTATGACATGATCAGTGTTTCGGAAAAAAGAGTAAATGCTTTAAAGTTTTATTTTTATGTTTTCCTGCAAAAACAGATATTGTCTATTTGAAAATTCCCATCCCTGTAATGTTCATATAAGCAACAAATATATATTGTTCACTTACAAGTTTTAGTATATAATCACCGAGTAGAATGTGTAATATTATTGATGAAGACAGATTGTCAAACACATTACTTTTGCACTTTTAATATGACAGGAAATGGTAAGTTAAATATGGTTTTCTCTACTTCTTATGCTCATAGCATATCAGTGAAACTGCAACTGCATTTAAAGATTAAAAGGACGCCCTTCATGCACCAACATAACTTATGTTTAAAAAATGTGATTCTTATTCTAAGCAATTTCACTGTTTATATGTTTACGTTTTTGAATTTTAAACAGCCCACAACAGGAGGTGTATTTGGATTAAATATGCTGTATTAACAGATTAAATGCTACCTATTGTGGTGCAACATGTTACAGAATTCCAAGAACTATTTCTGTCTAAATTATCACACACACTGACAAAATGTTACTAGTAGATGTTCATGCACTCCTTCATACGCTTCACCCCCCGCAACAACTCAAATATGTTGAATGAGCAACATAAGTATAATTTGCATTTTATTATAATTACTGTGTAATCATTTCAGACTGTGAAATTGAAAGGAAAAGCAGTGTTTCCCTTTACCCTCATTTGTGTGTCAGTGACCCCCACATTTTTAAGCTGAACCCCCATTCTGACACCAAGGTTTGTTTTTTACTCTATCTGACCCCCACTTATCACACACAGGGTATTTTTGACTCTCAATCTTTAAACCCTAGGAGAAACACTGGAAAAGTCAGACTAGACTGACTACAAGATGCCATTATGAAGGAAAAGGAAATTATACTTTTAGCGACCATATGACAAAATATAAAGTAGCAAAAGAAGTTTGGGAGATAAAAACGCAAGAGGAAAAACAAAAATATTTTAGTGATTTCATACAAGAAATGAAGTATAAACAAGATTTTAAAACAATCAAATCATCCACCCCACTATTTTTTATTCCAATAAAAAAAAAAAAACGGCTACCAAACCACATAAAAAATGACCAAGAGCAGAAAGAACTAGAAAATAATGACTCTGTTTTCGCAACAGGCATTTATAGTTAGACATAGGACTGCCAGGGGATATAACTGTTTCTGGCTTCCCAATTTCTCTTGCCGCTTAGTTTCCAGAACAACAGTCTGCTTTTACAGTACATTTTCTAATAAATTTGGACATTTTGGAATGCAAAAACGTTGGAACCAGACAGACTAAACATCCGGACACATGTTTATGTCATTAAGAGGCCCATGGATTGAAAAATAAGTTTTTTTCAGATGAAATGAAAATTTACAGATTTTTATTTCAACATATTAAGAGGAGATAATAATCATAAACATAGTAGGTCTTAAGCTGCCAACCCTTTTGAATTTATCCATGTATTTTTCATATTTCCATGTAACCTCTATCTATCATACAAAACCTCAATTCAGAAGTCCTACTTGGTCGTTCAAGACTCACGGTACTAATTATATGGAAGAATGGGAATCGGTCTAGAAATGGGTGAACATGAAATAGAGTATATATGGGTCTGGCTGGCCAGGATTAGTTGATAATGAAAGTAACATCTTAGTGAAAAAGCTATTTTGAGAGTTTATCCAAGTTGTAACTGAAAAAAAAATAGAGACCATTTTTTACAGATGGAATATCAGTCCTTTTACAGACTTGAGTTTGGAAAACTCATTTCTGAAATTACCCCTGACTCTTTGGTGGGAAATTTAAAACACGTTTCAAACACATGTAGATCCAGATAATGACATGGCTCATATTGTTTTCTTTACAGAGAAGCTTGCATCAAGGATCTGTCTATACTTATAAACATAGGTTTGATCATGAACATCCAGATATTTAAAGTTATTAAATTTTTAATATTATGATGTTTCCATAGGTTTACTATGGGAGCTGAATTAGTACCATGAGTCCTGGTGCATAGGTAAAGTTATCCCACAAATATTTAGCGCATTGTCGGTCACCTGTTATTGTGTGAAACTCAATTTAGTTAGATAATTTCTGTGAGGTTATTGTATTTATATATATATATATATAAAGTCCGATAAAGAAAATAGTGTTCATGTTTCTTCTCCGGAAATTGATGTATTAAATTTATTTCACTGAAATGGTGTCACAGCAAGATTATACCTGTATGAATTTAGCTCTTTAAGAAAGCTCTATTCAAAATAATACATATAAATGACAAAGAATGATCTAAACAATAATTTTGGTTTGTTTCACATATTTCCGTGTCTTCTCTACCAAAAGTTGGACATGCCACCTGCTAAGAAGGTTTCTTTTCAACATGTTGCCAATATTTTACTTTACTGCATTGTCAGTAATAGGAATGGTTCATTGAGTTATCTCTCCCTTATTATGGTCCCAAATATTTTTTTCATTTCTTGAGTTTATTATAACTTAAGCATGGATATATTCTGTTGAAATAAGTTTATAAACACATATGAAACTGCTGTAATGAAGGTCTAACAGCTGTGTTAGATTTCATGAAAATAAATATGGGATAAGGAAAAGGGTACATGTATTCCTCAGATGACTGCTGACAAATGTGACTTACTATAGCTTTAATTCTTTGTCCTAATTTAAACTGAAGGTATAAACATTTTTGTTTTAGCACTACCAAGAGTTAAAGACTCTATTCATTTTCATTCAATTAAGTGGGACTGTGTTTTTCTGAAAATTTATAAAAATGCACTTTTGGGAATAGCTCACTCCAACTCCTTTCATGTCCAGAAATCATACAAAGTAGCATCAAAGAAACAGCTCAGACCTCATTTTTATAATTCTTGGATGCATCTTCATCGAAAAATAGTTTGGTTTAGTTGCAAAAAATGGTACTTTAATATTCATGTCCTATACCTATTTTAGTATTGTTAACCAAGTCTGGTATCTTGTACAGTAGTTAATTGAAGCATGCAAAAACACATCTTGTGGTATCGTGTGCTCATCTTGTGGTGAATTTATGGTCCCATATATGACTAAAGAAGAAATAACAAATTACACGGAAATAGGAGAGTGACATTGCCTCTCCTCTCTTTCTCCCCCTCCCCCCCCCCCCCCCCCCTTTCATAAGAACGGCAGGCCTGCGTTTGTACAAAATAATGTAGAGCTCGTTGTCCAGTTAACATAATTAAAAACTAACCATTTCTCAGGAGCTCAAAGGAACAAGTCAAATGGATTTGGATACAAACCTGTCACCGGATGGTCTATTGGACATCGTCTATCTCTTCTTCCGCCATAATAATATTTCAGGAACTTCTACTGTCCTGTCGGTAAGGAATCAGAAACGGAAATCACATCATATCCAGCTGTGCCCGTTACAGAGACTTTAATTATTTGAACCGGGAAAGATAGAAACGATTTAAAGCAATGAAGTTATTGAGATTTATCAATTGTCTATACTTTTCCTTTAAGATTTATGTGTATTATTTCACAATGGTTTCTCTCAATTTACGTTCATTCTATTTTCTTTCATTCTTTCTTTGTTTCTGTTCAAACCACCGCTGATATTGCAAAAGGGGCATAATATCCGTATCCAGATGTCCGTATATCTTTTCGGATTCAGTTTTAAAAATGTTTAAAAAAAATAGAAAGAAAAAAACAAAAAAACAAGCATGAATTATCATGGAGTAATTTAAATAAAGTTGTGGGGCTATATACTTATCGATTTAAAACCTACCACATTTGATTATTATGAGATTTCGTACTGACCTGTTTCACGATTGGTGTAAAGAAGGAAGTCTAGCCATTTTCACGTCGCATTCCTTGTCTGCCTAAAACTAGAAGATAGTCTCCAAGGAGTATTAAGATAGTTTACTTTCACAGCACGTCAATTACTACATGGTATTATTTACATACCACATTTTTTTTTTTTTTTTTTTTTTTTTTTTTTTTGCAAAACAAAACAAAAAAACTACGCAACAGTATTATTATATTGATTCTTGAAACATCGTGGAGTGTTATTTTCAACACCTATCATTTTATAAGAATCTGTTCTTCTTACATCTAGCCAGATGTTCGTCTGCCAAAAACTTACCAGATTGGGAGGCATCACTACGATTACCTTGTCAGAATTCTACTGAATCGTCTTGTGCATCACATTGATCAAGGGATCCTGCCAGAGAGTCAGTGTGGCTTCAGGAAAGGACGAGGGACCATAGACATGGTGTTTGCAGCTCGTCAACACCAGGAGAAATGCCAGGAACAGACTTCCAACCTGTACACGACATTCATTGACCTGACAAAAGCCTTTGACACAGTCAGCCGTGGAGGCCTTTGGAAGATTATGGCAGAATTCGGTTGCCCAGAGAAATTTATCGTGATGGTTCGGCAATTCCATGATGGCATGCACGGTCGTGTTGTGGATGACGGTGAGTCATCTGAACCATTCCCAGTCACCAATGGAGTCAAGCAAGGTTGTGTGTTGGCCCCAACTCTCTTCAGTATGATGTTCTCTGCCATGCTTACTGATGCCTTCCGTGACAATGACACTGGGATCGACATCAGATACCGGACCGACAGCAAGCTGTTCAATCTGAGAAGACTACAGACGAAGTCAAAGTTACAGGAAGTAACTGTTCGTGATCTCCTATTTGCTGACGACTGTTCCCTGAATGCCAGATCTGAGTCTGACATGCAACACAGTATGGACCATTTCTCTTCAGCTTGTGGCAATTTCGATCTCACAATCAGTATCAAGAAGACAGAGGTGATGCACCAACCTGCACCAGGAAAACTTTACGTAGAGCCTACCATCACAGTAAATCTCCAAACCCTCGTGGCAGTGGACAAGTTCACCTATCTCGGTAGCACACTGTCACGTACAGTCCACGTCGATAATGAAACCAACGACAGAATTGCTAAAGCAAGTGTGACCTTCGGCAGACTACATGCAAATGTGTGGGAGCGCAAAGGCATCAGTCTACAAACAAAACTTAAGGTCTACAAAGCCATTGTGTTGCCGACCCTGCTGTATGCTTGCGAAACCTGGACGGTGTACAGATGCCATGCTAAGAAGCTGAACCATTTTCACATAGGCTGCATGAGGAAACTGATCAGGATAAGATGGCATTACAGGGTCCCAGACACTTAGGTTGTCACGCGGACAGGCATTCCAAGCATCCACACTCTGCTGATGAAATCACAGTTGAGATGGACAGGTCACATCACTAGGATGTCAGAAGAGCGACTACCAAAGAAGATCTTCTACCTCGAGCTGAAGTAGAGAAAGCAATCTCATGGTGGTCAGAAGAAACGCTTCAAAGATTCCCTCAAGTCATCCTTGAAACACTTCAACATTGAACCTGAGTCTTGGGAAGGTCTCACGCGGGATCGCTCCACTTGGCTAAGTCTCATCCATACTGGAGGCACAGACTTTGAACGGAGGAGAACTGCAGAGGCAGTGCAGAAGCGTGAGCAGAGTAAATCTCAAATATGCAGCACGTCCTCTTTTGATCAGGCAAATCCAAGCGGCATCTCCTGCCAAGTGTGTCACAGACAGTTCAGAGCACAAATTGGAAAGATCAGCCACTCACGTACGCACAGAAACCAAACCAGTTAGTGATGTCATGGTCATCTTCGAACTCGAAGGACGAACAACAACAACAACAACAGTTCTGAACAAAGTTCTCAATGGCAACGAATTACATCAGAGGTTTCTTTCTCAACTTGACGGAAAAGGCCGACAATGTTCCGATTGTTGAGGAACGTGGCCAATATTGCAGGTACCGGGAGTGTGAGGCAGTTGCCAGAACAATCTGAACATCACTTGGCCATTTCCGTCAAGTCGAGAAATAACGTTTCTTTCTTAACTTGACGGAAAAGGCCGATTATTTTCCGACTGTTGTCAGCTATGAAGATCATTTGGAACACTCTCGTCTCTTTCCGATACAAATCGAATAACTTGGATTCTATGAAAGAGACTCGAAGGCAATGGTAGTGATACTTCCCAATTGGTAAGTTTTTAGCTGACGAACATCTGGATTGTTGCAGAGGCTTATAAGATGATAGGTCTTGAAAATAACACTCGACGATGCTCAAACAATCAATGACATACCTACACATTTAATTTGTAATGGTATTCTTGCAACTGTGTAATAACAAAATTGAAGAAATCATTCGGTATTAATTGTCTGCAACTATTGATTGCATTACTGTTAGTGAAGGCACGTCGTTATTCATTGTGACGTTATCAAGTTATTTTGAGGTAATAACAACCAATGGCTCGAGGTCAGTTAAAAATGGCCATTATTTACATCTGAGGTTTTTCTAGCATTCGATGGGAAAGGCCGAAAATGTCCCTATATCGAAGTACATTCGCAACATCGAGTTTATAATACCATAAACAAGATAACATTGGTGCAAAGCGTCGAACCACACGCAACAAAGTGTTGCAATAACTAAATATAGGTTACAATTACATTGAGTAGGGAGAAATTATTTCTTTAAAACAACAGATTAAATCGTGCAATTAAAATTTTGACTATATATCATTAAAAGTATTTTCAAATTATGACGATTATTTTTTGGATACGTAATAGCAAATATTTTTACGACAGTTAGAGCTGTCTTTTAAAGCTTTTAAGTTGGCATTTTTAACAAAATAATTGATGATCCTTCCAAACTCCCCATAAGCTACTTTCTAAGTTATCACAAGAAGTCGACAATGACAGGAACCTATTTCCCAACTGTATCAAAAACATTTCAAATATAGATTATTTCAAATCGTCTGTTAAGTCATATCTTTTAAAGCAAATCAATCATGAGAACAGCTTTTAGTGATATTTTTCTAGAATTAATTGTTTTTTAATGCTACTTTTTAATTCTGAAATGAGCTATAACTTGCTAACACTTTATAGTAATCTTTTAGCTTAGTAAAATACATAATTTTAATTTGCAAAATGTACTCTGCCCCAAAATCTTGTTCCCTCTGGACCCCCAGCGGAAATAAGTTTTGTAAACCTTTATGGGTCATCCTTTGTGGATCACCGTTTTTTTTTTTTTATGCATATGTATGTATGCATATTATGCTTGTATTACAACTGTTTATTATACTTGTATAACGTTCTGTGTTAATGCTATTTAATTGTTATATGAATTAATGTACCTAAACTTGTTATTTGCTGATATTACGCAAAAATAAAATGTATTATTAATAATCCGACTTATCATATTTTTGTCTCCGAGAAATAGCCAAGGTGGACCGAATGAGCAATGCAAAATTCTCATTCAGTGCGGTCCAGGTTTGTTTTGGAGCGCCATGGCGAGCTTGCATGAACCTGACACAGGGACGGCCTATTATAGGTCGACAGATCCCGTAAAAAATGTTAAAATAAGGTAAAAAGAGTGACATAGATTGAATGTGGCATGAATGTTCTACTGACAAGATAAACTTTGCAATCATTACTCAAATTAGCTTGTAACCGAAAGTGTAGCTATTTGAATTTGACAGAAACATATTTTCGATGGTAACTTAATTTCGGTTATAATAGCCTGCACTGCCAAAAACACCGTTTACAAATGCTGACAGACGTACTGCAACTGTATACTTTATATCTGCCACATGTCTTACGCATACTTATTTAATTTTACAAAAATACCAATGTTGTAGGTTCCTAATTGGTTTTGTTTTTAGAGATTTCTCTGGCTCTCAGATATTTAATTTTCTCTGGCTCTCAGATATTTAATTTTTCTTTCACTGATGAGGGCAGGAGACTGCTACACAATGAAATCTGTAGAATTGACTAACTACAGAACAACCTGGAACAGATTACTGCAGTGCACAGAATGGTTCAAAATGTTTTGGTTACATTAAAACTGATGCAGTTGAAACTCTTCAGTCTATGCTTTAGTTTGTAGTAGCACAGTCCCATCCCCTGTTTTGACATAGTGTCATAAACTCCCATTTGTAGAGAGAATGCATCTCTCAGTGATGTTATGACCGCAACATTTGTTTATGCTGGTCATCACTGATTCTTATGGACAGAAATATGTGTAGAAAATCCAATTACTATCAGTTGTGAATTGAAAATAAGATGCATACCATAAAGAAAACAAAATCCATTTCACTATTTTTTGTTCTTCAATCAGTGAGTCTTCATTATCTTGCAATCAGTGAGTCTTTATTATCTTGCAATCAGTGAGTCTTCATTATCTTGCAATCAGTGAGTCTTCATTATCTTGCAATCAGTGAGTCTTCATTATCTTCAATCGGTGAGTCTTCATTATCTTCAATCAGTGAGTCTTCATTATCTTGCAGTCAGTGAGTCTTCATTATCTTGCAATCAGTGAGTCTTCATTATCTTGCAATCAGTGAGTCTTCATTATCTTGCAAAATCTTACTAACTACTCTGATGGGGCAAATAAACTTCTCGTCATAATAGGCAATCAATCAGCTACCAAACACGTGATAGCAATGTGATTCACAGTGGATAAACTGCATCAGTAACACTGTTTAGAATGGTGTACTGCATTATAAAGTTTCTTGTGGAGTTGTCATCACTAATGTCAGGAGGTTTTTTCCTGTTATTATAATTTGTGCATATTTACAAGAAAAACTTACCTTTACCATATATTTTATATTGGGCCTTTACTAATTTCTGTCTGATGAAAAATTGGCAGTTTTGCTTTAACAGTAATTTTTTTTTTACCTTTCCTTCCATAACTAATTGAGTCTTGATACATAACTTATTTTGATATATTTAATTTTCTTAATTTGTAGATAGTCATAAGAATGGCAAGAAATTCAAAATAAACTTGTTCTCCTATAACATCATGTCTTTTGTTCCTGATTATTCAATAGAAATGAGTTATAAAGAATGCCAGTAAGCAGTTCCAAAACAGTACATTCAAGAGATTGATGTTAATCAAGTTGTCCATTATTTAGATAAAAAAAATAATTCATAAACTAAATCTAATATTTGTTAGCTTACAAGTTAACAATTTTCTTATAATACCATCATGATATTTATCAATAGGATTCTTGTAGCTTCTGAGAAGAAAACTCTCCCAAAATCAAAATTATGATAAAAAGGACAAGCTTTTCGGATTGCTAAATTTTGGCCTATAAACTCCTGTTTTCTGTGTGATATTGATGTTGCTTTGCCATATATGTTTGTAGCGGAAAAAGTACAACAGTGTAACGGGTAGAGGTAGATTCATAGGAAGTGCAAAAAGAAGTGACTTAGCACACAAACTTTCTAACAAGGAAAGCAAGGAAATCTGGTTGTAAGCATGCTTAGAAACAAATGAGGGAATATATAACTGAATTTTTATATAAATGCTTTACTTAAATAACTAATATTTCATATGAAATGAAGGCAGGATTCTCAACAGATTTCAAAACTGAAGAGCCATTTGACCCTTGACCACATAATCTCAAGACTCAAAATGAAAATCTCAAAGAGTCAAACTGAAATCTCAATAGTCATTAGTTTTTGACAGTCATGAGCTCATAGCTAGGATTGTTCGTTGTTCATGGAGCAAACTGATGTTTAAGATTTCTTGTCTGATGATGAATAAAGAGAAACAATTGTAGAGCATTTTGTAAGAAACAGACAAGCAGAAAGTGAGACAGACACGGCCATTAATGATTTTTGTATAAATGTTTCTCTTTCTAATTATGTATGAATGTGTGTATATTTCATATATTAAATAGAAAAAGGATTACTTTATACTTTATTTTTGAAGATTGGACCTGCCCTCAGTGGCAGATGGGTTTGATTTTCCCCGTGTCCTTACATCAGTCACATATCGTCACTGTATTTCAATCTTTCAAAAAAAAATTTAACACATGGAAACTCACTTTTCCACTCTTCCTTAAATTTTCTACAACTTTATTAAATTTATTCTCCATTGCTTCATAATTGTTACAAACTTTCTGTTTCTTTGGAGTCTGAGGGTTGAAATGATCATCAATAGCAGGTCATTTTGGAGACCGAGACAGTAAAGAAAATATACTTCTTTGAGCCATTGTGATTTAACAATTAATAAATACATCTAATATAACAAAGTTATTCCATCTCGTTATTCAGTCTCTAGTAATTCCAAAGCATGGAATAAATCACAGAGCACAATGTCTGGTAAATTCTTACTGAATGATACAAAAATTAAAACACCCAGATTTTTAAACGTTTCACAAAAATTAAAGTTTTTCGAAGTTGCCATATTTTCCACAGTTTAGTTTAATTGATTATAATTTGATGGCCAATCAAACAAATCCCAGTATTTGATCAAAAGTTATTCCAATCAAGTCCTAATTGATTCCTTTTCCCACTATTATAAACATCAAAGATAATCTCAAAACAATCTAACCTTGATTCAATTATACACACTTAAGTGTGACATCAGTGACCTGTTAGCTCCACCAAGTTCATTTTGAGTTTACATAGTTGCAATATTATTGGCCGATAAGGAATAAACAGTATTATAGTAAATGTTGATCACTGGCGCATACAATAAATTTGTTATGGACAGTAGGAAATTATGCTGGAGGCAAATCATGGGTAATTAAACTTGATGCTCCGGCCCAAATCAATGTATATCATAAAAACGAACATGCTGCAATTTCCATGCGTCAGAAATGGGCCACATTTAAATTTGAAGTGTCAAAACCCTAGAGTACACATTTATTGATAACCCTCCCTGGAAGGGTATCAATTTGAATGGAGTATATTTCTGAAAAGGTGACCGTGCTTAAATGCACCGAAATCAATGACTCCAGGACATGTTTTTACGTTTTGAAGATTAGAAAATGTAATCATAAATTGTTATATATCACATGTACCTTTCAGAGTGCGACTTGAGAGGGTGACATCTGCAGGTATTGTTCCACAGGTTACCTCAGCGGATCAAGATGCCGGAGGGGAAAGTGGGATGGAGATGAGAGATTTGTCTAAGCAAGGAGTGAAAGATGTGGAAGAAATTGTTGTTTCTTGGCAGGAAAAGATTTTCAGTGAGGTGCTGTGGATTAAATACATTTAAATCTCTTAAGGCCCAAATCCCCGATTAAAACTGTTGGTTTTATAGGGTTTTCAGTTTACTGGGGTTCCCTTTTTTTTTCTTCCTAAGATTGGGTTGTAATTAGATACCCTTGCAATAAATATTTAGACAAAACATTAATAACCATGCTATTTTCAAAATAGATATCTGTGATAATTAGGGTTTTGTTGCATCTGTCTGTATTAGTTGTAGTATACTCCTATTGGCTGACCACATACTTTGATTAAATTTCAATATTGTGGGGTTCTTTTTTATTTATAATTTACTTTTCTGGGACAGAAAATTTCTTTTGCTTTCAGAAATCAAGATTGCATTTGATAGAGTTATTGTTTGTTGAAACCAAAAAAGGAAGAATTTGGGACCAGACCAGAAACATGATTTGGTTTCAAGGGATTTCAGTTTACTGGGGTTTCAGTCTTGAGAAGTTTCATTGTATTTTGAATTTTACAAGCATAACATTTTAATGAATTTAACAAAGCTAAATTGAAATTTTTTTTTTAATGGTAATGCTTTATCTCACACCCAGATGTGAACAGCAAAGACCTAGATATGATGGTGCATTATGCAAAGGGATATCAGGGTTTGCTCTTCTCAGTTGGTTTTGCATTGTATCCAGATAAAGAAAATAGCAACATAATTATGTACTATGCATATTGCCAGTGAGTAATTTAGGAGAGATTTTGTTCTAAATATGCTGACTTTGCTTAATTTTAAAAAATAAACAATGAAATATTATAATTGATTACAAACCCACTAAATCTTACATGTTTAATCTGGCGTTCGATACAGATTTTTAATCCGTACTTATATACCACACACACAGACTACAACTATTAGATGGTTTCATTGACATCTGCTTGTTGATATTCTTAAATGCACAGAATGTAACTTTTATAAATCCCAGTTTGTTTTGAATTCCATTGATATAGAACAAGTAAAAATATTTGGGGGTTGTGTAATAGATATAAAATCGCAGTCACGTTTCGTTTTGCATTGGTGAAAAGAACTTGTTTGATATGGCATGTGAATACCAATTATACTCGCTTATAAGTCGGGTTCAACAGCAAAGAACATAGACCCTGTTCTGCTATCGAATAATGTGCCAGCAGGTCAGGGTGTATGTTGTTTGTTCTACTGATGAGTCCTAATAAACTGCATAGACTCAGATCTCCTGGCACATTGTCAGATCTGGGTCTATGCAGTTTACATTTGGATACAACTTATAAGAGAGTATATACAGTATGTCTTAGCCTGACGGCCTCAATGTATCCCCATATCATATCAAACTATTTTTGACTAGGAATAAAATATGTTTGTAGCTTTGAGTATTTATTGCATGGCAAAATTGAATTAACATTTCATTAACCCATCTAAATATGTATGTAGTGGTGCATCATGACATCACAAATGATATCTTGACATAACAAATTACATCATGACATCACAGATGATATCTTGACATAACAAGTTACATCATGACATCACAAATGATATCTTGACATAACAAATGATATCTTGACATCACAAATTACATCATGACATCACAAATGATATCTTGACATAACCAATTACATCATGACATCACAAATGATATCTTGACATAACAAATTACATCATGACATCACAAATGATATCTTGACATAACAAATTACATCATGACATCACAAATGATATCTTGACATAACAAATTACATCATGACATCATGATGTTATATATGTCAGAGGTATTATGTTTGAGCAAGAAAGTCATTTCCCTGCAGTGTTTTTACAATTTTATTGAATAACAACAGCAATTTTCATTATGTGATAAATGGAATCTTACAGATGTGCTAATTGCCTGTGAAATTTTAAAAAAACTCATTAATTAATTTGTTAATAATTTTAATCTTTTGCTTGCCAAGTCTCAAAAGATTATTTATTTTATTTTAAATCTGTACACCAGTAAGAGCCTCTTTTAATGGGATGATCTGTTAGTCACCAGATTAGGTAGTAGCTATTTTTTATTAGATTCCCATGAATGCACTGATTCAGTGCTGACTATATCATTTAATAGGAAAGTGAAAATATTTATTATGAAATGTTGTTACATGAGGATGGTTTGCAAAGTGTTTTCCCCGTATTACATTTTGATCAGTTGTCACATAATACACAGTTATCATATAATACACTATTTGAGTGTTACAGATTCTTATGCCCTAGTTATCCCCGTATGTGTAAAGAAGTATGGTGATATTGCCTTACAGTCTATGCATCTATACATGTGCAATTCCTTGAACTCGTCCTTCACTGTTAAAGCTAGATGCATGAAACTTGGGTCAATGATAGGTCTATAGGTTTAGATTGTGCCAACACTTTCAAAATTTTGCTCATTCTCCAGGGGGTGGTGGTGATAGGAGTGACTTGACATAAATTTAAAATAACTCCCAAGTCATACTTGCCATATTCCCAGAGTGTTGGGGTTTTTTTTGAGACTCAAAAAGTGTGTTTTGAGGTCCCAAGGGGGGTCAGTGTGTGTGACCCCCCAAAAGTGACATCATCCAAATGAGAATAAGCTATCTTTTCAAATCAGCCTATAGCAAATGACTGGAAATTCAAATCTGAATAAAAGAAAATTCCATCGGTTTTGTCTGAAGCATTTAATATACTTACAAACAAAAAACCGCTAGACTTAGCATTGTTAAATAACATCACCACACACATATGTACACATGGTCACAGCCTCACAGACATTAAATACAAAAATACATCAAGTTACTGTCTTTAAAATTCATTGGACTGTGGAATGTAGTTTTAATTACATGCAGTCTTTGCTGTTTTCAATAGTTCAGTAGTTGGTTTGAAGGTAATGCAAGTGTCATTTGTGTTCATCTTTGCACTCATTAGAGATTGAATGGTGCTTGTTGTTCAACCTTCCCTGAAGATCTTGTTGAATTATTCTAAGCAAAGAAAATGATCTTTCTGCATCTGTATTGCTGTGAGGGAGTGTCAAACATGCAATGGCCACTTGAGTCAGATTATCACTTTTCCAACTACCGAAATTGATTGATTGATTTGTGATTAACAACGTGTGCGGCCATTCGGGAATGTACATCGGTACTACCGAAATAATCATGTTTTGCATTTTATATATGGAGTAAAAATCTGACTTTAAAGAAATGTTGCCACTGATCACAGACTTTAATAAAGATGGCTTCAAAATTCTCAAATAATGCAGTCAGTGATGTGTAATAACATTTGTTCTTCAACATGCATCTCTTTGATGTACTTAACTTCAGACAAATTGGGTTGTTCCACTTAGTTTACTTTACCTATGCAAATTAGTCTAATGGGTTCTCCCTCAGCAGTGCACAAAGGATTTGAAACGACTCATCACCCTAGCTATTGTGAGCCAGTTAAGTAAATCTCTGAAAGGTGGATGTTTATCTCTGACTGCCTCACCTTCTAATTGCCTCTAAAACAGCTGTATAAACTGCCCTGAAGATAGTTTTACATGAGCTCTGAGCAGGACTGTTTACTGTTTATACATGCACAGATTACGACATATATCATGATGGTCAAGAAATATATGGGTTTTTTTTGTGGTAAATTTTTGGGGGGCTAAAATTGCTGAAAATCATGTTATTCGAAACACGACCAGTCGGGGGTGGAGGGTGGGAGTCCAAAATCGTGTTTTTCGCATGACACGTTATGTTATGGCATGTATGCAGAGTTGTATGTCTTCCATATCTGAGAACTGGCAAATGTGATCAAAGACATAAGTGTCAACACTTGTCAGACTGAGAGCCTCAGATGATGCCACAGGGTGTGTCTTTATCCCCAAGGACATATCCCCTGGGGCATAGAAACTATTGAGATTCCACTGTGTAACTATATATGTGCTTACTTGGCATGAAAAGATGAATTTTTACATGCAACTGACTTTTACCCCAGGGTTCATCCCTTTTAAGATCCCTACCCTGTGACCATATATACACTTGCTGATCCCCTGTGAGCTCGGAAATGTAGAGTATGCCAGATGGCCCTCCTGCATGCTATAAGAGGCAGCTACTGTTGACAGGATCTATCGTGGCTCAGTGGTTAGAATGCTGGACTCCTGACCAGAAGGGTGTGGATTTGAATCCTACCATTGGATCAGCCTTGGTTGGCTACTGTGGTGCATCCTTGGGCGAGGCACTTTGCTCCATTTGCCTAGGTGCTAAATAAACTACTTCTGTTGCTGTGCCATAAAACACCATATTGGGCATGAAAAGACAAATTTATAGATGCAACTGAAATTGGCCCAGGGGTCATCCTTTCCCCAATTTAGCCCTTTGGTCATAGCTTGAAACCTATCAAGATCCCACACTTTAAACAATGTTAACCATGTAAATACTTGCTAGGCATGCAAAGACAATGGCACATATTCAACTGACATTTTGCCCCTGGGGCATTCCTTGCACACAGGGACCTACCCAAGAGTCTCAAATTTAGACTTTTAGGTAAAAATGGGGAAGTTTTACAAACACAGAATTCTAGTTACTTCTTGCTTTTAGGAGAAAAGGTTATAATTACATGATACTGCCCATGTGTCTATGTATGTGTAATGACATGCAAGTCCACCTACACTGTTTAAAATGGAGATTTAACAAGTTTGGGTCATAATTTGGTATGTTCTGTAGCAGATTTGCACAACAGTTTCAGAATTTTGATCCATCCTCTATGGGGTGGAGCTTAAAGATTGGGACACTCTGCATATATGTAATTGTTTGTACAATATGTAGTGATTTAATGAGTTGCATAATGTCTTGCATCTCCTCTTACACCTTTGAAGATAGAGACTTCAAACTTTGGGAGATAATTGGAGGTGGTTTGTGTATGTGCACAACATTTTCAGAATTTGAACCTTTTGGGACACTTTTGTCTAATTTGGGGTCAGTTACTTTAAAATTTAATTAATTAAACAGGGTCAGTGTAGAAAAGGTTCCATGCATCCTACTGCATTTCATAATAGGTAATCGATGCAGAAGTTGTGGTGGCTCATTGGTTAGCGTGATGGACTTGTGACCGAAATTGTTCAGGTTTGAATCTTAACATTGGATCAGCCTGGTTCACTTACTGTGGTGTGTCCTTGGGCAAGGCACTTTACTTCCATTGCCTTGGCACAAAATAATCTAAGCGTGTTGCCATGACATAAAATACCAAACCAATCCAAAACCAAACTGCATTATGTTTCATCCAAAACACATGCGATGTTTGGTTATACATCTGTTAATAATGGTTTCAGTCTATTTGTGACTAATTTTTAACATTATTAATCTTTAAATTTCTATACTCTTCTCTCCCTATTTTCTCCTATTCCTGGCTGGTGTTATGACTCTAAGTCTTAAAAAAATGTAACAGGAAGAAAGTTAAACCAACAATGTAAGTAATATCAACAAGCAATTTATTTCCCTACAATACAAAGTGAAATTCAAAAGATACTTACAATATTGTGAATCAAATTCCAAATAATCCTAAATGTCCAAATCACATGTCCAAAAATATGGAATGTTCCAAATGAGTTCCAATAGTCTTGAATGTCCTGATATAACACAATGATATAATCCAGAATGTCTGTGAATGAGTTCACAAAAGTCCAAAGTAATGTATTAATTCAAAAATCAATGCACTTTAGTAATTCCAATGAGTATATATTAAATAATTCCTCTCGAATTATATCTGATTTCAACAACACAGTGTAAAACCTGATCACAAATGGATTCCCACAGACTGATCTAAAACAGGAATGAATTATTTGTTTACCAAATCCCTATTTATACACATTTTCACTTGACCTATATCAACAGGATGTTAAGCAATAAAAAGGGAGAAAAAAACAGTCAAACTGTCAACATGACTGGGCTTGAACTCAAATGCTAGTCAAGGTTCTGTTTACTAGTGAACAGAATCTAAAGTACTACTTACATCATGGACAAATTGTAAGCACAAATTTTAGATTAAATATACATAACACTGGAAAGAGGAGTCATTTTTTCCCAGCATGGACCCTGCAGAGTATTTTTGACTGTAGTTGATTACACTTGCATGTGATTACTTAGAACAATTAGTAATCACTGATGATTACAGTTACTGATTATGATTATCCCAGGTCTGACTTTTGCATATAAGCATTGGTGGGGTGGGTGAGTGTAGAGATGACTGAAAATGGCATGGGGATAATGTGACTTTGCTGCAGACTTATAGTTCTTACATGATAAAAGCATTATGATCGTATAAATCAGTTATATTTCTATAATTGTTTCTTGATGCTGGCATATTCTATTAAAATGTTTGTTGCTTGATAGTCTTATAGTTCATTTGTTTTATTTTAGCTTTATCTTACAGTTATACATAATTAACTTATATGGAGAAAAAAATCTTGATTTTGTTTGCGATTCACCCCAAATGTTAATGATTCATTTGTTTCTTTCTTCCTTTCAGAGAGAGATTGAGCTGTATACTAACATTGATAATTGCCATAATGATTTTGAGAAGACTTACAACAAGCAGATTGCAGCAATTAAGTAAGTTATGAACATCAGCAGGACTTTGTCATTTTAGCACAAATGTAGAAGAAGGATAAACAATTATTCAATGGCAGATCAGGGTCTGTTTTGTTTGTTCTACTGTTTAGTTCTGACACTGCATTGACCCAGGTCTACCACACACTACGCAATGGTAGATCAGGGTCTATGTCATTTGCAGTTGGATCAGCTTTATAATGAGTATATATAGTACTTATACTGTGTTTTGGGTGTTAGATTTTTTGGCTTGCTTCAATGAATTCCACATTATGACATAACAAGAGAGAGTATTAAATCTGAGTTGCTTTCTTGCTGTAGATGTATTGTGTCAAGATTCTAGCACTCTAGATAAGAATTTCATAAACTGGGTATTTTACACCCTGGTTTGGAATTAACTGTGTTTGTTAAAATTTGATTGGGTATTTTGTGAACGGTGCAGAACACATACTTATGATACCAGATTTAGTCTTTCAAGTGACCTTAGCAATTCCTACTTTTCCTACTTTATTGTCAGACTCTTTATATTTCCCTACTTTTTCCAAAATGGCTTTATTATCCCCGTTTTTTAAAAATTTTATGTTAAAAATTGATTAAACTGCATGAACAGCCATAGCAAAGTAGTTTCAGATATGGTCTCTATGATGTGGAGCTGAGTATTTAAGAAGATAGCTAGTATATGAGTAAAAACATGCTTTTGTTATAGTTTACGCAGGTAAGTCAAGTAAAGGTTTTAGTTTTTAAGTAACTTACATAAATTTCATACCATTTTGCATTATGAAATATCCTTATTTTCCATAGAATATTTCTCTATTTTAAAAAAAAAATAACCCTACTTGATCCCTACTTGTTCACAAAGGGTTGTTGGAAAGACTGTTTGTGACCAAGACTAATTCAGGGTGCATTCAATTATATGGCTCTGTTGGGCTGAGTGTTCTCACAGTGATCAACTGGCATTTCAGACATGGATGGAACATTCAGAACTTGTCCCAATAGCATAGTTTTAATTAATTTAATGCGGCATTATAAAACATGGACTGTGCTTATGGCAGAAAGAATACAATGACATCTTTGGACTACCATATATACTCGTGTATAAGCCAATACCAACTGCAAACTGCAAAGACCCAGATCTGCCTGCGCATTATGCGACAGCAGATCAGGGTCTATGTTGTTTGCATTTGGACCCAGATATTACGTGAGTATATACAGTAAATGCATGAAATTAAAATGTTTTGCATAATTTGAATGCATGAAAAATTTCTTGATGTATATTTAGTCAATTTGAATGTATAAAATATTAGTGTGTCAAGTATGCAAGCATGCTGCTTATCTAGAGAGTAGTTCTTATATATGATGCTTTAAATTATGAGTTTCCAGCAGCGGCACGGACTCAAAACTAGTATCGTATATACTTGCGTATAATTTGATTCCAACTGCATAGACCCAGATCTGCCATCGCATAATGTGCTGGCAGATCTGGGTCTATGCAGTTTGTTAGGAGTAATCAGTAGAACAAACAACATAGACCTTGATCTGCTGGTGCATTATGCGACGGCAGATCAGGGCCTATGTTGTTTGCATTTGGACCTGGCTTATAAGCCAGTATATATGGTAATTATCTCCATGCTTGTTTGAAAAGCATCAGGTATATTGTGTTCCCTCCACCAATCTGTCCATCTGTCCATTAACTTTCTCTTTCAAAACTCATAGATAAAATTTTACCTAGCTTGCTGTTTCACTGGTTCATATGATATGCATCTGTAATATGGAATTAGTATTTTCGTGTTCATCACTGGGGTTCCTAGAACAGGATCAGGAGTTAAAATGGAATAAATTGAAATTACTTGTTTTCATTTGGTTTTTATTACCAAATTTTATATGCAATCATAACAAGGAGACAGATGATATATCTAATGGACTTAAGATTACAACCTTGTGGTAATGTAGGGGATAAGGGGCATGAGGAAGTGGATGTGCATCAGGGATGGGGATTTGCAATGCCAAATTGCTTCAAATTTCCTTTAAATCTTGTGAATTTCAAACTTTTTTGTCTTTTAACAGTAAAAATGTTTCAAATGTTGAAGTAGAGATATAAGCCTTTAAATGTTGGTTAACAATTGCCTTCCATGAGGTGATACTTTCTCTCTGTTGTAAACAGTAGAATTCTCACAGATTTATAATGTAACAATTGCCTTCTATGAGGTTGAAGATACTTTCTCTCTGTTGTAAACAGTAGAATTCTTACAGATTTATAATGTAACAATTGCATTCTATGAGGTTGAAGATACTTTCTCTCTGTTGTAAACAGTAGAATTCTTACAGATTTATAATGTAACAATTGCATTCTATGAGGTTGAAGATACTTTCTCTCTGTTGTAAACAGTAGAATTCTTACAGATTTATAATGTAACAATTGCATTCTATGAGGTTGAAGATACTTTCTCTCTGTTGTAAACAGTAGAATTCTTACAGATTTATAATGTAACAATTGCATTCTATGAGGTTGAAGATACTTTCTCTCTGTTGTAAACAGTAGAATTCTTACAGATTTATAATGTAACAATTGCCTTCTATGAGGTTGAAGATACTTTCTCTCTGTTGTAAACAGTAGAATTCTTACAGATTTATAATGTAACAATTGCCTTCCATGAGGTGATACCTTCTCTCTGTTGTAAACAGTAGAATTCTTACAGATTTATAATGTAACAATTGCCTTCTATGAGGTTGAAGATACTTTCTCTCTGTTGTAAACAGTAGAATTCTTATAGATTTATTTCTAGGCCAGCAAAGATGGATAAGACTTGTACAGTTATAATTGTTTCTTGTATTGAATATCATGTTTGAATAAATGTGGTCTTGAATTTAGTCCATACCATTTTCACATACTGAGTAAGTCAATGTGGTCTTGAATTTAGTCCATACCATTTTCACATACTGAGTAAGTCAGTGTGGTCTTAAATTTTGTCTATACCATTTTCACATACTCAGCAAGTCAATGTGGTCTTAAATTTTGTCCATACCAAATTTCACATACTCAGTAAGTCAATGTGGTCTTAAATTTTGTCCATACCATTTTCACATACTCAGTAAGTCAATGTGGTCTTGAATTTAGTCCATACCATTTTCACATACTGAGTAAGTCAATGTGGTCTTGAATTTTGTCCATACCATTTTCACATACTGAGTAAGTCAGTGTGGTCTTAAATTTTGTCTTTACCATTTTCACATACTCAACAAGTCAGTGTGGTCTTAAATTTTGTCCATACCATTTTCACATACTCAGTAAGTCAATGTGGTCTTAAATTTTGTCCATACCATTTTCACATACTGAGTAAGTCAATGTGGTCTTGAATTTTGTCCATACCATTTTCACATACTCAGTAAATCAATGTGGTCTTGAATTTAGTCCATACCATTTTAGCATACTGAGTAAGTCAGTGTGGTCTTAAATTTAGTCCATACCATTTTCACATACTCAATAAGTCAATGTGGTCTTGAATTAAGTCCATACCATTTTCACATACTCAGTAAGTCAAAATGGTCTTGAATTTAGTCCATGCCATTTTCATATACTGAGTAAGTCAGTGTGGTCTTGAATTTAGTCCACACCATTTTCACATACTCAGTAAGTCAGTGTGGTCTTGAATTTAGTCCATGCCATTTTCATATACTGACTTAGTCATTGTGGTCTTGAATTTAGTCCATGCCATTTTCATATACTCTGTAAGTCAATGAGTGGCAGTGGCTCATTTGTTAGCATGATGGACTCGCAACTATAATTTTGACTGAACTCTTCGCAGCTAGTACCCCTGTGTAGATCCGACTACAGAAAAGCATATATTGCTAACAAAATTGGATGGAAATGATTCAATTCTGTAAAATATTTTTTATAATTTTCAAACTAACCTTCCATACCTCAATGCCAACACTGTCATACACATTTCCACACAAAGTGGATTTTGTAATGTTAATCCTACATCATCTAAATCCTCTTGACTTAGACATTTGTTAATGATAGAGATCCCTCATGCACTTTTACTTCTGGATTAGTGAATCAATTGTGAATGCAGGAGTGAACTGTTTCATACTGTTTGGCCAGCTTTGGATATGTTTCTAATTGACCGTTTAGCAAATGGTTTCTTTCCTGAGGCATTCACTCCTTCTCAAAAATAGACTCATCCAGCACCCCAGTATGCATTTGAATGAAACTAGTCCTGATCACCAAGATGTGTGTCTGGTTCCTTTAGGACTGCTTGGGTTAACATGTACGAAAACATATTTATTTCGAGGTGGAAATGAATACAGCAGTCTTGGCATTGAGATATGGAAAGTTAATTTGAAAATTTAAAATATTTTAAATTTAAAACATTTACATCCAATTTTAGGCAATACCATGCTTTCAGATCTAGATAGAGGTACAAGCTTTAGGGAGTTCTAGAGAAATCTATAGAAAAATGTATGACATAATACATAGGCAGATCTGGGTCAACACTGTACACAGCCTTGGCATGACATAATACATAGGCAGATCTAGGTCAACACTGTACACAGTCTTGGCATCACATAATACATAGGCAGATCTGGGTCAACACTGTACACAGCCTTGGCATCACATAATACACAGGCAGATCTGGGTCAACACTGTACACAGCCTTGGTATCACACAATACAATGGCAGATCTGGGTCAACACTGTACACAGCATTGGCATCACTTAATACAGAGGCAGATCTGCATCAACATCGTACACTGATTTGTCATCACATAATACACAGGCAGATCTGACTTAACACTACACAGATTTGGCATCTCATACTATACAGGCTGAACTGGGTCAGCATTGTACACAGATACTCAGGCAGAGCAGGGTCAACACTGACACAGATTTGCAATCACATAATGCACAGACAGATCTGGGTCTACACTGCACACAGATTTAGCATTGCATAATACACATGCAAATTTGGATCAACACTCTAAACAAATTTGGCATCACATAATATACAGACAGATCTGGGTCAGCATTGTACACATTGAGACAGGCAGAGTCGGGTCAACACCACACAAAAATTTGCAATCACATAATACACAGGCAGATCTTGGTCAACCCTGTACACAGATTTGGCATCATAAAACACAGACATATATGGGTCAACACTGCACACAGAGTTGGCATCACATAATACACAGGTGATCTGTGCCAACTCTGCACACAGATTTGGCATCAAAATACACAGGTAGGTCTTGGTCAGCACTGCACACAGATGTGGCATCACATAATACACAGGCCAATCAATTTCAATATTGTACACAGGTTTGGTATCACATAATACACAGACAGATCAGGGTCAACACTGCACACATATTTGGCATTACATAATACACTGGCAGATATGGGTCATCATTGTACACAGATTTGGTATCACATAGTACACAGGCAGATCTGATGAAACAATATACAGATTTGGCATCACATAATACACAGGCAGATCTGGGTCAACATTATAAATTATTTGGTGGCTGTTATAGATGGGTAAATATGATAATTTTTTCCCTGTTTTTAATTTCTTTTTTTAATTGAAAATCAGAGCCAAGGGAGATCAGCCAAAGAACAAGATATTTACCTATGTGGATCATGATACCTTCACCCAACAAGATGAGGTAGGTGTCATACATGTAATCCTAGTTATCTAAAAAATGTTTGTTCAAGATATAGTTTTATTTATCTTTGTATGTCAAGGTCCATTGATCCACTTTGTTCCATATTGACCCTTGGCATATGTAGCTAGCCAAAAAAGTATTTATCACTCTGCTGTCTGATTGGATGCAGCTGAAAGAAACTGATTCAATCAGATTGGTCATTCTGTTTACCTATGGAGGTAGATGGGAATAATCATCGCAGCAATATATAGTCAGTGACACATGTCAGTTTCACCAATTTCATGTATCAATGTGTACATCATGGAAGTCATCATATTGAATACCTATCATGTGACAATGTGTACATCGTGGAAGTTGTCATATTGAATACCTATCATGTGTCTGTGCATACATCATGGAAGTAGTCATATTGAATACCTATAATTTAACAATGTGTACATCATGGAAGTAGTCATTGAATACTTATCATGTGTCGGTGTGTACATCATGGAAGTTGTCATATTGAATACCTATCATGTGTCAATGTGTACATCATGGAAGTAGTCATATTGAATACCTATAATGTGACAATGTGTACATCATTGAAGTAGTCATTGAATACCTATCATGTGTCAATGTGTACATCATGGAAGTCGTCATATTGAATACCTATCATGTGTCAATGTATACATCATGGAAGTAGTCATTGAATATCTATCATGTGTCAATGTGTACATCGTGGAAGTTGTCATACTGAATACCTATCGTGTCTGTGCATACATCATGGAAGTAGTCATTGAATACCTATAATGTGACAATGTGTACATCATGCAAGTAGTCATTGAATACCTATCATGTGACAATGTGTACATCGTGGAAGTTGTCATATTGAATACCTATCATGTGTCTGTGCATACATCATGGAAGTAGTCATATTGTATACCTATAATGTGACAATGTGTACATCATGGAAGTAGTCATTGAATACTTATCATGTGTCGGTGTGTACATCATGGAAGTTGTCATATTGAATACCAATAATGTGTCAATGCGTACATCATGGAAGTTGTCATATTGAATACCTATCATGTGTCAATGTGTACATCATGGAAGTAGTCATATTGAATACCTATAATGTGACAATGTGTACATCATGGAAGTAGTCATTGAATACCTATCATGTGTCAATGTGTACATCATGGAAGTCGTCATATTGAATACCTATCATGTGTCAATGTGTACATCATGGAAGTAGTCATTGAATATCTATCATGTGTCAATGTGTACATCATGGAAGTCGTCATATTGAATACCTATCATGTGTAACAAGCTTTTTCATTGGTCGTGTGATTTCACTTGCTACTGGCAGTAACTCTTTTATCCACAGGAGGGCACTCGTTTAAAACACTGTTTCCACTAGCTACATATGCCAAGGGTCTGTGGAATCAAGTATATTGACAACCCTTGACTAGTGAAGACAAGTTTTACTCTGAACAATGGACATTTCACCCACCTTACTAGTCCAAAACACATGCCCAGCCACAAACAGAATAGACATATCTGCCATCACATAATGTATCAGCAAATCAGGTTCTCTCCTGTTTGTTCTAGTTATGATTGCAGGAGAACAGAATAGATCCAGATCTGCTTTTACATAATGCTTTAGGAATTCTGGATCTACACTGGTTACAGTTGGGCATGCTTTAGACAAGGTTTATTATAATATTATGTCTCTTTAAGATCTATCTCAAGCATTTAGTCTTGAAATCAATCTAAAGCATGTTCATATGCTGATGTTACATCACCTAAAAAGCTTTATAATTAAAGTTCAGGTGTATATTATGGATGAATAAGGTAATCACACAATTCTATGTTACTCAACTTTTGCAAGCTCTAGCAATTAGTAGAAAACATAATTTCAAATGTAAGAACCTTTGTAAATGAGATACTGGAGGTAGTGAGAAATTTGTCAATGAGAACAAAGGTTATGGCAGGTAAAGATGGAGGTAACTCTTGCAGTCATTTCTCTTAAAAGACAATCGTTTGCTGTTTTGTCTTTAACTTTAAAAACCTCAGACATGAAACAGTGGTTGCAGACATCGCTTATAGACATATTGCAAGGATGTTCATTTTAAGGAAAGAAATATGATGTAACATAAATTATTATGCTCATTACTGTGTACTTGCAGACAACAGATTTTAAAACCACATCCCCAAATGAGAAACCTTCCATTCTTGCAGAGAAAATGGCACATTTACGGAGGCGGAAGATTGGAGGAGCTAAACAGAAGAGAGCCATGTAAGTGAGATAAATTAGAAATCTGCTAATTACATTGTTCAACAAAATTTAGATTTTGCACACAGTAATAAATTCAGAATTCTCATTGTCTTTTGAAGTAGCCAGTACAAGGCTGGGTCAGTGCGACACTGTAACAACAGATTTGTAAAAGTAGACAGCTACAATGTTGTAGTTTGTGAAAGTAACAGGCTGGCTGCTAATTAGAACACTGAAACTGTAGATGAAGCTTGCTGTCGCCTGCAAGAGCAGGCAACTTCTTGTGATAACTTTGAAAGTTGCTTATGGGGGATTTGGAAGGATCATCAGTTATTTATTAAAACTGCCCAACATAAGAGCTTTAAAAGACGGCTCTAATTGTCATAAAAAATACTTGTTATTACATATCAATAAAAAACAATTGTCATAGTTGAAAAAGCTTTTAATGATATATAGTCACAATTTTAAGTGCACAATTTAATCTGTTTTTTTAAAGAAATAATTTCTCCCTACTCATAGGAGATAACTCGGGGGGAATTTGGAAGGATCGATTATTTTAATAAAACTGCCAAACATAAAAGATTTAAAAGATTTCTCTAACTATCATAACAGATATTTGTTACGTATCAATGAATAACAATTGTCATAGTTTTAAAATACTTCTAATGATATATAGTCACAATTTTAATTGCACAATTTAAAGAAATAATATCTCCCTGCTTAATGTAATTGTAGTCTGTATTTAGTCATTGCAACACTTTGTTGCAGGTGATTTGATGTTTTGCATCAATGTTATCTTGTTCCCCTTATATATAGCTTAAGAGTTACTTTTTGATTTGTAGAGATGAAGAAAACATTTGATATATATGCATGTTAAACATACTGTATGACTTGCTTATAAGTCGGATCCAACTGCAAACTGCACAGACCCCAATCTGCTATCATGTAATATACTGGCAGATCTGGATCAATGTAGTTTGTTATAACTAATCAGTAGAACAAACAACATAAGACCGTGATCTTCCGGCACATTATGTGATGGCAGATCTGGGTCTATATTCTTTGTTGTTGAACCCAACTTATACACGAGTATACATTCTCTGTAGTTGATTATTCACACACTATTTTCTGAATTTTTTGTTTCTTCTGAATTTTTTGTTTTCTCTTCTTTTTATAGGAAATGTTTTGCCTCTCCACACTGTTCATTTTCCTTTTATTATTATAATTTCAATCTCATGCCAATTCTTGCATGTTTTATTTGTGAAATTTTATTGTAAAAAAATTAATTTTTACCTTTGACTTGTTAAACCTTATAAAGCTAACCCAAGTGTATGAAATGGTATTTTTCAGTTTTCAGAGTAATCATTGCTCATCATTTCAGATAAAAGTATAACAACCTTTATCATATACTGTTGGGTACCAATTTCGTGTTTTTTCCTGGTTGCTACAAATCACATATTTAAAGACCCACTGAACAGTTATCCATCTGTGAAAGCAATGGATAAATAACCCCATCCAAATCATAGCCACAACTAAAAGTACTGGTGAAGATGTTTTTTTTTGCAAAAGCACCAAAATCGATATGCATGAAAATAAATTAATTCCTGGTAGCAATGGTGAAAAAAAATGTTGTTTATCACAAGTCATGTTATGATAATGCCATTGTATATGTACAACAGTTGTTAAATGATCATCCATGCAGCAGTCAATCTCACTTTAAGGATTTAGATTGGTAATATGCCCCCTGCTCTTTCATGCAGCAGAATCCAAATAATTTCAAAATCTTCTAGTAGCCCACTGGGCTACCAGAAAAAAGAACCTGGTATTTTTGGAAGTAGAGTAAAGCAGTTCCAGCTTATGAATGATGATGTCTGTCCTTCCCTCCATCTGCCCATCTGGCATCAACACTTAGGTTAGGATTTGCATTTGGGTCATTTTCTCAGATGCTATTGCTTGTAGAGTAACATGAATTGGTATTTACCTGGGTCTGCAGTGGACCTCAAAAACCTCAAAAACCCAAAAATTTAATTATGACCTTAGAAACCTAAAGAAAGCCACAAAAAAAAAACCTGAAGGAAACCTAAATTTAAAAAAAAAATGTGAAAAATTGATGAACAGCTCTACCCCAACCTCACAAAAAATGCTTTTTTGCACATAGTTTTTGGTGAGGCTAGCCGAACGGTCGAGAAAGCATGTGAATTATGGAAATTAAAGACATCAGGTCATTTTATTCCATCATTTATTTGATAGACCCATAATGGCATATTGTCAGATCATCAGCAGCATTAGCATTGCGTTTGCTTCAGTCTTTGCACAGTTCGAAGTCCATTTGCTTCAACCTTTGTTTGGATTAAGATTCTTTTACCAGAAGTGTTTTAGGGTGCGTCAACAGAGTAAGGGGCCATTGTGTCATGGTTTCCTCTGACAACACGCCCATCGTAGTGTATCTCCGATGTCAAGGAGGCACACATACTCCTTCTCTTTGTGTGGAAGTGGAACCTCCTTTGCTGGATGCCTCGGAAGGGATAACCCTCTGAGCCAGCCACATTCCTCATAAAGCACCACATTGCAGGGAAGAAGAATGTATTAGTGGACAGTCTGTCCAGTCCTCACGGAATGTTTTCTTCACTGCTCCGTAACAGAGTCCCTTTTCTTTTTATGGGGATATTCAAATTTTTAATAAATGTTATGCTCACCATGGAGATAACCTTGTAACTGCTTTGTGTCTTGAACCTCAAAAAATGTTTAAAACCATGAAAAAAACTTCAAAAACCTCAGATTTTAAAAGTTAATTTCACTTCTAACCCTGTATTTAGATGTGTCATGTGGAGTAATACACCTTTCAGTGAAATGAAGTCACTGTGACTTATATTGCACAGTGCAGTGATTTTGGTTAATCTTTTTGTTTAGCTCATTTTCGCAGGCACTATTGGAGTCACATAATTTGGTACATAATTGCATTATGAGGAGTACTGCAGCCATGAGCGAAAACTCTGTCTCTGTGACCTATATTTCATGGTTGTGTGATATGTGCTTTCCTTTGATTTGAACTTAGTTTCTCTGGTTTAGGGTTCATCTTTAGGTCATTTTACACTGTTGTTCGTAGAGTCATATAGGTTGGTATAAATATTTAGATGTGTCAGTCCTTGCTTCAAAGGAACCAGAAAATCTACAAAGATTCATACCCAATGAATAAAAATGAATTTACAGTGTTCATGGTTTGCAATCTGTCCATACTGCCATTGGCAGTTTTTAGCACTACAGGTCAGAGACCAGAAGAGCTTATGGGATGGTCTGTATTTGTTTTACCTTGATCACATAAGTTCTTTATGCTTATGTGACATCCTCTTGATGTCTCAGATGTCAGCATACTGTTGTTGTAGTGGTGGAAGAAACCACAGAACTTGAAGAAAACCACTGATCATGGATGGATGACCACTTACCCCTGCATGTGTCAGAACTGGGTTTAAACTCAGGACTGCAGAGATGCACACATTGTGGATTATTGCAGGACTATCCAGTTCCCATTGTCAGAACAACTCAATGATGTGCCAACATTTAACATTATAACAATAATCAGTGACTGCCTAAATTGAACAATTAAAGTGTAGTATTTTTACTCCATTTCATTTTGTATCTTTAATTTCAATTACCCATTTTTTTGAAAGGTTAAGCCTTGGATGTATCTGCCAAACTGGTCAAATATGGAAGAATTGCTGTGATTACCTGCAATTGCTTTTCTGAGAGACAAGTAGATCTCTTCATGTCCCTTATCTGAAAATAAATACAATTGAAGAGTTAAGTTGATAATGGTATGGGATAAACTTATGATATTGCCAAACATTTAGCGCAGAAATGATTGATATGGCTAGTTTTTGTTAGAAAGAGTTGTGACACAAAAAACGGATTCTGTAAATTTAGCAGCATAGATATACACATATATCATATGTCATTTTCAGTCCCCTCTCTTATTTAAGATATGAATTCCCAAGACTTTCTGATTCTGTCGTTATCATTAGTTTGTAATGCATGTTTAGTTAGTTTGTAATGTATGTTTTGTTTCTATAGTACAGGTTTTTTGACCTACAGGTAACTTGTTAGATATTGTTCTGTTAATACACTGTTGAGCTTTTTGATGCTCCCACCATTTGCAAACATATCATTTTTTCCCATCCAATATCCTTACCTTTGCTGCATTTTATTTGACCTTGAGACCAATAATTTTGCATCCCCTTTTTCATGCAGTATTATTGCAAATAGCTTGTCACTATAATATTAATTGGGGCTGTACATCAAGTCTAATAAAAAGTATGGTACATACTCTATGATAAGAATAATACTCATAATTAGCTTTTAAATTAAGAGTGATCTAATTAGACAGTCTGCTTCAGCAAGGATTAACATAGGAGTATACCCAAATGATTAGCATTGATATCATTCATTCTCAGAAGAATTGTAGAATGGGTCAATCAGGGTCTATTTTAAGACATGCAGTTGCTGATGTCACGTTAATTTCTATTTTAAAAAATCTCAACAAGAAATCAACCAAATGCCTCAAAGTTATGTGATGTATTATATTTTTAAACCCTACATTTATTTATTCATTAAATCCTTCCTGTATTTAGAAAATTACCCCCTTTTTTACAAATGGAATTTCCCCTCTACATTTTCAGTTCTAGAATAGACCCTGATTAGGGTAAAAGAAAATAAAAGTGAATATTTGTCATCATACTAGTTTTGTAACCACATTAATACACAACAGATCAATCCACCATGGTTTTTAAAGAATAACTCCATTTTTTCCCATAATCTGTTGAATAGAGTTGACCTTTGAACTGCTTTCTTTATCATATTGGATCTAAAACAAGGCCTAATATCAATGCCACTAATTTCTCTTAAACACTTAGTGATGCTGTGTTGATACCACTGAGAGGAGCTTTCAGGTTACACAGAAGATGGATCGTAAATGCAGAAGAGACAATGATTTGTCCAAAAATATCAGAGATCTCTCCTTTTATGCATAAAGGTTATAAATACTGAAATTGTGATTCCCTGTGTCCAGCATTTCTCTTTTGTGGTCTTTACTATGCATGGGGACTAATCACTTTTAATTCTTGATAAGTAAAGTTGCACAAGTTGTGCTATGAATGGGAGTTGATTTATACACATATCTGACACCAGCTATGCATATTCTATTCTATAAGATTTTCTTGAAAAAAAATTATAATTTTTCTTTAGCAGTTGATACTTAAAAATAGAGATGTTCATTTTAATTGAACAACTCACTGTTTGCCCATATTTCTTATTAGTCTTCCGCATAGCCTGAAAGTACACCACATGTTGTTTTTTTTTTATAGCATTGCAAAATGCATGAGAGATTGGTGACCATATATGCAATACAGTTACTGTCTATACCTGGCTATAAGTCGACTCCAACCACAAACTGCACAGGCCCAGATCTGCTGTTGCATAATGTGCTGGCTGATCTGGGTTGATGCAGTTTGTTAGGAGTAATAAGTAGAACAAACAACATAGAACCTGATCTGCCAGTGCATTATGTGATGCAAGATCAGGGTCTATGTTGTTTGCTGTTGGACCAACTTATAAGCAAGTATATACAGTATTGTAAGCTGGTGCTAATATACAGTGACACAGTTTGGAAAAGCAGAACTAATAAAAAATATTACATTGCTGGAAACACTTTTAAAATGCACATACCTATCATGAAAAGTTAAACTTACCATCTATTACAGAGCTTATAGGTCATTGTTTACATTTTAGATTTTACTGTTTATTTTTATCACACAATATAGATCCTGATAAACTTATAATATTACACTTATATAATACAGTCTCTTGGTCTCCATTTAAAATTGAGTGGATGAATGAATAAATGTATTATTTAATCTAAAACAACAAATAACATTACTATAGTGGAATCTTGTTGGCTTAAACTTGGTTGGCTCAAACACCTTTGATCACTCAAATGGTCTTTTAAGTTGCAGCAGAATTTCTATATTTCATGTAGCCGAAAACCTCCTGATAGCAAGAAGAGCTCTCTCTCAAACTTGGTCCACAGTCAACTGATTCACTCATCCTGTGTCACACTGCAAAGTCAGTGGGATTTACTGTGTCACACTGCAAAGTCAGTGGGATTTACTCATCCTGTGTCACACTGCAAAGTCAGTGGGATTTACTGTCACACTGCAAAGTCAGTGGGATTTACTCATCCTGTGTCACACTGCAAAGTCAGTGGGATTTACTGTGTCACACTGCAAAATCAGTGGGATTTACTCATCCTGTGTCACACTGCAAAGTCAGGTTACCATGAAAGTCTGTCTAGCTGTTTGCAACATGTCGCCTAGATCCAATTACTGAACTTTAAAGTGGTAATTATAAATTAAATACTTAAGTGAAAAAACTATGGACTTGTTCAGTACATCATTGAGTGATATATTTATCACTGTTCATTGTGTATACAGCATCAAAATATCATATCAATAAAACTCACTTAGGAATATACATTTTGTATACACTCGAATGACATTTCTCTTAAAATGATTCTCAAAGTTCCATGGAATTTAGGTTATTTAGATTTCACTGGACTTCACTACTTTATAGAGTTTGTATTTGGTAGGAATTTAATTTTGGCAATATTGGTGAAAAATGCAAACAGTATCAAAGTTACAACACCAAATAGTATATTAACATATAAATGTACATGGAGCTCAATACACTTTAAGCCAAGGTTAACAAGGAAATATGAAACCTTCTATATGTCTGTTTGAGAAAACTGCCAAAATTTGGCACTGCAAATATTTATTTCTTTATTGCATATTTTCACACAAGAGGCTGGGATTAGGTAACAGGTGGTACCGATGATCAACTTATCCCATGTACATGACACAGAAAATTTGATTTGGTACTGTAAATATAAAGCCCTATACACAGGTCCTAACATCTGTGGTAGTCTGAGTTCCAAGACAGATCTTTTTGGGCTGCGATCTGTCATATATTACTAGCATTATCCTATTTAACCTTTATCCTATTTAACCTTTAATATTCCTTAGTTGTTCCTATAAATTTTATAAAATGTGCTGTTTGATCCATAAAATATCTGAAAAGAGTTTTAAAAGAGCAAGGATTCATGCAAAAGTCAATTGTTCTGTTGTGAGAGACTGCTATTGTAACTCATTACCCAAAATCAGCAATTTAGAGCATGAGTCTGAACTTTGTCAATCAAATGTTTGTCTTTCCACAACTTCAGCTTAACTCAAGCATCTACAGTATGGATTTACTGAAGTTAGCTTGGTCGGCAGAGCTGTTGGACCAATGCTTGACTTATGCGAACCTGGGCAGTGTAGAGTCCTACTGGTCCTAGAGCACTGAGTCAGAAATTAAACTTTCAGGCCCTGCCTAAACAGTATCACTCGTGTAGTACCAATTGTAAAAGTCAATAAATATGAATTCATAGATAATTGAACAGGTTTTATCACTTTAAAGAACTTTTCCAACCTATATGTTACACTAAAATATAATTTTTATTACCAAAAACTTTAGAATTTTATGAGACTAGATATGAGAAAAACAATTACACCAAAGGGATTAAGTTTTTTATAAAATTCTGTAAAACATGCTTTTAATAGCAGTAATACAATATCTGCTAGTGTTGCATTGCTTTCCTTTTCCATGACTCATAGTCCCCAGTCCAAGCTAATTATTCCCTCCTCCAGTTAGTATTGGATGGCCAGAATTAAAAGAACACGATTCCAGTCTGACTCCTTAGTCACAACCAACATATGGAATACCGTCCTTGTTTTTCCTTGGATGACATACACGTTACATGTGTGCTATATTGCTCATCGAAATTGGCCTTTGTTTTTTGTCTTTAAGTGTCTTCTTGTCACCTCAACTGCCTTTTTGTATCGATTGAGTGTTTATTTCAGCAGTCTTGCTTGATTTTAGTGTTATCTGTGTTCTTTTCGTAAATTTATGGGTTTTTGCACCTTGCTTAGTAAGTGGTGCTTCAGTAAATTGTATCACCCTTCATTGTTCCAGTGCTAGGGCAAGTATTGTCTACCCTTTTTTTAGTTCCGTATTTTTTGTTTTTGTGTGAATTTTTACCTTTTAGAGCTTCTTATGTCACAGGGTGTTGGCACAGAAAGATCCCATGGGACACACACATCACCTGCTTAGTGTGCACTGGTTGTGTATGCATGAACGATGTCCAATTTGTTGTCTTTGGTCTGACTAGATATGGGACTTAATGGAAAGTTGCTGCACATACAGAGGAAGGAAGAAGGGCCTCTCTTCCTCCTCATAATAACTAAATGATCCCCTCCATTCCCAGGAGCAGTCAGGATCTCTTCCTGTGTTGGGAAAGACTACTATACTTGTGGAGCAGAAACATTTTGTGACCTCATGGTTTGGAGATCACATAAGGGCTAAGAATCCCTAATGCTCATTATAGTGCCATCAGAGCCGGCCAGGGATTGATCCTTGGCCTCACTCAATAGCAAGTTGCATCTCCCATTCAGGGATGAGCAGCACCATCACAAGGTTGGTGTCCTGGTGACAGAGATTAGTGATTCATGCCTTCCTGAGAGGGAAGAGCAGCAATCTTGATCAGATAAATCTGATGTGGGCTTGTCCATCAGATTTTCGCACTGGACCAGTCTTTAACCAGATGCTGGTCACTGGTCATTTACCAGTCACTGGGCTTTGAACACCAGTCACCAGATTTTATTATTGGTTTTAGGATGGGTATAGGGTTGATACCACCCCCACCCCTGTGTCTATGTTACCATTTATTCCTCATAGGGATAGAGAGTTAGGGAAGTGCAACCCAAGTCTTCCTTCCCCCAAGGTGCCATGGATTTCCCTTGCTTGGTTTCAAGGTAGGGTGGATGTGACAGGCCATGGACCTGCTCTATTGCCTCCAGCTTGAGGCAACAAAAAGAAGGTGGGTCAGGTGTTGGAAGAGGAGGAAGTTTGGACGTTTGATAAGGTGGTGAATGAAGTTGACTGCCTCCTTCCCCCAGACTTGTGTCCTAAGCCTTCTGGAGTTCAGGACAAGAAGATTCTCTTTAGTTGGGAGAGGCTTTCTGGGGCATCATCTCGTCTATATCTTCTTTGCTTATGCACTCTGCGATCATCTGAGAGCTTACACAGAAGTTTTCCCAGGGATGAGAGTTTGCCAATCAGCAGAAGGGGTGGTCTGTCCCCTCATATACAATTTTGCTGCTGGTTGCTGCCTCTAGCTATTGAGTCCATTCTCCAGCTTGGCCCCTTAAGTCAACCCCCAAAATCCCCCCCCCCCCATTATGGTGGATATCGGCTGGGGCCTGGGCTAACCTCCCAATTTAAACCTAGGAGGCCTTGGAGCTTAAAGCCCACACTCAAGTGACAATTGCCTTGCATGCCGATCTCTTTTTGGTGGTCTTCTTTAGTCTCTTGAAGGAGGAATCATTGTCTCTAGTGGAGCTTCAGTGCTTGCTAGTGAAGATGTCATGTCATGTGCTCTCCATGTCCATGGCGCTCTCTGCGGAGTTTTTCCCCTCTGTAGGGATGCCACCTTCGAGATGTCAAAGGTCTTGCTGGACCACAGCAAGAACCTTTTATGGTCTGTATCTCTTGAGGCAGGGACACTCTTTGGAGGCCTCATGCCCTCTGTGGCATACCATGCTTTGGGCATCACAGACAATGTGTGGGTCCATTCCACCTTCAAGGATGGCTACTGGCTTTGTTTCCGGAAACATCCTCCCCTATCACAGACCACCATCTTCTTACACCAGACCAAATGGCTCATTTAAGGGAAGGGCGCTGTCAAGAGGGTAGAAAATGACCAGACTCCGGCTTTATATTCCTGGATCTTTTTGCTGTCAACAAAAGGCAGAAAAATTTGGCTCATTATTGACCTTTCCACCTTAAACTGATTTCTTTGGGAAGAAGATGGAGACTAAAGCCTCAGTCAGGAATGCCATGAGGCCTTGTAACTGGGTGGTCTCCATCGATCTTCTGGATGCATACCTTCACATCCCAATCTTTCTGCCCCACAAAAAATATCTCCAGTTTTGTCTTGACCAGGAGGTTTTTCAATTTTGAGCTCTTCTTTTTGGCCTTGCCTCAACCCCCAGAGCCATTTCCAGGTTGATGAGGGTAGTTGCAGCCCACTTGAGATCATTGGAGATCCCTGTCCTCCAGTATTGAGACAACTGATTGATGCACAATGTCTGCAGAGATTCACTTCTGAAGGACCTGCACCTCTGTTGGTCGATAGTGACCCACCTTGGTGTTATCCCCAACCTAGAGAAGTCAGATCTCATCGCTTCTGGACCAAATCCTGTCTCTCATAACAGCTTTTCTGGCCAAAACCTTGTTGTCGGCCTGCCCTTTAACTCTCTCTCCTGGAAATTCTGAACTCAGCTGTGGACTTGGTTCCCTTAGGGAGGCTTAACTTGCACTTCTTTTGTTTGGCCCTATAGTGATGGCACAGCATGTGGCCCAACCTTCTACCAGCTTACAGTAGTGAATACACCTACCATGTGGGTAAGTAAAATATTTTTATATACCAGAGAAGCCATCAGCCTCCCTCCTAACTGATAAAATTCAGCAATGCAGTAGTATCAAGTAATGTATTACTGCTATGAAAATATAGGTTGGTGGTAGGTAAAGTTAATTTTAATTATGTAATACACACTTGCTACTATTACAGAAATTCCCTCCCAGCCCGCTCTGATGTCCTAGACTCTAGGCCCAAGGCAAAAGAGGATGGTATTCTATATGTTGGCTGTGACTAAGGAGTTAGAATGGGGTTGTATTCTTTTCAATTTTGGCCCTCCAATACTAACTTGAGGAGGGTATAATTAGCTTGGACTGGGGACTATGAGTCCAGGAAAGGAAAGCAATGCAATAGTAGCAGGTAAGTATTACATAATTAAAATTAGATTTACCCCCTGCCCCCTCCCCCTTGAAATTGTATTGAGTTCTGTTTATGTTGTCTGTTAAGTTTGTTTACCAGGATTCTTTTGCAATTTGTTTATATCACATATTCATATTTAATAACAGTTGTGTGTTCCAGTTTGAAAGTAATTGTGATTGAAATTAAGTCTATCCAAATGTTTGCCAAAGACAATACCTTGTCATTTCATTTTTGAATACAAATATTACACCATGCCCAATTCATTAACTATCATCATTTTCAGTTATTTCACTTTTGTAACTTGTTATCCTCTCAGTATGTAATATGGGCGGAGGATATAGCTATCACTGTCAATCTGTCTGTCTGCCTGTCCATAAACATTTTAATTTCCAAAGCATAACTCGCAGACCATTCCAGGTATTTCAACCAAACTTTGGTACCCATGTCAGGAAGGTTACTTAGTGGTGCCTTTTCCTACTTAGAATTTTCTGCATTTAGTATTTTCTATGTTAACAGGGAAACAAAGTGTAGCATAAGTAGTATAAAAATTAAGAGTCATGCACCATACTAGCTTAGGTAGTAAAATAATTAAGAGTGATACACTATAGGGTACTAGCATAAGTAGTATAAAAATTGAGAGTGATACACCATAGAGTACTAGCATAAGTAGTATAAATATTGAGTGATACACCATAGAGTACTAGTTTAAGTAATATAAAAATTAAGAGTGATACACCATATGGTCATAGCTTAAGTAGTATAAAAATTGAGAGTGATACACTTTTTTTTTTTTTCTTCCCCCGTAATAGGTTGACCACTGGGTCAGGGAACCATCCCAAGGTCACCTTACAATCAAACATTTCTGGTTATCAGATAATCTAGGGATAATAAATATAATGTAATGAAAAAGAAAAGAAAAGATACACACACACACACGCATGCACACATGCATATGGCAAACAATCTCTTTAGATACACAATTTAAATAGATGAACACAAGTATACAGCTTCTAGGTGACACAGACTTTGTGATATTGCAATATTTTGCTCCTGTTTACCATCAGATCAGACCCAAATAAATATAGCAAAATGCAAGAAGAGAAAGGATTCTTACACAAGTTACATATTCATTTTTGATGTCCATTTTTGAAGAAATTGGTCCTCTTTTTTATTTAACTTATCAGTGTATTTTTCAATGTTCTTATGCATTTAAACTATTTGCATAAAAGCATAAATGGAAGGATTTTGCATATTGAATCTGCTAGTGTAAATATAATATTTTGCCAAAATAAGCAAGAAATTACACAAATTGTCCAGTTGTTCACTTCCTAAAAATGTTCAATAAAACGGTACCAAAACTGTGAAGTAATATTGCAATCATAGAAGAGATGTTGAATACTTTCGTTATCACTCCTACAGAAAGTACATTTGTTGTCGTCTAATATGTTAATTCTTTTCAAAAAATTGTTAGTAACAATTATTTTGTGGATTAATTTAAAGTTAAAAGAGATCAACTTGGTATCCTTAGTACAACATTTCGCTATAAGTCTCAGACCACTCCTCTCTACTTATATTTTTATTTAATACTTGCATCCAAGTTTCTTGCTTAGCAGTTTGTTGCCTTTTTTCCTTTTTTAAAAGATCTTTGTAAACAAACTTGAGTGAATTTTGTTTTTGCAAGTTCATTATTTTATCCTCCTGCATATCAAAATTATTTTGTACTAAATGGTGTTTGATAGCATCTTTCTATGATTTTGGAATTTTGGATATTATTGAGTGATACACTATAGGGTACTAGCTTAAGTAGTATAAACATTGAGTGATACACTATAGGGTACTAGCTTAAGTAGTATAAAATTTGAGTGATACACCATATGGTCATAGCTTAAGTAGTATAAAATGTAAGTGATACACTATAGGGTACTAGCTTGAGTAGTATAAAAATTAAGAGTGATACGCCATATCTTCATAGCTTAAGTAGTATAAAAATTAAGTGATACACTATAGGGTACTAGCTTAAGTAGTATAAAAATTGAGTGATACACTATAAAGTCATAGCTTAAGTAGTATAAAAATTAAGAGTGATACACTATAAAGTCATAGCTTAAGTAGTATAAAAATTGAAGGTGATACACTATAGGGTACTAGCATATGTAGTATAAAAATTGATAGTGATACGCTATAGGGTACTAGCATATGTAGTATAAAAATTTAGAGTGATACTCTATAGGGTACTGGCATATGTAGTATAAAAATTGAGAGTGATACGCTATAGGGTAATAGCTTAAGTAGTATAAAAATTGAGAGTGATACACTATAGGGTACTAGCAAAAGCAGTATGAAAATTGAGAGTGATGCACTATAGGGTACTAGCATAAGTAGTATAAAAATTGAGAGTGATACACCATAAGGTCCTAGATTAAGTAGTATAAAAATTAAGAGTGATACACCATATAGTCACAGCTTATGTTGTATAAAAATTGAGTGATACACCATATGGTCATAGCTTAAGTAGTATAGAAATTAAGAGTGATCTACTATAGGGTACTAGCATAAGTAGTATAAAAATTGAGAGTGATCTACCATAGGGTACTAGCTTAAGTAGTATAAAAATTGAGAGTGATACACTATAGGGTACTAGCAAAAGTAGTATAAAAATTGAGAGTGATAAATTATAGGGTACTAGCATAAGTAATATAAAAATTGAGGGTGATACACTATAGGGTAATAGCTTAAGTAGTATAAAAGTTAAGAGTGATACACTATAGAGTAATAGCTTAAGTAGTATAAAAATTAAGAGTGATACACCATAAGATCCTAGCTTAAGTAGTATAAAAATTAAGAGTGATACACCATATGGTCATAGCTTAAGTAGTATAAAAATTCAGAGTGTTACACTGTAGGGTACTAGCATAAGTAGTATAAAAATTAAGAGTGATACACCATAAGGTACTAGCTTAAGTAGTATAAAAATTCAGAGTGTTACACTGTAGGGTACTAGCATAAGTAGTATAAAAATTTAGAGTGATACACCGTAGGGTACTAGTTTAAGTAGTATAAAAATTGAGAGTGATACACTATAGGGTACTAGCAAAAGCAGTATGAAAATTGAGAGTGATGCACTATAGGGTACTAGCTTAAGTGGTATAAAAATTGAGAGTGATGAACCATTAAGGTACTTAAAGTAATACTCATTACATTAGCTGGGGACCAGGGGGATTTGTCATCTGTAGATGACTCCTATTTTATGAGTCAGCATGATATTCTTTCAATTATCTGTTAAAAATGTTTACAATACAAATTTGGAAAAATCTTTTGAGAATGATCTTTTTTATAATGATTAAAAACTTTCCTTTTTATTTGCATCAATGTGAATGTCGTGAACTTGGCACAAATTTGATAAGAATGAAATTTAAAAAAGACTGAACATTCTCCTCTCTTGAGATTATAGGGAAAACATTTTAGAAAATATGCCATGTTTATACTGGCTCTGTAACATGCATGTGGTGTAAATGATCTTAAAGCAATTGCTGTTCTTTTTGCAGAGATAGTGGTTTTGTCCCAAAACAGAACTTGGTAACAGATAAACCGTCAGATGATGTGAAGATTCAGAACCATCTGTTGTCAGCACCAGTCCAAATCATGCACATCATGGGAGACCTCAGTCCAAGGGAGAGGTAAGTTCTCTTTGAACAAAATTTTAATCCACCAATGACAAGTTTCTTGCATTTTTATTTGGTCACAGTGTGCCACATACAATTTGCATTGGTCAAAGTGTGCCACATGGAAAGTGGGCATGTGACCATACCTACTTAGTGTGACATGATGTCACAAATGACATGATGTCACAAATGACATCATTGTGTTGAGAAGATGTTCAGCATTCATAGACCTTGCCTCAACATGAGAATTATGTAAAAATAATGTGAATGCAGGTAGTTTAGGTAATTGGGGAGTTTAGGTAATTGGGGAGTTTAGATAATTGGGTAGGTTAGGTTGGTTGGTTGGTTGTTATGGGTTTAATGCCATTTTTCAGCACCTGATAGGCTATACATGGCAGCCAGTATATTTGGTGGAGGAAGAACCCAAGAAAATCCTGGGAAGAACCACCGATCCACAGGAAGCTATTGGCAAGCTTTCTCACATAACCACATTGGCCGAGTCCGAGACTCGAACCCATGAGGACAGAGGTGAGATGTCAGTGATCTGTAAAGGCAAACGCCTTTGACCACTCTGCCACCCGGGGCCCCGGTAGCTTAGGTAATTGGGGAGTTTAGGTAACTGGGGAGTTAGGTAATTGGGTAGTTTAGGTAATTGGGTAGTTTAGGTAATTGGGGAGTTTAGGTAATTGGGGAGTTTTGGGACTTTGTATGGAACAATACAGAGTCAGTAGAAGACTTAACTAGGCTCAGTACTAGTCCCTCGCTCTGTGAATTTCCCACTTAGTTAGTAACATGCCATGCTGATTCAATAACAAATCATGAAACTTATGGTACTTTCTTTCTTTCTTAGGCATGTATAACACATTTTATTCATGTGGCAAAGCCAAGTGGGATATGCCTATCTCATATAAGCATAGTCACTGAAACTATTAGATGTAATCATGCTTATAACCTCATAATACAACAGCATGTTTAGCTTTTTTTAATTTGGAAAAATGAGCAATGTGTTCAAAATGTTCATCCAGATTTATGTTCAGGGTTGCATCTAGGATGTGCGATTGTCAAAATCCTGCTAAAAATTGAATATTTAGCACTAAATATTTTAATCTGTACTGGCATAATCATGCAAAAGATAAGGATTGGGTGGTTCATGCATGCTATATTTCCAAGAAATTTAGAAATTACCCACTTTGCTCACTGCAGTTTTGCTGTTGTGAACCGTCATTCGACTGGTTGAAGAGCAATGGTAGCTGAGGAATGCCATATTTGGTTGAACTTGCACTTAAGTTTCTTTTAACGAAACAAATGTCTTTATTTATTTAAAGAAACTGCACCTATTGTCTAACCGACTTCAGCATTCCTAAGCTACCATTGCTGTTCAAACAACTGAAAGGGTGGTTGGTAGAGTTTGAAAAATGCAACCACTTGATTGTGCCTGGATATACTTCGATTAGGAAAAAGGCATCAGAGTAAGTATAGTATGAATACAGTAATTAGACTGTAAGCTGTGCAGCATGATCAATATTTGCTGCCAACTCAGTGAGATATTCTTGAAAATGTAGCTTGCAGTTCTCCTGTTGATACTGTCAGAACAGAGCTATACAGCAGTGATTGTTATTGCAGTAAGGTGTTGACTCCCCCATCAAATATATCATAGTCGATGTTGACTCCCCATCAAATATATCATGGTCAATGTTGACTGCCCAGTCAAATATATCATGGTTGATGTTGACTCCCCCATAAAATATATCATGGTCGATGTTGACTGCCCCATCGAATATATCATGGTCAATGTTGTCTCCCCCAGTAAATATATCATGGTTGATGTTGACTCCCCCATCAAAAATATCATGGTCAATGTTGACTCCCCCATCAAATATATCATGTTGATGTTGACTCCCCCATCAAATATATCATGGTCAATGTTGACTCCCCCATCAAATATATAATGGTTGATGTTGACTCCCCCATCAAATGTATCATGTTGATGTTGACTCCCCCATCAAATATATCATGTTGATGTTGACTCCCCCATCAAATATATCATGGTCAATGTTGACTCCCCCATCAAATATATCATGGTCAATGTTGACTCCCCCATCAAATATATCTTGGTCAATGTTGACTCCCCCATCAAATATATCATGGTTGATGTTGACTCCCCCATCAAATATATCATGGTCAGTGTTGACTCCCCCATCAAATATATCATGGTCAATGTTGACTCCCCCATCAAATATATCTTGGTCAATGTTGACTCCCCCATCAAATATATCATGGTTGATGTTGACTCCCCCATCAAATATATCATGGTCAATGTTGACACCCCCATAAAATATATTATGGTCAATGTTGACTCCCCCATCAAAAATATCATGGTCAGTGTTGACTCCCCCATCAAATATATAATGGTTGATGCCTTACTTTGTGGGACTACCATCATAAAATGCACCAGCAGATCTTGATCCATGCTGTTTTGCTCTGTTGCTGAATTTGAATGATCGATCGAGACACTAATGATAGTAATGTTGGCACATAACTCATGATGTTCAGCAGTATTCTGACTCACAATGCCTTATTTTAATTTTGGAAAAAAAGTCTGTATACTGGATGTGTTTATGGAGATTCAACATTTCAATTGTATTTTCTTGTGTCAGCAAAGTTCAGACATTCAGTACTGTTTCAAAACTTAAGGATGGACATATGATTGATTGACTATATGGTGGTCATGCACCTGGTTATGGTTTGTTACTGACAAGGTTTAAAAATAAAACCTTTAAAACATCAGCTAAAGAAGGAGAATATGGATGAGGGATACATTATAGCACTCACTCTTGTTCTGCTTTCATTTTTTGTTACTTTTTTGATGTTTTATTTAGAGTCCCCAACTGTGACCAGATTGATTCCTCTTTTTCAGCATTAAGGGAGACAGTGCCCAAATGTACTAAATCCCAGAGGCAACCCTGTATGTTTTGTACTCTTTCTAACGTCAACATATTTGAAAAGAAATATGTATTTTAAAACTACATCTGCACTGTTATCAGCCATGTTGTTTTCAACTCCTATTTAACATCTGCACTGTTATCTGCCATGTTGTTTTCAACTCCTATTTAACATCTGCACTGTTATCTGCCATGTTCTTTTCAACTCCTATTTAACCTCTGCACTGTTATCTGCCATGTTGTTGTCAACTCCTATTTAACATCTGCACTGTTATCTGCCATTTTGTTTTCAACTCCTATTTAACTGTTTCTTTTTTAGATACATTATATGATAATAATACATTAGGAAAATGTCCACTATGCCAAATCTCATTAATTTATGACAATACATTAGGAAAATATCCACTATGCCAAATCTCATTAATTTATAACAATACATTAGGAAAATATCCACTATGCCAAATCCCATTTATTGATAATAATACATTAGGAAAATATCCACTATGCCAAATCTAATTAATTTATATTAATACATTAGGAAAATGTCCACTATGCCAAATCTCATTAATTTATAACAATGCATTAGGAAAATGTCCACTATGCCAAATCTCATTAATTGATAATAATACATTAGGAAAATGTCCACTCTGCCAAACTCCATTTACTGATAATAATACATTAGGAATATATCCACTATGCCAAATCTCATTAATTGATAATAATACATTAGGAAAATGTCCACTCTGCCAAACTCCATTTACTGATAATAATACATTAGGAAAATGTCCACTCTGCCAAACTCCATTTACTGATAATAATGCATTAGGAAAATGTCCACTCTGCCAAACTCCATTTACTGATAATAATGCATTAGGAAAATGTCCACTATGCCAAATCCCATTAATTTATAATAATACATTAGGAAAATGTCCACTCTGCCAAACTCCATTACTGATAATAATACATTAGGAAAATGTCCACTCTGCCAAACTCCATTTACTGATAATAATGCATTAGGAAAATGTCCACTCTGCCAAACTCCATTTACTGATAATAATGCATTAGGAAAATGTCCACTATGCCAAATCTCATTAATTGATAATAATACATTAGGAAAATGTCCACTATGCCAAATCTCATTAATTGATAATAATACATTAGGAAAATGTCCACTATGCCAAATCTCATTAATTGATAATAATGCATTAGGAAAATGTCCACTATGCCAAATCTCATTAATTGATAATAATACATTAGGAAAATGTCCACTATGCCAAATCTCATTAATTGATAATAATGCATTAGGAAAATGTCCAGTCTACCAAATCTAATTAATTGATAATAATACATTAGGAAAATGTCCACTATGCCAAATCCCATTAATTTATAATAATACATTAGGAAAATGTCCACTATGCCAAATTTCATTAATTTATAATAATACATTAGGAAAATGTCCACTATGCCTAATCTCATTAATTGTCTGTTACTGATAATAATTAGGAAAATGTCCACTATGCCAAATTCCATTAATTGTCTGTTACTGAGAATAATACAGGAAAATGTCCACTATGCCAAATCTCATTAATTGTCTGTTACTGATAATAATACATTAGGAAAATGTCCACTATGCCAAATCCCATTAATTGTCTGTTACTGAGAATAATACAGGAAAATGTCCACTATGCCAACTCTCATTAATTGTCTGTTACTGATAACAATACATATGGAAAATGTCCACTATGCCAAATCCCATTAATTGTCTGTTACTGATTCTGCTCATGCCTGGTCAGTATGCTTTCAGAAGAGGTCTTGTGGATATCTTTCTTTCTGTGCAGTTTCACAGACTGAGGGATCCTTCAGAATTTTTCTGATGACAAGAAAGTATACTTCATCTGTTTTCTTACAGAATCTCACTTTATCATCATCATTGACAAATATTTTGTGCTTGAATTGTCTGTTTGATCATACAATAAGCTAATCAGCACCATCTTATTTGTCTGCCTTTGTGGTCATTATTTCTTACAAATCATTTCAGTTCTTGACATTTTTGTAAGCTGTGTCTAGTAAATGATCATTTATTCCTAGTAGTAAGATAATTTCTGTAATTTTCTTTGACATCTATCTTAATTCATATTGTGCACTTCACTGTGAAATTAGCTGGTTTTGGTGAATCATTCCCTCTGTAGCAGGTATTGGACCCCAGACTTCATCCACTTCAGCTCCAGCACAGTCCTGAACTTTGCCTTCTACCACTGGGACTGGGCACAGTGATCTGTTTTCCTGGGATACACAGTGCTGGACTTCAGATGGACACATAGTCTGGCACCTGCTCACACCACTTCCACTCTCACAGATGCCCACCACAACCGGCACTGGATTCAGTGAACTAGTTTCCCACAGTATCCAGTAACAGACATATAAAGTCATTGTGCACCAGCACCTGAGTGGTCCATCTCAGCTTCTCAGCTTCTTTGCAACACAGTAGCAGCTACGGTGATTCCCCATTCTCAGCTGCCTGGTGCCTGACTTGGACTTTTGATGACACTCAAAGTGAACACCTGGAGATCACCATATCCCAACATGGATGAACTCACAGCTTAATTCATCATTACTGGTCCAGTTGCAACCCAGACTTAAATGATTCCCCATCCCTGGCCACCCAGTACCTGATTCAGAGCTGTGATCTATTTCCCAGTTACACCTAGTCCTGGACTCAAAATGCATAGTGTCCAATGTCCGGTCATGTCACTTCCAGTCCCAGTTTTATTACAGACACACAGCATAACCAGCACTGTATTTGGTGAACTAGTCTCCTACAATATCCAGTACTGAACCTATGAAGGCATTGCAGACTGGCATCAGACATGCCCATTACCAGTCCCCCTCCTCCTGCTCTGTTAGCGGCTGCTTACATAATTCCTGCATTTGTCAGCCTATTAACCAAGAAGACCTGACTTCTTTCAAACAGTTACTGCAGTCTGGTCAAGTCACTGATATTTTACACTGCTTCGAAAGGCAACTATGATCCTAGTGTCAAATGGCCTTTCTTTTGCAATGAAGACTCCCATCTAACTTCAACCCAGCCTTTTACAAAACACACATGCTGGTATTCTACACCAAAGTCCCAGCCATCAACAGAGATATTGCAGGCTTGGGAATGTCAAAACCTTTCACTGTACACATAGACTGGAAATCCTTTCTCGACACACAACAACTTTTTCGCAACATCATACCCATTGGCTCCATGCTTGACCTGGGGAAAAGACATCAACACTTTACCATGGAATGGTAGAGACTCTCCCCTGATGACAGGTCATAGATCTATGCTCTCTCAATTAACATATTTGGGTATCCATGTTCAGAATGGAAACCTTGAGATCAGTTCTCAGCACCAATCAGAAAGGTGATTTTGCACTCAGCCTCCAAGAAGCATTCTTTCATTCTCTGATTCACAGGTCTTCCCAGAAATTCCTGAGGTTAGTTTTCAGGGACACTGCATACCAGTTTAGGGCACTCCCTTTCAGTCTGAATTTCAATCCCTAGGTCTCCATAAGAATCATGGACAGAATCATATCTCAGTTTCAGAACCACATCCATGTTCATGACATCAAACTACCTGGACGATATTCTCCAAAAGCACAAGGTCAGTAATTTTTTGTACCAAGACAGAAAGCCCTTGTTTTACTCTTGCTTCACATTGATCTCCTTGTCACCAAGGACAAATTGGATCTCATTCCATCCCAAGACTTCATTCATCTGGGGATGGAGTTCAAAACCTCTTTGCATCAAGTTTTTCTCCTTGAAGAACATGCCTTGAATTTCATCTTAATGGTGTCCTCCATCCACTTGGAGTCAAATTTAAAACAGAAAATTTCTTTGCCTCTTGTGTCTTCTCAATGTGGCTGTGGATCTTTTCATTTTGGGGCTCTTATTTATGATACTCTTGCAGATGATCCTTCTATCCCAGTCATGGCTGGAACTTTGGCCACTAGACAGAATGATCAAAGTTTCAGATTACATGATGTCCCATCTCAGCAAATGTGAAGACCTCTTGTTGGCTTATGATGAGCATCCCTCAGCAGGATCAACTGCTAGTAATCATGATCTGCACAGACACTAGCACATCTGGCTGGTGTGTCCATCGACTCCTGCCCGCCTTTCAAGAAGCAGGTGGGTTGGTCACTTTAGGAGTGCTCCATGCACATCCTCCTCCTGGAGATGAAAGCAATTTTGAATGCCTTTTAGTTGTGGCAGAAGACATTATTTGGAAAGGGCATCCTGATTCTTTTTGACAACTCAACTGTTGTCAGCTGTCTCAGAAGGCAAGGGAGAACCAAGTCTCCAGATCTTTGCCTTCTTGTTCTGAATTTTCTCAGGTGATGTCATCATTAACAAATTCATATATAAGACCACCACATTCCAGGCAGGCTCACTGTCCAGACAGAATCAGCTGATTCACATAGAATGGTCCATTCTTATCTTGGTTTAAAATCATATCAGTGCCTGCTGGGGTTGACCTTTTATGGACCTCATTATGATGAGGTGAAATGCCAAGCTTCCAATAGTGATCTTGCCAGTCCCAGATCTGATCACCTGGGCAGTTGATGCTCTTGCACTGAACAGAAATGATCTTGATGCATACACCTTTCCCCCAATCCCTGATTCCCATGGTCTTGCAGAAAGTGACTTGTTTCAACTGAAGGCCTTGGCCCTTTTGTCCAAAATGGAACCTACTGTGGATTCTGACATGGTAGAACCTCACCGATTTAACTTTTATATAAGACCTGCTTCTTATTCATTCTACCTTACGCTGGCAGAATAAAGCAAATTCATGCCTTATCTGTCTACCTGAACTTATTGGAGTTCTGCCATGATGGTTTCTTGCTTTCATTTGCTTTGAACAGGCTTCTGCTCATGGAAAATCTGTCCTTTGTCTTGAAACCAGTCTTCTTTGGACCCTTCTCTCCAAAGGCATCAGCATGGACCCCATTGGGGTATTAAACAGGTACCTGATGCATTCTGAACCAATCAGAAGAGGGCGAGATATCTTGCTTGTTCTTATTGCCATTCAAAGAAGGAAGGGACGATATTAATGATCAGGCTTTGTTTTCCTAGATCTGTTGGGTTATCTGCTCAGCTTACAAGGAACTAACCCTAGATCAGATGAATTTCATATGCATATCAACTCATAAGGTTAGGGCAGTCACCACCAGCATATCATTTGAGTGCAACAGCTCCCTGAATGATGTCATTCAGATACTTACCTCAGAGACCTTTGGTCCCAAAGAACTTGATTTGACCTGGTGAGACCTATATTAGCATTACAAAAGGATACCCTTCCAGGTCACTCAGCAGCTTTGTAATGATGTGGGTTACTCTGCTTCCACAGGATTTGTGGCAGCGAAAATTTATTTTCAAGACACATCCATTCATTGACCTGTGCTAACCCATATATCTCACATAAAACTGGAAGCTATTTCACATATATTTGGAGACCAGAGTCAGAGCCGTCTGTGGGGTAAGGGATGTAACTCCATCCACCTCTTACCTATTCTCCTGTTACGACTAGGGGTAAATGTAACAAAAGAAAAGACTCAAACAAGCTTTCAAGATTTAAAATACAAATATTTAATTTCCTAAAATATTTCAACAAACAATCAAAGTGAAAGAATTAAAAATAACTTACAGTATAGAATATCCTTAAAAGTCCTAAATTGTTCTAAAGTTCACTGATCCGGAAGTTAATCCAAATATTCCGAATGAAGAGCATTCTGAATGAAACCTCAAATGTGCTGGAGTGCCAACAAGAATCAGTTATATCCAAGTATTATTAATTCCAAATAATCCTTGTGAATATGGAATATCACACAAGTTCTAGAAATGTTTCCGATAATTCCTGCGGAGCTGTATAATTCTTAAAGTTGAAATAGCAGTACTAAATGCAAAATGTACTGTATATCTCTGAAGCAGAATACCACACAAAATGAACCAATCTCGTTTATGACCTCTGAAGCTGACGTACTATAGAAGAATGGCAAACGCTCTGATTACATCCTTTTATATAGTTTCTTAATCTGCGTCTTTGAAATACAAATAAAACCCATTTCTTAATTCCATCTTAAATCAATATCTCAGTATTTACGAACTTATTCTACTTCTAGTCAACAGAAAATATATCACTCTCTGTAATTGCGAAATCTCAGTCAGAACATTGAATGCAGATCAAAAGGACAAGTCTCATGCGCTGAATCACGCGATATGACAACTGCTTCAACTGACAATATTGATTTTACCATATATGTGCACTCTGCAAAACTACACCTATTAGACTATTATACACAAGTCATAAACTAATAAAAAAACTATACCATTATTTAAAGAAATGATACATAATTCCGTAACACCTTCCCTCTTTTCGAAAAGAAACGTTTATAGGTTCATTCCTTAGTATTACATCCCTAGCTGACTATAACATGGCTCATATGAAATGGTGGCTACTAATATGTAACCCCAGTTACAGACTTTCAGAACTCTCCACATGAGTAGACATTGGTATTTTATCATCCATATATTTTTATCTCAGAAGTTTAGCAAGCATACAAATTTTGCAAAAAAATAGTTTGTTTGCTAAATTTGCTAAAATTTTATGTTCACTGAATTTTAAAATGACCAAAATGTTATGATTTACAGTATATGCATCTAAGACATTGTATAAAATTGTAGCTAGAACATCTTTGACATTGTGTAAAATTGTAGCTAGAACATCTTTGACATTGTATAAAATTGTAGCTAGAACATCTAAGACATTGTATAAAATTGTAGCTAGAACATCTAAGACATTGTATAAAATTGTAGCTAGAACATCTAAGACATTGTATAAAATTTTAGCTAGAACATCTAAGACATTGTATAAAATTGTAGCTAGAACATCTAAGACATTGTTTAAAATTTTAGCTAGAACATCTAAGACATTGTATAAAATTGTAGCTAGAACATCTTGGTATGCTTCGCACCATGACATTTTTTTTATAACATTGCTCTCCTTTGAAACTATAGGGGTGTAATGTTGTAAAAAATTATTTGAATTGAGTCTGAAAAAGCAATAAAACAAAACCGGTCTTGGATTTTACGTCTTGGTGTTTTTTACTTTAAATAATATCAGTATAAAGAAGAAAGTATAGGTCCAGGGGACATTTTGTTGGTGCTGATGAGTAAAAAGTATGGACAATTGATATATGGATAATCAATGTTTTAGAGAGCCATTTGTCATTGCAAACAAACTTGCTGTTGCAGAAAAATTAATTTGAATCTTAAATTACTCTTTCTAGTGAAAGACTTCATTTTCTTGATGGGGCCCCGGGTGGCCAAGTGGTCTAAGGCACTCGCCTTTACAGATCACTGACATCTCGCCTCTGTCTGCATATGTTCGAGTCTCTGGCTCTGCAAATGTGGGTATGTGAGAAAGCTTGCCAGTAGCTTCCCGTGGGTCGGTGGTTCTTCCTGGGGGTTTTCTCGGTTTCTTCCGCTACCAAATATACTGGCCGCAATGTGCTGAAAAATGGCGTTAAACCGACAAAAACCAACCAAAATCATTTCTTGATACTCACATTCTTGCATGTTTTTTAAAGTAATTTTTAAAATCTGACCAAAGAAATAAAAGAAGTTAGAAGGCACCAACTGTAAAAATATGTTTTATCATTCCAGGTTAGGCACAGAGGAAGATGAGGCCATATTGTGCACACTAAAAGTAGATGCAAATGGAGTGTTGAGTATTCACCCAGATTTCAACAGAGGACGCTCACCATATGTGGTGGAAACTGCCCACATGGGGAGAGGTGGTGCACTTTAAATTACAACTTTATCTAATTTATATTAATTGTAGAACATTTTCTATTACCGGATAACTTTGTATGGCCCTGGTCAAAGACTAGTCTGCGTTCAGTAAGGAAGAAGTTAGGCACATTTAGCACAAAGAGCAATCTGTTGTTAAGGAACAGCTCTCCTCTTGTGGGAATTTCCAGCATGATGGATAAATGTACCGCATAAACTCGCGTATAAGCTAATATCAACTGCAAACTGCATAGACCCAGATCTGCCATCACAGGTATGGTCACTAATGGTAAAAATAGAAGAAACCTTAAACAACTTTTTCTCCACAACTGCTGAACAGAATTTGATCAAATTAGACAGAAAGCATCCTGGCATAGAAACCTTTCAAATTTATTTAAAAATTCTGATTCATTTTCAAATATGGCTACCATTACTAAAAATACAAACAAACTTTAAACAACTTCTCCAAAACCACTGAAAAGAATTTGACTAAACTTTACAGAAGCCTGCTGGAATGAAGATCTTTTACATTTATACAAATGATGCCAATCTGCCATGAAATATGGCTGCTGTTGCTAAATATAGAAAAACCTTAAGTAACTTCCTCTAGTTAACCACTTAAAAGAATTTGACCAAATTTGACATAAAGTATCCTACCTTGAATGCTTTTCAAATTCATACAAAAGATGTCATTCTGCAATCAAATATGGCTACCATTACTAAAAGTAGAAAAACATTTACAAGACTTTATTTTGTTTTTAGAATGCTGAACATAATTTGACTAGCTTGACACAAAGCATCCTGGCATAGGGGCCTTTCAATATTGGATAAATAATGCTTATGTGCAATCAAATATGGATGAAGATAACAAAAACTAGAGAAACCTTAAAACATTTGTTTTCACAACATATTGAGACAACAGCACTGGTGAAATTCCAATAAAAAGCATCCTACTGACCCAGATTTCTTGGCCGGATGCTCTTGCATTTGGTCATTAGGCATATATCAGGTGGTTGAGTGATCTCAGGCCCACTTGGTCCTCTTGTCTAAGTGTGTGTTCAATCCAGTCCCACTTCCTTCATTTTATTTATTGGTTCATTTTATCCTGATGTGATTTTCTCCATACAGCTTCATTACTAATGGTGAAAGGTCAATCTTTATTTTCATAGAGAATTTCCAGGCAGTTTGTTATCAGACTAATTAATTAGTTGAAATAGTTCCTTGATTGACCATAGATAAAGCACATAATCTGGTTCCGGTTTCAATAAAATTCTCAAAAATTTCTCCTCAAATTGAAATTTTATATTATCTTGCTTATGATACTTCAAGCATTATCAGTATTTTGGTCGGAGATAGAACTAATGGAAAGGAGGCAAAATCACCTCTTAGTTTTTAAATTCAACACATTTTTAATCTTGAAAAGAAATTGAGAAATACATCAATCTTGAGGAAATACTCGCAATTATCTCAGAGATATGGCAATACTATTTAAGGAAAATTAAAGATTTGATGACTGTATTTTAAACCTGATACCTGATGAATGTTCTAAATCAGAATAACAGAGATACATTACATCATTTGTCGCATGCAAACATAAAGAAAAAACTTATATTTGTAATCATTTGGTATTTAGATATAAACCATGTCAGAATAATGATCACACGTTACATTATTTGCAGCATGCAAACATTTGCCAGAGCACTCAAGAAAGATTTGGAACTCTTGGAATAAAAGTCTTCCCTGGTGCTCTGGCAAATATTTGCACACAGTATCAAACTGTGTATAATCTGACTATTTCTCTTTATTTAGTGCTTATTTAGATCGGAACCACTGTAGTTCAGTTGGTAGAGCATCAAACTCTTAATCCAAGGGTCGTGGGTTTGATACCAGGCTGGTCTGGGTTGGTTGCCTTGGTGCATCCTTGGGAAAAGCACTTAGCTCCATTTCCTCTGTACGATATAGCCAATAATGTGTTGAAAGTGCTGTGAAAACCTACAATTTTTTTAAAATTTAGTTCAATTCCTTGGTCTTCAGGAATAAAACATACAAGCCACTTGACACAATTTGAATGTCATTAAGGTCTTTGTCATATTCCCTTTATTTAGTGGTAATTGTCTTTATTATTGAGATGTTAAAATAATGCCAATTGTCAGATTTCTTTTTCTGTTACAGAGGTTTTTGAATATACGATAGAACATGCATCGAAGCAAATGAGTAGGTAAGTATCATATCTTTTCTTATTTTGTACAGTTTAATGTAACAATTTGTGTTGCAATACAGCTCTAGAACAAGTTCAAATTAAGTGTGTCTGTTATTTGTTTTGCTATAAAAGTAATAACACAGTTAAAAGAAAAGGTTCATATGGGTTAACACAAACCAGTCTTCTGTGAAGGTTTCTACAAAGTCAGTACAAACAGTGTTTTGAAGTTTGGTCACTCAAATTATCGTACCCATATTTATTCATTGGGATGCATGTGATATCTTTGTGTTTTAGAAAATGAACCAGTTGTGTACCAATTATTTATTGACCTTAAAACAAAATGTTTAAAATATTTCCCCCAAAATTAAAATATATTCCACAGTAAAGCCACCCAATCCAGGTGCCTTGTAATTTTTCATACTTTTCACTGCTTTAGACAGTTCCTCAAAACATATTTAACCTTCCAATTGCTTAGATATATCATTTTATATGTCTGGATTTTCTCCTAAAATATTTTCTGTTGGAGTTTTGTCTAATTCTTGATTCACACCATTAACCTTGTCATAAAAATATCTTTAATATTAGTAATTTCATTACCATGTTCACCTATCAGTTCAATTCATTGTTTTATTTGTAAAATTTCTCTTTTCCAGATTTAAAAAAAAATATTTTGTCAGTTTGTCTCCTTGATCATAGTACTTAGTACTGGATCTTATCACTACTCCCTTAATCTTTTTATCACACTTAATAACTCTGCCTTTTAATTTCAACTTCTTTACTGTTTTTTCCTTGATATCACTAAAGTTTTCATTTATTTCATTTTCTAGTAAATTAATTTCCATTTCAAGTTGTCTTTCTTTCTGATTTGATATTGTTCTTATTTGTTCCATGCGATTTGATATTGTTCTTTGTTCCATGCTGATTTGATATTGTTCTTATTTGTTCCATGCTGATTTGATATTGTTCTTATTCATTCCATGCTGATTTGATATTGTTCTTATTTGTTCCATGCTGATTTGATATTGTTATTTGTTCCATTCTGGAATATCCTCTTATTATGAAAAGTAGAATTTCTTTAAATAGTTGATTATCGATATTAAATTTGAAATATTTAAATGGAACTTCATCAATATGTATAATTTTTTACCTATATCAATATGTCATTTTTCATTATAATTTTTTTATCTATATGCAATAATCACTTCTTGCAAATTTTTTTGTTTTTATTTTTATATGGCTTATGTATTATTAGTCTTAAAAGAAAGTTATTAGAGTTCCAATAACCTTTACCTTTTTCTTGTTCATGTAATTGAAGTTTTAAAACAATTCCAGAGTGATCCTTTCAACATCCTGGCACAGTGGATGCATCCCAGATGTTATGAATTAAATTGCAAGAAATCAAAACATAGTCTAATCTTGCTTGAGTCTGCTTTTTTTTCTTTAGGATTATTTCTCCTCCAGGTATAGAGCCTTACGCTGACAGTTTCTCCAGATATCTGTTAAAATCTTTTTGTTTAATTAAATTCAAAACAGGTTTTCTGTCACTCACATAATTATTTAAATCTAGATAAAGTTCTAATACTAAATTCCAATCACCAACAATTATTATATAATCATTTTCAAAATAATTAATTTTCTGTTTCAACATTATGTAAAAATCAAAATAAATTATTGTTTGGACCATATAGTGTAACCATAGGAACTCTTGTTTCTTCTGTACAGATATCCAGAAATATATAGTTACCCTGAGAATCTATTTTGGATTGATTCAGCCTAAAATCAAATCTAAAAAACAAAATACACACACGTCCAACATTTGATGTAGACAAATAATATTACAAATTTCTTTCCTTCTCAAAAAATGAAACACGTTTCTTTTTATAATTTCTTAGGCCCTGGCAACTTTGAGAATATATGGAGATTATATTAGCCAGTAAATTCAGCTTATAGGAGGAGGCTGTAAATCAAAATTTTCTCAAGGATAAAAATGTTGGAAATTATTTAGCAAAACAGCTAAACTTAAAACATTTTATGTACATTAATAGCAACAATTATACAATGTGCATATTGCAAATGAACTTACAAGGTCAGTTCTGCAACTGTAAACTTACAGGGGAAATCTACCCCCCACCCCCCAATGAAAAACATTTTACGAGTATAGGAGGGATTTAATGAAGATATAATGGTATGGCTTGAAAATATGATGCCCAATTTTAATGCATTCTGTTAATTTTTGGGTTTTATGTTTTAGAAATTAGTACAATCCCACAATCATGTGTCCTAGAATAGACTGGCTTATTGTAAAACGTTTATGATGTGACTTTGTTGAATTTAATTAGGATGTGTCTATGTTGAATTTAATTAAGTTAAAAAATTAAATGATATAGTAAAACCTGTTTTGAAAGACCACTGCTGTGAGAGACCACCTGTCTTGAGAGACCCGATTCTCGATGTACAGATTTATTGACTACATAGGGTTATGACCTGTTATGAGGGACCACCTGTCTTGGTAGACCACAGTATTTTGGCAGATGGTGGGGTCTTTCAAGATAGGTTTTACTGTACTTACATATCATGTTTTTCATTGTACATTTTCATCTTTAGCTACCTCAAGCAAAAAACTCGAAATTAAAATGAATACAAACATCATTTCTAAGGAAAGTAACATCTTTGAAATAATGTCATGTCATATAAATCATTCACCACACTATGTTGTAACACTTAGCAACGTCACAGAGCAAAGTCCTTAATGTTATGTGATAAATAGAATCATAAACTTGTTTTCATTTGTAATAAAATGTATGAAACTCATGGAATAATACAATATGACACTCACTACAAGCAGCTCATGGCATATAATATTATTCAGTGAGTTTATATACTAGTATTTCTTATCAAAGGAACACTCCTGTAAGATTTTATATAATAAAAGATTTTGCAAAGCATCAACCTCAAACATTTTCATTAAATTTCTCTACAGACAAGAGCAAGACAAAGAGCTCAAGATGTACAGAGAGGTGTACACCCGACACAAGGACTTCCTTCAGGCCTGTGTTGGGACAGAATTTGAAATGGTGAGGATCTTTTTGTCAAGTTTGCAATTAAGAGATGGCAAGACAGAGGTATCGCTTTTCTTCTGACAGTGGTGAGGGCTGGAGCAGGATGAAGGTTAATGTTCTGTGTACAAGATTTTTTTCTGAATTTCTGGAAAGTCAGATTCAGTGGGGTACATACACAAAATAGCTAAAAATGTAAATTAAAATTCCCTGTGTCACTGTGCTTCACGAGAAAGTCATGGCATCACATTTGCATCCAAGTTTGTCATATTGTGGATTATCTCTCTGAATAGGAATTGAGGGCAAATTTGCAAGTATTAGTTTGATGCTGTTAGAAAATAAATACTTAAATTATTGTTTGCAAAACAACAAAATCTAACTTGTTGGAGAGTTTAACCCATTGAAGCTTTCATCGATGATTTTTCTTGGCACTAAACAAAATGTATGATACTGAATACCTCCTTTATTACTTTCATGGTCAATTAAAACTGTAAAAGAAAGAGTTGTTAGTGATATTCAGTGCAAATACCATGCATCATTTCAGTGAATATATCCACAATACTTTTGTGGTTCATTTAAAAACTCCAGTTAAGAAAATTATCCCAATTCTGCATATATTCATTTCTTTTCCTTTTCTTCTACCTTCAGCCTCTCCCAGGTGTACTTAAGCTTCTAGTATATGGAGAGATAGGTAAGTTTATTCATCTTCTTTGCAACTGCCATTAATTTTATGAAATTTTGTTTACTGTTATGTTTGAAGAGAACATGTCACTAAAATTAATACAGAAATTATAAGCAAGTACTTATAATATATATTGGTTGGTACAACAAGGCTCTGCCTTCTGGTTGTTATTGGAGAAACAAGATTTGATTGGTTATTGAATAGCAAGATGAGTAATGTTATTCATCCAAAACACATTAGGCTTTTCTGTGAACATATAAAGCCCTCGAATGTGATCATTGGAACTCTTTGCCCTGTTACATAGGTCACAAGCATTTTCTACTGCTTTGAATCATATATTGTGGCCATCTTTTCCTGGTAAATGTAGATACAGTAGACAATGAAGAGATCTGTTATTTGTCCATGTCTGGTGAATCATTCTGTGGTGACTGAGCAGATGAGTCACAATGTTTGTTGGTGTCATCAAGTAAGAGAGATAAGCAGTGTATTTGTGTTTTTTATGCAAACATTGACTAAAGAAATGATAGTACTTGATCAGAAATAATCTTGGTCACTAAGCCGTGTGATGCATTTTAAAGTGCATGATTAATGTTTTGACGATTAAGACTAAGTAAGGCATCCAAGTTTGTGTGTTTGTGGTGTTCACAAGATAACGCATCAAATTTAAAAACTGCAGTTAGATCCAAAACCAGGGAGTAAAATACCCAAAAAATTAAATTCTTGTCCAGAGGTCTGAGGTAATGAATCAGTTGTTGTTTCCATCTGTAATAAGCCACTCTCCATTTTTCAGGTTTTTGCCATATTCAGATATTATTCTTTTACAGTAATGTTTTACTGATTTTTATAATGAAGTACTTTTGTGTTGTTAATTTAGTACAATCAGATCTCAGTGCTATATGTTTCAGTGAATAACACTTTGGAAGGTGTTTAGGCTGCTGCATGTCCATGAAATTCCCACATATCCCCACAATAACACTGCAGGTGCATTATCTGCCACTGAAAAAAAGCCAGACTTGATCCAAATAAAAAATGTTATTACCACCCTTTTTATCCATTTACTAATCAATTTACAAGATACCAGTTAAAGCAAAACACTTTATAATTTAGAGCACCTTTAATTCAGGATACCGGTATCTTATGTGGATATGATTGCACGTAAATATAGTCAATCTTGCACATGAATACTGTATTTATTGGAAGTGTGTGCAGTATTGAAATATTTTTAGAAGTCATAGTCTTTGGAAATTTTCAAAATATACTGCAAAGTTCACTTATTGCTTGCCTTTAAAAACAATCCTGTCACTGTATCATTCTGAAAATAAAAGGAAGATGGAACACACAAGATAACTTGCCATATTTATGTATTTATAAAGAATATCAAACTGCAAACCAGCTTAGACCCAGAACTGCTGGTGTCTAATGCAATGACAGATCTGAGTCTGTACAGTTTGCTGTTGAAATTCACATTGAAAATGATGACAGATCTGTGTCTGTGCTGTTGCATTCACATTACAAATGATGACAGATCTGTGTCTGTGCTGTTGCATTCACATTACAAATGATGACAGATCTGAGTCTGTACTGTTTGCTATTGCATTCACATTACAAATGATGACAGATCTGATTCTGTGCTGTTTGCTGTTGCATTCACATTACAAATGATGACAGATCTGAGTCTGTACTGTTTGCTGTTGCATTCACATTACAAATGATGACAGATTTGATTCTGTGCTGTTTGCTGTTGCATTCACATTACAAATGATGACAGATCTGAGTCTGTACTGTTTTCTGTTGCATTCACATTACAAATGATGACAGATTTGATTCTGTGCTGTTTGCTGTTGCATTCACATTACAAATGATGACAGATCTGAGTCTGTACTGTTTTCTGTTGCATTCACATTACAAATGATGACAGATTTGATTCTGTGCTGTTTGCTGTTGCATTCACATTACAAATGATGACAGATCTGAGTCTGTACTGTTTGCTGTTGAAATTCACATTGAAAATGATGACAGATCTGTGTCTGTGCTGTTGCATTCACATTACAAATGATGACAGATCTGATTCTGTACTGTTTGCTATTGCATTCACATTACAAATGATGACAGATCTGAGTCTGTACTGTTTGCTATTGCATTCGCATTACAAATGATGACAGATCTGATTCTGTGCTGTTTGCTGTTGCATTCACATTACAAATGATGACAGATCTGAGTCTGTACTGTTTGCTATTGCATTCACATTACAAATGATGACAGATCTGATTCTGTGCTGTTTGCTGTTGCATTCACATTACAAATGATGACAGATCTGAGTCTGTACTGTTTGCTATTGGATTCACATTACAAATGATGACAGATTTGATTCTGTGCTGTTTGCTGTTGCATTCACATTACAAATGATGACGGATTTGAGTCTGTACTGTTTTCTGTTGCATTCACATTACAAATGATGACGGATTTGAGTCTGTACTGTTTGCTGTTGCATTCACATTACAAATGATGACGGATTTGAGTCTGTGCTGTTTGCTGTTGCATTCACATTACAAGCACAAAACTATGGTAATATGGCTATTGGCATATTTCACACATCGGGTGCCAGCAGTTCTTCATCAAATGCATTGCCAGAGTATACTACTTTATGAGAACATCCACTAACTCACAAATCCAGCCCTCACAATCAAAAAGACATTGAACAAATTTTGATTTGTTTTTAGCAATAAAAATGCTAAAAAGCATATTCTTGCTGAGAGAGAAGTCAGACAGTGGTCTCCCCTTGGATATAGGGTTTGGCACCAGATTCCTTCAATTGTCAGTACTACTTCCACTTGTGCCTGGTCAGCATACTATCACAAGCGACTTCACAGATACTTTCCATTTTCTGCTTCTGCATGGTTTAAGTGAGCCTTCAGAATTTTCTCTTATTTTCTTACTGAATCTTGCTGTATCTTCATTGTAGACAAATACTGTTCACCTCATTTGTCTGCATTGTTACATGAAAAGATAATCAGTGCCATCTTAATTACCTGCTCTAATGGTCAGTAGTACTTATGGTTCATTTCTGTATGTGACCTTTTTGTTGGTTATATCTTGAAAATAATCATTTTTTTTTCAAATAATAAGATCATTATAAACATTTTCTGTAATATTTAACTTATTGTGACACTTCACTGGAAGCTTAGGAGAATGCTTGTCTGATTGCACCTGTGTATGCCATTGTTTTGCTCTCTCTAATGACAGGTTGCATCAGGCAGGATTAAGTATGGGGTCTGTAAAAAAATTCAAGCTGGCTGAAGATATTCACCCCACCTGTATTAGCAGTACTAGGTGTTATTCAGACCATACTTGCAGTATTTGTCCACACTGGTCAGAACAGATGTGGGCAACAGTCACATCCAAGCACTTAACTTGGGCTGTCAGGAGAACCAAGAAAAGCTCCCAAAAGAATACAGATGCCGTAATTATTGCTGCCAATGCTGCCTCATTTGCCAATTTTTCCATATCTCAGTCGCTCGAGGCAGAAAGATCGCCAACTCCTAAGTGGGTCTGGCAATCTTTGCCATCTGGGACATCCCACACAGTCTTGGCTTTGCTGCTACCCGCAGTAACACAGCCAGATCATGCAGCCCATACAGACTAGTCACTACATATAGACCACAGTACTGGCTATGGTGACCAATCCCACAATATCCAGTAGTGGACTTTAGATCCAGACATCAGTCAGCCTTGGATCTTATTGACTCCAGCTCTGGCACAGTCTTGCTACCATTGAGTCTGGGAATGGTGATCTGTCTTCCCAGCATAACTAGTCCTGGACTCAAAATTCACACAGTTTCTAGCACCCAGTCATGCCACTTTTAATCACAGTTCTGTTGCAGATGCCCAGCACAACCAGCACCAAATTTGAAGAACAAGTCTCCTTCAGTATCCATTACTGGACCTATGAAAACATTGCAGACCAGTGCCAGATTGATACATAACCAGTCCCAGTACAAGCTATGGTGATTCCCATTCCCAGCCACTTGGTACTTGTCTTGGACTATTGACGACACTCAAAGTTAATGAACTCCTAGCTTAATTCATCATTCATGACTTCCTTCTTCACCATTTCATTTGTTGCTACCATCGCAGGCAGCATTTTTGTCATCTCACAGCTCTGATTTTGAAGATTTGCACTTGTAAGTGCCATAATTTCTATTCGATCCAACTATGACTCTGGGGAAGACTAAGCCTCCCTTGCTTCCATTAAATAAGTCTTCCAGCTTCTGCTTCCAGGGTTCTATCCATTTCCTCTTGCTCTGTCAATGGCCTCTTAAAGAACTCCTGCATCTGTTAACCTCAAACCAAGAAAGACCAGCCTAATTGGCTGTATTTCAGCGAGCTGTGCATAGCCAAGATCCCTCTGTTGTGACCCCCACCAATAGGCATGAGTGGGAGTCCGTGGTGTGCATGGCTCCCACCAATAAGCATGAGTGGGAGTCTGTTGTGTGCATGGCTCCCACCAATAGGCATGAGTGGGAGTCTGTTGAGTGCATGGCTTCCACCAATAGGCATGAGTGGGAGTCCATTGTGTGCATGGCTCGTCCACTCAGCAAGGCAGCTCGACACTCACCCTCATCAGATCGCTACTTCTATTTTCCAACCTACTATTCCATAGCCACATAGAGGAGGTCAGGAAACAGACTGTCAAAGAGGCAAACCTTATGCATGTCTAACAACCCAGAGACCAGCCCTCATTTCCTAAAATGGACCAGAGAAGTAGGAATGACCCTCTAAGTCAAGCCATATGGGGAAACCCTACTTGAAGCCTTGCTTCCCAGTGAGAGCCCAGTTTCTAAAGCAAGTGATGATAAGACACAGGGGAGAGAAGGACTGGTTTTAGCCCAGATTTTTGCTCTGGCAGCCTTCCCACAGAAAATGAAGGGAAGACTTCAGCACCATGGAATAGGAGAGACTCTGATATGACGACCTGTGGATGTTGTAAATGATCTGAAGCACCTTCAGATCAAGTTCTTTGACCCTCCCACATTACCAAGAGTTCCCTTTGCTTATGACATCCCCAGAGACCCATGCAAGGCAAACATACTGCAGCAAGAAATAAACACTCTTCACAAGAAGGGCATTAGAGATCATTCATAACACAGACTCAATGGGAATTTACTCCAGACTTTTCCCAGTTCCTAAGGCCAAGGGCAAGCCATGACCAGTCAAAGATCTAAACTCGCTCAACCAACACATTCAGGCACCCAGGTTTAGAATAGAGAGGCCAAGATCAGTCCTTAGCGTCATTCAGGATGGAGATTTTGCATACCTTCATATTCCCATTCACAGGTCTTCCCAGAATTTCTTAAGGTTTGCTTGAAGGACTCCATGTATCAGTTTGAGCACTCCCATTCTATCTGAATCTCTGTCCCTGTTCATGAGAATCATGAACAGAGTTGTGTCTCACTTCAGAACCACCTCCATGTTTGTGGCAGAATTTTCCAAAAGTACAAGTTGAGCAGCATTTTGGACTAAGACATGAAATCTGTTGCTTTGCTCGTGTTTCATATTGGATTCCTTGTCAGCTAGGACAAATCCAGTTTAATTCTGTTCAACCACTTTATTCATCTGGGCATGGAGATTAAACCTCTTTGAACTGAGTTTTCTTCTTCTAGAATGTGCCTTGAAGATCATCTTGGTGGAGTTCTCCATTTTCTTGGAGAGTGGAATTTTAGCTTGTAGATGTCTTCACCTCATGGGTTTTTTCAGTGCTGCTACAGATCTTATTTTGGGCCACTTGTTCATGAGACCCTTGAAAATGATCCTTTTATCTCAGTGGTGGTTGAAACTTTGCCATTTAGACCAAATGATCAAAGTTTTGGACACCATAAGGTCCATCTTAGCAAATGGGAGAACCTCACTTGGCTTACTGCAAGCATCCCTCTGCAGAATCAACCACCAGAATTCATGATTTCCACAGATGCCAGCATGAATTACTGAGGTGCTCATCTCCTGCCCACCTTTCCAGAAGTATATGGGGTTGAGTCTTTCCAGGCGCACTTCATACACATCAGCCTCCAGGAGATGAAAGCCATAGTGAAGGCTTTTTGATTATTGCAGGGGTCATTATCTGGAAAAGGCATCTTGATTCTATCCAGCAACTCAACTTTTGTCAATTATTTCAGAAAGCACCAGTTCTCCAGACCTCTTCCTTCTTGCTTGGGATTATCTCACATGGTATCATCATAAACAAATCCATGTTCAAGTCGTCCTAATCCCAGACAGGATTAATGTCCTAGCAGACTCACTGTACTGATGGTATCAACTGATTCACACAGAAAGTCCATTCACCTCCTGGTCTTCATTCTAATCTTTTCTCACTTGGGTCGACTTCTTGTGGACCTCTTTGTGATGAGATGGTATGCCAAGCTCCCAAATGTCATCGTCAACCAGTCCCAGATCCAAAAGCCTTGGTAGTCAATGCTCGTTCTCTGAATTGGCATGATCTTGATGCTTGCACCTTTCCCCAACTCCTCTGATTTTCAAAGTCTTGCAGAAAGCAAGGAATTCCATGTGCAGACTAATCTGATTGCTCCCCTCAAGTGGAAAAAATCATGGATCAACGACCTCCTGAATCTAGCAGCAGAGATTCTCAGACTAATCCTGTAATCTCCTCGCCTGTTGAAACAACTACTCATGTGGGATTTCTGTACCAACCCTGAAATGCTGAATCTGCATGCCTGGCTCATATCAAACAAGCCATCAGAAAGATTTTTGCAAATGGGTGGTGGACAGAATTGCTTGGGCAAGAAGGTACACCACTTTGAAAGCCTATGAGGGAAATGGAGTTTTCTTCCAGTCATTTTTAGCTAAGAAACATTTCTTCCTTTAAAGCCTCTGTACCACAAATATCTAACTTTCCCCTATGACTTTCGAGGAAACATTAGCTCCCATCACAATCAAGGGATACCTTTACACGATTTCAGACATGTTTTGCCATCATGGATGGGAGGACATAGGCCTGAACAAAAACCTCTCTGACCTTTTAGTAAATTTCAACTCAAGGCATACTTCAAGCCACTGTCTAGAGCAGGTGTCGGCATCCTATGGCACACCAGACTCTTTGGAAAGTGCCAAGTCTTTGGAATATGACTTGCCTCATGGCACGCAGCACTCTACACAGCACTATACAATTGAGCCGACCTGGCACAGCAGTTTAAAAAGGTTGCCGATGCCTGATCTTGAACCTCATTGACTCAGCTTTTGTATACAACCTGTTTGCTAGTCACTCTAGCTTCAGCACTGAGCAGGGAGAATCAGTCAAATTTGTGCCTTATCAGTTGACCCAAACCTATCTGCAGTTTGCCATGATGGTTTGGCTTCTGTCATGCTTTCATTGTGCTAAGACCAGGCTTCTTCTCCAGGCTTCTTCTCATTGGAAATTAGTCCTTTGACTTGTATCTACTGCCTTCTTTTGACCCTTCTTCCCAGCTGCATATGCTGGATCATCAGGGCATTCAAGTGCTACCTGACTTTTGTCTCAGCAAGAAGATGAATTTTTGCATTTTTACTGCTAAAAACAAGCCAAAACCTCAAAGAAGGAAGGAACAGCATTTTCACTCAAGCTCTGTCCTAAATCTGTTGTATTATCTGTGCAGCCCACAAGGAACTAACCCAAGACCAGATGAATTTTGTATTCATATCAGCTTATGATGGGGGGGGGGGGGGGCAGTAATTACCAGCATAACATTTAAGTGCAACTGCTCACAGACCAACATCATTTAAGCCATGGGATGGAGGTAATAGACAAGATTCTCCAGCTTTTACCTCATAGATCTTGTATAACAAAGAGCTCAATACAGCCTAGTGGGACCTATATCAGCAGCACAACAGGCTGTCTTCCCAGATCACTCAGCAGCCTTGTTATGATGTGGATTACTCTACTTCCATTCAATTTGCAGGAGTGAATTTTTTGTTTAAATTGCATCCATTCATTACCTGTGCTAACTCTGGCCCATACCTCACATGGAACTGGAAGCTACTGTATGTACTTTAGGAGATCAGAGTCAGGGTCAGCTCTTGGGTAAGGGAATGTAACTTTCTCCACCTATTTTTCTCTTAATGTATTATGATTGGGTCATGTATTTGTAGAAGAAACCAATTTTGTGAGTAAAATATGTTTATTTGATAATGCTTACCCAATCATAATACGGGCACATTCTCCCATGCTCTCCCGAGTTACAGCCTTTGAAAAGCATACACTTCCACTCCATTAGTAACTGGCGATTGTCGGGATTAAGCACCAATCCTTCTTTCCAAAGGGAGACCACTCTCATCTGACTTCCATCTTGGCAAGCAGACAACTTTCTAGCAGCTATATTGCTAAAACAAGATAAAAGTCATGGTTAATATCTTCTGGGGTTGGGAAGGTTGGATTTTGGATGTAGTGGCTGTACTCCTGGTGTATTATGATCAGGCAAGTATTATCAAAGAAACATATTTTACTCCAAGAATTGTTTCTTATTGGAAACTAATTTGATGCTATAAATTGAGAAGGGGCATTAGCCGTTTTATTTTATTTTTACTGTTGTCATGTTGACTTGCAAAAATTGAAAACTTTGATGTTTTCAAAATGCATATCCCAATTCTGTTTCAGAGTCTGCCAAAAACTTTGAGTTTGATGATCTCTACCTTCACTTCTTTGTGGATCTTCCTAAACGTGAGTGCTGTTATTGTTCTGATAAATAAGTGAATTATCACTCAGCAAGGGAGTGAAAATTTATTATTTAGAAATCTGATTATGGCTATTCATAACTATTTCAATAAAATACAGCGAAACCTGCCTTAGTGGACGTCTCCAGATGAAGGACAAATTGGCTATATCATGCCAAGGTAATGGGAGCTAAGTGCCTTTCCCAAGGACACATCAAAGCAGTCAACCTGGGCTGGCCTTGGTGGGTATTGAATCTTCCACCAGGCCAGTCTGGGTCGACTGCTTTGGTGTGTCCATTCATTCTTCTTTAATTTATATTTATTTCTTACAGTACTGCCACTAGTATGCATTTTTGTTGCTCAATATTTGTCACATATTGTGCTATTTATTGAGAAAATATTTATGTTTTGAAAAAAAAACTTTCAAAATAGGTGATTTCTTATTACAGTTTGAGAATTTTATGTTGACAGTTTCATATTTCCACGCATTAACTAGTATTTTTGATGATAAAATGAGAAATATTAAGAGCTTTCATTTAACCATTTTTATAGTGATTTTTTTCATGGTAAGCAAATAGGAGCCTATTTATAGCCTGTTTTGTAAGAAAATAAATTGTACACAGGGTTCGTACAAAGTCTGGAAAGTCTGGAAAAAGTATGGGAAAAAAAGAGTGCTTTTTCAAGACATGGAAAAAGTATGGAAAATGAAGATTTTGCCCTAAAAGTCTGGAAAAAGTATGGAATTTTGGGTTGCTATGTTTTATTTTGCTAAGTACACTCTTCGCCTGCGGCACCATTTGGTCTAGTAATGGCCCTGCTGGTTCAATGTGGTTGGCGAGACATGTAACCTATCACCCACTTGTGATTGGTGGATACTGTTTTATATCATGCGGATACCACATGGTCATTTATAGTGATACAGACTTTGAATACATGTGCCCGAGGGGTCTGGAAAATATTGCAATCCAATTTGGAAAAAGTCTGGAAAAGGTCTGGAATTTGTTTTACCAACAGCTGCATGAACCCTGTGTACAAGCTATCTGGGTGTGGTAACATGAGGGATTGGTGTACCATTAATTAATATCTGGATTTTAAATTAGAGCATTTCTCATTTCAAAATTATATGCATACAATAAAATAAAAACATGAGACATATTTGTGCTAATAATAAAGAAGTAACCATAAGAAGGAACAGAAAAAATAAAAATACATGGGACATTTTCATTGATAGTGCTATAGCTTATTCTGACATCTTTTATAATTATGTAAAAGCCAGAACATTTTAATTTAAGAGTATCAATACATTATTAATATTTATTATCTTCTTTCCCCTAAAATTTCTTGCAAGCACAACTACACCCCAAAACCCACCACAACAGTCTAGAATGTTGGTGGGTATGATTATATGATCCCATATTTCCCTTTCTCCCTATGCCACTGTTATGTACCTGGAATCAAAAAGTACCAGTAGGACTCTTTTTTTTTCTTCTTCTTCTTCTTCTTCTTCTTTGTTTTTTTTTTTTGTTTTTTTTTCTTCTTCTTCTTTTTCTTCTTGTTATTATTATTTCAATACAACCATGTCCAATTCAGTGCATGTTTGGAATATAACATGAACACATTCTTACCTATCACCTTGTACCACCTGCTCTTGGATCATGTCCTTGGTTGGGGTTATCTGCTCTTGGATTATGTCCTTGGTTGGGGTTATAGTGCTTCACACCATAGCAACATTATATTCTTCCCTTACTTCCTGTAGCATTCATGCTCAAGTGTCATGCCCCTGGTTGGGATCATGGAGTTATGCCATCTCATATAGCAACAGCTCATCTTGTGGGCATTCCATGCGTTTCTTAAAACATTGTTCTTGTTTTCCCTAGCAACCATGTGCAGTCTTCCTCAGTCTTCTTCCCATGAGTTGTTTACATGTGAGAATTTGAACATCTCAGGTTTCAGAAACCATCTGATGAAAAAATGTATATTGTTTTCTTCGATTCTTATGTCCAAAATTTTATGATGAAACAAGGGTAGCACCATGTGCTTATTCCACATCTGTGACAAAGTATGAAATTAAATCCATTAAATAATAATGAAATTAAATCCATTAAATAATAATGAAACTAAATCCATTAAATAATAATGAAACTAAATCCATTAAATAGAATAATAATGAAATTAAAACTATTAAATAATAATGAAACTAACTCAAATAATAAAGAAACCAAATCCATTAAATAAAATAATGAAATTAAATCCATTAAAAAATAATGAAACTTAAATCCATTAAATAAAATAATAATGAAACTAAATCCATTGATTAATAATGAAACTAAATCCATTAAATAAAATAATGAAATTTAATCCATTAAATAATAATGAAACTAAAATCCATTAAATAAAATAATAATGAAACTAAATCTATTGATTAATAATGAAACTAAATCTATTGATTAATAATGAAACTAAATCCATTAAATAATAATGAAACTAAATCCATTAAATAATAATGAAACTAAATCCATTAAATAATGAAACTAAATCCATTAAATAAATAAAATAATTAAATTAAATCCATTAAATAATAATGAAACTAAATCCAATAAATAATAATGAAACTAAATCCATTAAATAATAATGAAACTAAATCCATTAAATAAATAAAATAATGAAATTAAATCCATTAAATAATAATGAAACTAAATCCATTAAATAATATTGAAACTAAATCCATTAAATAAAATAATAATGAAACTAAATCCATTAAATAATAATGAAACTAAATCCATTAAATAAATAAAATAATGAAATTAAATCCATTAAATAATAATGAAACTAAATCCATTAAATAATAATGAAACTAAATCCATTAAATAAAATAATGAAACTAAATCCATTAAATTATAATAAAACTAACTCCATTAAATAATAATGGTTGTGGTTGTCCTGTAATTTTTGAAGAAAAATTTGTTGCAAATTTCACTTCGGAGTGTGGAAGTCAGTTTTTAATTTTGTTGTTGTCCTGTATGTTATCTCAACAGTATTGGTTTCAGTCTACATTTTTATTGTTTTATAAAAGCATATATTTGCTTGGCACTTTCATCATTTACATACTAGAAACAAAAATCATGACCTTAGTTGCACTTGATTTGATCTTTCTGAATCAAGGAGTACAAGAACTTTGCGCCATTACTTGTGAAGATTATACATTTTTGCTGAATGATATAGAAATCTGGACTACAGAGTAATGTCAGTGAGTGTTAGTCATCAGGCCTGGATAGCTAAATATTGTTTTATGTTTTGATCATAATTAATACAAGGACTTACAGTTGCTGCTGGAGCTGTACTACTCAATACCAAAAGCAACTATCATTTAAACACACCCGTGTTTATGTGACATGCACTTGTGTTAGCTATTTTAACTGGTCTCCATTCGTTTATCTTGTCCAGTTAGAATGCACTTAATGTCACCCTTCAAAACTCAGAGATTTTTTTCCATTTCTAGAGAAGCTAAGAAATCCTTATTATATATACCATTATGTCACAAATTTCTGTAAATGTGTATGCACCCAGTAACCCCCAAACTTTGTTGGTTTTTTTTGGGCCATCTGTCATATCACTGTGCTAATGTGTGTTCCTAGAATGAACCCTAGTATATGACCTGATTAGATTTTCAGGCTATTTCAGCAATTTTCAATTGTGTTTTTTTTCTTCACATTTTTGTAATTTTTGGACATTTACTCTTTTGACAAAAAGCTTGTCAGCACAGGTAGGGAAAAATAATATAAGGCAGAGAAATTAAATTTGATAGACACATTTGAACTGATATCAAGCTGACTTGATTTGACTTTTAGGCAGTTACAGCAATTTTTTAATTTTCTTATACACCCACCATAAATAAAAGGCAGGGTGTTATAATGTTATCATATTTTCTGTTCATTTGTTATGAATTTTGTTTCCACACAATAACTTGAGTTGTAAACCATCTACAGTTAACAAACTTTGTGAATGGCTTGCACTTTGGGTAGGGAAGAACCATATCAATTTCAGGCTTAAAAGGTCATACCTCAAGGTCACTGTGACTGAAAGATGAAAATGGTTTCAGCACATTAACTCAAGTTCTCCACATCTGTAGTTACCAGACTTTGTGGATAGCTTGCACTTGTGGTAAGGAAGAACCTTGTTGATTTCAGGGTCAAAAAGTCAAAGGTCAAGATCACTGTGACTGAAAGAAGAAAAATAGTTTCCACACAATAACTTGAATTCTCCACCATGTACAGTTACTAAACTTTGTGGGTGACTTGCACTTGGGTTATTGAAGAATCCTATTGATTTTGTGATAATCAGATAAAAGGAATTGTAAATTCTTTGAACTGTATACTTGTCTGAAGTATAACTTTTGAACCACTGAAGATATTTTAATGAATCTTTAATCAGTTATATATCATGACTAGACAGTGTGTCACATAAGGTATCCATGCCCCATGCCTCAAGATCAAGGTCACAGGAAGTGAAAATATAAAATTGTCACCTCTATCCATGAATGGATATAACTTTTGAACCAATGAAGATATTTTAATGAAACTTTAGCCTGTTATATATCTTGATTTGACAGTCTCTTGCATATTCAGTCATACTCCCTGGGATAATGTAAGTTAGTGGCCTGTTTCCTTATCCAGGCTGTCACCTTTTATTTCCTATGGATATTTTGATGAAACTTTACCCAGGTCCACGCCTTACCATATAATAATCAAGTATCTAGCTCAAAGATCATGGTCATTAGTAGGGAAAAAGTTGTGAGACTGGTGTATCATTCTCTTTGTGCTACTCTTGTAGAACTTTCTGGACTTAACAGTGTTTTGACACAAACTTTGTTAGCATGATTTGACAAAAAGCACATGAGGTAGACAAATGAAATTTGATTGGCATCTTTGTATTCATATCTAGATGATCTCCTTAGAATTTAAAGTGTTTAATTATACAGTTGATGGGACAGTGGAGATACACAGCAAATGTTATACCACTGTGTCATCCAAGCCACCTTTTCCTGTCGTCAGCATGATTCAGGTTTTCTTAGATGCATTCAAAAGATTGTGGGATTAAGCATATTGTTCTGCAAGCTCATGTTTTTAAATAGCCATGGATGCATCTGATAAATTTAGAAGATATTTGTCTTGAATTAGATATTTTTTACTCCTAAGATAAAAAACTTTATCTTCGTTCAAAAGTTGATGCACTCACTTTAATTTTGAAAATTTTTTGTCAGAAAGTTGCACAAGTTTGATTTTCTATGTACCCTTTACACAATAAAACTTTTTAGGGTATACCAATTAAGCAACAAATCATTTATTTTTTTTAGAGTCAATATCACTGAATAATATACATTGGGTGTTTCATTCATGTTTACATTTTTAGACTTGTCACTTTCAGATTGGTTTGCAGAAAGGCATCAGCAGTTGTCATGGGTGACACAGACTTGTGTCTCCAAAGTGGAAGAAAGGGTAAGCAGTCTTGATCCTGAGTAAGGGAATAGTGTTCTTGTAATTAATTGTTTTCTGTCACAAATTGGATTTTTACTGGCAACAGCACAGTTATACCCATAAATTCGACATTTGTGGCTTTAAAACTACCATTAATTTCCTCAAATCCTAAATTACTGTAGTATCATTTATTTTTGTGGGGCTCAATTTTTTTGGTTTTGTAAAAAAAAAACATTTTCATGGTACTTAAATTCATGGTTTTGCCTGTCAAAGTTTGTATATTAGTAAGTACCTACCTTGAGGGGCATCCGTGTTTCGTGAACAGATTAATTTTTGTTTTATTTAACATTCATTTATGAAAGTAAATATTTTTGGAAAAAAAACAAATTCATGTACTGTTATTGACTTGTGTTACATTCAATCTGAAGCGCCACGTCACCTTTGCTGCATTATCTCAGAAAGTCTCAAGTTTCAATTTCTTTTAAGGATTTTATATTTTTTACCCTTATATTTTATTTTGTATACATTGTACTGAATTGTAAAATCTTTACCTTGTATTTTTTATCGTGTAGTACTTCATGTTTTTATATATGTTTGAAATGGTTTATCTTCCTAACGTTTTTGTGCAGTTCTTCATTTTTACATTTTTAGAACTCTACTTTGAATTGGCACCATATACAGAACCATATAGCCATTATTGTGCTGAGGTGCTGTTAACTGCTAATACATATATACATGCATACATGCATGCATCCATCCATGCATACACACATACATACATACATACATACATACATACATACATGCAGTCATACATACATACATGCCTGCATACAAACATGCGTACACATACATACATACATGCATACATACATACATACGTACATACATACATACATACATACATACATACATACATACATACATACATACATACATACATACATACATACATACATACATACATGCATACATACATGTATGCATACATACATACATACATACATACATACATACATACATTCATACATACACATATACAGATTATGAAATATATTTCTTTTCTTGTTCAATTTTGTAGAATTATACTTAGTGGTTAGTTAACAAAAAAATGAGTATATTTTACAGCCTCAGCCTCCTTACCTGTTAATAAAGAAAACAGAATTTGTATGCCAATGAGCTATGTTCTTATGTATGAATGTTGATAATTATCCCTGCCCCCCCCCCACCAGTATTCCCCATATTCTTGCTGTTTTTATCTCCGGTACTGTCTCTATTCTGTCTTTCTGAGTAGATGAGAAAAATGAATAATGTATTATTAATCAAGTTCTCTTATACAGACTTGAACTGCCTCATTACATTCAGAGCAGTTTGTTTCATTAACTAATCTTTTCTTCTTCATATTTCTCTTGTTTTTATTCAGGACGACGTGATGCATTTCAGTTTCCCCTTTGACTTTGAGCTATTTTACAAGAAGGAAGATGGAGAAGGTATTGTGCATGATAATGTTCTTTACTGATGTGTGTGTGAGATGAAGAAAGCATCAGGTTGGTTTAACTGGTAGCATGGCTTGATATTTGCTTCAGACGTGTACAATGCATGGTACTTAAAAAATGTCACTTTTCCTTTATGCTCAAACATTTTATGCATGTGTTTCCATTAAATCTTACTAACAAGAACAGGAGCATTTTGTCAGGAACATTGAGGGCTAAAATGTTTTACTCTGGCCTATAATTTAATGTGATTTTTCTTTTTTTTTAAATTTATAGTTTTTAAGTAATACATGCATATTTCACTCATGATTCTCTCTCTCTCTCTCTCTCTCTCTCTCTCTCTCTCTCTCTCTCTCTCTCTCTCTCTCTCTTTTGCTGTGCCTCATTTAGATAAGTTGATTATTTTGGTAGGAGAAGGGTTTTATCTAAGTTGCAGAATGTGTAATCCAACACCATGTGCTACATCATATTGCAATAAAATATATTTTGAATTGTAATAGCAGTGCCAAAAGTAGTGTGCATCAAATGTATACAAATTATGCCAATCTGCTATTAAATGTAGCTTAGCTGCTGTTAAGGAAAAAAGAAAACTTTAAATTGCCTCTTCTAAAGTACTGCTGAAAAGAATTAGACCAAATGATCCTGGCATGAAGGTCTTCCATTTCATCTAAATGTTGCCAATCTAACATCAAATATGGCATCCATTACTAAAAACAGAAATCCCTTTAAACGACTTCTTTTCCAAAACCACTCATCAGAATCTGACCTGATTTGACTGAAAGTATCATGGCATGAAGGCCTTAAAATTTTATACAAATGATGCAGACAGGCAATCAAATATGGTGGCTGTGGTACAAGTTATGCTAATTTACTATCAAATATGGCTGTCATTACTAAAACTATGAAAACACTTTTAACAACTTCTCAAAAACCACTCAACAAAAATTTACCAATTTGACAGAAAGCATCCTGTCATAAAGGCCTTTTAGTATTAGACAAATGATGCTGATGTGCCATCTGACCCAGATTGTTTTCCCAATTGCACTTACATTTGGCTATTAGACACATGTAAGCCAGGTGTGCAATCTCAGCCTTTTGTTAAAATTAACTAAATATCACAAAGAGACTGAATTAGTTTTGAATTAGATACCTGCAAAGTCCATGAATTGTTTTTTTATTCAAAACAACTGACATTACCACCATATTTAACAGATTATAGGACATTTTTCAGCATCATGTGATTATTTTGTGTTGTTGCAGATGATATGCCAAGGTTTCCAACCATTCTAATAGAAGTTTTATCTCTGGACACCTGGAACAGATTCCGAACAGAAGGGTATACCCACCTCACAGTTCCCAGTCAGCCAGGTAGATCCCAGCAAGGATCCTTTATTAGCCACTGTGTGACAAACAGAGGATATTACTGTTTATACTTGCTTATAAGTCAGAGTCCAACTGCAAACAACATCAACCCTGATCTGCCATCGCATAATCTGCCGCAGATTAGGGTCGATGTTGTTTGTTCTACTGATTACTCCTAACAAACTGCATAGACCCAGATCTGCCAGAGCATTATGTGATGGCAGATCTAGGTCTGTGCAGTATACAGTTGGACTTTACTTATAAGCTATATGGTATATGCTTGTTTCTGATAAACTTTTTTTTAAATTGATCAATATTTAGTGTACCTTTATGAGCAGAAAATTAAAATAATTGAACAAGTTTCATGAATTTTATAATACAAATACATGATTCCATCTATTAGACAAGCAAAATCAGTCATTTTAGGTAATAAACTGCATTGTAGAAAAGTGAAATTACTTTCAAGTGGACTCAGATGTCATGACATCATTTGTTATGTCATAACATGATGTTATACACGTCGATACAAAACATACACAAATTAGCTTATGAATCATTCAATCTATAACAGCATGTGATAAATGTAGAGCAAAAATTCTGATCAATATTTGAATAATGATATTAAAAGTAATTACAACATTTGAAGCAAAGTAGAAGAAACATAGACTGCATATCACACCTATGGAGTGTGCATAATTTTAAGCAAAAATGTATAAACTTCTCAACATGCTAACATTGATAAAGTCAAAACTTGCATTAGATTTTGATAATTTCATTGTTCTTTCCTTTGTTTTTAAGCTGCTTTCATACAAATGAGATTGCATCAGTTAAATGTATACAAGTTTTCTTTTACCTTGACAGTTCTAATGACATAGGTCTGAAATGCCAGATCAACTTTCTGTCCTGTTCTAATGACATTGTTTGGCTATTTGTAAAGCAGTTTAGACTGGCATTCACTTGGGACATTTGTAGTATTCCAGTTTTAAGCAGTTCTTCATTTATGGGTCACCAGAGCAACAATGGAACTTTCCAAATTTTCTTGTTCTTGACTTTTTTAATTACATTTTATTTGATTATTCTCTTTTTCTTGACATATATTATTGCACTATTTGATTATTCTCCAGGGCAATGCAAGGAGCACCTAAACTGCTGGCGCCCACTTGGGACATCCATAGTGTCCCAGTTGAGGCGGTTCTTTATTGGTGGTTCACCAGAGCTGGAGGATCCTACATACACAGTTGTGCCATCTACATTCCAGGTACAGGTTGCACTACTATTAATCTACTGGAGTACATGGTACTGTCTTTACTTGCTTATAAGTCTAGTTCAACTGCAAACAACCTAGACCCTGATCTGCCGTTGCATCATGCGCCGGCAGATCAGGGTCTATGTTGTTGGTTCTACTGATTACACTGAACAAACTGCAAAGGCAGATCTGGGTCTGTGCAGTTTGCAGTTGGGCTCGACTTAAAAGCGAGTATATATGGTAAATTATTAAGCGTGTCAGTGATCTTTTTTGACATTAATCATCCAATAGCCAAAACGAAGATAACTGTGTCTATTCATAAGCATAATAATTTTCTTTAATTAGTTCCACAATGTAAAAATGGATGTTCTGAGTTTACCGTGAAATTTTGTGAAGATTAAATGATAGATATTGAATTTATAATAATTGTTGAGCCCACTTTAGTGGGAAGCGAGACATATCAATCACTTTTCCGTCAGCAGCAGGGTCAATAGTTTAAGGTTTTGGTTAAAGTTTTTCATTGCAGATATTTCCTAAACTCCTTCATGGATTTTCTTTATATGTGGGATGAATAATTATTAAGCTAAGACAAATAATTTGGTGACACGCACACTTGTTCCTTTGACCTTGGGGTCAGGGTCACAGTCATAGAAAATTTGCATTAAGGTTTTCATTAAAGTTTTTTCATTTGGTTATATTTCCTAAACCCCTCGATGGATTTTCTTAACACTTGGGATGAATCATTATGAAGCTAAGACAATTCATTTGGTGACATGCATGCTTGCTCCTTTGATTGTGGGGTCAAGGTCACAGTCTGACTAATTTGCAATAAGGGTTTGGTTAAAGTTTTTCAATTTGCATATATTTCCTATACTTCTTGATGGATTTTCTTCATACTTGGGATGAATCATTATGAAACGAAGACAATTCATTCAGTGATATGCATGCTTACCCTTTTGACCTTGTGGTCAAGCTCAGTTATATAAAATGTGTATTAAGGTTTTAGGTTCAAATTTTTCCATTTGCTTATATTTCCTAAATAAACATTGATGGATTTTCTTCATACTTGGGATGAATCATTATGAAGCTAAGACTATTCATTTCACAACACAAGCTCTCGTTCCTTTGATCTTGGGGGTCAAGGTCACAGTCATAGAAAATTTGCATCCGGATTTTGGTTCAAGTTTTTTCATTGACTTATATTTCCTAAATCCCATGATGTATTTTCTTCATATATTAAATGAATCATTATGAAGCCAAAGCACTTCATTCTGCAAAATGCTCACTCTCCCCATTGACCTTGGGCTCATGGTCACATTTTACAGCAATGCTTTAATCATGGGATTGACATGCAGGCCCTGGCCTTGTTTTAAAATGATTGTATGTTATATTGTTAAAAACTGCTGAAGATGTCTGACCATGCTAATCCTTGGACCAACAAACTTTGCTGTGCAGATATGAGTACATAATGATTCTCACATAGACTCTGGTGAGATTGGTCAATGGTACAATGAAATTTCAGACATGCAGAAATTGACAGAGTTGGTGGCAAATGAATAGATCTTAGTTATTTATCAGCTGCAAGAATTAAAAAAATTGGGGCTGAAGAACTGTACTCAAAAAGATGTTGACCATTACAAACTTGTGGCTCGATTCAAATTTTAGGGATTCATTAGGTTACTGTATTTACCTGTGTGAACAAGCATCCAGCTGTGAACAGTGTAGACCCAGATCTGTCATAAGTGTACACCCAGATCTGTCATAGATTAAGCCTACAGAACAGTGTGGACCAAAATCTAACAGGTTAAGCCCATAGAACAAACAGTGTAGACTGAGATCTGTCATAGATTGTGTCCATAGATATAAGCATTTGAACCCAGATATATCATAGATTAAGTGTATAAAACAAACAGTGTAGACCCAGATCATCATAGATTAGGTCCATTAACAAACATTGTACACTCAGATCTGTCATAGATTACATCCATAGAACAAACAGTGTAGACTGATCTGTCAGAGATCAAGCCCATAGAACAAACAGTGTGTAGACTCCAGATCTGTCAAAGATTAGATTAAGCCCATATATCATATGGTGTAGACCAGATCTTTCATATATTAAATTAAGCCCAATTAATAAAATGTAGACCAAGATCTACTGTACATTGAATTAAGCCCATAGAACAGTGTAGACCCATATCTGTTGTGGATTAGACCCAGAACAGTGTTGACCCAGATCAGTCATAGATTAAGCCCAGAGAACAAACAGTGTAGACCCAGATCAGTCATAGATTAAGTTCATATAACAAAGAGTGTTGACCCAGATCTGTCATAGATTAAGCCCACAGAACAAACAGTGTAAACCCAAATCAGGCATAGATTAAGCCCACAGAACAAACAGTGTAGACCCAGATCTGTTGTAGATCAATCCCATTGCATTTGTGCGCTTTTGCATTCAGTCTAAATTATGTACCAAAAGGACTTACTGTACCTTAACCCATTACAATGATTGCTGTCTAAATTATGTACCAAAAGGACTTACTGTACCTTAACCCATTACAATGATTGCTGTCTAAATTATGTACCAAAAAGACTTACTGTACCTTAACCCATTACAATGATTGCTGTCTAAATTATGTACCAAAAAGACTTACTGTACCTTAACCCATTACAATGATTGCTGTCTAAATTATGTACCAAAAAGACTTACTGTACCTTAACCCATTACATTGATTGCTGTCTAAATTATGTACCAAAAAGACTTACTGTACCTTAACCCATTACAATGATTGCTGTCTAAATTATGTACCAAAAAGACTTACTGTACCTTAACCCATTACAATGATTGCTGCTATGTAGAGAATACATGTGAATGTTGAGGTGTTTCCTCTTCATTACTAACTTCTTGATAAATAAACAATTTGTACAGACCATAAACTGTTTCTTATAGGTTGCATTACTTCATTGCATTTATTATTATTAGTATTATTATTATTATAGGGAACACACTTCAGTAAATACGGATTCAAAACAGAAACCACAGGGACATTGACTGTCAACCTGAATGTGATAATGCAGTCCAGGTAGGATTTTAATTACATCATTTTAGTTCCACCCAGTTTTAGTAACCTCCTAATGTCCATGACTGAAACAAGTCAAATTTTTGTCCATTGTCTTTTCAAAGAAAAGCGAGGAACATAATATCCACACTTCTCTCTGTCTGTCCATCCATCCATCTGTTCATCTGTCACACTTTCCCTTCTGCACTATAACTTTAAAGCTGCTTAAGATTACAGTATGAAACTTTGTATATTTGTACATCATCACTAGAAGGTATGTCACGTGCCACAAATGGTAGGGGGGGGTCTTATCTTCAAGGTCAAGGTCACATCTCAATATTTTATGTTTTCCATCACACTTTATCTTCTGCTCAATACCTTTAAAGCAGTTTGAGATTAAGGGATAAAACTTGGTATACTTCTACATCATCACTAGAAGGTATGTCACATACCACATTGGGTGTGCTGCCTTCAAGTTCAAGGTCACAGCTGAATATTTTACGTTCCCATCGCACTTTCTCTTATGTGATATATCTTTAAAGCTGTTTAAGATTAAGGGATGAAATTTGGAATACTTGTACATCATCACTAGAATGTATGTTGCATACAACATTGGCAGTTCTATCTTCAAGGTCAAGGTCACAGCTCAATATTTTATGTTTTCCATAACACTTCTTCTACTTAATAACTTTAGATCTGTTGGAGGTTAAGGGATGAAACTTGGTTATGTCAGTGTCATCATTAGCAGGTGTGTTGTGTATCACATTGGGAGTCTTGTCTTCAAGGTCAGTGTCATGGTGTTATATGTTAAATTTTTCTATTACACTTTACATAATTTTAGAGCCATTTGGGATGAAGGGATGAAACTTGGTGTTACTACATATCATCACTAAAACATGAGTCTTGTACCACATGTGTCTAGTACATTTGTTCCCATTAGCTCCAGAAAGAACCCCATTAACTTAAGTTCTTTTTCAAATACATTACCTGATCATAATGCATTAGGAGAAGATCCACTTCTTTGCAAATACAGCTTTTCCAAGCTAAAAAGATGTTAATCATCTCATTTGGCTTGTTTTAGCAATAAAAGTGCTAAAACTTTGTCTGCTTGCCAAGACAGAAGGCAGATGAGATTGGTCTTCACTTAAACAAAGGGATTGGCATCAATCGTGTCATTCATCAGTTACTAAGTCCGCTTGTGCCTGGTCAGTACACTCTATTAAGAGGCCTTGTAAGTACCTTCCATTTCATACCTTTTCATCAGTTAGGAGTTTTCTCATTACAGGGAAGTATGCTCCATCTGTTCTCTTGCAGAATTTCACTTTGTCCTTATTGTAGAATAATATTTTGCACTTCAGTTGTTTGTTTAATTGTCATGTTTATTGTACAATATATTAACTAGTGTCATCTATTGCATTGGTCAGTGGTACTCACAATACATTGGTCAGTGGTACTCACAATACATTGCAGTACTTAACCTCATTGCATTTCAGTCCAAGTAAATGATCATTTATTCTCAGTAATTAGAACATTTCTATCATTTTCTCTCCCATTAATATTCCATTTCTTAGCATCCACTTTATTGATTTAGTTTTGTGTATGCGATTGTTTTGTTCTCTTTAATTACAGGTAAAAATGGGCAGAGTTAAATATGGGGCATGTAAAAGATCTAAGCTGGCCAGAGATACAACTGTGAATTAATTATTATCTATGGGTTTTCATTGGTAATATAGACCTAAAATTTAAAGCCAAAACGAAATATGAACCAAGCTGATATTCAATGCACCCTCTACCTCCACCCCCACCCCCCACGCCATATGCATTGTTAAAGCATCACTCATTTGTTTGCTTTGATATCAGTGGTATTTATATATTTATAGTGCTGTGAAATATATATATATATACTAAAGATTGTTTATTATGTTCTTGGATACAATATTTTCTCAGATCGTTTGACTTTAATTATTCCTAATTACTATGTATTTATTCCTAATTACTATGTATTTCAAAGGCTTTGTTATAACCTTCCTTTGTTACAGGGTTTATTTGGATATAGCATTTGATATGTGTGGTCTGCCTGAGCAAATTAGCTCAATTATAATGTTTTCATCGCCTGACACGCCGAAGTCAGATAAACAATGGCAGTTGTTTAAATAACAAAGGCGTAAAAAAAAAAAGGCGCTGGGTAACAAAAACATGATAATCAGACTTCATTCATAATCAGTAAATAACAATGGCCTAACAAAGACACCAGGTAACGAAGGCATGATAATTACACCTAATTCATAATCGGTACTTTAGAATCATGGGTTGTAGGTTCAGTGCAATTAAAGCATGAAAAGAAATTTCTGTTTTGTACTTTTTTGACTAAATAATTTAGAAATATCCTTTAGCTATTATTCTATACGTGTATGTTGACTAATTGGGTACAGCTTGAAGTAAATCTCTCTTGTGTTCATTCTGAATTCTGATGTTGTGAAAATGGCTGAAAATTTACCGGTCAAAAAAAGACAAAATAATGTCTCTTTAGAAGCAAAACTACAAATAAAAATATGAGGAATAGAAGTCAAAGTACCGATGTGCTCTAATCCAAAGATACCTCGATTTAGTGAGCAAACAGATGTTATTACCAGTGACAGCAATGCTGATGATGATGTTCCCCTTGCTATGGTGCATGACGCCTACTTTGGTCTAGTAAGGAGGATGTTGATTTCTTGGATTATGTTAATTCTGATTGTGACACTGTCACATCTGTGATACCAAGAATTTAAATGAAAATTTGTTGTACCATGAGGATATTGTTTCTGAAATTAATGATTACCAGGAAGCAACCGACTTATTGAGCATAGACGATTTCACATAAATGTGACTTTTATAATTCACCGGCTGGTACATGTACATGTATATTGATACTTTTATCAGATGGTAAAACTTACTGGTTATTCATTTTTTCTTCTTCAGGATAACGTATTTATACAAATGTATTTAGTTTGAAAATTGTTTTACCATTACATATGAGTTCTGACAGTAATCATACCAGTATATATTGTTTACTATATGTATGTATGTCCAACGTCATCGACATGGACAAGTACATAAACATTTTGAAGAAGAAAAAAAAAGATGAATTTGGATATAACGTTCCTGGGTTATAATGTTCCAAAAATCCAGTCCCCTGTGAATCATTATAAACAATCTTTACTGTGTATATATATATATATATATATATATTAATAAATGAATAAACAATATTGTCATACAGGTCAGAGAATTTTAATTTATACTCTACAGAGATTCTAACCCGGATCCACAGGTTATGGCACCCATCGCCTTGCCTGTAAGCACCAACCCCTATACCATCTCAATCATGCACACATCACCAAACAATAATGCTACAAAGTCGGTGGTATAGGCATTCGTGCGTAGCAGACATACCCGCATGTCGACCCAGTAATTAATTCTCATTTAAGTACACAGACCATCTGGATTCCTATTACAGAAATCAAGGTATATAGAAGTTATCAAGCATTCTTCTGTAGATTCCAGAGATAGCACTTTCTGCTCTGTTTGGTGTATATTTGTAACTCTGTTTGGTGTATATTTGTAACTCTGTTTGGTGTATATTTGTAACTCTGTTTGGTGTATATTTGTAACTCTGTTTGGTGTATATTTGTAACTCTGTTTGGTGTATATTTGTAACTCTGTTTGGTGTATATTTGTAACTCTGTTTGGTGTATATTTGTAATTCCCTACAACAACTAATAACTGGCATTCTAGGGCTGTGCCTGGAAATTACTGACAATTTCAGGTCTTGGGAGCACCAGGCCAGGGGGCCCCCTAGACCCTGGATTCCACCAGGAAATCCTGGCCATGTTAGCACTGAATAGACTACCAGGGCAGTACCAATGTCATATGGCAGCCCTCCTAAAATCTTCTAATCCTTACTCCATGATGAGGGCCCAGTTTCCCAAAGCAAGTCACAGCAAGACACCGAGAGAGTAGGACCAATTTTAACCCAGTTTCTCTCCTGGCCGCCTCCTTCATGCAGAAATCAAACACCATTCCATTCTGTTCTGAACAACCTTTTTTTTGGGGGGGGGGGGAACTATATTTTACCACAGAATTGGAGAGACTGTATACCAAGGACCCATGGGTATTGCAAATCATCTAAAATGGCCTCCAGATCAAGGTCCTTGAACCACCCTTGTTGTCAAGATGTAAGCTTTCTCAATCAGTGCATTCAGGCACCCAATTTAAGAATAGACACCCCAAGATTGGTCTTCAACATTGTTCAGGAGGGAGATTTAGTAATAAGATTAGAGCTCCAAGATTCACACCCTTATATTCCCATTTACAGGTCTTAGCGGACATTTTTGAGGTTCATATTCAGGCACTAAGTGTACAAGTTCAGGGAACTTCTTTCCAGACTAAATCCAAGTCCCTTGATCTTCGTGAGAATCTTGGACAGTCGTGTCACACTTACAAAGCATCACCATATCTGTGACATTCTCCAAAAGCACAACATGAGGAAACTTCCGTACCAAAACATGAAATCAGTTGTTTCTCTTTTGGTTTCCCTCTGGTTCTTTCCAACAACTCAACAGTTTTAAGTTATCTCAGAAGGCAAGGAGAAAATCAAGTCCCCAGATCTCTGCCTTTTCATTTGGGATTTCCTCAGGTGGTGGTATTGTCAACAAATCCACATTCAGGTCTGCCACATCCCAGGCAGGCTCAGTGTCCTATCAAACTCCCTGTCCAGATGGAATCAACTGATTCACACAGAATGGTCCATTTACACTTTGGTCTTAAGTTGAATCTGCACCCATTGGGGTCAACTTTTTATAGACCTCTTTGTGATGAGGTGTAATGCCATGGTCCCAACCTTTGTATCACCAGTCAAAGATCTGAAAACCTGGAGTTTTTATGCCCTTTCACTGAACTGGAATGGGCTTGATGCATACATCTTTTGTCCAACTGCTCTGAATCCCAAGGTCATACAGGAAGGGAGGGAATCCGAGTGCAGAGTAATCCTGAATGCCCCTGTCAAGTTGGAAAATCATAAATCAACAACATACATGTACTGAATTTAGCAGCAGAGATTCCCAGGAAGATCGTGCCTTCTTCTCACCAGCTGAAACAACCATGTATGTAGGTGTGCCATCCAAACTCAGAAATGCTTAACCTGCTTGCCTGGCTCATATCAAACAGACCCTCAGAAAGAAACATTGGCGTGAACAAGTGGTGGACAGAATTGCTTAGACAAGAAGGTCCATCACTTTTGAAAGCCTGTGAGGGGAAATGGAGAGTTTTCTCCCAGTGGTGCGAGCAGAAAAACATTTCTCCCTCAAGCCTATGTACCACAAATAGTTAACTTCCTCTTGTTGCTTTTCGAGGAGAAAAGTTAGCTCTGATCACAATAAAAAACTACCATTCCACAATTTCCAGTATGTTTTGCGATCATGGAATGGAACCTACCATGGGTTCTGATGAGGTTGAACATGGCACCCATCAGACCCCACTGTCTAGAACCTGCCTGGCTCTTCCTTTCTATAAGATCTGCTTTCTGGTCACTCTAGCTTTAGCAGGCAGACTCAGTGAAATTCATGCCTTATTGGTCATACTGAACTATCCACAGTTCCACCATGATGGTTCAGTTTCTCTCATGTCAGTCAGAGGTTTCATTTCTAAGAACAGGCTTCCCATCAAGGAAAATCAGTCTTTCACTTTGAAACCACATCTCTTTCGACCCTTTTTCCCATGGGCATCTTCAGCTCTTCATTAGAGCATCAAAGTGCTACCTGAAATGTAATGAGTCAATCAGAAGAGGGAGATTCTTACCACTCAAATACGGAAGGAATGATATTTCAACTCGGGCTTTTCATTGCTTATCTGTTCAGCATACAAGGAATTAACCCAAGACCAAATGAATTTCTTACATATTTCAGTTCATAAGGTTAGGGCAGTCACCACAAGCTTAGCAATTGAACAAACTGTTCCCTGACCAGCACTATGCAAGTCCTGGAATGGAAGACTGATATGGCATTCTCTAGCTTCAGTCTGAGTGACCTTTCATCCCAAAGAACCATAAGTGTATAAATTGCAATAGTGCTGAAAGTAGGCACTGGGGTCCAGGGGCAACGCCCTGGTAAGAAGTAAAATTGACTTCCAGGTCACTCAGCAGCTTCATAATCATGCGGGTTACTCTATTTCCACTGGATTTGTAGGAGCAAAACTTTTTCTCAAGACTGCATCCATTCATTGATGTATGCTCATAGCCTGCATCTCACATGACACTCAAAGCTGACTGCGGAGCCAAATCCGAGGAAAAGGGGGTGTAACTTCCTCTACCCTCTTAACTATTTTCTTACCATATCATGATCAGGTAATTTATTTGAAGAAGAAATTAATTTTTGCAGTAAAGTATGTTTCTGATAATACTTACGAAGTAATAATATGGGCATTCCATCCCAAGCTCTCCCATCAGTTACATCCCTGAAAGGTCATACACTTGCATTCCAGGTGTAACAGATGAATGATGGATTTGTTTGACTCCTCTATCCATGGGGAGAGTGAGACCACTCTCCCTTGACTTATGTCTCAGCAAGCAGGAATGTTTTTGTACTTTAACTGCTGAAACAAGCCAAAATACGTGAATGTCTTCTTTAGTTTGGGAGGGCTGGATTTGCAAGGTAGTGGATGCTTTTCTAATGTATTATGGGTAAGTATTTTCAAATATATAATCCAAAATTGTTTCTAGATAACAGAATTGAACTTAATTTAGTACATTACTTCCCTTAGTCCCATGAAGAACCCTGGTGATTATTTTTGGGGAAAATAACTCCAGTGTCATCATCACTGTTGCTAAAAGCAGATTTTGCCTATGCATTTGATTTCCATTTGATGACTCAAATTCCAGATAATAGAATTCAGCTAAATTTAGTACACTTGCTCCCCTTAGCCCCAGGAAAAACTTTTGACTTTGGGGTCAGTTGCTCCAAGATCAAGGTCACTATATAAAAAAATGATTTGACCTTAGCATTTCTTTCTTGACAAGAACTTATAAGTTCTCTTCAACCAATTTCAAAGAAACTTTGTAACTGTGGTATAATCCTTCTGCTTAAGAAAGGGTCAGTTACTAAAAATAGATTTCACCCTTCCATTTCATTTCTGGACAATAACTGATATATGTGATATGATGGCCATTCCCTTTTTCATCCTTAACCACTACATTTGAATTGCTGAAAAAATAACCTGTAACATACTAACCTTCAATACACATTCTTTTAAATCCATAAAGCACACTAAAGTGCCCCAATAAGTAGGCTTCATATCTTTACTTATAATAATGTCTGCTACAGGTGTAGCTACATACAGGATATTACTTATAATCATTACTACAGGTGTAGCTACATACAAGATATTACTTATAATCATTACTACAGGTGTAGCTACATACAAGATATTACTTATAATCATTACTACAGGTGTAGCTACATACAGGATATTACTTATAATCATTACTACAGGTGTAGCTACATACAAGATATTACTTATAATCATTACTACAGGTGTAGCTACATACAAGATATTACTTATAATCATTACTACAGGTGTAGCTACATACAAGATATTACTTATAATCATTACTACAGGTGTAGCTACATACAAGATATTACTTATAATCATTACTACAGGTGTAGCTACATACAAGATATTACTTATAATCATTACTACAGGTGTAGCTACATACAAGATATTACTTATAATCATTACTACAGGTGTAGCTACATACAAGATATTACTTATAATCATTACTACAGGTGTAGCAACATACAGGATATTACTTGTAATGTCTACTACAGATGTAGCTACATACAGGATATTACTTGTAATAATGTCTACTACAGATGTAGCTATGTAACAGGATATTACTTGTAATAATGTCTACTACAGATGTAGCTATGTAACAGGATATTACTTGTAATAATGTCTACTACAGATGTAGCTATGTAACAGGATATTACTTGTAATAATGTCTACTACAGATGTAGCTACATACAGGATATTACTTGTAATAATGTCTACTACAGATGTAGCTATGTAACAGGATATTACTTGTAATAATGTCTACTACAGATGTAGCTATGTAACAGGATATTACTTGTAATAATGTCTACTACAGATGTAGCTACATACAGGATATTACTTATAATAATGTCTACTACAGATATAGCTATGTAACAGGATATTACTTGTAATAATGTCTACAACAGATGTAGCTACATACAGGATATTACTTGTAATAATGTCTACTACAGATGTAGCTATGTAACAGGATATTACTTGTAATAATGTCTACAACAGATGTAGCTACATACAGGATATTACTTGTAATAATGTCTACTACAGATGTAGCTATGTAACAGGATATTACTTGTAATAATGTCTACTACAGATGTAGCTATGTAACAGGATATTACTTGTAATAATGTCTACTACAGATGTAGCTATGTAACAGGATATTACTTGTAATAATGTCTACTACAGATGTAGCTATGTAACAGGATATTACTTAGAATAATGTTTACTACAGATGTAGGTACATACAGGATATTACTTATAATCATTACTACAGATGTAGCTACATAACATGATATTACTTAGAATAATGTCTACTATAGATGTAGCTATGTAACAGGATATTACTTGTAATAATGTCTACTACAGATGTAGCTACATACAGGATATTACTTGTAATAATGTCTACTACAGATGTAGCTACATACAGGATATTACTTGTAATAATGTCTACAACAGATGTAGCTACATAATGGATATTGATTATAATTATGTCTACTACAGATGTAGCTATGTAACAGGATATTACTTGTAATAATGTCTACTACAGATGTAGCTACATACAGGATATTACTTGTAATAATGTATACCACAGATGTAGCTATGTAACAGGATATTACTTAGAATAATGTCTACTACAGATGTAGCTACATACAGGATAACATCTCAGTTATAGGATGATTACAGGCCAGAAGAAAATGCCATATGGGTGAAGATGGACCTAGTTGTACTATTGAAACCATGTTTGTACATGTCTTTTCATGTGTACTGAAAGTATACTGCAAACAGTACATTCAAATAAACAACTTTATGTTGGTAAGTATGGTGATATTTGCAGTACTTTTGTTGGATCATGCTCTGATGGAAAATATTGTAGAAAAATTTTACAAAAATTAACATCAGTATTACTAAAATTAATTGTTGTTAATTTTCTTATTCAGTGCATGTAACAGAAAGCACAGTAAAATGTCAGCCATCTATGATTATGGGAGAATTTGTTTATGTCAGGATTAACATTGTTAATTAACTACAGGTGCAGCCTCTCTTAAGCAGCCACTGATGGCATGAAAAAATACATGGTATGTTAAGGAAGATAAAATATATAGATGAAATGAAGAGAAGGAAACACCAAACACTGACTGGATATGAGAGGTTTTTGCTTAAGGGAGATGACTGCTATGCGAGGCTGCACTGTAATTTATTAATTATCCAAATATTGATGTCCTTGTTTTAAAGCTCTTTTTGTACTTTTTGCAGCAGGTATATTTGCACTGACTGCACAGTCATGAATGAAAACTAATGGTTGGATGTCTTTCAGGTAGAGACCTACAAAATTCCCAGAAACATAAGGTTACATTTCAATAAGCTTATAATTATGTACACTGAAAAGCCTGTGGATGCCAGTTGGAAACTATTACTGTGTATACTCGCGTATAAGCTCATACCAACTGCAAACTGCATAGACCCAGATCTGCCATCGCATAATGCGCCGGCAGATCTGGGTCTATGCAATTTGTAAGGACTAATCAGTAGAACAAAAAACATAGACCCTGATCTGCCGGCGCATTATGCAATGGCATATCAGGGTCTATGTTGTTTGCATTTGGACCTGGACTATATTCAAGTATATACAGTATAAGTAATAGCAAGGAAAATCTTTTAACACTATTATGAATGTCCAGATCACATTATTCTGTTTTACATTATTAAAATTATGTGTACAATTATGAAAATTTAACTTATTCTCTCCAACTATCCAATAGGGGATTCAAGGAAAAGAAAGAGAAAGGGAAATCACTTGGAACATTGTTGGATACACTTGGGTAAGCTGAAATTTTGTTAAGCTCGATTTCATATGCACATTAAAATTCAGTAAAACTTTTAGATTTTAAGATGAACAGTTTTGTATGGATAGTATTTAGAGTTCATTGTATAATTATTGGAAATATACTGCAAAATATTTTAAAGGAACTCTTTAATATCTGGTTTTTTTTTATAGCATTCTAGCTGAAACTAATAAAAACAAAACCTATCTGCAGAATGTTGTACATAGTTACTTATGCAGTTTAATTTGAATTTTTTTGGGATTGGATATCTCGAGTCCAAAGGCAATATGAGTAGAAATAATTGTGTCCATCATTTCATCTTTTATTGCTTAATAAAGCCAGAGCACACAAATTTTGATGGCAATAATTTTAGTCAACAAGATTACTTTTAATTTGAGGGAGCCATAGTAACTAAGTTGGTTGAGTGTCATACTTGTAATCCATGGGTCGCAGGTTCGATACTCACCCAGGCCAGCCCAGGTTGGCTGCATCATTGTGTCCTTGGGTAGGCAATTTGCTTCCATTTTTCCATTTCCACTGCATGATATAGCCAATAATGTGTTAAAAGTGCCATTAAAATCAACAAACAAACAAACTTTTCAATTGGAAATTTTATGTGCTACTATATATCCTACACTAAATTCATATTAATCACTCCAAATTGTTCTTACACAAAATTGTTTCAAGTTTACCAAAAAGAGAATCACATTTTGCATTCCACAACTTCTCTTTGAAAACAGCTATGTTGTTTTTTTATTACTGATATTTAATGTGCAGGTGAGCAGTTCAATTTCAACACCATGGAGCCAATAATGAAATATGACTGCCAGTTTTACTCTAATTATTACGAGTCATGCCCCTGCCATGATTATATGTATGTAAATCCCAAAACCCAACATTCTTCTGTGTGCAATTACTCCTGCATCATTCCATAGACCATGTTGAAACTTGGCTTAGGTGAACGTGTGCGTGTGGTTTTGTCATCACTCTCTGATTAGTATTCCCAGAGTTATGCCCAATTTTGGAATCATATATATATATATATATATATATATATATATATATATATATATATATATATATATATATATATATACTGTGTATGCTAATTCTTGTGTGCACTACTATTCCCACAGCTTTTAATGACATGAGGTGAACATGCACTTGTAGTTTTGTCATCAAACTCTTAGTTTTGCTAGAGTTATGCCCCTTTTTGGCATTAACTGTGTGTTCTATATATGATAATTCTTGTGTGTGCAACTAGTCCCACACATTTTGAGGTATTTGCCCGGAAACTTGGCACCACTCAATGACATGAGGTGAGCATCGGTTTTGTCATCATTGTCCAGTGTTTTTTCCAAAGTTATGCCCCTTTTTAGTGTCAAATATATTTACTGTATATGAATATTACTGTGTGCATGACTATTCCCATACCCTTTTTTTGAATTGCCCTGAAACTTGGCATACATTACTGACATGAGGTGAACATGTTTATGTATTTTTTTTGTCATGCTCTGTGTTTTTCCAGAGTTTTGATGTTAAAATGTATATTCTGTAGACAATAATTTTTGCGCTTGCAACTAGTCCCATAGTTCTTGAGGAATTGCCTGAACCTGAGCAGACATTATTGACACAAGATGAGCATGTATGTATAGTATTGTCATAATGCTCTGATGCATTTTGCCATAAAATGCATATACTTACAGCTTTGAATGTATTGCCATAAAATACATATACTCACAGCTTTGAATGTATTGCCCAGAAACTTTGCAGACATTATTACCATCAGATGAACATGTGCATATCATTCTGTTATCATACTCTGATGATTTGTTTCCAGAGCTATACCCCATTTTTGGTGTCAACTGTTATGTACTATATGTGATCATTCTTGTATGTGCAGCTAGTCCCATCTAGTCCAGCAGCTTTTGATGAATTGCCCTGAAACTTGGCAGACATTATTGACATCAGGTGAACATGTGCATATTGTTTTTTATTGTTCTGTCATCACCCTCTGATAATTTGTATGCCCCCACTGGCTGCAGCTAAGAGATTTGATTTGGTCATGCCCATCCATCCATCGTGGGAAACTAGTTAGCAAGATTGTTAAAAAAACAAAATGTAGACAAACAAAATTTTCCTAGATTATTTGTAATCAAATCTTGATGACTTTATTAAATTTTCAGGCCATTACAGCAATTTTTCCAATTTTTACACATTTTTGAACTTTTTAGACTAAACTTTGGACAATAACCTTGTTAGTATCATTAAGCAAAAACTTTGTGGACAAATGAAATTTAATAAGCTTATTTGTATTTATATGTAGATGAACTGATTAAATTTTCAGGTTAATACATCATTTTTAAAATGTTTTTACCCATTTTGGACTTTTTACACTCGAGACTTTTTGATGACAACCTTGTTAGCTCAATTAAGCAAAAACCACTTTGAGAGAAATGAAATTCAGTAGGCATATTTGTATGCATATCTAGATGACCTGAATACATTTTCATGCCATATAGCAGTCGTTCAAATTTTCATACATTTTTTAACTTTTTGGACTTTGGACTTTTTTGATTTGCAATGAAGTAATGGGGGCATACATGTTTTACCAACACAAATCTACTTTGAGAGTTATGTCCTTTTTTTATGCATTGTAAATCTTCTTCCACATTTTCATGCATACATTATGCCAGAGTTATTGCTCTTTTCTACTTGTAACACTCATTCAGAGGGGGGGGGGCATCTGTGTCCTATGGGCACATTTCTACTTTCAATCCTAAATTACAAGCTTACTATGAGAGGCAAGTTAAATTTCATATCCCATGTTACCCTGGATAGGTCCAGCAGAAAGAATCATGCATTAGAACAATGCAGTTCTCTACTGAAGACTTTGTGTTACAGGTGTGCTACATATACGTACTGTGAATTCATTTATTTTCACGGGTATCAATTTTTTATTTTGCAAAAAAAGTAAATTTTTGATGTTATCCAGTTCATGTATGGGGAAGCAAGTCCTAGCATATCTGACAAAATACTGGAAAATCTCCTAATAGGATGTTGACTATATGTCATTTGACTATCATAAAGCCTGAGAACAACACAAATTTTCTCTATATCTAATATAAGTCTTTAATGTTATTGGGATTTTTTATTTGTGATTTGAAGCAACTTTGAAGTCCGTGAAAATTTGTACCACACATATATAAGTGAATTTACAGTATGAAAACAATGGCCATTTACTCTGAGTTTTTATATTTGTTATTCAAATTGTAATATGTCAAAAACAAGTTTGAAATAAATATTTTGCCTTTTTTTCAGAATCTCTTCTGTTCAAGCTAATATTTCCAATGTCCTTGGTAAGTTGAAAATTGGAGTCTCACAGTTGGAATAATTTGTTGTATCTGAGCATCTGTTGGTGATAATATTTTAGATATTTGACACCCCCCCCCCATTAAATCCTCCATGAATATTTCAGATTTTATGGTAACCACGTCACACCCCTGAATACACTCAAGTGTGGATAAAACAGCAAACACTTGGATTCAGTAACTCTGCTGTTGTCATATTGAATCATAGCAAGGTCTGCTACAGTGAGCCCATTAACAGTTTAAATGGCACTGCAGGCATATAAACCAAAGTGATCTACTTGTCATATGTCATGTCAGTTTTGTTGCAGCTTATCATGTTAGAACACATTCTTAAGCTTGTGAGAATTAGCACTTAAATGGTTTCGTTGACATCAAATCTCACTCGATCTGAAAAATATTGTAAATAAACGATTGAAGATGCTTCACAGTGCTTTTAAAGGCTGTTACTAAAGTAAATTCATTTTCATAATAAAATGCAGACTTGAACATCAAAATTTAAAAAGCATAGAACCTGGTTGGTGATAATTATGAGCTTCATGTTATTAAGAAGGCAAGTTTTTGTAAAATTATGCATATCACTGTTTAATTTATGATTGTGCCCATCATGGCATCTCTCTTATCTTTCAAAATCACAATATAAGGGTGTATTATATTCCAAATGGATGACTGGTTTCCCTGAATACAGATTTGTATAAAAGCTATAAAACCTCTGCAATACCAGGATACCAGTCATTCTTTTTATTCTTTCTTGGGGCAATTGGGGACTCTGGACAGTATTTTCATTTTTATTCTTTTCTATCCCCCTGGGATGTATGTAGGTATCACTATGTCCATCTATCTGTCTGTAAACATTTTGAACTCACCTCTAAAGATTAAAGGATATACGTATATACACCCTCATTGAATGTCAACCATTCTTTCTTCTTAGGTCCTAGGCAACAGTTTGGAGTGGTTTTATAGCACCTATATATACATAAATTGTACATTCTTGGTTAAGTTTTTAAGTTTAGCTCAGGTTTTTTCACAATGTATATGCTAAAATCATCAAACTATATGATTGTATGCATCTTTATTAGTACCACACCCTGACTACAAAGGTCACTGTGACCTCCTTTTTACATTTTACTAGTTTAGGTTAAGTTTTTAGCATTTAGCTCATAACCAAATTAGGTTTGTAGCACCCTGTATACATACTGTTATACCAAGATTCCTGAAACTTGGTGAGGGATGCATCTTTACAAGTTCTACACCCTTGTCATAAAGTCGCTGTGACCCATATTTCATGTTTCACCGACTTTGGTTCAGTCTCGAGCACTGTTCAAGCCAGGATCATCCAACAAGATGATTTTATGCATCTTTATTAGTACCACACCCTTGCAACAAAAGAAGATCATTGTGACATACATTTCACATTTTACTGGCTTAGGTTAAGTTTTTGCTTTTAACTCATGACCACATTATTGTTTTGGGGGTTTTTTTTCTATCAGTTGTATAATACTTGTTATACTTGATGTGAGGATGCATCGTGATGAATACTACATCCACATCTTAAAAGTAGGTCACTAACCTATATTTCATATTTCACTGACTTTGATTCAGTTTGATGCAGTTACTGTTCATGCTTTACTCAATAAAACCAGATGATTGTATACATCTCTCTTGGTACTACACCCATACCAAAAAAGGTCAATTTGGCTCATATTTCACATTTATACTGGCTTGGGTTAAGTTTTGCATTTAGTTCATGACTACATAGGTTTTTGGCATGCTATGTACATATTATGTTATCTAGAATTATGAAACTTCGGGAATGTATCTTGATGAGCACTGTTTCCTCTTTTCAGTAGTAGATAATTATGGCCCATATTTTATGCTTCACTGACTTGGGTTAAATTTTGTGTTTGATGTTCATTTCTTGGGCACTGTTCATGCAAGAATCGTAAAATTGATGATATGCATCTCTGTTACTATCACACCCTTGCAACAAAAGAGGTAGCTGTGGTAGCTCAGTTGGTAGAGTGTCGAACTTGTAATCCAAGGGTCGCGGGTTCGATACCCGCGCAGGTCAGCCACCTCGGCGTGTCCTTGGGGAAGGCACTTGGCTCCCATTTCCTCTGCATGATATAGCCAATAATGTGTTTAAAGTGCCATTAAAACCGAAAAAAGAAGAAAAAAATTACAACAAAAGAGGCTCATTATGATCTATATTTCATCTTTTACTGGCTTTGGTTAAGTTTTTGCATTTAGCTCATGACCACAGGAATTTTTGGAATATTATATGCTTACTATCCTACCTAGAATCATGAAACGTGGTGAGTGGATGCATCTTCATAAGTTTTACATCCATATTGCAAAAAAGGTCCCTATTTGAAATTTTGTGTTAAAAGTTCATTTTGTTGGGTGCCATTTAAGTTCCAGTCATGAAACTTGATAATTGGATGCACCTATGTTACTACTACTGCACCCTTAAAACCGAGCACTGTGACCCACATTTCATGCTGGGCTAACATGGGCTAAGTATTTGTGTTCATCCATGCTAGACCTGTATACATCCTAGCCTTTTAAGAGGGCCCTTTCTGAACAGTGCAGCTGGAAGTGGGAATAAATATGTTTATTCAGTGGTAAACTTTCCATATTAATGACTATACATAGTATATTTTAATAGGTTACCCTCAGCAGGTGAACTGTGTATTTTATATGTGAATGAATATAGGAATTAGACCAGTCTGCATGCTGTACGCTTTTCATGTGAGGTCCCACATGTAGTGGCTAATCAAAGAAATTATTGATGCATAAGCAGTGTTGGTACTGCTGGCTGTTACTCCAAGGTTATTCAAAGCCTGTGACTTTCACCCAGTAAAATCTGGCTTATAGGGGCAGACAATGATATCAGCTTTTCAAGCAGATTTTAAGAACAGTGATTTTAAAACAAGTCCTTCAAAAGGGGCTGACACTCTACTGGGCAAAAAGAATTTCCAGGAATTCAGGATAAGATTTCTTTCATGTAACTGTTGAGTGTTTAAACCATCTCTGATATTCTTTAGTGACAACAAGATTTTCAAATTAACGGCTGTGATACACTTATTGGATGTCAGGTTGGCACCATTCTCATTCAGGACAATATAGACATCATTAGAAGTCTTTTTGTGAAAACCCCATGTCATAATGATTATCTATTTAGGGGGAGTAGTGACAACAAGATTTTTAAGACAGTCATAATGGCAGCCATATTGGATGAACAACTGGCACCATTTTCATTTAGGACCAATTAGGTATCATAAGAAGTCTATTGGTGAAAAACCCCATGTTGATATAGCCATCCATTTGGAGAGAAGTAGAGATAACAACATTTGCAAGATATGACTTTCCATTCAGGAGGAGTAGCAATAGCAAGATTTCAAGATGGCTGCTGTGGTGGCCATATTGGACATAGGATCAGCACCATTTTCATTTAAGACCAACTGGACATCATAAGAAGTCTGGTGAAAACCCAACATCAATATGACTTCCTGTTCAAGTAGAGTTGTGACGAGATTTTTAAAATGGCTACCATAGTGGCCATATTGGATGTCAGATTGGCACCATTTTTATTTAGGACCAGCTAGACATCATAAGAAGTCTTTTAGTGAAAACCCCATGTTGATATGACCATCCATTCAGGAGGAGTAGCAATAACAAGATTTTCAAGATGGCTGTCATGGTGGCCATATTGGACGTCAGATTGGTACCATTTTCATTTATGACTGACTAGACATCATAAGAAGTCTTTTAGTGAAAACCCCATGTTGATATGACCATCCATTCAGGAGGAGTAGTGATAAGATTTTCAAGATAGCCACTGTCAGTCATATTGGATGTTCAAGCAGCACCATTTTCATTTAGGATCAACTAGACCATAACCTACTTGTGTTGCTATGCCATAAAGCACCAAACCAAATTAGCACCAAAACCATTTCAGATATCTCTATAAAAAATAGGTACACATTATTAAACTAGTGGTGTATATATGCCTTTTGCTATTTACAATTCTTCAGTTTCAAGATTTTTTGATCATCGATACATTACCAGGAGTTTACATCTCCCCTAAATTCTGCCTGGCTCTTGATATAGGGTTTACTAATTTAAAACTATGACATACCAATCATTTTGAGAGAGAGAAAGAGATATACATGTACCGGTATGTATTAGCACTTAATGGCACCTCAGCATATGAAATGGCTACATGGTGCCTTCCAAAGAAAAGTTCTAGCAATGTAAAAAGAAAGAATTGCATAAAAAAACCCAGAAAGATAAACCCTTCCAAATAAATGTAAACATGAAGGAGAGAGTTTTCAAATCATATCATATGATCAGGTATGGAATGAAAATACACACACACATATATATATATATATATATATATATATATATATATATATATATATATATATATATATATATATATATACATATACACAGGGCTGGGGATGTAATGCATGTAATGCAACTGTCTTGGTTTTTTTTAACCCACCTGGTATGTAATGGGAGGGGAAGGAGAAATATAGCAATATATATATATATATATATATTTTAGTTTCTGGAGCATAACTCTCAAACTATTCAAGATATTTCAACAAAACAGTACATATGTCAATCTAGTTATGTAGAGGTGTCTTTGATATGTAGAATTTTCTGCTTTCTCTATTTTTTGTTACCATGGAAACAAAGTAAAGCATAAATAGTATATAAATTGAGAGTGTTGCACCATAGGGTACAATTATAAGTGGTATAGAAATTGAGAATGCTGGACCTTAGCGTACTTTCAGTAAGAATCTTTACATAAGTAGTGGACCAGGGAGGATATGTCATCTCAAGACGACTCTTGTTAACTATATTTAATGGAAATCAATCAAGGAAATCTTATACATGATATAACAAAGTTCATTTTGGTGAAAAGTGCATTTATCACCATTTGGTCACTTACCTGTAAAAGTGTTTGTTAAAACCAATGGCAGCCAATATTTTAATTACTTGGATTACACAAATTTATTTATAAGGTAAAATTTGACAGAGTTATTAAGGGTATGGCAATTCCAATGCTTAACAAGTCCATGCAACTAAAAATCATTGTTGGGCTAGCAAACTTTCATGTAACTCAGCTAATTTTTGTCTTAGAAAGAAAACTAAATTTCATGCATCCTTTGTGAGAGGTGAGTATGTCAGCAATGGAACTGTTGCCCGCTTTTATAATGTCCTTTTTCCTTTACAGACGCCTTTAAGAAAGCCAGACTTCGCATGTTACAAGCAAGAGAAAATGCCACAAAGGAGTTGATGAAAGAAACTGTTAGAAAAAAAGATACATGATTCCCAAATTCAGACTTGTGACGAAGGATATCGAAAAGAAATGGATATCACTTTATAGATTTTTTGAAAGATTAATAATAATATGAAAGTGACAACAACAAAAAAGTTGGATTTTAATTGCTTGACAGTTTCTTTATTTTTTGTGCCACTAGCAGTGCCTATTACAAAATTATTGTGACTCTTGTAAAAAAAATATGGATTCCACAGTATCTATCTCATAATAAAAACAGATATCCTGCATAATGAATTTATCAAAAAGTAGTGGATGTGTTTATTATCCAAGATATCCTTAGAATATATTTTGCCAACATATTTTAAAAAGGGGTGGGGAACAGGATTATTATCAAGCATGGGTTTATCATCAGATAAATTTAGTAATTTACATTTGATAATTGCCATAATAATTTATTCATATTTGAAATTTCTTTATGTCAGGTTGCTAAGAATTAAAAAAAATAGATCCAAGAAAAAAATGCATGAGATTTTTGAACTGGTTTAGTTATAACAATACGAGTAAAAGTTTGTAGTTTCACTGGAGATGATAATGTAATTTTTACTTTACTGCAATTTATTGAATAGGCATATAGAACTGATAGCTGTATGCATGTAGATTGTATGAGATTTTATGATGTTTAAAATTGTCTATGTTGTTTAAACTGCTAGATGCAAGAGTTGTAAATTGTTTACAGAAAGTTACACATGTACATACTTCTTTGATAGACTTATTCTCCATTGCTTATTTATAAATTATGTAATTAAAATGGTTATAAAGTCATTATAAATATAATAAATGATGATGAATATGAATCTGTTTAAGCTTTCCCTTATTTTTTTATTTGGCCTTAATAAGAACTGCATATGAAAGATGGTATATTCTATGCAGAACAGAGAAATGCTGGATAGACATTGAAATACACTACTAAAAATATACCATATCAGTTTCTTTTCAAATACTATACCTTATCATAACATTTATAGAATTCCATGATGTCTGGAAATTTAATGCCTCATGAAAGAAAAATTATGCAATACATATTTTGATCAACTAGCTGTTCTAAAACTAATTTCACTTTTAAAATTCGGATCAGGATTATTAAATTAACTTTTTGGTGATCTGGTTTTATATGGCAAAGAAAAGAGGTTTACTGTCATTGGCTTTGTTGTAGCGCCTAATCCCTAATTTTTGAAAACTTTATGTTTTGATGGTGGCCTTTTTTAAGAACACTGAAAAACCTAATTAATATAGATTACAGCAGTGGAATTAAGCTCATTAGCTCAAAGAAAAGGAGGCCGGCATTTTCTTTGATTAAGACCTCTGTATTTATGCCAGGTGTTAGCAATAAATAATATAATTAGTCAATTTACTTATTGCAGTAGGAATTAAACTTATTTCTTTGCAAATACATGAAATTATAATCTTTTATAGAGATTTATGCATTGTAAATCAATATTTAATCTTTTTTTATTCTTTTTTCTTTAAATGACAAATCCATGAAATTGGGTACCCATAAATATGTATTTTTTAAGTAAACCACAAAAATGTTATACCCAAGAAAATAAAGTAATTCACAGTAAATGAACTCTGCTGGCACTCATAACTGACAGGCATAATATATTTTAATGACAGGATTCAGAGTGAACATAATTTTCTCTTTTTTAATTGCTGCCATTTTGCAGTGTCATTGTTTGTATGCATTCAAACACTTTCAGAATGGATTTTAACATTTTCAACTAGTAATGGAATTGATAATTAAAAATCCATTAAAGACGACATGGTAGAATGGCAGTCAATAATTATGGCTTGCAACGATGATATACAACCCACTATTTAAAACAGGTATAAAAATTGGACATTTAATTGTTTTTTTCTTTGCTGAGTAAAAAACTGCACAAAAGAGCTTTAATACAATTGTATCTTGTCAATATAATCAAAGTTTTCCAAGTCAACTTATAGAGAAAAAAAAAATGTCTTTATAAAGTCAAGCCTAAACTTGCCCATTTTCCATTCAAAGTAAATATAACTTCATATATCATACCAGAGACCGGCCATTGTAATATTTCATCTGGATCAGTGATGCAAGACTCGAGTTCATTAAAAAAAACAAAAAAAAACAATTTTCTTAATGAGGTCACAGTAACATTTTGACTGGAAGAGCTAGATACTGGTGAAATCTTCAGACAAAATTGTTGAGGAAGAAACAAACACTATATTATAAATAGATAAACATGAGTGAAACTAAAATCAATCTTTCAATTCATGGTAAAATATTTATAAAAATGAAACTTTTTTTTTCTCAATTAGATACAATCATTTAACATACAATGCATCATGAATTATTTACATCCCTTATTGTGGAAACTGATTCACTGTTGACTACACATATATTCTTATCAGTGGTTTGACTTGTCACTGTTGACTACACATATATTCTTATCAGTAGTTTGACTTGTCACTGTTGACTACACATATTCTTATCAGTGGTTTGACTTGTCACTGTTGACTACACATATATTCTTATCAGTGGTTTGACTTGTCACTGTTGACTACACATATATTCTTATCAGTGGTTTGACTTGTCACTGTTGACTACACATATATTCTTATCAGTGGTTTGACTTGTCACTGTTGACTACACATATATTCTTATCAGTGGTTTGACTTGTCACTGTTGACTACACATATATTCTTATCAGTGGTTTGACTTGTCACTGTTGACTACACATATATTCTTATCAGTGGTTTGACTTGTCACTGTTGACAACACATATATTCTTATCAGTGGTTTGACTTGTCACTGTATTTGCTAGTCTAGTCTTGAGAGATTCACAACTGCTGTCATTTATTTCCACTTCACTGTTACATGGCAACACTTCAGAAGCTGGTTGGGAACAACCTTTAATACAACATCTGACACCAGATGTTGGTTGTGGGTCTTTTCCACATTGTTCCTCACTTGCAATAGACTTGCAACCACAGGTTGGTTGCAAGTCTTTCCCACTCGGATACCCACAAACATTAGTTTCACATGATCCACTGGCTAGTTGGTGATCTGAACAACCACTTTCAGATGACTTGCACTCACAGGTTGATTGTACATGTGTGACATTGTGTCCCTCATCTGTTCTCAAATTACTCTCAAACTTCCCTAAGGCAAGTGAGTTTGATGATTGCAGATTTGACTGATTATATGCCCCTCTTTCTGCAGAAGGTCTTACTTTCTTTTGACGAACAGGACGATGTGTCTCGTTATTTACGGTCCAAGCGCCAAGACTGTCATAAGCATAATAGTCCATTGGATATACCTTTTGCCAGGTCACATGGTCCAATGCTACTGACAGCTGAAATCAAAGTTTGTAACTGGGTTTATGTCCTTTCACCAGATTTAATTAGATAAACATTTTATCAGATATTTCTCTGATAAATAACAAACTGAATATAGGTTTAATGAAATTGATATATTTAAAGAAAATTCATTGTTGATACCACACAAGGATGACACTACTGTATGATTTCAATATAATCTTTAATCTATACTGTATACTAGAAATTACTTTTGTTTACTGCAGATCAAGTCTTTCAATAAAGAACATTGCTCTCTCTTCAATCATAAGTGATGATTTAGTTTCTTTTACACCAGTAATCAAAAAAAGATCATACCTGCATCAGTGATAAATGTGAAGAGTCTAAAAGCATTACTTAATTTGGATATATGCAAGCTATTAAATAAATATAATCAATTTATAAATCAGTCTCTATTAATTATTTAATTATCTGATGAACTCACTCTTGTGTCTATATAATTAAACACATGAATAACTACCCATCTAAGTTTTAAAAAGTTGAATTTATTTTCATTACCTCATACGGTGTAAGAAGATGTTTATCAAAAGCCAATCCCCAATCTATGGAGAGTCGAGGACAAGCAACCTGCACCCATCTAAACAAAAGCAAATAAGATTAATGCAGAAAAAAGTGGTGAATGCACTTGCCTCGGGTACATGTATCTCAATATTATAAGAGGATTGTACTTTTTCAGATTTGTATTGACAAATTACAGATTGAAGAATAATCTACTGTATTCGATAAAAAGCACACATTGTGTGCTTAATTATTATTTTTACCATATATACTCGCATATAATCCAGGTCCAAATTCAAACAACAAAGACCCTGATCTGCTGTTGCATAATGTGCCGGCAGATCAGGGTCTATGTTGTCTGTTTTACTGATTAGTGCTTACAAACTGCATAGACCCAGATCTGCTGGTGCATTATGCGACGGCAGATCTGGGCCTATGCAGTTTGCAGTTCGTATTGGCTTATATGCAAGTATATACAATAAGTAATTTTTGTGAGGTTTCAGCTCATCATAATAAGCACACACTGATCATATAATAAACAATGCCACCATCCCATGTATGTACATATAGAAGACTTATCCCCCTTTGTTCATGTTGGGCACTCTCTGCTTTGGCGGTGCATTCTCTCTGTATAAAGTACATGTCAGATCCATTTTTGAGACTGATTTAACCCAATTAGGATCAGTAGTAATGAGTTCCAATAAAATCATTATGTTCTAAGCAGGTTTTATCAGCTGCTTCCCTCCCTCAAGACATGCTGGGATTAGAAAACTTGCATAAGGGTTTATGAAAAAGAGGGTAGTGGACTTATTGAGGCATGTATGGATATCATGATGAAAATGGTATATTCCTTAATGATGTGTCCTTTGATCATGTTACTGGATTAAAATTCATTAAAAATTTTTGGAATTATAATAGACAAAAATTCCAAACATACATGATTGGACCACTGTTGTATCTGCAGATGGTATTCTTCCTTATACATGTACCAGACTGGCCACAATAGACATACCTGCCAGATCACATGTCACATGAAAAAGACACAATTACTGACCCCAAACCCCAACACAGTTGTGTTTATAGAACTTTCTTGACATTGTGATATAGCCTGTAACCTGTTAAACAGTAAACATTCATGATTCACATAGCTTCATGCGTAATGCTCATGGAAAGCTATCACCACTGTGCAGTTTATACAGTTAATTGTCACATAGGTGATTAAACATTAAAGGTGGTCAGAGATAAACAAATGGCATTCCACATATTACTTATCTGACAAACAATAGCTAATGTGATTTTGTGTTTATGTTTGCTAACCCTTTAGCATTGCTGTGGGAGAGCTCGTTACCCTAATTTGCATAGGTAAAATACATGATGTGGAACAACCCAATTCATTTGAAGTTGGGTAAATCATAGATGTGTGTTAAAGAAATAGAAATTATTACACTTTGCTGTCTTGAATGAGGATGTTTAAGCTATATTTATTACAGATTATTGGTTAGTTTATGATGAGCAACAACATTTCTTTGAAACTGGATTTCAGTCCATTCATAAAATGCAAAACATGAAAGTCCAGTAAAACTAAATTTCAGAACTCCAGGTTGATAGAGTTTGAATTTATGAAGTGCAGCAGCAAGGGGGAGCATTTGATACTTTACACATGTTTCAAACAACATATAGGCATCAGTATACAACATCCATCATTGTATTAACACCACCCTGTATTGGAGCAGATGTAGAAAGATCATTTTCAATGCTGAGAAAAATTAAACAAGATCTTCTGGAAGGTCTGAACAATATTACCATCCAGTCTTGAATGAGTGCAGTGATGAACATTAATGACACTAGCATCACCTTAAAACCCTCCAATGAACTATATAGAGCTGCAAAGTCTGCAACTTCAAGTTAATAATGTATTCAACTGTTCAATGGACTGTAGAGACAGATATTTTGTTTTTTTATTTAATGTCTGTGTGGTTGTGATTATGTGCACGTGTGTGTGTGTGTGGTTATGATATATGACATTGCTAAGACTACCAGCTATTTTGTGTGTGTGTGTGTATGTTGATGATATATGACATTGCTAAGACTACCAGCTATTTGGTGTGTGTGTGTGTGTGTGTGTGTGTGTGTGGTGATATACGACATTGCTAAGACTACCAGCTATTTTGTGTTTGGAAGTGTATTAAACACCTCAAAGAAAACATTTTATTTTCTTATATTCAAAGTTTAATTTCCAGTCATTTTCTATAGGCTTATATGAGTAAATAAGCTATTCACAATTGTATAGTGTCGCTTATTCGGGTCAAGCAAACTGCCCCGCCTTAGGACCATGAAATACACTATTTGAGTTGCAACACCCCCAACACTGCCTGGAGTGTTGGCAGGTATGAATAGGAAATATAGGAACCCAATGAATAAAATAGGAACCAGTCAAGTGACAAGGTGTACACTTTTACTATTTGGGTCGCAAATAATCTCCAACACTTTCTGAAAGATTGGCAGGTATGAATAGGAAGTATAGGGAACTAAATGAATACAATAGGAACCAGTGAAGTGACAAGGTATACATTTTTTACCACATTGGTACAGGGCTCAAAATTAGGATTTTGTTCCACTAACCCACTGGATCACCAAAATAAAAATTGTACTGATCCTGCCTAACTTTAACTGATCCTGCTAAAATCAAACAGAAGCCAGTTCAGTTTCTAATTCAAAATTTTTCATTAATATCAACTCAAAACAATAACAACTGTATTTCACCAACAAGACTCATGAATGAAGTACCCCGGACACTTTCGTGTTTCTCCGAATACTCGGTGCAGAAAGTGCACAACATAACGCCTCTCCTGGGTCACACTCCAGCCATTTGTTTTCATTTTCCGAGCATTTCTGTACTTTCTTAGTCTCTTCTCTTGATCATATTTGCAATTGTGCTTTCTCTTGTCATCATCTAATTTATGCGCTTAAGTGGCAGCTGCACAACTTGCAAATACTTTCACATATTTACAATTGTCACTGCATAATACAATAAATGTTTATCAACAATGATAAAAATATCCAAACATACTGTTGGTATAATTCTGGATTAGTCGTTGAGTTGGCACATGCGACCTTCTCAGATTGGTCAATATTAGCCTGAGACACTGCATCTTTTGTCTGGGTCCGCAGCAGACCTCAAAAATCGCAAAAACCCTAAAATTTAATTTTGACCTTAGAAACCTAAAAAAAGCCACAAAAAAATGAAGGAAACCTAAATAAAAAAAATTTAAAAAATTGAAAACATGATGAACTGCTCTACCCCAACCCCACAAAATAAGCTTTTTTTGCACAGGTTTTTTTGTTAGGCTAGCCTACCGGTCGAGAAAGCGTGCACCTCAGGGTGCGTCAACAGAGTAAGGGGCCATCGTGTCATGGTCTTCGACAACACGTCCATCATAGCATATCTCCAACATCAAGGAGGCTCACATGCCCTTTCTCATTGCATAGAGGTGGAACCTCCTTTGCTGGATGCCTCGAATGGGATAACCCTCAGAGCCAGCCACATTCTTCGTAAAGCGCCACATTCCAGGGAAGAAGGTATTAGCGGACAGTCTGTCCAGGTTGGGCAAAACAGTCCTCACAGAATGGTCTATTCATCGCTCCGTAACAGAGTCCCTTTTCTCTTTATGGGGATATTCGGATTTTTAATAAATGTTATGCTCACCATGGAGATAATCTTGTAACTGCTTTGTGTCTTGAACCTCAAAAAAATTGTTACAACCTTGAAAAACACTATGAAAAAACCTCAAATTTTAAAAGTTAATTTCACTTCTAATCCTGTTTTGTTATCATCAGTAATTAAATCTGTTCTTGGGAGCAGTACACCAGGCTAGTTCTACATACACAAAGACTATTCTTACAATAATCACACTAATTTACTTGATGAGTGGATGATTGGTTTAACATTTGACCATTTGCGCTCCTAGCATTTATTGTACCTCGTCAAGTGCAGGATGTTGGTAGGTAATAAACAGATCAATTAACCATTAAAAGGAATGTTGACTCACACCCACTTGTTAACTGTTATGACAGTGACTTGTGGTAATTTTCACTGCTCCAACAGATTAGTGATGGCTGGGTTTAATGATCCATTGGCAAAATCAATAAGCACAGGACAGTGGATTAGCATTAATTTTGAGTCCTGTTGGTACAATGCATTTATTCACACAAAATGAAAAGCATTTGTCAAACTCTTTTTAGTGGCAGAAAATGATTTTTCCAGAGATAATATACTATATTGTATATAGTGAAGAGGATCAAGGAGATATTGTTTGATAATTCACTAGTTCTTTAATCTGAATGACTTAAGTTTTATCAACTATGCAAACATGCAATATCTTTTCGCATGTTTGAAGCAATACTCACACATCAACATCCTGGAAAAGTTTCAATTTTTCGGGAAAGATTTCAGACATAAGGACTGTCACATAGCTCCTCCCGCATTCAGTAATTTTGGTTTGTAGATGCTGCATTGCAAAATTATTTACAGTATAATATAAAGTTAAACAATGACGTAAGAAAAATATACAAAATGAGGAAGTTTTAATGTATGTGGAGAAAGTATGTTGAAGCTGCAAAATCGAATGGTGAAAGCATTGTATAAACTTGTCTCACATAGTCCATGGATATTTCACTAATAGCTAAGTCACATGCATAAAAGGAGGGGGATGAGAAGTTCAGCAGCTAAGTGGGCAGAGGAGGAGTTGTGTTCCCTACATACTGGAATGAAGCCCTCCTTAAAGCTCTGAGTTTAGTAGGTCATACACACTTTTTTCAAAGCATTTATTAGGTCCAATGAATGTACCTACTGTATATTAGCGCTTATAAGTCAAGTCCAACATCAAACTGCACAGATCCAGATCTACCATCTCATAATGTGCCAGCAGATCTGGGTCTATGCAGTTTGTTAGGAGTAATCAGTAGAACAAACAACATAGACCCTGATCTGCTGGAATGTTATGTGACAGCAGATCAGAGTCTAGGTTGTTTGCAATTAGACTTGACTTACAAGAGAGTATATATGGTAAATTAAAATGAATGATTCAGAAAAAAGCATTTTTTTAGTATTTACTAGCAAGAATAACTGCTTCTATTTGTGGACCACTGAATATGTCTTTTCTTGGGGCTATGAATAGTTTCACGCTAAGTGGATAATTTTTAGTACATTTGTTAAACAAGATCTGACTTAAGCCAAGTCCATTTACAAATAAGCTCTTACAAGTATCATACCTACTCGCTTATAAGTCAAGTCCAACTGCAAACAACACCGATCCTGATCTGCCATCGCATAATACACTGGCAGGTCAGGGTCTATGTTGTTTGTTTTACTGATTACTCCTAACAAACTGCATAGACCCAGATCTGTTGGCACATTATGCAATGACAGATCTGGGTCTCTGCAGTTTGCAGTTTGATACAACTTATGAGCATGTATATACGGTAACTTTTTATCCCCACACTTTAGTGGGAGGATATTGTGATATCCTCCATCTGTCTGTACATAACCATATCTCATAACGTAGTTGGTGGAAATTCACCAAACTTGGTACATAGGTTGCCATGTGAGGATCATCTGCAAGAGGAGTATGATATTTGGGACCCTTCCCTGAGGTCTTTGGGAGGGGGTAAAAGGTAAAATAAACAAATATAGCAGCTACAATTACATTTTTTTAAGATTTTTGACCAAGCTTGGTACATGTATTTGTAGGAGGAGGACACATAATATATTTAACAGATTTTGGGGCTATGACCCATGTGGGTGTGGAGAATATAATAGAAAGCATGGTTATTAACCATGGTGAGCCAAGGAAGTAGCTCTAGTTTTGCTTGTCACTCCTTCAAAATAAGAATTCTCTAGTTTACCATGGGAACACTTTTAACATTGTGAATGCAAATCACTCTGAATAGGTGCCAAAATGTTGGTGTTTGTTTTGACACAGAAAAAAATAGTTTAAAATTCATCAAGTTTTGGAGAATTCAATAATATTGAGCAAATTTTCATGAATTTTGTTCTTGTATTTAATCAGATTTAGCAATAAATATGAGGTGTTATAGGTGTGGGGTTTGACTAGTACTACAGTGAAAAGTCCAGTCTTTGTTTTAACTTCAAAATCCTGATGGAAAACTTTGCTGTACAACTTTCACATGGGAATTTTCTTACCTCAAAAATTTTAGGTGATCCCTGTCGACCCAGGGTCCCAAGGATAATCCCAAACTTTTGAGCATGGACAGCCTTGGCAATGGCCTCCTGTCTTATCTGATGCATCTTATCTGTGTCATAATACTCTCTAGAGAATATTTTGCTATAGGGATCATATCTAAAAATAATAAAATGCACAATGTATTCTATCACTTTATCACTGGACAAGTCCAGAAATTACCCATGCCCAAAACTGAGATGTTCATAACACTGCACAAAAAGTTGAGATTTTCTTCTTCATATTTTATACCAAATTCTGAGCAAGTTGCACGTTTTTTACTTGCCCAGCAAATTTGTTTACTTGCTCTGGGCTACTGAACAGTGAATTTCTCTACCTCTGTACATAATGTCTGTACTTATCTGTGTCACAACATTATATTATAAAAGTTTCATGACATACTGTGGCATAAGACACAGCAAAGTCTTTTAAGACTATCATTTAGAAATGTGGTGTCTGTGCATATATATATATATATATATATATATATATATATATATATATATATATATATATATATATACATACTGCTCATTGCATACTATATTTAACTTTAAATTTCACATCTAATGAGGACTGTTCCAGTAATACATACTTGGGACCCAGAGAAGGCACTTTGAAGATGGAGCAGAGGTGATTTAAAAGTTTGTATAATTTTCATATGAAATCTTCGAGTAATCAGAGTACCCTGACATGTTTTTATAAAAAAAAACTGCTTTCCCTGAGTACCATGTATGCTTAAATGGAACAGGCCCAAATGATAATAATGTAAAATCTACTAAGTCACAATATGATAAAGAGCTTATCATTTTAGCTAAGTGGTTAAAGATGCAAAAGTTTTGTAAAAAAAATTGCACATTTAATAACAGAAACCAAAGAAATTTTGTTGCTATGGATACTGAAAATTTTGTTTTCTGCTCAGTAAGTCATATGTGTTTCATGTAACCAAAGTTTACGAGGCACATTCTCTCGTTTCCTTATCAGTATTGTTAGAAAAAGTAAATATTTTGATATTGTGAGTAAAAAAAATCTTCATTTGCTTTAAAACACTTTCCTACGATCCCTTATTGAAACTCAATCTAAAGGCTTTAACCTTCAGTCTGTGTCCAGTTCTATTAAGTAGAACCCATTTATAATAAATTTCCAGGGACCAGTGAATTTTTTATTTTTTTTTTAAACAAAATTTTATTGAATATGGGGGAATATACAAATTTACACATTATTTCGACTTGGATAGTATTTTTGGGCATGTGTTGATTTATACTGTATTTTAGCAATATGATGTGTTTGAATTTTCAGTAGCACAGTCCACAAATTTCCTTACAGTGTCTGAACACCCACCTGTAAGCAGGTACATCTGGGTTGCTAATCATGATTGATTCCAAGTGAAAGCGACCATCTCCTAGGTATCTGCAAACAGAAAAAAAAAAATATTATAACAAGACTCGTAACAAATACATTGACTGGATGGGATAAGTCATAAATACAAAGCTCCCAAGTGAAAGATTTTTGTACAAATGTATGTTCTTATGTAAGGTACATGAAAAAAAATTGGAGAATTTTTTCTCAAATAGATATACCTTATGAAAATTTGGCAAATAAACCTAATTTCTTTAATGAAACACAGACCAGGTATGTAAATTGCATGAATTTCACCTCATTCTGTATATCAATTAAGTGGTTAAGGCCCATGTAAATATTTTAAGCAGTTGTCCAAGTGATGGGTCACTTTAATTTATCTGCCATATTATAGAGCATATAAGCACATATACTGTATGTATTAGGATACACAAGTTAGAAACTCTTTAACTGCATTCTATTGACTTGAAATATCAGACTAGTAACATTTCATAAAACATTTCATTGGTATGGCAAAACATTGTTTAGACATGCCAAATCTTTGGACAAATGGTAATTTGTATAATTAAATTTTGGAAAAGCAACCCATTACTTTATCTTGCAGAGATAATTTAAGGAAATAAGGAGTACAGCAAACTCATTCATGATACGTCTTCATTATATTGATGTTTGTGCAACTATTTACTGGTTTCTGTGTAATTACAAAGATGTAATATTATATGTTCAAAAATAACAAAAACTTGCATGAAACATTAATGGAAATCAAATAATGAGGTTCACAGTGTAATGGAAATAATACAAAATTGTACAGGCTCCAATACTTTGTCATTTATATACAGTGTATTGGAAATAATACAAAACTGTACATTCTCTAATACTTTGTCATTTATATACAGTGTATTGGAAATAATACAAAACTGTACATTCTCCAATACTTTGTCATTTATATACAGTGTAATGGAAATAATACAAAACTGTACAGACTCCAATACTTTGTCATTTATATACAGTGTAATGGAAATAATACAAAACTCTACAGGCTCCAATACTTTGTCATTTATATACAGTGTAATGGAAATAATACAAAACTGTACATTCTCCAATACTTTGTCATTTATATACAGTGTAATGGAAATAATACAAAACTGTACAGACTCCAATACTTTGTCATTTATATACAGTGTAATGGAAATAATACAAAACTCTACAGGCTCCAATACTTTGTCATTTATATACAGTGTAATGGAAATAATACAAAACTGTACAGACTCCAATACTTTGTCATTTATATACAGTGTAATGGAAATAATACAAAACTCTACAGGCTCCAATACTTTGTCATTTATATACAGTGTAATGGAAATAATACAAAACTGTACAGGCTCCAATACTTTGTCATTTATATACAGTGTAATGGAAATAATACAAAACTGTACAGGCTCCAATACTTTGTCATTTATATACAGTGTAATGGAAATAATACAAAACTGTACATTCTCTAATACTTTGTCATTTATATACAGTGTAATGGAAATAATACAAAACTGTATATTCTCTAATACTTTGTCATTTATATACAGTGTAATGGAAATAATACAAAACTGTACATTCTCCAATACTTTGTCATTTATATACAGTGTATTGGAAATAATACAAAACTGTACAGGCTCCAATACTTTGTCATTTATATACAGTGTAATGGAAATAATACAAAACTCTACAGGCTCCAATACTTTGTCATTTATATACAGTGTAATGGAAATAATACAAAACTGTACAGACTCCAATACTTTGTCATTTATATACAGTGTAATGGAAATAATACAAAACTCTACAGGCTCCAATACTTTGTCATTTATATACAGTGTAATGGAAATAATACAAAACTGTACATTCTCTAATACTTTGTCATTTATATACAGTGTAATGGAAATAATACAAAACTGCACATTCTCTAATACTTTGTCATTTATATACAGTGTAATGGAAACAATACAAAATTGAGAAGGCTCTAATACTTTGTCATTTATATACAGTGTAATGGAAATAATACAAAATTGTACAGGCTCCAATACTTTGTCATTTATATACAGTGTAATGGAAATAATACAAAATTGTATATTCTCTAATACTTTGTCATTTATATACAGTGTAATGGAAATAATACAAAATTGTATATTCTCCAATACTTTGTCATTTATATACAGTGTAATGGAAATAATACAAAATTGTATATTCTCTAATACTTTGTCATTTATATACAGTGTAATGGAAACAATACAAAATTGTACAGGCTCCAATACTTTGTCATTTATATACAGTGTAATGGAAATAATACAAAATTAAGAAGGCTCTAATACTTTGTCATTTATATACAGTGTAATAGAAATAATACAAAACTGTACATTCTCTAATACTTTGTCATTTATATACAGTGTAATGGAAATAATACAAAACTGTACATTCTCTAATACTTTGTCATTTATATACAGTGTAATGGAAATAATACAAAACTGTACATTCTCTAATACTTTGTCATTTATATACAGTGTAATGGAAATAATACAAAACTGTACATTCTCTAATACTTTGTCATTTATATACAGTGTAATAGAAATAATACAAAACTGTACATTCTCTAATACTTTGTCATTTATATACAGTGTAATGGAAATAATACAAAATTGTACAGGCTCCAATACTTTGTCATTTATATACAGTGTAATGGAAACAATACAAAACTGTACATTCTCTAATACTTTGTCATTTATATACAGTGTAATGGAAATAATACAAAATTGTACATTCTCTAATACTTTGTCATTTATATACAGTGTAATGGAAATAATACAAAACTGTACAGGCTCCAATACTTTGTCATTTATATACAGTGTAATGGAAATAATACAAAATTGTACATTCTCTAATACTTTGTCATTTATATACAGTGTAATGGAAATAATACAAAATTGTACATTCTCTAATACTTTGTCATTTATATACAGTGTAATGGAAATAATACAAAATTGTACATTCTCTAATACTTTGTCATTTATATACAGTGTAATGGAAATAATACAAAACTGTACATTCTCGAATACTTTGTCATTTATATACAGTGTAATGGAAATAATACAAAACTGTACAGGCTCCAATACTTTGTCATTTATATACAGTGTAATGGAAATAATACAAAACTGTACATTCTCGAATACTTTGTCATTTATATACAGTGTAATGGAAATAATACAAAACTCTACAGGCTCCAATACTTTGTCATTTATATACAGTGTAATGGAAATAATACAAAACTGTACAGACTCCAATACTTTGTCATTTATATACAGTGTAATGGAAATAATACAAAACTGTACATTCTCGAATACTTTGTCATTTATATACAGTGTAATGGAAATAATACAAAATTGTACATTCTCTAACACTTTGTCATTTATATACAGTGTAATGGAAATAATACAAAACTGTACAGGCTCCAATACTTTGTCATTTATATACAGTGTAATGGAAATAATACAAAACTGTACATTCTCTAATACTTTGTCATTTATATACAGCAATCTACTGCAATGCAAGTCAAAAGACCCTCAAAAGGCAGTTTGCAGAATGTATTTAATCAAAGGTTGTACATACATAAGAGCATCCACATTTGTCAGCCTGGGTGAGGTGCAGCCAAGGATCTCCCCTGGGGATAGGGGCTTGCTCTGTGGGAGGGTCACTTGGTACTCCTCCCTCAACTCCTGGCTAACAGACTGAAAACAGGAATACCACATGCATGAATTTAACTTTAAGCTGCATTTCTGCAAAGATTATATACCTCTGGACAAAAATTCACAACAAAAAAAAAAGAGAAAAAATAAATATATAACTCCATAATGATATATTATTGGAAATATTGCAAAATTTTGATCATGAAGATTCAACATAATGAAAAATGTAAATAATCTACATTAAGACTTAACAGAGTGAAACCTCTCTTGTTGGATGAATGAATATAAACAACACCTATTCATAGAAGACAACATTTATGGATATCCTCTGTATATTTCAGTCATATTCAACCTCTATACAAAGGACATAGGCTTTCAAAGTGGTGAAGATCAAAAACCTCCGAGCTTGAGTGGGAGAATAAGTTTCCACATATCAGCCAGTCAGAAACAATCTTTCAAAAGTAATATTATTTGAAAAAAATCACAAGCTCAAACTCAAGCTCAAAGCCTGTGTGATACCAACACCCCAACTGAAACATTGAGAAACCAATTTTTGAAGTAATAAATGTTTCTTCAGTAATACTTATCCGATTACATTATATTAATAGGGAGTCCTTCCACTACCTCGGAAATCCAGCTCTCCCAAGTGAAAAATGATGTTAACAACAGCTGGGTTTTGTTTTAGCACTAAAGGTGCTAAAATGACGTCTACTAACTAAGACAGCAGTCAGGCAAGAGTGGCCTCATCTTGGATGGAGGAATTGGTGCCAATTCCTGTTATTCATCAGTTACTATGGAGTGGATGTGCACTCTCTTCCAGGGATGTAACTACAGGGAAGGCTTGGGAGGGAGTGCCTGTGTTATGATCAGGTAAGTACAGTAAAACCGGTCTTGAAAGACCACTACTTAGGGAGACTACCTGTCTTGAGAGACCAGGCTCCAGTTTCACTAAAGATCTCAAAATTTCTTGTGCAGAACATTCTGCAGCCAACAGGTATTAAAATACAGCCATAAAATCTTGAATTTTCCTTAAAAGTGTCTTGCTCTGAGGAAGTTTTGATGATTTGAGGAAGTCCTAAACTCTATTTTTAAGAATAAAAAGGTTTCCATATGTAAAATTTTAAAACAAAAAATTGATTTTGCATCATTTCCACTGTCTCTACCTCAGATAAAAATATTGTTATTGTCTAAAGTATCATAAGCATGATAATGTAAAATCTCAAATTGAGAAGTTTTGAGAATTTTTTTGAATCTGGGGCCTGATTCTCAGTACACAGATTAATCTTTGATATAGTGTGATGACCTATGATGAGAGTTCACCTGTTTTGAGAAACCATGTTTTCTTGGCAAATGGGGGTGGTCTTTCAAAACATGTTCAACTAATTACTGAAGAAACATATTTTACTTCACAAATTTAAATTTGTTTCTTCTACAAATACTGGTCTCCTAACATTATGAGAATCAGCTTCAAGTCTCATATGAGATACAGGCAATGGCTAGCATAGATTGATAAAGAGTTGCAGGTGTTATAGAAAAAAACTTTATCTCATGCAAATCCAGCAAAAAAATAACCGATGTTATTATGAAGCTGCTGAGGGATCTGGAAAGGTGGCCTGTTGAGCTGCTGATATATAATGCACCAGGTCAAATTGACCCTTTCGAGATGAAAGGTCTCTCAGATAGAAGCTGGAGAATGTCCGATCAGTCTTCCATTCCTCAGCTTAGATAATGTTGGAAAGAGAGCACGTTTGCTTGAACGCTAGCCTGGTATTAAATGCCATGACATCATAAACTGACATGTGCAAGAAATTTATCAGGTCTTGAGGGAATTCTTTATGGGCTCAGTAAATAACCCAACTAATCAAGGAAAAAAGAGCAAAAGTGTAAATACTGTACTTTACTTCCTTCTTTGAGTGGTAAGAACAAATCAGATCTCCTTCTTCTGATTGGCCCAGTTCACATCAGGTACCACTTCAATGCGCTTACATGGCTCATTTCACATCAGGTACCACCTCAATGCACTTACATGGCTAAGTTCACATCAGGTACCACTTCAATGCACTTACATGGCTCAGTTCACATCAGGTACCACTTCAATGTGCTTTCATGGCTCAATTCACAGCAGGTACAATTTCAATGTGCTTTCATGGCTCAGTTCACATCAGGTACCACTTCAATGTGCTTACATAGCTCAGTTCACATCAGGTACCACTTCAATGTGCTTACATGGCTCAGTTCACATCAGGTACCACTTCAATGTGCTTATGTGATCTTGAAGATGCTCAAGTGAAAAAAGGTATATCGAAGACAAAAGTTTAAAAACAAAAGACTAATTTCCCATGAACAGGAGCCTGTTCTTGACAAAGGGCCATCATGAGATAAATGAAACCATCATGGCAGAAATGCAATAAGTTCGGATCGGCCAATAAGTCATGAATTTCACTGATTCTGCCTGCTAAGGACAGAGTGTCTGGGAAGCAGATCTTATACCAAAAATGAACCAGCAAGGCTTTAAACAGTGGTTCTAATATGACTTGTTTAACCATGTCACAACATATGGCAGTTCCATTTCAGATAAAGCACCCAGGTATTCGGTCGAGACAAGTCTAAATTGGGAAGCAGGTTTGACAGGTCTTTGTTCTGTCCTATATCCTCCTTTCCATGATGATGGAACATGTTGGAGATCATGGAACACCTTTATCATGATCAGACCTAACTTCTCCTCAAAAAGAAAAAGGAGGAAGTTAGTGATTTGTAGTACTGAGGCTCTTAAAGGAGTACTGTTTTTCAGCTTGCACCACTGGGATAACACTCTCCATTTCCCCTCTTAGGCTTTCAAAGTGGTGAACTTTCTTGCCCAAGTGATTCTATCCACCACTTGTTTGCAGAAAAGTTTCTTTCTAAGGGCCTGTTTGATATGAACCAATTGTGCTGGTTCAACATTTCTGGGTTGGGATGAAAAAACTGCAAGCATAGTTGTTTCAGCATGCATGGAGATGGTATGATTTTCCTGGGTATCTCTGCCACTACAGATTCTAGGAGGTAATTTATGCAAGATTTCTTCCAATTTTGGATGAAATGATTTCTCCCTCCTGTCTAAATAAGTCAAAATGGTGGGAAGATAGGAAGATGTGAATTTCAAGGTAAATTTTGCAAAGGTAAAACAAGTTTGTCAACAACTGGTGTTTTACTGGCTCTGAAAGTCAAATACACCACTCCCTCATTGTAGCATGCCCTGATAACTCACGAACATGCTTACAGTATGGAAGCAGGTGTGGATCCCATTTTATTCTTAAAGAAAATTCACAAAATAGACTCCAATATGCTTAACACTTAAAAATTGCGCTCAAAATACAATGGCAGTTACTACATGTTAATTTGGGATCAACATCATAAAATATGCACATTTAATAAGGAATGATATATTTTGTAAGAGTGTCTTTAACATAAATATTTTCTCAATAAATAACGGCAAAATATCAATCAATGAAAATATTGGGAAATACCTACTGCTGGTAACACTGTAAAAAATAAAAACCAATTGAAGAAGTCTTGTCAAGTGAAATTCATGTTTTCAATTTATTTTTTTTATTCGATTTAATTGTAATCATTAAAAATGTGACATGCCCTTTTTTCTTCAAATGGGAAAAGAGTCAATCGACCATCATGGCGATACCATGAACACTTTTGTGAGAATTTAATTAAGTGCTTATCAGCGGCTAAGTTAGATTTATTTTGACAAGTGTTGAAAACTTAATGGTACTTTGGCATGATAACACAAACTAATTAATACATTAATTTGTCTCTAGCTGATTACAATGCATGAAATGTGTCGACATCACAGTAACATCCGTGTAAAGGGTCAGCCTAATTTCTTGTTAAAATCACACACCGTAGATAATCTCCTTAAGTTGTTGCTTTTGCCTTATCTGTGGATTGTTCCTCAAAACTTGCAGTGATACAATCAAAAATTACCTTGCAAGTTCTAATAAAATGCACACATTTTTGTCTTTTCTTTCTTTTCAGTCGATTTTATATATATTTTGAAGTAGTGTTCCAGGACCATGCAGCTGCCATGTGCCGACTGTTTTTATTAGTACAAATGATATAGGGTTGTACACAGCCATGTGCTATTGATGAAGTGTCATTTAAAATCGCTATTTTGTGGAAATAACCAGTGCACACATATTAATGGGTTTGGCCCCAGTAGTTTATGGGTGTAATTCTAGCTATGAAGATTTAGTTCACTGTTGTTTACTTGTAATCGATACACATGTTCTAATCTTAAAAGATGAGTTACTGTCAACATGATGTATATTAATATGTATGATCAATTATTGACTTTAATTGACTTCTTCAAACCCCCATGTCGATATGACTTTCCACTGAGAAGGAGTAGCATTAACAAGGTTTTCAAGATAGCTGCCTATGGTGGCCATATTGGATGCCAGATCAGCACCATTTACATTCAGGACCAACTAGACATCATAAGAAGTCTTTCAGTGAAAACCCCATGTTGATATGACCATCAGATCAGAAGGAGTAGCAATAACAAGATTTTCAAGGTGGTGGCCATATTTGACATCAGATTGGCACCATTTTCATTTAGGACCAACATCATAGGAAGTCTTTTAGTGAAAACCCCGTGTTGATATTACCATCCATTCAGGTGGAATAGCGATAATATTTTCAAGATGGTCTCTATAGTAGCCATGTTGGATGTCTGAGCAGCACTATTTTCATTTAGGACCAAAAAGACCCTGGGGATAAATGTCTGCATAGAGTTTCATGGCAATCCTCCAAGTAGTTTAGGAGGAGTAGTGGTAACAAACTTGTGCTAAAGGATGGACAGATGATGGACAATGGACAACAGGCCATCCCATAAGCTCTAAAAGAACCACACAAGATTCACTATTTTGGGCAGAATATCAATAGGTTAAGTTGGAGAAACTGAGAGGGGAGGCACCTATTCGTGGCAAGGCAAAGTCAACATCCCTTTCCTGGCATGATGAAGCAAAATATATTTGCCCAAATCTTCCCCTAATCAAGACCATTCCAATTCAGCAAAAGGGTGATGACTGCCCATACTTTTGGATCTGAAACTTTCTGGGAGCTTGATGATAGGTTGGGATGGAAAACCTGCAAGCTCACAAAGGTTGGGATCTTGAACCACTATGGGTCAATGGATCACACACTCTGTATGAATCAGTCGATTCCCTTAGGACAATGAATCCACAAGGACACTGAGCATGTCTGGGTTGTGGCAGACTTGAATGCGGATTTGCTGACATATACACCATAATGGCAGAGATCTGCACATTTGGTTCCCCCTTGCTGTCAAAGGTAACAGACTACAGCAGAATTGAAGAGAAGAATCAGAATGCCCTTTTCAGTTAGTGTCTCCTGCCATGATCAAAAGACTTTCATTATGACTTTGATCTCCAGGAACATGATGTGCACAGACTGCTTCTGAAGGGACCATATCCTGATCTCTTCTCGAAAAGAGGGCAGTAGACAGGGATACCTGGGCCAGTTGTACAGGCATCCATGCAAATCATGATTTCTGGCAGCTTATCCTGAAGCAGGACACCCACCTTAAGCCAAGTGAGGTCCTCATTTTTGCTGAGATGAAGCCTCATGTAATCCAAAGTTAGATCATTTTATCTAGTTGGCAAAGTTTCAGCTGTCACTGATATAGAAGGATCATCTGCAGGGGTCTCATAAACAAGTGGCCTAAAATGAGGATATCCATGGCCACATTGAGAGGACCCAAGAGGCAAAGAAATTCCCAGGTTGAAATTTGACTGTGAGTGGATGGAAGACACCTTGGAGACGATTATCAAGGCACATATCTGAGTGAAGCAAACTTGATTTTGAGAAGTTCTGAACTCCATACCCAGATGAATTAGGTGCTGGGATGGTTTAAGATTGGATCTGTCCTTGTTGATGAAGAATCCAAGGTGAAGATATGAAAAACAAAATCCGGGTTTGAATCCAATGGTAGCTGCAATTTGCATCTGATTTATCAAAAATAATATCACGACAGTCGACTCAGTTTAAGATGAATCCTCAGGTACCAGTGAAATATATCCATTTAAAAAGATTAAGTCTATGATATACCGTCTATACTCGCATATAAGCCAATACCATCTGCAAACTGCATAGACCCAGATCTGCCAGCGCATAATGTGCTGGCAGATCTGGGTCTATGCAGTTTGTAAGGACTAATCAGTAGAACAAAGAACATAGACCCCGATCTGCCGGCGCATTATGCGATGGCAGATCAGGGTCTATGTTGTTTGCATTTGGACCGGCTTATACGTGAGTATACATGGTAAATATTCAGACTTAAATTAGTACTTTACTATATTTGAAAATTAACTGAGTCTGTTATAGAACAGTTTCACAGTTTCTAGTAGTAATGATGCATTACCTGTAGAGTTGTTACAAACTGTATAGTGCTGACAAAGGCAAGACAAGACCCTTGGCTAAAGTTGTGTCTGACTGTCTCCAGGAAATGCAGAGTGTCTATCTTGATGTCAACAAATACATACAACATCTGTATACCCTCGGTCATGTCTATGGGAACTGGAAATGAAGAAAGGTTTTAATATTCTAAAATTATAACCAAATATTCTACACAATAAAATACCTGGCTACTCTGATGTATTACCACTGAATCTTTTACTACTAATGCATGGCAAAATATAATCATTTTGCTATTTTAAATCCCCAATCAAATCTGCATACCACTATTCATGACTATTTTGTTCTCATGTCATAAAATCTGTAATACATTTTCTCTGTAATATAACCACTGGTTATGTTGTATGAAACTGCTCAATTTAAACTCTCAAGACAAATTTAAAAAATTTCCAACATTACATGACACATTCATGAAGTTAGACATAAAAGACCTTCTCAATGGACTTTATTTTGTAAATGCTTTGTTTTCAAACAATCAACCAAAAGTTTGCAACAAAAGAATTAATAGTCCACTTAACCAGAATTAGTTTCATGGTTGTTCACTTTCAGTCTAATGAAATTATGTAAATATTTATATTCCCAAAAGTTAGCATAGCTGCTGAATATTGATGAAATTTATTATAAAAACATTCAAAAAAGATGTCTTTAATTGTAAATAATAAGATAATATTGACGAGATTTCATTCATTGATATGTATAGTGAAAATGTGTGGTTTTCCATTATGGATTTGCTGTTGCTTCAGTCATACTCCTATCCATTTATTATTCATTTTATCTGTCTCCAATGTTTTGCATTTAAAGAAAATGGTATATTTTCTTTCATACAAATTTAATATAGAATCTTACCCTGCAACATTATTTTATTCTTTTCTTATGATTTAAAAAAGGCATTTTTTATCTTCAGTTAGCAGATGTAAGGCCTTGAAAATACATAACAATTATATAGCAGACATATTTAGTTGAGTCTGATGGCAAACAAACTCCCAAATTGTATCATGTGGGTGATAACAAAGGTTAGTTTTGTTGATTCTAGTTTTTTCTTTGGTTCTAATTAGAGCCTAGAGTACATATATGTTGTTTCAAGGTCTGGTATTCACTGACACACTGACATGCATCACATTAGGACTAATGTCGCCTAAGTGGCAAGACCAGGGCAATCATTCAATTGTAAGATTGTGAGAAGTCTCAAGATTAGGAGATGGGCTTTCACACCTGCAGTGTCTGATGCTTTGGGGCTGCAAGGTGTTTGAAAAAATAAATAGGAAAACATAAGTACTAAATATCTGCATGGAATAATTATGGGTACCCTATGTCCCATATGCGACATGAATTGTTTGCAACTGGTCATATCAGCTCAACTATCAGTCATGTCTGGCAAAAATCAGCATTTTGGAAGCTCTGATATATAGACACCCATACACAACAACCTACTTGTACAAAACAACCTTATATCAGTACTTCATCAGCTTACTGGGGCCACGGGTGGCCGAGTGGTCTAAGGTACTTGCCTTTACAAACCAATGACATCTCACCTCTGTCCATATGGGTTCAAGTCTTGGCTCGGCCAATGTGGTCATGTGAGAAAGCTTGCCAGTAGCTTCCTGTGGGTCGGTGGTTCTTCCCGGGGCTTTCCCGGGTTCTTCCTCCACCAAATATACTGACACCATGTATAACCTATCATGTGCTGAAAAATGGCATTAAACCAACAAAACACAAAACATAAACTCATCAGCTTACTAAGCCGAGACAGGCCAATATTCAAGTTATAAAGAACTAATCTTAACATACAGTCTATATGCTTGCATCACTCAAACCAAAAAGGGTTAACATGAGCAGAAATTACTCTCATTCTCAATTCCATGTGATCAACCCTGCTTATAGGCAGGGTTGAACCCTGTTAGGGTCATGGTTGAAACAATAATTATAATGTAGCATAGCATGAATATAAACTCCAAACTAAACCAGGTTATTGTTCTAACACTGGGTGTGTTCCTCATTTTTCACACTCATATGACACCTACCAAGACAACTGTGGCCATAGTGAACCATGAGGTTGGCACCAAGTGCTTTGGCAGTGAAATCATCCACACAGCATGCTCCATAAGTTACATCTCCCATAATTAGTGTGTCAGCCCCAGTAAACCTGGAAGTATATAAGAGTGAGTAATATGCTCCACAAGTTACATCTGCCACAGTAAACCTGGAAGTATATAAGGACAAATATCGTGCTCCATAAGTTATATCTCCCATAATTAGTGTGTCAGCCCCAGTAAACTTACAAGAATATAAGGGTGAGTAAGGTACTCCATAAGTTATATCTCCCATAATTAGAGTCAGCCTCAGTAAACTTACAAGAAATATAACAGTAAGGAACTCCATAAGTTACATCTCCCATAATTAGTGTGTCACCCACAGTAAACCTTGAAGTATGTAAGAATGAGTAAGGTGGTCCATAAGTTATATTTCCTATAATTAGTGTCACCCACAGTAAAAGTACATATGTGTGAGTAAGGTACTCCATAAGTTACTTCTCCCATAATTTGTGTGTTTGCCCCAGTAAACCTGGAAGTATATGAGGATGAGCATGGTGCTCCATAAGTTACATCTCCAATAATTAATGTATCAGCCACAGTAATGGTGAGTAAGAAAAACTTGTCTTTAATGCAATACAGTAAAACCTGTCTTGAGAGACCACTGCTATGAGAGACCACCTGTCTTGAGAGACCAGGATCTCCATGCACAGATTTATTGATTATATAGTGTTAGGACCTGTTATGAGAGACCACCTGTCTTGAGAGACCATTATTTTTTGGCAGAAGGGGTGGTCTTTCAAGACAGGTTCTACTGTACAATGTAATCTCCCATAAGCAGCCACCTATGGAATGGAAAAATATTGGCTGTCTAAGGGAAGTGGCTGTTATGAGGCATTCAATTGTTTGGGAAACTGATTAGTAGGAAACTTTTGGAAATTGTCTGGACCAGAAAGGTGGCTGTTAAACAAAGGTTATCAATGTAGCAGGGTGGACTATATTGATCATGTTTTTTTGCACACAACAAACTGCATGATTATTATTATTACATGATTAATAACTAAATACATCAACTTTATGTATATATGTATCTGTGTATGTGTGTCTGCTTATATATAATGACAAAAAAGTTGGAAAATGGTATGGGGAAAAAAGCAAAGTTACACTATGTTTCAAAGCAAGGTCTTCCTCAGGGGATAATAAAGAACATACATAGACACAGACAGACACACAATGAGTGACACACATGGAAAAATAAATACTGTAGTATCAAAAAGTTTCTTGGGGGACCAATTTTTGTGGTTTTCGTTGTTGCCCTGAACCACAAATTTAAAGACCAATGAAAAATTAGCCATGTATGATGATGACCCCCCCCCCCAGCCCATTTTCTTACCATGTTTCTTTCCTTGAGATTAACAAAGCTACTAGTATTTGATAAATCAAGGTCAATACTGTAATCTGGTAATAAACTATTAGTTCTTACATGTGTTCATTTTTTTTTAACCCTTTGAAAAAAGAATTATGAAGCATTTATATTGTTTCAATGTACACGTATTGATAAGGTATCCAGTAGCTGTAATTTCCACTCACTGCCTTAAATCAATATCATGTCAATCAAGTCTCATGGCACATTACAAATGCTTGTCAGATAAATAATCCCCAAATTGCAGAATTAAACAAGTCCAGCTCTCTCAAAACCACTGATAATTTGCTCCAATCTTTCACTCATTGTCATGTGAGCTGCAATTATCCATTCAGTGTGAATTTGCTTGATTAATGAGGTTGAAAGGTTGACTCATACAGTACATTGATCGTCACCAGTAACATCTTCCTTTTTCGTGATGGCCTCCATGACCTGTTTAGCATACCAGTTGTGGAAGTGTGATTTTAATTCTTCTTTGTACTCTTTATTTATTGTCAAGTATAGTGGTTGAAGTTGGTCTGTACATGAGGCAGGCACAAACAAACACGTGATGCCACCTTCTATCAATTTAGTTAGCATCTTCACACTTTGGTGGCATCAGCTTCGTTTGATGTTGAGCACTCAGACAAAAACACGGTGTAAGTGATTGATCTTGACAGGTGTTTTATTTGTGCTCATAGAGGTGGTAGTAACGTTTTAGTGTTGTTGGCTGCATCGGCTTCCACTGATGTTATTCACTCGGACGAAAACACGGTGTAAGTATTGAACTTGTCATGTCTTTGATTTGTGCTCATACATGTGGTAGTATTGTTTTTAACGTTCATATGACCACCATTTGTGTCGGCATAGTTTTATTCTTTTGTATTCTTTATTTTGGGTATTTGCAGAGAGTAAACCATGAAATTAAATACCTACTAATATGCAAACTTTGACAGGCAAAACAATGAATTTAAGTAGCCACTAAAATGTATTCTTTTAAAAAACCACGAAAATTGAGCCCCATGAAAATAAATTATACTACAGTATTTACATTTTGGTATAGAGAAGCAAAACTATCCAGAACAATGAAGAGGTCTAAAGAAAAGAAAAAGAATAAAATAATATGAAATAACTAAATGTCTAGAAAGGGACCTATTATCTATGAATGAGGCAAACAAGTTTGGATGCATGCAAGCAGCATAATAATACTACTAATAATAATAATAAAAATAATAATAATAATAATATCCTTTATTTATCCAGGGTGACATAATTAACCAACAGCTAGTTTACGTTATGGCTCTGGAATTAAAACAAATATACATGTAATTAGTAAACAAGAGACCCTCAAGGGGACTGATGCTCTAATGGGGAAAGGAATTTCCAGGAATTCAAGATAAGATCATTTCTTCTTTTAACTGTCCAGTGTTGAAGCCATCTCTGATATCCTTCAGCAATAACAAGATTTTCAAATTAGCTGCTGTGCTGCACATATTGGATGTCAGCTTGGCACCATTTTCATTAAGGACAAAACAGACATCATTAAAAGTCTTTTGGTGAAAATCCCGTGTCATGATGATTATCCATTCAGGGGGAGTAGTGACAACAAGATTTGTAAGACAGACATCATGGCAGCCATTTTGGAGGTACAACTGGCACCATTTTCATTTAGGATCACCTATGTATCTTAAGAAGTTTACTGGTGAAAACGCCATGTTGATGTAGACATCCTTTTGGGAGTAGTAGAGATAACAATATTTTCAAGATATGACTTTCCATTAAAGAGGAGTAACTATAAGATTTTCAAGATGGCTGCTGTGATGGCCATATTGGATATCAGATTGGCACCATTTTCATTTAAGACCAAGTAGACATCATAAGAAGTCTTTTAGTGAAACCTGAACATGATATGCCCATCCATTCAGGAGGAATAGCAGTAACACAATTTTCAAGATGGCCACTGTGGCAGCTATATTGGATGTCCAAGCAGCACCATTTTCATTTAGGACTAACTAGACCATGGGATGAATGTGTGTGCAAAGTTTCAAGGCAATCCTGCAAATAGTTTAGGAGGAGTAGCGATAACAAACTTGTGCTAATAGACGGACGATGGATGAAAGACAATTCCATAAGCTCTTCTGGTCTATGAGCAGTAAGGCTAAAAAATCTATTGCATAAAAGATTACAAATATAACAGAAGTTTATACAAATTATACAAGGTTAACATACTGTTATCGCATAGATATATCACATCTAGCACATACAAATGTTATACAGTCATAAAATCAGGATTGCTCATTAAAAATATTTGTTGAGGTATAATGTCTTGAAAGTGGAAACCTTTGGTGATTGTTTAATATCATGCTGAAAACTGTTCCATAAAACTGTACTGGTATAAGCAAATGATTTCTTAAAATACACTCTGTCTGAACCTTTGGTATATATAAATCACTGTTTTCATTGGTTCTAAAGTTCCTTACAAACTTAAAAATATAAGATACCCAGGTGCTAAGTTTTTTAAGATCTTTAAAGTGAGAAGAGCTTTTCCATTAAAAAAAAATATTCCTTAATCTAAGAATGTTGAAAAGAGATGATGCAGATGTTAAAATATTATTAACATTTAAAATCACCCCAAATCACCCGGCTGCTCGTTTCTGTAAGCCTTATCATCTCTGCAAGTAAGAAGAATTATGGGTCTCCCCACACAGTACAGGAGTAAATAAGACATGGAAAAACTGTATTGTACACTTTTACGATCAAATGAGCTGTCATAAAACCACTAACCCTTTTTATAATTCCTGTTTTCTTAGATACTTTTATAAAGAGTGTTTCAAAGTGGTTGGAGCAGGATATAGTATGATCAATAAGGATACCTAAAAGTTTAGCACATTTAACAGTTTCAATTTTTGTTCTTTTTACTTCTAAGTATAATTCTCTACATTTGGCTGCTTGTTGTGCTGAACTGATAAGCATTAGCTGGGTTTTCTGTCAATTTAAGCTAAGTTTATTGTCATACATCCATTTCATAGCACACTGTAAATCTTCATTTAGTTTGCTCTCAACAATGCTAATATCTTTATCACTAACACATTGTGCTTTATGATCTGTATAAGATAAGCATGCTTTGGATGAATCCTGAAGAGCATGACACCATTTAGTATCTAAAATAAAATAAATGAATCATAAGTTCAGGTTTATGCATTGACTCCCACACCTCTCACTTCATGACAGTGACAAAGGGAAAAAACCCAAAATTTGTTTATGGGTTACATGCATGTGTTTTTATACAATTACTGCATTTTGTAAGTTTGGTTAAAAAAAAATATATCTGAAAATGTTTTTGCATTTGGACAAGATATCTACCAAGTTTTGTTAACATAACCTAAGAATTTGATATATAAATAAATAAATAAATGTAAAAAATACTAAATAACACAATAACAGACAAAATAAATGAGCATCAAATACACAACATTAACAGATTATATCATGGAGAAAAAAAATATGTTCTACAACAATAAAATAATTGAGATATAAAAATGTTACCTGAAGTTCAATTAATTTACTGAACTAGTTCAGTGGCTAGCCTTCTTTAGCTAGGTAGAACATTGTTCTGATCTGGGCCTCTTTGCACTCATCAGAGTCTCTTCACATTCCCTACTAATCACATTTTCTATGACAATTGGCATAGTAGTTTTCTTGTCCTTAGCCTGATGAACTTAAACAGCGAATAAATGATTCTCTGAGACTTCATGCCTAGTAAATGTTAAACTTTGCAAGTTCGGTGTTCCATGGGTTGCCATGGAATCTTTCCTTCCACAGTCACAACACCATCTAATATTGTTCCATTGTTTTGTCATTTTGCGACCCATGGGAATGTCCGATTCCATGATTCGTTCCATGAATCTCTCAGTCTCTTTGGCATTCTGTTTTCTTTATCAAAACTAGATGCATTAACAGGTGTCTTAATCTCCTTATCTGCCCTATGCGGCTTCACATAATTCCTTCACAATCACCTGAACTCTGTTTGATAGCATGCACATTACATAACTAATACCTGCTTTGTAGAAACAGATCAAATAAAAGAGAAGTTCACCAACAACAAAAAAATGGATACCGAGGACTTAGATGTTGGAATTTTTATGAGTCTAAAAAAAAAAGTAAGTGCACTTTTACACTGATTTTGGTGTCACAGAGAATCCCAAACTTAAAACTCAACAGTCATACAGATTTTGTAGTGTATGCTTTAAAAAAAATTTGTCAACAAGAAGTTCATCATGAAATTGGAACAGAACTGAGTGTTGGAAAAAATCTGATAGAAGTGAATGTAACAGTATAAATTGAGGTTAAAAACAAGAATAATTCAACCAAAATTGGGATATGTTGGCATATCTGACAACTGCATTTTAAAAATGTATTGCTACTGGAACCAGAAGTTAGGGGGGGGGGGAATAAAAAGGTGAAAAAGGAAGACTTACTCTTGGATAATATCAGCAATAGTGCACGCATACATCAATAGACCCTCAGGAAATTGGAGAGCAACTATTAAGAGAACAAAATGAAAGATTTAATAATGTCAGTGGTAATCTAAAAATCTAACCATCACTTGAAAAAAACACACAGAGTTGTACAATGAAACAGTGAATGCACACAAAAGCCTTGTTTGACTAGTTTCATTAGATGTTGTGTGATGCCAGTTACAATGAATCTGAGTAAATAACTCTGCTGTGCCATCATTTTTACCTTTTGACCCAAGTCTAATCCTGCTGTGCCATCACTTTTACCTTTTGACCCAAGTCTAATCCTGCTATGCCATCATTTTTACCTTCTGACCCAAATCTAATCCTGCTATGCCATCATTTTTACCTTTTGACCCAAGTCTAATCCTGCTGTGCCATCACTTTTACCTTTTGACCCAAGTCTAATCCTTCTGTGCCATCATTTTTACCTTTTGACCCCAGTCTAATCCTGCTGTGCCATCATTTTTACCTTTTGACACCAGTCTAATCCTGTCCAGAAGGTTGAGTTGCAAACAAAGACCAGCACAAACAGCATATGGTGTTTTGCCAACACAAAGTTTCTTGTTTGGGGAACAAATTCACTAAATTTTGTTGAATTCTGTTATCTAGAATTTAAGTAATCATCTGCAAATGAAATGCATAAACAAAAGCTATTTTAAGCAACAGTGGCCTTGACCTGGAGCTACTGACCCCAAAATCAATAAGGTTCTTCTTTGGGTTAAGGTGAATATGTGTACCAAGTTGTGTTAGTCTGTTCACCAGAACATAAGTTATCATCTGGGGACTAAAAAGGATGCCTGCCCCCCCAACTGACTGCCAGACCACCAGAAAGACAATGCTAAACTATAATGTGCCACAACTTCTGTCGGTGTGATATAAACCAGAATGTAATCAACCATTAACATAACTCAGCTCTATGAAGCTTTTAGTAATCTCCATTGTAAACATTAATTATCATGCAGTCTCCAGCAGCCATTGTAAACATTAATTATCATGCAGTCTCCAGCAGCCATTGTAAACATTAATTATCATGCAGAAAATAAGTTCACACTAAAGTAATCTTGAAAACAAAATATTGGACCCTTTTCTAATTAAAATTATTTTTGCAATTTTTTCTCTTTACAGTTTGATTATTTAAATATTTAAGTTTTAGTCATCACTATATAGCCAGTATTGTACCGACATACTGTTAAACAAAATACCTACATAAATACCTACATACCTACCTAAATACATTGAAACATGTTATACATACATACATACATACATACATACATACATACATACATACATACATACATACATACATACATACATACATACATACATACATACTGTTACAGGGCATAAAAGACAAAACTAAAAAAAAAACATTCTTTTCTGTGACATCAAAGTAGAGGTACTATAATGAGATAATAAAAATGATTACATAGCTCATCTCTACTTTCACTAGTCTCCAGTAGCCATTGTAAACATTATCATGCAGAAAATAAATTCAAACTAAAGTGATCTTGGACCCTTTTCTAACTTAAGATTTTAGTGCAATATTTTATCTTCACATTAGGATTTTTAATCATTTTAAAATTTAAAATTTAAACTTTTAATTGGCACTATCTAGCCTGCATTGTGCTGACATATTGTGAAACCACCCACCTACCTACTTACCCACCCACCCAACTACCTACTGCAATAAGGTATAAAAGACATAAAAGAATAGCAAGGTAGACGTATTATAATGAGTTGATACAAAATTGCGATTAATGTTGTTTTTGTATTTTTTTAAAACATTGTCCTAAAACTCTGCTTAACAAGCTATTATCATTGTCCACCCAAAGAAGCAAGATTTTATTGGGTGAAAGTCACAGGCTTTGAGTAACCGTCGAGTGACTGCCAGCAGTACATAGTTCATGCATCAATAATTACCTTGATTAGCCACAACAGGTGAGGCCTCACATGAAAAGCATGCAGCATGCAGTCCACTCATCTAATTCCTATACATTCACATGTACAATACACAGTTAAGCTCCTGAGGGTAACAGATCACAATATACAATGCAGAGTCCATAATATCATTAATATGGCAAGTTTACCATCGAATAAACATATATATATTCCTACTTCCAACTTCATTGGTCAGAAAGGGCCTTCTGAGTAGGCTAGGATGCATGCAGGTGTAGCATGGATGAATTAATGTGATTCTAAACACAAATACCTAACCCATGTTAGTCCAGCATAAAATGTAGGTCACAGCAACCATCTTTAGTTTTAAGGGTGTAGTGGTAACAGAGGTGCATCCAATTATTCAGTTTCATGATTGGGACAAAAACAACACCTAATAAATGAACTGTTAACACAAAATGTTAACAAAGTCACTGAAGCATGAAACATAGGTCACAGAGACCAGTTTTGACAAAATTGATGCAGAACTTATCAAGATGCATCCATTCACCAAGTTTCATGATTCTAGTTACGATATTATGCATATAACATGCTAAAAACCCATGTGGTCACAAGCTAATTACAAAAACATAATCAAAGCTAATAAAAGAGAAAATATAGGTCACAATGACTTTCTTTTATTGCAAGGGTCTAGTACATATAGGGATGCATACAGTCATCAAGTTTCATGATTCTGACATGAACAGTGCTCACAACTGAATATAAGACAGTGAAGCATAAAATATGGGTCACAGTGACCTACTTTTGTGACATGATAACATTCCCTCAACAAATTTTGTGAATCTTTGTATAACAGGATGTATACAGGGTGCTAAAAACCTATCTGGTTATGAACGAAATGCAAAAACTTAACCTAAAGCAGTACAATGTGAAATGTTGGCCACAGTGACATTCTTCTGTTGTAACAATGTGTTACTAATAGAAATGCATATAATTATATAGTTTGATGATTCAAGCATGAACAATTTTGAGAATAAACTTAAAACACAAAATCTTACCAAAGTCAGTGACAGATGAAATATAGGTCATAGTGACCTACTTTTGTGATGAGGGTGTAGTACTCATCAAGATGCACCCCCTCACCTATGATGCAGCATTTGAGTAGCCCTTTCCTAACTTGATACAATCTATGTATGACAATATATATATATATATATATATACCCACAGGGCACTGAAAACCATTTTGGTCATGAGCTAAAAGCTAAAACTTAACCTAAACCAGTTACATGTGAAATGTAGATCACAGTTACTTTCTTTTGTTGAATGGGTGTGGTACTTACAGAGATGCATACAATTCTTTAGTTTGATGATTCTAGTATTAAGAGAGCTTGAGAAATAAATTTAAAATTCAACATTTAACCAAAGTCAGTGATGTGTGAAATATGGGTCACAGTGACCTATCTTTTATAAGGGCACAGCACTCATCAAGATGCATCCTCTCACCAAGTGTCATGATTCCAGATATAACAGGATTTATACAGTGTGCAAAAAAACTGAGCTAAATTGAAAAACTTTACCAAGAATGTATAAATAAAGTACATGTATGTACAAAGTTAGTCCCCACAACCCCCTGAGGGTAGGTGCTTTGAAACCAACTCTAAACTGTTTCCTAGGACCTAGGAATAAAGACTGTCTGAGATTGTACACATATATAAACTTGTATCTGTGTGGACGCCAACACTGATGCTGCCATTGATGCTGAGGTTAGTACAATAGCTCACCACTATTTGCAGAGGTGAGCTCAAAATTGGACGAGTTGTATTGCACAAGAAACCTATCTCTACTTTCTTCTATCCCTTCCAGTTTTATTGCTAATATGCTCATGAATACAGAGGGACAGTGTTTCAGTGTTATTTATACTATCAGAATATCAACTGAATTCCTGAACCTAAAATATCAATTAAGGAGACACCTGAAAGATAATACATTTAATTTGAACTTTAATGCTGATTGTACAACAAGTTCTGCTGACTTACATGACAGTCACACTGTCAATGGCTCAAATGTTGGCATAATGTGGTCTTGGAGGTGGGGGAAACCAGAGAACCCAGAGAAAACCTTGAATTTTGGATGGAAAACTATGTAAACTTGCTCTTATGGGAACCAGGGATCAAACCTGATGGATCTGGGGATCTGGTTAAGAATTACGAGCATTAGGGAATAAGTTGTCAATAGGTTAAAATGAAAATAGAGAACCTAGATTAACAAGATCAGTCCATTAGCATATATCTCCATTTTTTTCTATATGTATGGTTAGATGCATGGCAAGAGGGGAAAGAAAAGCAAAAGATACTGTTCAACCTACAGAGCAATATACCAACCTCTTTTGGCATTGATTTGTTTCACCTTCCATACTGTTTTGTGAATCTCAAAATTGTAGTTGCCTGGTAACTGAAAAAAATCACAAGATTACAGGGTTACTTTATGACCCGAAATGGAGAGTTACTGACTCTCAAAAATGTATAACAAGAAGACCTTGGCCTGCATGTCAAGCCCACAATCAAAGCATTGCTATAAAAACATGTGACCTTGACCCCAAGGTCAAAAGATTGAGCAAGCATGTCACATAACTAATTGTATTACCTACATAATGATTTATTCAAATCCATCAAGGGGTTCAGGAAATATTAGCTAATGAAAAACCTTCATGCAAATTTTCTATGACTGATCTTGACTCCAAGGTGAAAGGGGTCAATGGGGCAAGAGTGCATGTCACAGAATTAATTCTCTTAACTGCGTAATGATTCATCCCAACTATGAAGAATAACCAACATGGTTTTTAGGAAATTAAAGCAAATGAAAAAATGTTAACCAAAACATTAATGCAAAGTTTCAATGATGTGAGCAATCATGTTGTAGAATGAATTGTCTTAGCTTCATAATGATTCATGCCAAGTATGATGAGAATCTATCAAGGGGTTTAGGAAATGTATGCAAATGAAAGATTTAAAGCAAAACCTTAACAAACTGCTGACAATGATGATACCAGTAGAAAAGTGACAGCTATGTTTTGCTTGTTGCCTTGACTACAACAGTCCATCAATGGGAATGATGCTCTACTGGCTGAAGAAGAATTTCCATGCATCCAAGATAAAACCTTTTTTTTTTAAATGCTGAGTGTTAACACCATCTCTGATAGTTTTCATTGAGGACCAACTAGATATCATAAGAAGTCTATTAGTGAAAACACCATGTGAATATGACCAATCCATTCAGGAGGAGTAGCAATAACAAGATTTTCAAAGGGTGGCCACTGTGGTGGCCATATTGGATGTCTGAGCAGCACCATTTTCTTTTAGGACCAACTAGAATGTGTGCAAAGTTTCATGGCAATCCTCCACGTAGTTTAGGAGGAGTAACAATAACAAGTTCATACTAACTGACAGACGGACAAAAAAAAGATGGACATGCCATCCCATTAGCTCTTCTAATTTATGACCAGTTGACCTAAAATCAGGTTGGGACTTTCCATTTTTTTCAAAAACGCTGTAAAAATAGCATAGGAACTCTTGATGAGGCTCTCAATGTTAAAAAACACCTAAGTAAACTGTTTACGAACTCTTGATGAGGCTCTCAATGTTAAAAAACACCTATGTAAACTGTTTAGGAACTCTTGATGAGGCTCTCAATGTTAAAAAACACCTAAGTAAACTGTTTAGGAACTCTTGATGAGGCTCTCAATATTAAAAAACACCTAGGTAAACTGTTTAGGAACTCTTGATGAGGCTCTCAATGTTAAAAAACACCTATGTAAACTGTTTAGGAACTCTTGATGAGGCTCTCAATGCTAAAAAAACCCCCAGGTAAACTGTTTAAATTGATATTTAGTTTGCTTGAAATATATGGAGAAACATACCCAGTATATATGCACAGAAATATATATTATAAATTTCAACATATATTGTATGTTTTTTTCATTCAGAATGCTTTAAACAATATTTCCATTATTTAAAGCACTGGATCAATTTGCAAGTTTTCTAAAACAGAGTACTAATCATATCGGTCTTCAATCATTTTTCTGTTTACTTTTTTTTTTACCCATCAGTATCTATTCAAATGACTGGTCTCAAAACAATAATATCGTGTTTGAGTAACCCTTTCCTACCTTGATACAATGAAGTGGCTGGCTAAGAGATTATTTGAATATACATTTGGTATGTGTATCTTTCAATTAATCAGATTTAACTCCAAAAATATTATTAGTTAAACTGTACAAACAAAATTACACAAAAATTTAAGACAATAAACTCTGAACGACAAGCAACAACTGCAGACACAGCATCTTTGAAATTATCACAAGCACTAAAAATTGTTCACAACTTAATCTGAAAGGCCTATGTAAACTAATTCAATTAAAACAGGGTAATAATAACTGATCTGAGCAGATCTGTCTGTGCAGTTTGTTAAGAGTAATCAGTAGAACAACAGAGACCCTGATTTGCCAGTGCACTATGTGACAGCAGATCAGAGTCTACGTTGTTTGCATTTGGACTTGACTTATAAGCAAGTATATACAATATATTTGTGGAATGCAAATTTTCGTGGATTTTGTTTTCATGGTTGCAGCAACAAATTTAAATATTCAATTTAAAATGTCTTTGTCATAAGTGCCATTTCTGCTTACTTGTGCAATGGCCTGTTTGAGCTTGGGATCATTCAGAATCTCTTCAGGGATCTGGTTGGGAGCCTTTCTAGGTCCTGGAAAGAATATTAAAAAATTCTGTTCATTATGATTTGGAAATATCTGTTACTTTTGTAGTACTGTATATACTATGGATTGATGAGGTCAGTGTGAAGTCTGTAGTACCATATATACTCGCTTATAAGTCAAGTCCAACTGCGAACAACATAGACCCTGATATACCGTCACATAATGCACTGGCAGATCAGGATCTTTGTTGTTTGTTCTACTAATTACTCCTAAGAAACTGCACAGACCTAGATCTGCTAGTGCATTATGTGACGGCAGATCTGGATCTGTGCAGTTTGCAGTTTGACTCGACTTATAAGCAAATATTGATGATATTTGTATTTGACAAAGCTTCTGTGCTAGATTATTGTTCTTATTCCAAATTAACTAAATTCAATACAGTATTGATATAATTAGTATCAAAAGAGGCACCAATTCAGATCCCAGCTTGAAAAAGGTGTCATTTTGATTACATGAAGCCATCTTTCTTAGGGTATTGTTATCTTACCACCCAGCAATTGACAGCAGAAGTTTGATAATTGCCTGTAATAAAATTTAATTAAAATTAGTCTTGGAATGAAAAATAAAGTGGAAAGTCACGTGATGATCGAAGACTAATCTCTCCCTCTCTCAACTACATTGCAATCTCAGATATTCTGAGATTTTTATATGCCATTTTCCGACAAAGAAGAAACACCTCATACCATCAATTATAGATTGTGTGCTTTAATTTTTGCATTTCAGTCTAAAATTATATGATTTTCAGGACTACGAGAAAGAAATCTCAGTATAAAAAATCTCTCTCTTTCAAGTGTGAAAAAAATCTCTGAAGTGTGAAATAAATCTGTTTTTTTAGTTTATTTACTTATCTGAAAAATGTGTAGTTATCTGAGCTAATGTACTGTTGATCTTTGTGAACTCTAAAATTTGTATTTGTTCATGTTTCTGATACAAATAGTGTTCCAGACAGAAATTTCTTACGGAGGGGAGTGAGGGAGAGGTATGGGGGTAATAGCACTTCTTACCATTTAGGCACTTTTTTGTGAGAAGGGGAATTTGTCAAGAGTCACAAATGTCATATTGATATTTATAATTTCACAATGAAAATTGACGTTTATATTTTCTTCTCAAACTGTAATCAAACAAGTATAATTTATAAGGAAAATAAAACCAAACATGGCTAACAATGTGGACAGACAGATTTTTTTATTTTTTTTTATTAGAAATCAAGATAAGATACCGTAAATAAGAGCAAGCTGACAATTTACATTTTGTATAGTGGACTGAACACATTATAATTAAATGATAAAATGTCAGCAATATACATGTAAACAACAATAATTATAAAGTAATAATAACAAATTATCAAAAAAATTATAGCTCTAAATAAATTCCTACCACCACCAATCTACATGGTGACCTAATCAAAGATCCATGTTTCAATGTAAGTTATCAAATTCAACCAAATAAGCACAACCACACATTTTTCAAAAATATTTGGGTTCAAATTTTCAGGTAAATGATTTAATTTCCTTCTTAAAGGGTTTATGTGCCCTTAAAATATTCTTCTGAAATATGAGTTTTGTTAGTATATTTCTTCAGGGTTTTGCACTATAAAGTTTTCATGTTGTATATATATGCTTTGATATGTACAGTAAAGAAGGCTAGTGCTCTAGTACTGCTTGTATATTGCAGTTGGAGCAGCATCCTTTGAAGTTACAAACCCAGCCAAAAAATAGAAAGTGTCAACCCAGTTACACTCCTGTGTGTACTGTAAACACTATTCTACATGTACTTGTTATATTTGTTATGTTTATCTAATGTGCAAGAAGGGGGTAAGTAGCTTTTAAGAATGACCGGTAACTCAATTATTAACACCAAAAATGAAATATACCTATAAGACCACTATGACTACGTCTTTAAGATACAAAAAATGTATCGTATATACTCACATATAATCCGATACCAACTGCAAACTGCATAGACCCAGATCTGCCTTCGCATAATAATGCGCTGGCAGATCTGGGCCTATGCAGTTTGTAGGGACTAATCAGTAGAACAAACAACACAGACCCTAATCTGTCGGTGCATTATGCGACATCAGATCAGGATCTATGTTGTTTGCAGTTGGACTAGGATTATATGCGATTATATATGGTACATAGGGTGTGTGTGGCAAAGTTGTTATCAATGATGAACTATGAAAAGTTGTAGAGTATCATAACCTGCATTCACACTACAACAGAAGTATTCACTACTCAAAAGCATCAACTATACTGTCAAATATTACAATATACCATTATCTTAATAAAGTTTTAATGGAGTAAGTGACGTGACTCTTACTCATGATGGGTTTATTTTATCTCCAGTTTCACAGCAACTGATGCAATGTCAATGGCAGATATTCCATTTTTGTTGTATATTTATGGATGTAAGATTTTATATTGTACAAGCCAAGTACCGGTACATATACAACCTCTCATTAAATATTCATCCCATGTCAAAATTAGTCTGACCACAGGGTCATGTATCAGGTAATATGGCGGGTAGTGATAGACAGTGACAGCATCAATTTTGTAATAAAATTACATGAATAAAATGTTTTCCTGGAAAAACTGTTGTTTGCCTAAAAGGGGGTTACTGAATGGTTGTGCTTTGCAACTCTTCTTTTCTGGTTTTCAAGCTGGGAAAGTTGACATTTTTCACTCTGCATGGTTGTACCACTGGTGTAGTAAATCCTTCAAACAATCATTATGAAATGGTAAAGTTTATAGTCGCATTGTAGCTTTTTTATATATAAAAAAGGTATGCCTGGAATATAAAGTCTCTGACACTTATTATTTAATGTCGCAGAAAAAGCAAGTGAAGTCATCTTTGGGGTTAGTGAACTTTAATGATAGGTGCTTCCAAGCCAGACAGCTTGTGGTAATGCCCTTTGATCTTAAGTTAAGCTAACTTGAGGACATGTGTAATCTGAGTAGAATGTGATTTGAATTAATCAAGCAAGTGATTCGAGTTTGAAAAACAATTAAAATAACCAATTAACTAACAAGGCATGTGGAAAATGACACTGTGTTTATAAAACCCCTAATTTTGCAGTTCAAGAAGACACAGGGATGCACTGAACACGGCAGAAAGGTGCAAAATTGGGGCAGAAGGATGGGATTCTGCATAAAACAAAATTTCTTAGTATGAAGAACTTAAAAATGAAGTTTATCTGAAATTTAAGTGAAAATATGGAAGAGTCGTGTAGTTGTCTGTCTTCAGCAATCGCGCAGAGTGGTCTTCTGTCCTCTCTTCCTATCTCACTATGTTGTGAAAGGAACCTACAGCTTAATTAAAAAAATATCCATGTAAATATATTTCTATAGCTAAGAACATCTTCATGAACAATGGGACTTCAATCTGTCAATGTGTCTGCTTCAAACAGAAATGCTTATGAAGTGAATTGAGAATAGATCACACACTATCTTAATAGCGGATGCATACGAAACTTTTTTAATCCAAACTTTATATATGCAGATACATGTACAGTTTGGCCCACAAATATTTTAAAATGTCACTATAGTTAACAATTTTGTACATCTGACCTCCTCCCAGGAAACCCAGGTTAGGGAACCAAATATAATATCCCACTTGCAGATGACTACCATTTTGGCAAGTTAACTACGAAGTTTAATGAACCTCAACCTAGCCATTCAGGAAGAAACATAGTTTCAGACGGGCAGATGGACAGACAAATGAATGGTATCACAATATTTACATCATAATTTTATCCCACAGAGTTCTTAGTATTATCATCCTGTGGCTTTTACAAAAAAAAAATCTGAAATATTATAATATTCTCCTCCTATCTGTCGATCAATTTACCTGTTACCCTATATGCTCCTAAGCTGCTTGATGGAAATTCACTAAACTAACTTGGTAGATTACTTTCCATATGAAGTCTATGTGCAAAAAGAGTGATCAATTACAGTGCTTTTTTTTTGGAGGGGGGGGGGGCAAAACTTTATAAATACAGACACAGCCAGAAAATACAAAATATATGCACAAGATTTCAGGTCACAAACCTTTGACCATAATCCAGTTGGAAGTGTGGGTTTTACTGTGTGGTGAGCTGTTACTCAGATGTTAAAAAATGAATTAGCTTATTCTTATGCAAGATTTTTTCCTTTCTTTTTTTTCTTCTTCTTGTAATTCACTTTTAAATACAAGTTGTTATCATGTTTTACAAGCAGGATTACTTTGTTTTGTTTTCTTTGGGTATTTTGAGGTCATACTTAATTATACTTTGTTTATAAACTCAGTAGATATCATCAGAACAATAATAGATTAGTAAGTTCAGAAGCTGAACTCAATTATGAATTAAATCATGTCTTATACTATTCTTTGTCTTCCATTACAAAAAGATCACTTTTGAAATTCCAATATTAGTACCATCAGTGACAATATATAACACAGGAACTGAAACTCCAGAGAGCTGCCAGATATCACGGGTTCCTGTTTGATATGCAAATTTAGTTTCCAGTGGTTGGTTGAGCTATAAGATCAAAGGCACAGCAGGGGTGAATCTGCCCTCAGGCTAGAAATCTAGCTGTACTTACCTTTGTGGTAGTTTTAAAGTTAAAGGTCAAGTTTTGTTCATTTTTAGGAAATAAAGTTTGTAATATATAATACCATTAAAAGTATCTTATTAAACACACCCAATTGGGTATCTGATTTTTTAAATGCAAAATAATATTTTAATTAAGACTCTACATACTTTCAAATCTTAGCACTTTTTAAGCCTTAACCCTATTTAATTTTTTTTTAAATAAACTTTTTGGGAAAATAAAAATCTGACTTGTTCATTAACATGAAACATGCTCAAGCAACAAACCAATGGTTATTCAAAGCAATTTACGTCAAATTGCCATATATATATTGCCATTGCATATAAGTAGCTTATAATTACAAGGGTAAAATAAAAACCACATCTGGCAGATTAAATAATATGCCAGATATTGCTGATTAAATAAAATGAAGACTTGTTTTATTGTCTCAAGTCCTCTAATGTAAGCTAAATTGAAAGCTTGTATGCACCTGAGGGCAAAATGCTAAGAAGATAATTGTTGCACCAGTCTGTCTAATGAAAACACTAAATGCTTATCCAAAAGTAACATCTGTGTTTCTTGTAATTTATACCTGTCACATGTATTTTACTTCTCCCTTCCATTATAGTTAAAATGTCCACATGTGAGATGAAATGTCACTTTGTGAATAGAAAACAAGAAAGTTTTCTATTTGGTTTTATTATCCTATACTCTGATAATGTTCATTTCTTTATCTTCTTGTTTTAATCTCATTTGTTTGTGCATTCATATATTTGTAATTCTCCTATTTTTCTCTTTTCTTGTACATTCATTTATTTATTCTCCTTCTTACTCTGCTCTTTTCTCCGTTTGTTCATTCATCAGTTTGTACATTCCTTTTATAAATTCATATTAATTTAATGGATGACTGCTGAAATCAGAATTTGAATAATTCAGAAAAATCAATTGTCAGTAATAATTAAAGTGATACTTCCTTCGTAGAGAAAAAACTGCTGAAGAATTTTCACTGAAAAATATGCCCAGGGAAGTAGAGAATCTCAAACTGTCTTCATTAAAAGTAACTTTGCATAAATGCCCCCCCACACACACACACACACCATCAATAAACAATGTTTATCATGACCAACCATGTTCTATTTGTCAATGAGAAAATCATAGAAGTTTGTCTCAAAATTTTTCTCTTTCTCTAAATGAGAATTGCTTTCACAACTAAAGATGATTTCTTGCAAGACTGATATACTTTTGAGGTCGTCAAAAACTTGTAGAAGGCTAAAAAAAACTGCTTTACAAATTCATTCATTTTATTTTCTTTAAAGGGATTAATATAACATTCATTGTTCTCTATGAAGATTAATATTCGGCTGCAATTTATGGTTACTTTACTGATGAAGTGTTTCTTCAAACTTTCATAGTAAATAAAAGTATGTTATGCATAAAATAATAATGCCATTATATAAACAAGTCTTTGCAATTTTTATTTACGCAGAGTCAAATCATTCATCAGATGAATGGTGGAGGATTTTTTCAAATGTTTTTTATATCTCGGATGTAAAGTGAAAAACCACTTACCTCAGTTCACTGAACTATATAAGTGAAAGCATAAAAGATTTTTCTTTTTTTTTAAAGTGATCAAGTATCATTTTGATCACAAAGTTGCAGTTTAAAACTTTTATTTGTCAAATGAAAAACTTCAGTGCTACACAATGGACCATGATGGCCTCCATTACAGCAATACTGTGTGTTGTATACAATACCTGCAGAGCACAGAAAAAGACATCACACCTGTTTGGAATGCTGGCATTAAATGAAAGAACCACATTTAGCCATTGTACTGTGTAAAACACCCATATCAGCTCTATAGTTTGATGAATCACAGCATACATGTACCATGTACAAAATATTTCCAGTCCAGGGAGCTTGTATAAAATAGGCTGTATATACAATGAACTTCACCTTTAACAGTGTTCTGTTGGAAAGCAATTTATACTGTCTACCTTTCTTATTTCAATTTAAGATTTAATATTGTTAATATTTTTAATGGCACCTTCAGCACATTTTTTACAATATGATACAGAGAAAATGGGAGCTAAATGCATTCTCAAGGGCACACCGAGGCAGCCAACCAATGTTGGCCTGAGCAGATCAAACCACACAAATATTATTACTAAACAAAGATCAACTTTTTTCCTCCATTCTGATATATATTTTATTTATTATAGATAGTGACAAAGATAATGCCAGTGAAAAGGTCTCTTTTGGCTACTCTTAAGTTAACCGTTATTTTCAATTTGAAAATATTAAAATGGGTAAATAAAATAAAAAATTTTACTAAAATTAGTAGCATTTCATTTTTCAATGTTTTGAAATTATATAAATTACATTTTATTAATGTATTTTGCACATACATTTTGTAAAGATGTTTACAAAAAGCCATGGTGCAACTTTGTTAAGAAAATTCAGCATTCATTTGTTATCTACCATTTTACCAACAATTTGAATTAATTGTCCAAATAAATTAAACCAATGCACTCTCGTATCTTTTGCAATTAAAATGATGCCTTTATTTCTTATGTTAATGATAAAATATAGGAGCAATGTGGTTTACAAAACATGTGCCATGAATAGCTTCCCCAGCCTCTTTAATAAATCCACCTTATGGTCTTAAAGTGCACTGGGAACTTCATTGGCATAATAATACAGAACAGGTGATATTTTGGTGGGCTAGGTAGGGATTTTCCAATCTCCCTGTGTGTTAGACTAAGCTACCACTTATTCATTAAAATATTAGGCCTATCCAAAAAAGTTGAATGAAAATGGTCAGTTTTCCTCGCCTTGAGAATGGTGTTCCTTTGTTAAGGAAATTAACAATCGAGAACTGGATCACGTCATAACAAAACGAAGCTGTCATTCCAGTAATGACAAGGCTTCGATATAAGACAGTATAGAAACAACTAGTATCATTGGACAAGTCGGTCTTGGACATCTTTTACCATTTTGTAAAATAACTTTTCCCTGTTTGGAAGTCAATTTATGCAAAATAAAAGACATATCAACCTGTGTTGTAAATACTGACAACATATGACACTGAACTATCTCAGTAATACGACTTAGAGCATACGGTTCTTCAAAACAAAAATAGGTAACCATCGAAATTGTGTGACGGGGAAATATGACTTGGGGTTTATTAAGCAGGATATTAAAAAGTAATCTTACTTATATAAGTCACGTTTTGAAGAGAATTTAACTTTTTATCACTATTTTTAAAAAAAGTTAAATTCATGTATCTACCTCTGAATACTTTCCTTTTATCGTTTTGTGCAACGACAACACTTGGTGTATCACTGGTGGCCGCCATGACATATTACAGGGGAGGCTACTCCTTAATCGATAGAGAGTGACAGCGTCCTCTTGTTTAACATAACCACTGACAAGACAGACATTTTACTTAGAGCCGGTTTTCATTTACACTATAAAAAGCATTAGCTCACCGGGTCTATTTTACCATGTATAAACAATAAAATGACAATTAGTTTTACCTACCTACCTTCCTACCTACCGACATGCAACTTACATACATACGGCGTGGAATGAATCAAACTTTTGTATTTCAACTTAAGCTAAACTAGATTTTAGCTTAAAATAATTTAGCTTAAGCTGAAGTCAAATTATACATTTTGAAAAAAGTGATTTTTCCTCAAGCTAAAATAATTGTTGTTTAAACAAAGAATTCAGCTTAAGCAAAATGCATAATATTGAAACACATATCACAACATCACACTCATATACATACATACATACATACATACATACATACATACATACATACATACATACATACATACATACATACATACATACATACATACATACATACATACATACATACATACATACATACATACATACTTACATGCATGCATGCATGCATGCATGCATGCATACATAAATACATACATACATACATACATACATACATACATACATACATACATACATACATACTAATTTAATTATGTAACAATTTATTACAAATGAAGATACTTATGATACAGTTTTACACGCATACAAAATTTAAATATACGAGGACAAAGAGTATGTATGTATGTATGTATGTATGTATGTATGTATGTATGTATGTATGTATGTATGTATGTATGTATGTATGTATGTATGTATGTATGTATGTATGTTTGTATGTATGTATGTATGTATGTATGTATGTATGTATGTATGTATGTATGTATGTATGTATGTATGTATGTATGTATGTATGTATTAGTTTTTAACGGCATCTCATAAAAATAATGGCTATATGTTGTCAGTTAAAAGTAAAGTTCTACATATGTGAAAGTTAAGAATTGCACAAAATATTTTTTTAGGAAGATAAACCCTTCCAAATAAATGTAAACATGAAGTAATACAAGATAAAAGATAAAACGTGAAGATGTTAACATTCTGTAAAATGTATTTGAAAAAAAATAATAATATGTAAAGACAAAAAATATAAAAATCCTTAGAATATATCGTCAAAATTTGGTATAAACCGCATTCCCTCAAAAAGTCTAAGATTTTATCTGGTGGTACATGATCATAAAGTTTATTTTTATTGAGTTCCCATCAAAAACATCTGTCTCACGAGGTGGAAGTTGACACACTCGACAAGAATGTATTCCACTGTCAGTGGATATTGATAGGGTATGCACTCTGGTCGAGGTTCACCCTTCAAAAGGCACGAGTCAGGTATATGGACAAGCCTATATATATATATATATATATATATATATATATATATATATATATATATATATATATATATATATATATATATATATATATATATATGCAGGCACGCACACGCATACACATAATTCTTTTTGAAAGAGAAATGTACATTTCCATATTAAAACGTTCTCTCTCTCTCTCTCTCTCTCTCTCTCTCTCTCTCTCTCTCTCTCTCTCTCTCTCAAATCATGTGGCAAATAACAATCATTCCAAATGCACTGGATCCACATAAAAATGATGTTGTTGGAAAATGGTTGGATACAGAAAACGAACTTTTCGTACGAAAATGGTCAAAATGACAAAAAACGGTTAACTGCTTTTAGAAAGCGGTTCACCACTAAACATTGCAGTTAACCGACAAAATATCGGTTACCCGCTGTTTAAAAACAGTTGACCTCAAAAAGTACCGGTTCACTGCTAAAATATACATGTAAAACGCTATTAAAAAGCGTTTCACCGTTATTTTTCAGTCCCTACACACGTTCGGACCACCTCGCATATTTCTGCGAGACAAACATATGCTCCGCTAGATTGACCTCGAAGTTCCAGATGCTCAACCTTAGACTGGAACCCTGTCCCAAGTTTAGCTTTGCCAATATTTATTTATTTATTTATTTATTTATTTATTTATTTATTTATTTATTTATTTGTTTATTTATTTATCAACTATGGACAGACCGAACTCTGTCTGCTGTGATTTGCTGAATTTCTTTATTAGTTCATTTCAATCGTTCTTCAGAGTCTTCTAATTGATTAAGAATGAATGAACTAATGAATTCTGAATTTCGTTGAGTCTTTCATTTAGTTGCTTTTTTTCTTTCATTCTACGTGTCGTTATTTATTTATTTATTTATTGATGCATATGTACATTCATCTTTTCTATTTACAGGCAGCAATATCGAATAAATTTCAATGTGATTTCAATCTTTTTGACATCCATTACTACAGTGCGTGTATAACGAGTGACCTGATAACTGATTAGCTGGAGTTTTGACTCTTTATGAGATACAGGTTCACTGCTATTTAAAAGCGGCGAACCAGTATTATCAAAAACCGATTATTTTTAGCGGTGAGCTGATATCTACGGATGGTTAACATTTTTTTTTTTTTTTTTTACTATTATTATTTTGACTATTTTCGTACACAGTACTAACACTAAAGTAAAACATATATTAACATCAAATACGATCCATTTCTCCCCTTTACCATTTTGGTCACTGTGAACTAGTGAATAATTAGAGAGTGCTGAAATATGATTAAAGATTATACAGTGCAACATTAATTCTTGTCGAGCAATGGCAGCTAACTCATTTTTTTTTTTTTTTTTTGCAATTAAATCAAAATCATATAGGTAGGTAAAAAAAAATTTTTTTAAGGATTTGTACCAAAATGACCGTTGCTTCTCTTGAACAAATCTGTATTCATCCTTCAGAGTTTCCTCTGAAGATCGGCATAACTAGTGATCTGCCCAGACGAAACAGATAGCCCCTGAAATAAGGTATAATTGAAGAAAGCTAGATACTCCAAAAAAACGAGTGCAAAAATCTAACTCAAACAGTGTCAGTAACTCAAATTATGACAGAAAAATCTGGAAATAGAACTTCACCTAGGTCTTTTAGATATAAAACATGTTCATGCTAAATTTTGGTTTGAATTCATTATGCAAAGGCAAACTTCTGAGTTCAACAGGGGTCATAACTCAATTCAAATTTTGACATGGGGAAAAATTGGGGGGGGGGGGAGGCGAATCAAACTTAAGCCAAGTTCTCGTTATATTAAGTCCCATACCAGATATAGTTTCAATCTCTGAAGTCCTGCACAAGTTATTGAGTGGACACGAAATAATGCAAAGACAAGTTTTACGGTCAAATTTTACGCGAGAAATGTTAAAGTCGAAGTTAATTTCATCTTCTTTGTTATATTAAGTCTCATGCCAAACTGAGTTTGAAGTCCTTCAACAGCTTTTGGTCAGAAACGAAATTTGTGACATACGTATAAAACGGGACGGACGGAAATAAATGCCTCTACTTCCATTGAATATTTACCGGACGTAAAAAACGGATTAGATCCATCTAGTAGTCATCGGTGACATAGCCATTAAACATTACAAAAAGGCGCCTACGATGAATTTGAGAAAAAAATCAAATGTAGTTGGACTTATTCCATTATTTAAGAGTTGATACCCTTAATGAATATAGAGCGTTCGTCATACATTATGCGCAAAGTGATCTAAGACAACGAATTCAATAAGGGCCACGCCTATTCATTAAGAAACGAATATAAGTTTGGGTAAAAAATTAGTCGAAAGAAACACAAGTTACCTCGCGTAAATTATAATAACTAATCTACCATCATTGACCTTGACTTCTGATTATTTATCCCTAAAATAATCAGGACATTCCCTGTCGCAAGATTAGCATACGATAGCTAATGATTAAAGGAAGCATGACTCAGCATGCTGAAACCTCGTTAAAAAAAATCCAATGATTTTTAGCGTCGATCTCTTAATGCCATTTAAACTGAAAATTACATTTCATCTAGAAAAAGATAAGCCAAGAAGTCTGAGGAGAAATTGATGAAACAAACCCAAATAACGATACAGGGATTTTAAGGAGAATTTCACCTCCAGCAGTCTTGACTCTTTTGATCCATTTTACCCTTTAAACCGATAAGAAGCCACTCTTATCCAAATACAGTTTATCAATATATTTAAAAATGAAATATAAAATGAGATATGCTGGAGAAGAACTTAATTATCGTGCAGAAACTATTGCTCATCTGCTGACAGAGAGACAGGTAGATGGACAAAGAGATATTTTCCTACTTATTTATACACCTAATCTTTCGGTCGGAGCAGAAAAAGTGGACCATGTAATGAATCTACTTTTCATTATATGGGAGTGATTTGTCATATTGGCATGTTTCCAAAATGTGTGTGTGTGTGTGTGTGTATGTGTGTGTGCGCGCGCGCGCGCGATAGAGTAAGGGTTAGGGAAAGTCATGTGTCAAAGGAGTTCTTCCATCAATAAATTTTACAAAATGTTCTGCATTTGCTAATTATTTTTTAATTTAAAAAAAGTCATATTAATTTTTGCCTGGAGTCCCATTACATAATTGAGGTAATTGGGTCAGGTAATATTGCAGTAGCCTTGTCGGGCAAAGACCATATAAGTTCATGATAATATGATCTATTTTTAGCACATCTGCACATACATTCATTCGATTGCACAATGTCTGATCGTGGAGATGTACAGGAATGGCATAGCAGGGTCTGTGGGGAGGGGCGGCCGGAGTTGTTTGATATCAGAGCAATGCCATCACAGCCTAAGGAAAAAAAATCTGGCCAGCTCCCAGAACACATGATCAGAAAATTCTTCGAAGATGTGAGTCTCTCTCTCTCTCTCTTTCTCTCTCTCTCTCTCTCTCTCTCTCTCTCTCTCTCTCTCTCTCTCTCACTCTCTCTCTCTCTCTCTCTCTCTCTCTCTCTCTCTCTCTATATATATATATATATATATATCCGTCCGTCTGTCTGTCTGACCACCCGTCTGTAAATTAAACCACCCGTCTGTTTCTGTTCGTCTGTCTGACCACCCGTCTGTAAAATAAACCACCCGTCTGTTTCTGTTCGTCCGTCTTCCTATATATCTAGTCAAGCATTCGAGATGGATAAGGTCTTATCATTATTCTATTTTTTTCCCAACTGTAACAATACTGACAGAGTACAAACTATTGAAATGCAATACTGACAGAGTACAAACTATTGAAATGCATTATACAACTGTAACAATACTGACAGAGTACAAACTATTGAAATGCGTGATACAACTGTAACAATACTGACAGAGTACAAACTATTGAAATGCAATAGTGACAGAGTACAAACTATTGAAATGCAATACTGACAGAGTACAAACTATTTAAATGCATGATACAACGTACCTTCTATACATACTACTTTTACTATCAAAATTATGCATTGCATGTTTTTTTTATTAACATGAAGTGTTTTCCTACGGAAGCGTTGATGGCCCACGCGAGAATTGTTTTTAACTCGAGATCGCGGTATATTAATTCGCGATCTCGATTTAGTAACTAGTGATCTCGACTTATGGACTCGTGGTCTCGACTTAGTTACTTGTGATCACGACTTAGTAACCCATAATCTCGAGTTAGTGACTTGTAATTTGAACTTAGCAAGTTGCAACTTGCTTAACTCGTGATCTTAACATAGTAACTCTTTTTCTCTTGACTGAATTAACTCGTTATCTCGATTTCGTAACTCGTGATCTGGACCTAGTAACTCGTTTCTTTGGAGTTGATAACTTGCTCACTAGTTGAAGTTTCAACACTGTCACATAGTATCAGTCTCGAAGGAGCGCTTCAAACTTGCAGTTCATTTCCCTATAATCGTAAGTACTGTGAAAGACAGTCAGCGCTCGTATCGAAAGAAGTTAAGAGAGTTTCTTATATATGAGAAAAATAAATCGAAGAAGAATCAGTTAGGAGAAAAAGCTTTATTCATGAAAGGATACTATAATGGATAACAAAAAATAAAAATAAAAAATAAAACACGCACTCAACATATCCTCTTATCTGATACATGTAATAAGTATCCTTAATTCTTTGTACATCTACCGTTGATTGTATTTTATGTCGAATTATTTATTTGTAATGTTATCTTAATATGATTTTAAATTTTCATAACATTCCATCTTTTTTTTTTTTTTTTTTTTTTTTTAATTAAAGTATAGATAAACATGCAGTGATATGAGATACAAAGTATTGGATTGAATTTATGGGAGCAAAAGAATTTTAAAATGTTGAAAACATTTTTCCACTGTCAATGATAAATTTGTTCAGAATTTGATATACCTTGCATATGGAAGGTGACAATGAGGAAATTTGAAAATTTCTGAGGGATAGAGGGGTGTAATAAGATACTAAATGACAAAGTAAGTTAGGTTCCAATCTCTTTTGAGGACAGAACAACAGGGTCATATGAAATGTTGTGACTATGTGGTATAAATATGCAATCAGTATGATATATAGTTAGAATACTATTCTTTAGACGCCTGTTTGATCATCATTTTTCCTTTACTTAAAAAAGAACATCACATTTTTCTTTCTGAACATAAACTTAACCACAAAACCGATGTGGAAAGTGAATATTTTATCAGGGGTGTCTGGAGCAGAATTCTGTAACCGTAAATGCTTCTATAGTTGAACTTTGTTGTTATATTTTACTACAGCAGAACACGTGGGACATAATTTGACTTCCTAGAATAGGTATAAGAATATATACATCGTTATAAAATACGTACAGCCTAAGTATGTGCTCTTTACTGCACGTTCAATACAAATGGCAAATGATTATATGAAATACAAAAGTAAAACTATTAGGTGCGTACCCTGATTTTCCTCCTAATTATTGATAATTATCTCTCTCTCTAAAAAAATATCCCCAAAGAAACTTTTCGGGTCCCTTCATAATAATAAGTACCAGAATAGGATCACAGCTCTTGATGCATTGTTGGGAGGTGGATATGATTCGTCTAAGGTTGATTTTGCTCTCTTAGTCACAATATTTATATATGGATGGATGGATGGATTGATGAATGGATGGATACATGGATGGACGAAATAAAGTATGCATGTAAGTAGATGAAGGGTGCAAACCCATGCAAACCTTGAAGTATTTTCTAAAAATTGTCTTACCATCTCGTGTAGCGATACGAGATCACCAGAGCACACATTGTATTGCTTTCTATAAATAATATTACCATCTTGTGTACGGATACGATGAAATTGCTAAGCAACAACTCTTGCGCAGAAGGAAAAACGAGGTTGTTCCAAAGGAACAAGTCATATTTTAAAGAAACAACGAGAACACAACAAACACACTTGTAAATTTCTAAAAGAAAACAGCGAGCGCACTCATACATGTTTAAACACAACGAGCACACTTGTAAATTTATAAAGCACACCCAACACATGTTGTAACAATTGGAAGCCTGGAATATACCATGTTTGTCAGATTTTCAATCATCATAATCACTCCTCTTTGTTCCCCTGGAATATAGGGTCTTCACTGCAGCTCTCCAATTGTCACGGTCTTGGGCTAACTGTTTTGTCTCCCTTTTCAACACTCATTGAGATTTTGTATATTGCTGTGCTGAAATACTCTTCCGGATCACTTTGTCCGCTCTTTTTACACAGTATCAAAACACCCTCTAAACTCATCCTAAGAGAATTAAGTGTAAAGTTATTTAAAGTTTTGCTGAGTTCAATAGTGATAATTATCTCCATAGTGATGTAGTCACAAAAGAAAGTAATTTCATTTCTGTACCCATCATTAACCGATTGCGCAGTTGATTCGGCGGTAATCGCATCGAAATGGAATAAAGTGTGTTCCAGTTTGTAGTTTTGGTTTCCGCATTCCATCACTTAAGAGACTTTTGCAAGTATAATGTTAAATCAGAAATCCTGAAGAAAAGTATAAGGATGTCATGGACAATTCGCTTTTAGTATCTGAAAGTTAAGTTGTATTCTAAATTCGTTTCCTTACACCATAAACTGTACGGCTTCTGTGTCATCATTTTGTTTGCATGAGCTGCCCCTGATGTAAACTTTATCAATTTAACGTTCATTATACCTTGTTCTGTCTTGTGTGTTGTAGCGTTGATTCAGATAAGCACAAATCTATGTGTATTGTGACAATGTTGTAGTTATTTCACTTGAAAAGATTATCACTTCCATGTGATATGGTAATACGCTTCACAAACATTCTACTCAGATTGTTTATAACTGCATGGCCATCATCCCTTTTCACCTTTATATCAAAATATACCAAGAAACTACCAGTTGCAATCAATAAATTTAGAGTTAGTCTGAATATTGCTATTTGTAAAGTTTGTTGGGGTTTAATGTTACTCAGTGTGTATGTGATATAATGATGTAATGAAGTGAGGTACCAAATTCCTTGATGTATATTTTCTTTTCCTGCTTATGAGCTATGCATTTACCATACGTCGACATTCTATTATTTATCTTGCGAAAAATAATAACAGTCTGTGATTGGGACGACCACATCTTCGCTCTCCACGTACCTCTTAGTTGGAGACAATGTCGTGCTGGGCAAGATCACATAAACGTGTAAGCAACATACACAACAACACCCATTGCAAGTACAATAAATATATATTTTATTTTACTTGATCATGAGAACATGCATCATTACCTTTAGGTTGCCTTAATTTTTCAAATTTTACGTCATTTTTTGTGTGAGTAGACGCAAATAGAGAAAAAGTATCGACCAGGTTGTTTCAGTACTGAGTCACCATACATTGTTTTCTCGCAATCTTTCATTCACAGCAAGTGTCTTTTTTCTGTTTTAATTGAACTTTTATGTTTTTCTCTGGTATTCTTCATTTTTTTTTTTTTTTTTTTGTGATGTCTAATTTCTTCTTCAACAGATCCATCTGGATCAGATAACTTGAATAGAAAGTTACTCCCATTAAATGCTAGACCGTTAGCTATTGCTCTTCCAATAACAACTGATACTGTGACAAAGTATTTATAAGTAAAAAAATTGAACACTGCTGCCAATTTTTAATTTACATGCTGAACTAGAATGACTAGGTCTCATTATCCCTGTAATTCCAATTATTAAATGATTGATCTCTTCTAGATTGTATGTATGTGTTTCTTTTACACTGTAAGTTCTATCTTCAGAAGCTTTACTAACCTCTAATAAGTAAGCAACACGTTTGTTGTTTACCTCTAATCCAAAGAAAAAAATCAATATTTTCTCAGGATTAGATCTTATATAATGTATATTTAAGTTAATAAATATTATGTATAATCCTGATGTTCTAATTCGAATGGCATATTGTTGCAAAGGATATACTGTGTGTGTGTCATGTAACCAGCAAAACGTGGTGAACCATAGTTGAATCCGTTACTATTAACCAATGTCTCTGGTGAAGTTCAGCTTGAAAAATATACAAAAACCCTGTTATTTCTTTATATTCATCATCTCGTTTAATAATTACAATTTATCTTTTGGATACTAAATCAATTTAATACCAGTTGGGTACCCTGACTCGGTAGAAAGCGAAACCCGGAAATCAATATGCATCCTAGAACTTGTTTAGTTTTCTCCACGAACTCCTTTTTGTATTTATCTATTTCCTCTTTCAATGTTTTAATTCTATCAAACAACGCCATGTCATTTATGCCCATTTTCGTGTTCAGTTCAGTTTTGAATGCCTCTATTTCTTCCTTTATTGCGGTTTTAACTGCATCAATCCTAGAACTTAATGCGAGTCTTTTATCCACCCGAGTCTTGATTACATCTGTATCTGTTGTAAACCTTTCTTACAAATCATTGAAATATTTTCTCAGTTGTTTCATCCATTTGTCTTTTTTTGCCAATACATGTACTACCTTGCAACACACCGATATTTTTAAACAGTCCTCTGTCGGCATATTCTTCTGCATATGTTTTATATTGTTCAACCTCAGCGTGTATTTGGTGTAAAATTCAGTGAATGTAGCATCTTTTATCGTTTGTATCTTATAACTGAAATATGTAATAGATCAATCGTAAGTTGTTGCATAGGTCTGATCGTGCTTTCATTCACATTTTTTTTAAGGCACCTACCTTTTTGGTTATCTCTGTTAAATCGTTCTTTTGGAGCAACTCTGACAGTGTATTAGTGTTAGCTGTTATCATCTGTTTTTGTAGTTCTGAGATTTTGGCAGCTTTTTTAAGCACTCAGTCCACTAGCTTATAATTTATTCTAATGTTGTTTTCTCCAATACATGATATCTTGCAAAGAGTCCTGCGTATATGTGGATAACTCGTTTTTGGACAAAATTTGTGTAAGCCATATCAAATTGTTTTTCTGGATCTGATAGACTGGTAATGTGGTTATTGTTGAGGTTTAAGTCACTGTTAATTGTTTCGCCTAGTGCATCGTTTTTTTCCAGTCTGTTTCTGTAAAAATGTTTGAAAGTAAGAATTCACGAGGACCTCTAAGAGATATTTCTCTACTAATTCTGTACACGCTATTTACTTTACATGGAAAATATTTGTTAAAGGCATACCGTGAAAATCTATATAACACTGACATTCGACACATCAGGGGAACAGACAATGTGATCGCAGATGCATTTGCACGTGCATAGGCTATATTGCTTTGTTTTGTGTGATTAAGTTGAGTGACATTTATAAGACAATTTCGTATGTAATTTTGGTTATGCATATTTAAAGAAAAGCTTTATTGCATAAATCATTCTTTTTCTTTATGAGGGGAGGTGTTATGCATATTGAATATATAATACGTGTCCATGAGGTAAGTTGTACTTTAGTCATTTTATAAACAACATATTTACAGCTTTTGAGTTCAAGGTCAGTCTTGTTTACATGGCATTTAACAATTAGATTGGAATTTTTCATACCTTGATGTGAGAAAGGTCACGTTCGCACCGGAATTTTCCATTATAGTTACTCGTATTCTAGAATATTCTGTCAGGTGACTTATCTTTATATTTATGCAGGTTTGGTAAACAAGATTTCATTCCTATACTAAACTTCATATTTTTAGGATCAGTCTATTAAAGAATTTATTTTCGTATTCAGATGTTACAGCTGTGCAAATCAGAGAAAATTCAGAGAAAGGAATTATTTATTTGAAATATTCATTGGAATTACTAAAAGTACTCATTCTCATATTGGATTAATACTTGACTTTGGTATTTATATGAATTTATTCAAAGATATTCTGGATCGCATTATTCAGGAATATCAGAACATTCAAGACTACTGACGCATCAGGACATTCAAGGCTACTGGAATTCATTCCGAACATTCTATATTTAAGACTTGTGATTAGGACACTTAGGATTATTGGATTATTTGGATTTTAATTCACGTTACTGTAAGTGTCTTTTGAATTTTCACTTTAATTGTCTAGAAATAAATTGCTTGTTGATTTTACTTACATTGTTGGTTTCACTTTCTTTCTGTTACATTATTTTAAATCCTAGAGTCGTAACACAAGATATTTATTTTTATTTAATCGGAAATATTGTAATACCCAATAACAAATTCTATCCTCTGTAATGAAATAATGTTACCATTTCTGCTATAAATTCTATCGATAAATTACATTTAGTTTTCGGGAAGACCACGAATTGTAACATAGCTCTCTTGCTTTGCACACTATAGGAACAATTAGAACAGAGATGAATTAGTTTTTTCCATTTTTTCTTTCTTTTTCTGATTTTGTTTTTTATTTCTTTGTGTCTGTTGTACTCGTTGATGATCAAAATAAATTCTACTTTGTTGATTTAAATTTACTGATCGCTTTTGTTAGCATGTCGTCGATATAATGTATAATGTCATCAATACTATTCAACTTGGTGATGGCAGATGTTAGTATTTCATCCTGTTTGACAATGTCATCAATACTATTCAACTTGGCGATGGCAGATGTTACTATTTCATCCTGTTTGACAATGTCATCAATACTATTCAACTTGGTGATGGCAGATGTTACTATTTCATCCTGTTTGACAATGTCATCAATACTATTCAACTTGGTGATGGCAGATGTTACTATTTCATCATGTTTGACAATGTCATCAATACTATTCAACTTGGTGATGGCAGATGTTACTATTTCATCATGTTTGAAATCTTTTTAACAAATTATCTTATCTTTCAAAGCTTTTGAACAATTCAAATAACTGATGTGTTAAATTGGGTCTAAACCAGTAGCTATACCCGATTAACCCAATCCAGCTTCTGAAACACCAACAGCAGCTGAAATGGTTTCCATACCTGCATATAACCAATTCAAAACTTTGTATGCTATGTAGGTCTACACTACTGCCATGGATACCGAATACAAGGTTCCATTTATAATATACAATTTCAAAGACAGGGAGTGACAGGCAGTGGCAAGAATTTTGCTGGATGGCTGGCAAATATACAATCGGTAACTCATCTTTTTGACGCAAAAGACGTCGTATTGCTTAAGTATGCAGTAGCAATATACCATGTCGACATCAGTTTATTAATTGCTTGATATCAGTCTCCTCAAAAAGATATCTATGCTCCATTGATACATGTGACATATGATTTTAATTTAGAAATCGACGTACCACATGCAAACTTGTCTTTGATTGAAATACGCTCTTCTCTTCAAACTATTTCTCTTTCTTAAACGAACACACTCAGGATTGAGTATATTAAGTAGTATTCTGATTGTTTCTTATTTAAGAACAAAACTATTTTTCAGGCATTTTAGATGCAAGAAACTTTTCCATTTGTGCTGAGGTTTAAACATTTTGCTGTACAAAAGTGTAACATCTAAAATATGAGAAAAATTATTTCTTCTGTACTAGTGTCGAACATCCATGAATCGAAAGCAAACACTTATTAATCGACCACTGAAGGATCTTTCATCTGCAATTCAACAGGATAATCCATTTAAAAAGTCTTAGTCGATGTTAGAAGTATATAAAATGAGTCATGGAATATGTAAACCAAAGAACGAATAACAAAGTGGCGATCACGAGTTAGAAAAGTCGAGATCTCAAGTTACTGATTCGAGATCACGAGTCAATAACTCAAGATCACGAGTTGTTAAGTCTAAATCACAAGTTACTAAGTCGAGATAATGAATTACAAACTCGAGATCACGAGTTATTAAGTCGAGATAACAAGTTATATCAATCGAGATCACGTGTTAGCTAAGTTGACATGGTAATTTAGTAATTCGAGATTACATCCTACTATATCGAGATCACAAATTAATATGTGGCCCTATTACGCTTCCGTATTTTTCTATTAGCAATGCTACAACCATAAACTAATCCGATTCTAGCCGAGAGCTTTAATGACAAGTCAGACGATTTACTATGTGGGATATCGCTCCTAAAACTTATCTGTTGAGCATATTGTTTTAAAATTCATAGGCCTGATATTTGTTTCTTGCTGCAGGGTTATGTTCTGGTCGAAAACTTTTTCACAAAAGACGAGTTGCAACCAGTCCGAGACACGATCAATGAAATTGTGGACAATCTGGCACAGAAGCTTTATAAGGCGGGAAAAGTTAAAAATAAGTATTTATAACCTGATCTATCTATCTTGATACCTACCCAGACCAGTACGGCTGCCTCGGTGTGACATTTGGAAAGACACTTAGCTCCCATTTCCTCGGCATGATATAGCCAATAATGTGTTAAAATCGCAGTTAAAACCAACAAAAACAAACAAGAAAAGCCATCTATATGTCTGCTTCCAACATGCTATATTGACAGTAACATATGTGTAATTATTATCGAATGTCAAAACTGTATATACAAAGTGTTAACTTCCTAACTGATTCCTTTCTTTGGAACTTCGGTAGTTGCCTTTGCAGTCTTACCACTTTTGTGGAAATTTTTTTCCCCCACCTACATCGCGGTCGTAAATATGAAGCGAAAGAATCATTGTTGCGGATTTACCAGAAGCTCTCATTACAACCACCAACACAAATGATTCTCCTTCTATTCTTAGCGTTTGGTACTGTTAATAATCATTATTATGCTCCTTTAAGCGATATACAGGCATTGTAAAAGAATAAATGTAACACACACACACACACACACACACACACATATATATATATATATATATATATATATATATATATATATATATATATATATATTGAAAAAGTCTCGAGAAGCTTTACTAATTCACTTGTAAGATAGTTGTCTGCTCCAATAACTTCAATTGTGCTGACTTTTCCGTAAACTTGTGTATAATCCAGTCTTTGAGGACATATCTGTTTAGTTCATAGTTATAAAACAATTTTTTTTTCATAGATATATGAAATATAACCTGCTGGACTTTAGATTCAGAACTGAGTAGAACATTTGCTTCTTCTATTTGTTTGATTGTTTCTTTTTCTTTTTTGTAGGTTTATATGAGGACTATGGCTTCTTTGACCGACTTAGCAAGCTTGAGATAGATTTTCCAGGCTCTAATATCCTTTGTTTCAAAATCCAGAGTGTCCCCAAGGTTCATCTGTTTCTTCTTTTTTTATAATTTTTTTGTTATTTTTTAAATTTCTGTGACAATCTGATTTACACAGTGCTAAACCACATAAAAGTAAATCTGATTTTCATATCTAAAGTATAATTATTGTCATATGAGAAAATACACGAAATATATAATTTTGAGCTTGTGAATGAAAATTCAAATCAAGATGGTTAAGAAGTCTCAATATAATCACTTCAAATATGTCCAAAGCAAATTTTTTTAAAATATATTTTTAAAAATATTTTTGGGGGGGATGAAGTGCTGATACTAGGAAAGCATTGCATTAGCGGTGTAGATCGGCGATTCTTAGCTAGTCGACCCTGTTTTTATTGTAATAATATTTTTTTCTGTTTTTACATCTCGTATAGGGATACGAGAACATTAAAAATAAAAATAAAAAGGTGACTAGACCACAAATATTTTTGGTGTATCACTATTCAAAATAAAAAATTAAACATTACTGGACCAATCAGTCTATGAAGGTATTATCGAACACAGGTTTGAAATTTTTAAAACATAAAAAATAATTACACAAAGCTACAGAGTATTCTGGCCCGCAGTGATCAGAGAGATCCAAGACGTAGTTCATGAGTTTAACATGAAAGCAACAATTTCGATATCAAGAGATAAAGTGTATTTGTTTACAAGTTTGGATGGGATAAAAGTGTGACCAAATCTAGTTGTATTATAAAATAACGTAAAAGAGAACGCAAATATTGATTGATCGATTTCAAACATAAAAAAGATATCCTGCAGTGATAGATAAATGGTGCAGATTTACAAAATACTTTTAAATATGACAAAATTGACAAGCACTATCAGTCCTGATAGCAAGCTGGTTAAAACGTATTTGATGTGAATAAATCCACTCATTTTGTATTCGATTACATTTACAGTAAGATTTGAAGACCTCTTAAAATTTGCAAAGTCAAGATAAAATGATTCAACAAAAACAGAGATAGAATGTATGGCGATACAAGCCCAATTTAAAACAGCAGATGGTTTCTTCGTATAGAAAGTAGTTGTTTTACATTCAACAAGAGGAATGGTAAAATTTGACATGAATCTGAAATCATTTATATGCTTGAAGGGATTAAAGAAACGTTGCAAATTATTGAAAGTGAAGGTTCCTGTTGTAGATGGGTGTCCTGATGACTTGTTGATAACCCCTAAAAACAATTAATAAAGTATAAAGTATTCTCTGGATGATTTTAAATCAACAAAGAACAGTATTTACAACATCTTTACTATGATCCTGAAAATTCCAATGACCTACACAAATATCAGTCAATCGTGGGAACAAATTAAACGTGACAAAAAGAAAATAAAATGCACCGAATTGAAACAATGGTTAACTGAACACATTACACGGGCAAGTGAGAAAAAAAAATCCCTACAAAACAGTCTATGTAAGTCACGTGGATGGCCAGTGGCAGGCGGATATATTTTACACACAAGCATATGAAAAAGAAAACAGTGAATACAAGTACATTTTGACAGATATAGATGTCTTTTCAAAATACACTTGGGCTGTAAAAGTGAAAACAAAAGGAGGAGATGGGATACACACTGTTTTAGGAGAACTCTTTAAAGAGCGAAAACCTGAAAAGATACAGTTTGATGAAGGAAAAGAGTTTTACAACAAAAAGTTAAGAATGTTTTGGAAAAGGAAAACATTGACTACTACTCAACTTACTCAGACAAAAGAGTACCAGTAGTGGAAAGGTTGTGAGAGAGATATAAAGACTAGAATATGTAAGCATTTTGTACAAAATGAAACCAGAAAATGGGTTCACGATTTACCAAAGTTAATTGACGGACACAATAACATTCATCATAAATCAATAGACTTGACTCCAGTTCAAGCTTGTAAGGAAGAAAACAGATCGAAAGTATGGATTAACCAATTCGGTTGCCTGACAACAGATACATTTGGAACACCTAAATTTAAAATCGGTGAAACAGCTTGAATTTCGAAATACAAAATAATCTTTACAAAGGGCTACCTTCCTAACTTTACCGAGGAAATATTTAAAATCAGGCAAGTACGTTTAGGTGATACAGCCGTTTACAAACTAGAAGACTCGAAGGCAGAGGATATACAGGGTACGTTTAGGTGATACAGCCGTTTACAAACTAGAAGACTCGAAGGTAGTGGATATACAGGGTACGTTTTACGAACAAGAGTTGTCTCTATACCATAAATCAGATAACATATAGCAATTGTTTAAAATATCTTTAAATAAAAAGAATAAAAGGTAAAAAGTACGTATTCCTGAAAGTATATAATGAACCAATGAACAATTGGCTACTTGTTGAAACTATTACCCTATTAAATAAATGATGCGTTAAAGACACACCTGTCCTCCGGAGACGATGTACCAATGTTGTGTATATTGAATTTATGATATGTGTCCATGAGGTAAGTTGTACTTTAGTCATTTTGTAAACAACATATTCACTGCATTTGAGTTCAAGGTCAGTTTTGTTTCATAGCGTTTAACAATTAGATTGGAATTTTCCATATCTTGATGTGAGAAAAGTCAGGTACCCACAAGAAATTTCCATTAGAGTTACTCATATTCTAGAATATTCTATCAGGTGACTTGGTAAACAAGATTTCATTCCTATACTAAACTTCATATTATTAAGATCAGTCTATTAAGGAATTTATTTAGTAATCAGATGTTACAGTTGTGAAAATCAGAGCAAATTCAAAGAAAGGAATTATTTATTTTAAATATTCATTGGAATTACTAAAAGTACTCATTCTCATATTGGATTAATACTTGACTTTGGGATTTATGTGAGTTTATTCAAATATATTCTGGATTACATTCAAGACTACTGACACATCAGGACATTCAAGGTTACTGAAACTCATTCGGAACATTCTATATTTAGGACTTGTGATTAGGACACTTAGGATTATTGGATTATTTGGATTTTAATTCACGTTACTGTAAGTGTCTTTTGAATTTTCACTTTAATTGTCTAGAAATAAATTGCTTGTTGATTTTACTTACTTTCTTTTTGTTACATTACTTTCTTTCTGTTACATTATTTTAAGACCTAGAGTCGTTACACCAAAAGTGCACCTCTCCATCAGAGACGGTCGAAGCACAATACATATAAAGCAGTATCAAGGAGCAAGAAAACTTTCATTTTTTTTTTAAAGAAAACGATTGTGTAGAATGTGACAGATGTGAAAAAAGGTGCAATAGAAAATGAAGGAATTAAAACATGCCTGATAGAAGAAAAGAAATTACATCCAAAAACATTACAGGTAAATAACAATATGATACACATGAAAAGGCGACTTCAATGTAGACAATATCCTAGCAGGATAATAAAATGACATCGCAGAAGAAATTAAAAGAAATAACAGTAAAAATATGAAATTGATTAAAACAATATCTAAAAAGGCTGAAAAAAAGTTACAATGTAAAAGTCGACAAGTTAGTCTTTGATATTTTGAACATAAAAAGGAGTAATTATAATCACTTATATGTTTAGGCAATGATGAGGACTTCATTCAAATTTTATTAAAATAATGTATAGCAACTACACAATCAACGGTGCATTTTTCCTGGATAAAATTTTTACAATGTAGAATGTTTACTCATCGATAAAATCTTTCATCACAAAGAATTGCCACAAAATTAACCATAATCCGTTGATATGGGAGGAGTTTATACATCCCGTGGATGAAGTAAAATCAAGTACACTTTTCATACTGTTCAATTGTTTCTGCGGAACAGCTGAGCCTGTACGAAGCACAACACGGCGCATTTGGCATGATTTCTCAGAAATTTTATTTAATATCTAGTATTAATTGAAACTAAAATGCAGAAATAAATAGAACAATCAATATTTGAGACACTATCAGTTGTACAATGTTACAAATGCAACAGAGAAAACTGACAGAGGAAATTTGAAAAACGAAATACAAAATGCCAGACATGTTAAGGTTATGTAAAATCAACAAGAATAAAATGGTATTATAGTGGAGGAGATTAAAAGAGCAAGAGTGAGAAATGGACAAAAAATTGCACGAGAATGTTGAGCAAGAGTGAGAAATGGACAAAAAATTGCACGAGGATGTTGAAAAAAGTAAATACAAACTAAATATCTTTGCACAAAATAAGCCAATTTCATATTATTTTTGTTTAATCAAAAGAATGGGCCTCAAATTGAAAATCTAACTAGTGTAGAATCTTACACTTGTCCTGCGATTAAATTAAATGCAATAAAATGGTTAACTCAAGATAACGATGATAACATGGCAAATGCATTTAACACAATAAAAAGACACAATAATGAATCTCACTTTTCACATAAAATATCATTAAACAATTTTTGTTTCACTTAAAATTTGACAATGTCGACTCTATGAAAAGATAGAGAGAACAGTGTGACAAGAGATTTTTTCAGAATCATATAAACTGGACAGTTTGGACGACAAAAGCAGATTGTAGTATTTCCTTCCGACATTTAATAGACAAAAATATACCAGAATTAGTCAAATCAGTATACAAATTTTATGTTTATTTCCACATGCGAATGATTCTGTCTAATTAAAATGTACTTTAGCTGATAATGATACGTTCAAATCAAATAACAATATCACAGACATTAAATCAAATAACAATATCACAGATATTAAATCAAATAACAACACCACAGATATTAAATAATTTCATTTGATTTGCAGCAATTTTAAAATTTCATCTCAGCATGACCAGATACATCAAGGGAAAAACAACAAATAAATAAAAACAACAAATAAATAAAAACAGCGAATAAATAAAAACAACAAATAAATTTTAAAAAAACAATAAATAAATAAAAACAACAAATAAATGCCTTCATCGATAATGGGCCAGAAGAACATACAACTGTACATTCAAGTTTGGAGAGCCTACACATTATGTTGTGTTACCCGCTTACAAACGTAAATATACCTTTAGAAACTCTGTGCCCAGTTATGTAGAACACCTGCACCTCTGTCACAATGACGCATGGCAATTTAGAAACATCAAAAAGCAAAATCTGTCAAAAATAGGCAAACAGTCATGTAAATGTATATTGATACTAATTGTTGCAGAAGCTGTTTTTGTTTAGTTTTTTAAATGCTTTATTAAATACCAGGTATACACGGGATTTTTCGAGCTTTCAAAAACGTGCTATGCCGTGATCTTTCGAAGATCTCACCTATTGTAACGAGCTTTGCTCAATCACGCTCGTCGCCTTGTTTTCACATTTGATCAGCAATGTAAATTACAAACCCACGAGTGCCAAATCAAGCAATATGACATGATCAGTTAAAAATAACCTCATTCGCTAGCACTTTTTGGATGACTAACACATTGAGTAAGAAAGAAGCCTATGGATTTGGAGGTCAAAAGTCAAGGTCAATGTCACTGAAGCTACAGAAATTGTTTTCACGTAATAGCTCTAGATCTAGATCACCTACCTTGGCCAAAAATTGTGGAGGGTTTCAAAGTGCATGGTCATTGTGACAAAAAACAAGGGATTTGCACAATAATGTTTCTTCAAGAGAAGTTCCTTGACCAAACGGTGTAGATGGCTTACACTTAGGGTAAGAAAGAAATCTGTAGATTTGGAGGTCTAACGATTAAAGATCAAGGTTATGGTGAGTCTAACAAGACAATAATTGTTTATGCACAGTAAGTTTAGTTCAAGACTACATAACTTGACAACAGGTCAAGGTCATTGAGACCCGTTGGTCAATAATCTCCCAAGTTAACCATGTCCTACTAGTCCTAAGTAGATGACTATTAAAAACTGGGAGGGCGTAGACTTCATCTCTTTATCTGGTGCATTGTAACCAGTGTCTTGATTAACAGATGGCTGTCATAACCGAACAAGTTATGAATGCACAATGGTATGTATTTTGGACATTTACAATTCAAATTGCATTCGTTATGTGCTGGACTTCTATACTTATCCGTTAGGTTATCGTGATGGTGATCACGCATCTTTTGTGCGTGTGATTTGCCTTACCAAACTGTAATCTTTAATCATTTTTTCCTACAGATGAAACAGATATTTGTTGAATTAAAATATTTTTCATCTTCCTCTGCGAACATCATTTGTTTTGCCTTTTTTGGTCTTAATTTTTCATACACTACTTTTGCAATCTATGCAAACACATTGTACAATATTTTAATACAAAATGTTGCACTGTAAACTATTTGTTTATATTTCATGTGAAGTGATTTAAGGTATAAACATAACCCTAATGGAATGTGTTTGGCTATTTTAATTTTCCAGGACTGTACCGGACACTTCGTTCCTATGGCACACCTACGGTATCTTGATGCTTTCGAAATGAACCACAAATAACATAGTGAGCTTTTTAGTCGGTGTTGATAGTTTTTTTAGATTTTACAACTTAACCGTCTTCAGGAATTATATATATAAAGTTATCTACATTGTAACATAGTCTTTTGTGTTCTGACAATTGTTCTGGTGTACTGACAAATTCATAAAAAATAATTCTGTTATTGTTATGTTTGTTGTCCTGTGATGACACCAGTTTTGAAGAAAAAACAACAAACTTATATTCCAACGTAATGACACCTTCCATCTTTATAGTCATTCGGTCCACCATACTGAAATATAATTAACTTGTAAACAGGTATTTTCTGTCTATTTTAGTAATTGTAATAGGAAGCTCAGTGGTAGAACGTTAGACTCGTAATCCAAGGGTCGCGGTTTCTATAAACGTCCAAGCCAGCCAGGGTAGGCTGCCTTGGTTTGTCCTTGGGAAAGGCACTTAGCTTCCATTTCCTCGAATGATATAGCCAATCATGTGTTAAAAGTGCCGATAAAACCAACACAAACAAACAATCTAGCAGGATTGATGTAGTTATCTCCATACTGCTGAGATATACGTTCAATACACATTTATCGAAATAGCAATTTTAACCGGGCATCACTAAAACCAATTACTTTATCTATCCAAATTGCATTTTGATGCTATCCGTGGAGAGTTTTTAAACGTGAGTTGACGCTGTGGTTTCTTACGTCAAATCAGCTGGGATGTCTCTGAATCACTTCAATTACGCGTTTGAAATTAACCCCTATTGGATCCCCTAGGTCGAAATGAAAGGATTGGAGTTCTGGAAGTAATTTAACCTGTAGGCATAGTGAAACTGTTCTCCAGAGATTTAAGGTGCACCAGGGTTTCATACACCCTGTAATGTGAAGTAATGTCAACTCATATACTATACTAGTATATTACCAAACAAGGCATGTCCAGAGCGGACAACGACATATAAATATCACAGTAGTAGGTCTTCTGCATACATTCTCTTAAATCAATCGGGTTTGCTTATTTTTAAAAATCACAATTGTAGCATTTAGTTTAGTAAGAGTTTAAATCGGGTATCGCACAGAGTAATTTCGGACAAGAGCGCTTTTTATTCTTTGCTCTGTGAAAAAGGAGAGAGAAAGATTAACACATAATGCAAACGTATGTTTGTATTTGTAACTACCACAAATACTATATTAGAATTTTGGTGCAGACCAAAATAAATAAAATAATGCCAACTGCTGCTGAGTAAATATAAATATTGATTTTTAGCAATAAATCTTTCACTCGTAAGTGACACGATCTCGCCGACTTATGGCATAAGAGTCTGGCAATGAGCCAACACTTAAAGGGTTTAATTTCCTTCAGAAGCCGGAAGAGTTAGTGTGATTTAAAATACCTATGGGTTTGTTTTGTTGTGGTTCAGTAATGCTTTAATTTGATTTTTAATGGTGATTCACACATATATGAGTGGTGCAGTCATTTGTTAATTTTGATTTTGAATATTATCGTATCCCCCATACTTGAATTGTAAAGACACTAACATATTACTCAAATAAATATAGGATCGACTCGCTAGGGATTGCCTGTATACACTACTTGCGTCGCCCACAAGATGTTTTAAAAATTATATTTTCGTTGTCTTACAGAGCTTTCGTGAACTTTGGGGGAATGAAAGATTACTGAATGTAATAGAGCAGCTGATTGGGCCAGATATTGAAGGTCACCCAGTTTGGAACCTACGCACCAAAACACCTCAAAACGAGGCTACGACGGTTCCTTGGCACCAAGGTGATCAGAATGTCTTAAGATACTTTTAAGACAACTTCATTTGCATGTAAAAATAGCGAGAAACTATACTAATAATTTTCTTCACATCAGTTATCCCCTTCGCTATTACCAGAGACGTACACAGCTAAATAAATGGGCATATTTAAGATTTTTCTATAATTTTCTATTAAATACTTTCACAGTATAATACAAACTCTGCATTTAGTGTAAGATTAATCTCTTTTTCTCTTTCAAACGGTGCATATTATCAGGTCTACCCATCACTCAGTAGCCATGCAGATCGCAAGCCTAAATCACTAGTACGCAGATGAGGAAAAGGGGTAGGATGAAACAAACACTTTTTTAAGAGCCGCAGAAAGTTTTGAACGAATTTTCGTCCGCTTCTTTGTTCTAAAACGTGAAACTTTTTTTCTTTTTCTAATAACATTAATAGTTTATAATCGTCTATCAGTAAGTGAATGATACGGTGGACACAGAAAAAAGTGTGATTTTGCGATATACTTTAAGCTTTCTGTGTGCGAACTAGTTCAAGGCATACCTTAACGTCAATAATGCTATAGTTGGATTGGACTTATTGTAGTGACACATGTTTCCCATACTAAAGGCTGTGATGAACAGCTTCTACAATACACTAAACTTGTAGATTTAGTGAATGTTGTTTGTCAGTTTATAGAGATGTCAAGGTTTTAACGTTAATCAAAACTATGAGAATAGTTGCAAAATAACCATTTAACAAATTACATGTATTGTACAGGAAAATAGTGTCATTTGGCTTGACGAAGACTGATCAACAATTGTACTATATAAACAAGGCGTAAATGACCATCATCGCTGATGGTGTTTTTTATGGACTCATAATGCTTGTCAAAACATCACTATTGAAACAACTATTCGGACGTACCACTAAATTTATCAAGTTTAGATATAGTCACACCAGAACGTCCATAATGTCAAGTAGAACTTACCGTTCTATACTCGCGTATAAATCCGGTCCAAATGCAAACAACATAGACCCTGATCTGCCGTCGCATAATGCACCGGCAGATCATGGTCTACGTTGTTTGTTCTACTGATTAGTCCTTACAAATTGAATAGACCCAGATATGCCGGCGCATTATGCGACGGCAGATCTGGGTCTATGCAGTTTGCAGTTGGTATCGAATTATACGCTAGTATATACGGTAGGTTTCCTCCCTTTTACTGTCTCTATGAATGCTTGCTTGTGTTCCTATTGCCACGATTCTAACACTGTTCCAAATACTAGATAACGGAAAATGTCGGAGTTACCAGGTATTGTTTCTGTCAAAACTTCGAAATCAATCATTCGGATCATACCTCGAATGTATGCCGACATTCGGAATATCATCGTCTCTTTCCAATGAGAGTCGAATAACTTCGACCCTCTGAAAGACTCGGAGGTAATCGTAGTGATACTTACGAAGGTGGACGAACATCCAGTTAGATGTGAGAATATATTTTTTATAAAATGATAAGTGTTTAAAAAACACTCCACGTCGTTTCAACAATCAATGAAATGCCTGCACTTTTAAGCTTTAATGTTATTCCTGCAACTTTGTAAAGAAATTTAAAAAAAAAATAAAAAATAAAGAAATCATTCGGGTTAAATAACTTCAGACTATTGCTTACGATGCTGATACGTCATCTAGTCATGTGATGTCAGTGAAGTTTTTATGGCGTAATGACAACCACAGGCTTGAAGGTAGTTCAAAATTAAATCCTAGTTTTTTTCATTGGTATGCTGACAGGTGCCTCGGCTATTTACGAAACAAGGATTGACCGAGAAGTTGCGAATGCATCAAACTATTTTTTTCATTCGCAACTTCTCGGTCAATAATAGAAATAGATGAGGTGGTCCGAATAGATTTTTTTGCGGAGAAATTTTTCCAGCGAGCAAAATGTATAATATTTCTGCAAATTACTACTCTGACATACATCCGAGGCTTATCTGTGTCTCACAGAAATAGCGTTGGCGGTCAAAATGGTATTGTTTATGTTATATATTATCCACATGGTCAAAGCGTTCTCCATACAGATTGGTCAATCGCGTGGTCAATCGTAAGCTTGCCGGAGGGTCAGTTTGTATACTGTCTGCCAGAAGTAACCATTTTATTCATATATCTGCCCCACTACATCTTCAGGTATCCAAGGATGGTGGACAAATTGACGTCGCCATGCCGATTTCATATCATGATCAACTCAAGACATGATTTTCCAGTGTTCTCAAAAGCCGTTAAAACCAAAGTATATTCGTGTAAAATCTTCTAGTAGTCAATTAAAATATATTTGGAAAGGGGTAAATTATCGTCGCAATTTTTTTCCCTTTTAGGTACGATATATAATGTTACTGACACAAAAGTTATTTCTGACTAGATATCTAGACAAACAACTCTTACATGTCTTGGGGTTTTTTGTTTCCTTTTTTTTTTTTTACATATGATCAGGAACAATATAACATGCATGTTAGTCTCAGATATGATAAAAAAAGACCAAAAAAATAAAAAAAAATAAAAAAAAAGAAGAAGAAAAAAAAGTTTTATCTATGCGTCCGCTCTGTCGCAATAAATGAGGGAAGTGTCTGTCATTCTAGTGTACTATCGCTCAAAATAAAATGTGTTGCTTTGCTGATGTTGAAACACTTCTTTGGGCCGGTATGTAGGAAAGACTAGAATACATGTTCTATATATTATGTAATTATTGAATTTTAGATTTTAATTTTACAAAGGGGATGGTGGGGATGTGGGAGGGATTTTGTTTGTTTTTGAAAATATTTGTAAAACTGACAACAAAACTGCGGCGAGTCACCCCGACTTGCCTGCTCCCGGGATTTTTTACAACAGAATCAGCTGCAAGTGACTGAGTTTTTATTTTTTTTTTATTTTTTATTTTTTATTGTTTATTTTTAAGTCACTTTCTGGGAGGCGGCCGTGTGCGACTCAAGCTGCAAGGCAATTATGTTACATTTATACTACTGTGAAAATGAAGTAACTCTTTCATGCTTGTTGCTCATTTTATCACCATAATAATCACTGACAACGATTGTCAGAAACAAAGTTGCACAATAAGTACAAAATTTCAATATCACAACATTTATAACAAAAGTCAGTCAAACTTCAAATACAATACATCTCTCTTTCTTCAATAGAAACATCAATTCTGAAGGGAACAGACGCCATTATTTATCAGAAACGAACAGTTTAGTTTCGTGATTCTAGGTATAACAGTGTGTAATCAGGGTGCAGAAAGCCTCAGCTAAACGCAGAAACTTAACTTTTGTTTCACTCTACCATCAGACAATGGTTACTTAGACAAGAACTCGGACGACATCTTGATTCCAACAGCTTGGATACCTTTAGTCGACACGAATGAAGTAAACGGTTGTCTGGAGGTAATTAGCTGTGAACCATATTTGCTTATTTTGTTTCGGATTATTTTTTAAATGATGCATTTTTGGAGAGAGAGAGAGAGAGAGAATTGTTGATGCCATTCGAACTTTTGCGCAACATTTTGACTAAAGACCGATGACGGAGTCCGCCTCATAGATAAAACTTCAAATTAATCCGAGATTGCATACGATCTTTTCCCTTTTTTGAGTGATTGGGTACATTTGTGTGATAAATTGTATCTTTTAGTACAATTTTGCTAATCCCCCCCCTCTTTCTCTCTCTGGAGTCATTTATTGTTTAATACAACAATATCCACTAGAGAATGGGGGTATTTATTGTTTAATTCTACAATATGCACGAGAGATTGGTGGCATTTATTGTTAAATACAATATGCACGAGAGATTGGTGGGATTTATTGTTTAATACAATATGCACGAGAGATTGGTGGGATTTATTGTTTAATACAATATGCACGAGAGAATGGTGGCATTTATTGCTTAATACTACAATATGCACGAGAGAATGGGGGATTTATTGTTTATGGAACATGTGCTTCATAGAACAGCAAAGCATACTATTGGTCAACTGTGTCTACTTTACATTAGAACTGTGCACAAATATCACATTTTCACACCAAGAGCGCAAAAGCAATTGAAGTTTTGCTAATTGCGGAGACAAAAATCCGTAAATGTGATCAGCAATTAAGTATTTATTGTAACGTAGGTGGTTGAAGGTGGCCATCGGCGCGGGAAGCTGGCTATGCACACTTGCTGTTGGGGAGGCACCTGGTACGTGGAGTTAAAACCAGAGGAGATGGAGAAATATTTGGGTGAGATGTTGAACAAGTATATATATATATATATATATATATATATATATATATATATATATATATATATATATATCCTTGAACAATTTAGACTTACACTGGGTACCAAGATTATGAATTTATTAAAGTCAAGACCACAGGATAATCACCTGGTCCTGTATTTTGAAAAGTCAAGATCACAGAATAAACACCTGGTCCTGTATTTTGAAAAGTCAAGACCACAGGACAAACACCTGGTCCTATATTTTGAAAGGTCAAGACCACAGGATAAACACCTGGTCCAATATTTTTAAAAGTCAAGACCACAGGATAAACACCTGATCCTGTATTTTGAAAAGTCAAGACCACAGGATAAACACCTGGTCCTGTATTTTTGAAAAGTCAAGACCACAGGATAAACACCTGGTTCTGTATTTTTTAAACTTACTGAATATGAATCTCAAGCTCAAGCTTCAAGTCCGACTATTTTGACATAACATTTTTACAATCTTCTTAACTTTGCTTCCTCTAATACACATCGCATGCCACATTTCATCCACGTAGAATTAGTATAATAATTCTATTTATTTGTGGGGCGGTTGATTTTAGCTTCAGATCAATTTTATTCGCACACACACACACACACACACACACACACACACACACACACACACACACTCGAGAATACATGGCCTGGTTGAATTTGCAATTTGTTTACTTATGATTCAGGTGTCGATATGAAGAAGGATACACGAATATGCCCTGTTCCGTACGGCGGGATGCTTCTGTTTAATAACTTGATACCGCATCGAAGGTATGTTCTTTGCTACAACTCGGTCTTTGGTTCATGGTTTACCTATTGCAGTGGTTCCATAACCTCGGGTCGCGACTGCATTTTGGGTCTAAAAAGATGGTAAGTAGGGTCGCGATCAAAAAAGTTTGGGACCAGTTGCTTATATTTATCTTAGGGTTTTATGGGGTTCATGCAAATTCATGCTACACTTGTCGTGCTAAAACGCTGACCTGTTGACCGTTGTAAATAACTGTTCATTTAATTCAGGTACAGATTTCAAAAAAAAGAAAAAAACGAACAATGTAGCTACTTGTAATTGCTAGTCAAAGAAAATTTTAAAGACGAATAATGAGGACGCGAGTGAAATATTTGTACTGGTTTTCTTATTTATGAAATCAACCCAAATTAAATAGATTTCTCTTCTTTCACGCTTGTAATTGGATAAAAATGTGAAGGTATGTGCTATGAATGAACCAATAGGAAATTCTGTTGAATTATATGTCTGGTCTGCTTCACCTGTTCATAATACAAACTTGGCATAGCCAGTTTAGTAAGAAATGTGGGTCATTAAAACAACAATTTATTTTTTACAGCGTTTAGCTCAGGGATAGGGATAGCAACGGTGCTTAAAGACACAGTTGTCAGTGTGCTGTCAACACCATCCACTGCGTTTATTGCGCGCTTTTCCTGTTTGTATAGAGCGTGCTGCTGTTTAGCCTCTGTCTGTAAGGAAGTTTCAGCCTCGCTGATCTTTATTAGTCTAAATTCTTGTAGGTCTTGGAGTTTTGGGTGTAACGACATTATAATTCCTCTATAAGCAGTGCGATATGAAAGGTTAATTTATCGGGGTTGGGTAGCTCGCCTACGGACACACACCTCTAACCTGTCACCGTGGTTTACTGGCAAGACGGCGGTGATGTCAAAGAAGCCCTCAGTTTGGTTGAAATCACTCGATCTGGAAATAACACGGACTTCAGCACGCCCGCGAACATGCTAACCAAGAGTCACAGATACCATGCCCTCTGTTCGCAGGTTCACCGACTGTTTGTTTTTCTGGCCGATTACTGTGATGCGGCAGAGTGCGTCTTTTTCGAATATAGCTGCTTTTTATCTGCTGGTGAGACGAGTAATAGAGGGTCTTACATATCCCGAAGGAAAGGTTATCGCCGAGGGCGTTCTGCCACGTTGTCATTATAGTAGCAGTCGTGCCCGAGACCCCCCGGGGGCAATACTTTTGGCTGTTGTTCTGACAGGGAAAGCACTCTTAATCCTAGCTGCTCGCGGGGCGGCTTAGGATGCTCTGGGTGACCCCAGTACTCGATGTCCATCTGCTTTGCATCCTCGTTCCACCCCAATCTGAACCCGTACGTGCCAAGCCAAGGACACGCAGATATTCTCGCGCCAGTAGTTCATATTCCTTGTCGATGTCATGCGCTTGATATGCGAGCTACTCCAATACTCCATCGTCTATCTCTGGATTGGTTTTCGGCACCAATGATTCGTGTTCCTTGCCTGTGTCTGGTCGCTCTCTCATGGCTTTATTTTTTAAAACTTTTTGTTTGCCTTTAAGCTCAGTATCGCGCGAATTCTAATTGCGAAAGCCGAAGATGGTTAGCGTGGCTGAAAATCCCAACGCTTGTGACTTGACGTTGAGACCCTTGCAACGAATGGTGCCTTCAGCGGCAAAAATAGACGCAATGTTAGTTGTAAAGCTTTCGTGTGAGACGTTAGCGGGAATGACAGACTAAACACTGTTATCATTATATGCCCGTATGACTCCGTTTACACGGATTGAAAGCGTTGCCCACGTTTCGTCACTATGATTTCCTTGGAGGTTAATAAAGTACAAACTGACGCCTGGGACGGTGATTTTGTCGTTGTTGTTGCTGATGGTAAAACCACCAACGTTTTGAACGTTTTGCGTAGAATCCCAGCAATAGCAAACAAACGCATTTATTGCGGTAATTGCGCTGACAGACGTGATACTGTCGGCCGTTAAGTACAAGACCTTTAAGATGGCACCAGTGCCTGCGCTTGCGTTGGCTGTGATAAGACTGTTCACCACGTGACCGAGATTTTCAGCATCTGGGCGACATTAAACGAGGACGATGGCCCAATGGCGCTTGCAGCACGGTTACTAAAGAAGCCAGGACCATGTTGACTCATAGTGCGCTTGTTGTTAATGGTTTCAACGGACACTGGTGCTGATGTTTAATGTCAAGGGCAATAGTGCACGCCATCATATTAACCGACTTTTGTTTTTCATCTAAAATATGCATAGAGAGCTCCTGGACGCTGCCTTCACGTAATCTGCGCCAATGTAATAAGAAAACACACGGACAGTAATTTTCGTTTTGCTGAAGTTAAAGTTCTGATTTTAAATGTATGCGGGCTTTGTAGCGCCATCTAGTGTTTTAGTTTTTGGTCACGTGATCCCGCCTGTTGGGTAGATATACGAGCCAGCTATGGTTGCGATGGTGTTGTGGTGTGGTGTGGTGTGATGTGATCGAATAAGCCAGAACTAGAGCTAAGACGTCCCTTCGAGTGAAGCAGTACAAGCCACCCAGCCTAAGCAATCACATTTGGCCGTAGATCGCCGAACAGGATAAAGCAGAAAAAAGGATCTTGAAAAGTTTAGGACTAGGTCTTTTGTCGACCAGAATAAGGGAGCTACAAGGTCCGTTAAAGCAGCACGGAGATTGTGTTAACTAGACCTTGCAAGAATACAGTTTGTTACTGATGATCTCTCTTCTCCCATTATTTCATCTTTGTTCGTCTCTCTGTCGATCTTGAAGGAGCGACGACCCCGACCAAGACCCAGGCGACGACTCCGACCACGATCCAGATACGACCCATACTATGATCCAGTCGGCGACCGAGAATACGACAAAGTCGGCGACTCTCGACACGACACAGTAGACGACAGGAGCGACACAGTTAGAGATCCGGAGAACGACCTAATTGGAGAGCTGGGAATACGACAAATCCCAATGCATGGGCAGAGATCTGTCACATTCTGGAGTGCCAGACTTCAGACAGATACAGCGGGGTTTCACTCCAATATAAAGACCTATCCCAAAGAATCCGAGAAGGAGGGACTCGGGGTAGTGTTTTTTTTATTTTTTTAAAAATTTTTATTCTCCATCAAGAATACTCCCAGTTGTGTTTATTTGTTTATTTGATCAAGGTGAACCTAAAGCCGAGGGACGTTGAAAAACGCTGGGGCATTAGGTGCTCTGTGTGTGCCTGGTCCGAAAACCTCTTCTGAACTAAATCTCTCATAGCCCTACACGGGTACCAGGACAAGTGGATCACCCGTTCTAGAGCCACCGGTCCAACTAGAGGATTGGTCAATACAACATTCATTGTATTCACTCGTGCGAAAATGATACCACCGCCGTAATTTTATTTTAATAGTAACACGAACAATAGCGTTGATGGTGTCTTTAACTAGACAAATAAGGACAGAACACAAATATTAGAACTGTTAATCAACCAAAAAGTGTTTGTAAGTGAGAACGCTTCGTTCCAAACCAAATTTATGGACATAACAGATAAGTTTGCACTTCCTGCCACTAGGTCTGCGGATATAAAGGACAAGTGGTATAGCAGCCCCATGCGGTTTAGGCAAAATCAAGTGAACTTTTTCTTCTGGTGCGCAACAACAGGTTTTGATGTCAGCGTGAAAGACCATTTGCTTGCGAAGGATTCCATGTCATCCATCTTTTGCATATTTCTTATCTACTGTCAGGCTAGAATAATCCTAAACCGGATGTGGTGCACCCTTCCGGGACAGACCGGCTAGGACACATTTAATAATGGTATAGGTATGTTTGGAATGATGTATGACTATTCTTAAACCCACAAAAGATCATTCCCGGACACAATCGGTTTCACATCCGAAATGACAAAGAGATACGAGCTGACATGTTACTACTGTTTGCATGGACCTAGTGCAGTAACTGCATGGGCAACATTCATACTTGATAAGTTGCAAGGCTTTAGGCAAGCTAGTGTAGAGCATTTAAACAACGGCGTTCGGGCATATGTGTGGGCAATCCTAGGTGCGTAAAGCCAAATGATGACATCGATAATAGGGATAGTAGGGACTGCCATTGAAACCCCAAAACAGTTTCTCTCAAAAGTTGAAGATATAATGCACACGAAGAATAGGACAAAACGAAAGTACCGAGACGTACTCCACTATGCCTAAAGCAAAGTAGATCATGTATTGAGGGATCAACTCTGTATGATTCCAAGGAGCATAGATCTAAACGTTGGCATCTACGAGGAGTATATCAACAAAATTATTATATCAGACTTCACCAAAGCTGACTTTACTCTAGGCACTAACCCCAGTGTCAGTGAGGATCAAATACCGCAGCAGGTGAAACTGGTTCAACAAGCAACACAAAAGCCACAACCAGCAAAGCACGACCAGGTAGGATTTGACCCATCTGATCAAGCGTAAGGGCAAGTGTCCGCACAAGCGCAGGCATTGCCAGTCGTCCTGACTAGCAAAGAAGCCGAAGATCACGAAGCTAAAAAAAAAACAGCATTAGTTGCTGGAAGTTTTGTGGTGGGGTTTGTGGCCATTTGGTTTATGCGCTAGTTTTTCTGTTTGCGTTTGTTCGAGTAAGAGCGGAGAACGGCAAAGAATGCAATCGTTATTGATATTACAAGCACCACCTGATTTCCCCCCAACCAGCCAATGACAATGCCGGCGGTTTTGGGGAGGAGTGACACAATAGAGCCAATGGTACCGGGAAGCGCCGCTAAAGTCTTTTCTGCAAGCGTTTTCAGCATCCCGGTCAGCCGCTTCAGCTGATTTTTTTAAAACCATTCTTTTGCGTTGGGGGACGCGGGGGGTGTGGGTCATGTTTAGATGGTGGCGTTGGTGTACCGCCGCTGTCTGTGATCGTGAGCACGATTGTGCTTATAATAAACCTCAGCGCCGTGAGAATCGACGCTATGGTTATGCCCTGTTCGCGAAAGATGGTTTGCAATCGTTAGGAGAGTGTTCTGTCCGTATGTATAATTTGGTTGATATTTTCCCGAACTCTGGAAATTTGGCTGCGGAGGTCCTCTCGGTTAGTTAATGGTGGCAAACTCTAGCAGCGGCATGCGTTCGTCTTCTTTTATATTTTTAAAATGCAATCTCACATCTCCTGGCTTATCTCTTCTCTTTCCTTTTTGGTTAGGCCGCTGTCGTTTTCCACCCGGATCAGCTTTCTATTTTGTTGATCAGTATATTCGAGATCACCAAGATTTTTCATTTTATTGTCAAAGCCACCTTTAGCAATGTTTTAGCAAACTTTTAACTAGTCACAACTTGATTTAATAAACTTAGCTTTAGCAAGTTAGCATATTAAAGGAAGAACACGTGAACTCCAATAGCACTAAACTTGTTACAATTTGTACAAGAACATTTCTCAATAGTGAAACAAACTCTACTCATTTCACACTCTTCGCTGCGCGCTTGGGATAACGGCAATTCGAAGCACAGTCGTTGTGATTAATAACCCAAGCACCAAAGACAAAACCAGCTGCTTATTTTTATATTTCCCAACCTCGGCAGCAACGATGTTATTGTGCCCTGCACTGTAGGCTGGCATTTACAATTGCTTTGAGCGGCGGCTAAGAAAAGCCGATTGACGCCAACCGTACAAGCGTGAAAATTTCAAAAAAGATTAGTGTAAAGCTTGAGGGAGACGAAGTGGCCCGTATAGATGACGCCGGTGTGTGTGGTGTGTACAATGATCTTTGGTTCACAGACAAAGAGCTGACTAACTCAGCCTATCAGGATATACAACGCTACCACTGCTGCCATACGTGTCGGCACTGGCAATGCCATTGCAGCCACCTAGCCCGATACATCTATTGCTGCCGCATTTAGGAACCGCTTTTTTCTACCACTTGACTTTGAGCTGCTAAACAACCACGTGCCATACTACCTGTCTGGCCTTTCAGAGCACCTATCATTTGAGCTGACGTTTAATGACTACAGAAGAGTGTTCCAGAGCCTTAACAATGGGACGAGCTATACCATTAGCGGTATCTCCATGGAGTTCGCGCGTGATACGGAAAACTTCTACAACCGCCTTATTAACAAGATGCTTTTAACGATTGAGGATGTTTCAAACCAGATCAATGCGCAGGGGCAGTTTAGGTACCAGCAGTGGTAACAGAGCCAAAAAATAATGGTGACTGAGTTTTTCAAGGACGAGAAGGCATCGTTTCTTGACGTTGACACCTTACACCAAAACAGGTTTTCCCTTGTCCTCGACATGAGGTCGAAGGAAGACTACACGCTCCGCGGGTCGGGAAGACGATTATGAAACAGTGAGCAAAGGTGTAACGCTGCAGGTCGAAAAACGGTCCAGTCGGCAGGCGTGTTAAAAGCGTACACATGTTGTTATAGAAACACAGCTCATTTGTATCAGCCATCTACTAGCCAGCGGGAACCGCAGGAACAACGAAAAGACGGCTAGTGCAAATCGATCTTGAATAATTTACAGCCACACTGCGCCATTAGAGCGTGTTTGCCTGCGAGCTTCTCGAATCAACATTTAAGAGTCCCTTAGATTTTATAGTCATCATATGACCAACAATACTCCTAAACAAGGCATATGACAGGCCATGTGCCTGGGAAAAAAGACGCGGGAGTGTTTTTGGTCAACCCCAGGAACTATGCTCTGAATGATCTACTCCGCGCACTTGCTTAAAAGTTCAAGTAAATCACCACGCTTTTTTCTACTCGATGATTGCGCCTTTCTTTCTAGCGTCCCTAATAAGGAAACGGCCCTCACTGAACTCGCCTTCATTAGCTACCACTACGGCATCAGTGTGTGGGTTATAACAAAAGTACAACGCCGTCGCCCACGATTCGGTCAGCAGACTTCTTGGGTGGCAGTATTTTAGTGTAAAGACAAAGGATTTAAGGATTCACTAGATGATAAATATATCTCGGAGGAAGAGAAGTGCGCAAAGATCAACAAATTTCTCACTCAGAAACGTTTCGGTAATCTACTCATACGAACCGACCCACCCATATCTTACCAGCTTTGTTTGTTCGCGTTCCGCAGGTGCGATGTGGTGGTTTCATATCTTGTACGTTATTATCCATGCTCTTTCACTTGTGGTCTTAATCTGTGTTATTTACGGGTTACGCAGAGTTGAGCGCTCAGTCAGTCATCGCAACCTAATAAGAACCATGGCAGAACAGCTTACAAAAAGCAACATGGATGTTGATGCAGCACTGGATGATCTGAATGGTAACGTACCGACTAAGGAAGTTACACAAAGAGACATATGCTGTCCTCCTTCACAAATAACGTTGCAGCGCGAGCGGCTATCCCAGCTAGTTACTTCTGGTATGGCTAAAGAATACATTGGACGACATATAACACTTGATGGTGTTGCAGAAATGAGTGACAAAAATATTTCAAAGGTATACGCCATTTATGAGGCTAAATAGGGAGTAATATGACAGCTTCTAAAGGATCATCCTTGCATGGCCTTTACACGTCACTTGTCAGCCACGTTCTGCCCATAGACAACAGTAAGCAGCTTGCAGTTGACCTTAAAAAGATCCATGTATCTTTGTCGAACATTAGCAGCTACCGTTACTTTGGGTACGGTGTCATACTAGCGCCACCTGCAGTCAGCATGATCACATATAGGCATGTCGATTTTGAGAAAAAAAGACAAGATAGCTAGTGCGAGTGCCGAGCGGATAAGTACCGACGATGGAAGCGACAAGTGTACGAACCAAGAAGCCGACAAAGGAACCGACTAAGTAACCAACTGAAGAACCTGAGCAGATAACGCAGGTCACAAAAACTAAGAATTCTGATAGAGTTGCTGCTGATAAAAAGACTTCAGAGATGATAAAAGAACGCTGTGCTGAGAAAAAAGATGAGTCTCTCAACACGCATACCGCTCCACGAGTGACAAGAGCAAAGACGGTTCAAGACAAGAAGCAGAAGGCAATGCCATCTTATGTTTTATGGGGCCGCCCAGCTTTATTAGCCTGCCTTCGCTACACTTCATCGTAAACGCAGGTGCAAGAGCCATCGGAACGACAAACATCGTCATAATTATAGCGAAAAGCAGCGTCTAGAGACCAGTCGGAATGATAAGCACAGCAGATACCCGCAGCAACTATTAGACCTACGCCTGACCCCTTTCATACGGAATAGTTAGTGTGTATTTTGTGTTTGTAAACAACATACACTTGTTAATTGCGGAACGCAGGTGTAAGATGTCTACACCACCGTACGCAAAGGAGTTTGAAAACCTAGTCCACCACGGAGCCGTTCTCGGCTGTCCATCTGTGGGGTATTCAATGATTGCTAAGCGCATGCTAAAAATGAAACCTGCCGATCTTGGTAGACTCGATCTTGAAAACGGTGCAAAGCCTGTTGGCATTGTAGCACTAAGTCTCTGTACGCAGGACACACTAATCAAACAAGGCATCATTACAGCTAATATAATGAATTAAGTCTACATAATGGCTGCTATTGGTATAATGTTTGGCAGGGCATTTGTCAACTCCTTAGCGTTCGCAGGCTCATACTACCTTTGTTTATACGCTAGACTCAAAAGAAACTGATATCAAACGCGCTCGATATGACAAGGCGATGGAAGACCTCCAGGCTGATCACGATGAGTACTCCTGCAAGCGCGCCAGGTGTCTCGATTACCTCAATGAGCTGCTTCGAGCCAAGCTGCATGCCGAAAAAAACGTATGATAACGTATGACTCGCCGCCGTCGGCTGTATTGCCCATAAATATTTCTAATCTAGCACGGCAAATTGCTAAACTTGTTAAAACCACAAAACACAATGGATACTAAGCTTGCGGCAATATTCTACAGCCCGCGAGGCTACTGGAAGTGGGTGGCAGCGGTCAAAAAGCTGACATAGCCGCCAAAGTCGCATAAGATCTTGCCATGGCATGACTCAAAAAGCAGGTTACATGGCAGATTTACTTGCCGGCACCGCGCAGAATCACCCGGCAGCGGTTTAATGTTTCAACCTCTAACAACGTGCACCAGGCCAACCTCTTGTTTCTGCCGCACGACAATGTTGGGCGATACACGTACGAGTATGCGCTGGTCGTGGTTGATGTCGCCAGTTGTTATAAGGAGGCCGAGCCTGTGCCACAAAAGAGGCTTCCAAAGTCGCTGACGCTTTGGCACATATCTACAAGCGGGGCCGCTAAAGTGCCCCGATTTGCTGCAGGTTGCCCCCGGTCGGGAGTTTATTGGTGCTCTGTCGCATCTCTCTTGCAAGGACGGGTTGCAGGTGAAACAAGTTGAGGTCGGGAACAACTGCGCGCAGGAAATTGTGGAGCGGTTCAAGCGTCCTGTGGCCGAGCGGCTCTTTGGGCACCAGTACGCCCAGGAGATGCTGCTTTCTGACGTTGAAACGACCACAAGCGCGCGTAGTACTTAGTGCGTTTGGCGTACACTGGGAGCTGGAAAGCGGGCAGCGCCGCGTCACCAGTCCTGTGTGGTCGGTAAAGATCTACAGGCTAGAGCGTGCGTTTGCTAAGACCGGCTCGCCCGTACTTTATTATCTGCTTAGCTCCGACGGTGCAGGGCCTAAGTGCGCGTTTGTGCCTGAAGAGCTGAAGGTGGTACCACGGACACAAAACTACCACTGGACCGAGTTCTCAGTTAACAGACATGTCGCTGAGGTCGAAACAACTATCTTGCTCTGGACCCGCGGGACAAAGCGGCACAACCCCTCTTTTGCGGTTGCACTCCAGACAGGTCAACCTCACAGTGCCCTTTGAGTGTCCCTGCACGTTGTTCCGATGTTGCAGGTGGCACAGTGGTTATTTTGCTGTTACTTAAGGCGGTGCACATTATTGACCTCGAGCAGGCCTGTACGGGTTACACAATGGCTTTGTCCTTTGCTGCTTATATGCGACAAGCTTCTTCTGGACAGCCTTGCGGATTTCCTGCTCGGTAGGCGCAGCTTAACCTCGGCTCCCTTAGCCGGTGGCGTGGCGACACGCTCGAGTTGAGACAGGTACTCCAAGCCGGACACATCCAAATACGCGAGATTGGACATTTTGGAAGTAATCGTCGAAAATCCATACCTTGCGCGGGTTGTTTATAGTAAGCCCCTGGGAGTTGTGCACAGTAACTGCATAGCCAAAACACCAGTTTGTGCACTTTGCAGAAAGGACAGCACACTCAGCAGCTGCTATAATAAACTTGACAGTATCGTTAGCACAAGCTCTCGCTTCTCGTTTGTCCATGGAACTGTAACAAGGATAGTTTGGCGCCGGCTATCCTGTGAGTCGTATAGTAGTGGAACCGGTGTGTCTTGAAAGTATTTTTTGTTTCGTTCCAATAAGAGTTGCTGGGCTCTATTACGCACCGCTGTGCGGGAAATCACAAGCATGTCAGCGGGCTTCCACTGCTCCAAAGAGGAACTCCAACCGCGACAGGTGCAAAGAGCCTTGCACATCTACTGGCATTGAACCCTGTCAGATTTGAGGCGCTTCCTCTTTTTTAGGTGTCTAAGTGTCTCGTCCTTGGTACGGTAGTTTTCCACAACCTCTTCGTAGTGGTCAACATACTCGTTCAGCCAGTAGTGTGGCAAATCTTCTGCTTTTAGCGGCGGTTGACCTTGGTCACCAAAACAGACGACTTGAACGCCTAGCATCTCTAGCCACTCGAGAAAGACCTAAAAAAATGTGCAAATCTCATCCCAAATTATAACCTACGGAATGTATTGGCAGAGCTTTCTCCGCCGTTTATATAGGAAAAGCGGTGCGTTGCCAACAGATCGTCAGCCCTGGGAGCTGTGGAGTTTGGCACTTGCTCTGCTTCAAGAAACGACGTCTAGTACTCGGGCTTGAGCATGTAGGTTGCGCTGTCTTTGGGGGTCAGGAGCTTCTCATCCTTTACACGCCACTGGCCCCAGGAGCAGTCTGCTGTTTTGCTCTACTTGCTGTCATGAACTTTGCACACAAGGGCGGTGCATTTGTAGCAAATGGGTTCTTCCTTTGCATAGGCTCGAATGCCATCTAGTCGGGTCAGGTGAAACGGCTTGATGTAAATAGAATCCATCGCCACTCGCACTGCCATGCTAGAAGAGCAAGAAAACCTTTGCAGCATGCTAATAAGCCTAATGTCCACGCAACCTAACATGGAAGCCCGGAGGTGCGTGTACTGCACGAGAAAGTCTAGCTCACCTCGGTCGGTAACCAGCCTGCGCATCATACGCTTGCCTCAGATTTCACTACCGGCTGTAAATTTGCATTTGATAATGCGACCAATTTCCTCGTCCTCCGACAGCCATACTTTGGTCTGTTTCTTTCAGGAGATTATGACCTTGGTCGCCTCGAGGTGCGTGAGCATGCCTGTCTCGACCATAAACAGGTGCAGAGCAATGTGAACCCAGCCCCGGTCGTTGTTGTAGCTCTGGAGTTGTAATCAATCACCTGAAGTCTATTTTTGCTAGACAAGTGATTCCTGAGATTCTTATATCAGATAAGGGACCTCAATTTACTTCTGATGCATTTGCAAACTTTGCGAAAACCTATGGATTTGAGCATAAAACTAGTACCCAAGATACTCCCAGAGCAACGGAGATGCAGAGAGATGTGCACAAACAATAAAGAAGATTTTACAAAAATCAGAAGATCCATACCTGGCTCTGTTACATTATCGTGCAACAGCGCTACCATCTGGTTACAGCCCAGCTGAACTCTTATTGGGTCGTAAATTAAGGACTACCGTACCGAACCCAAGCTCAAACCTGACTCCAGGTTGGCTATATTTAGAAAGGGTTCGAAATTTTGAGAATCATGCCAAGGAAAATCAGAAGAAACATTTTGATAGTCGTTTCCGCGCACGCGAAATGCCCAAATTAGATCCAGGTGATAACGTTTTAATTAGGGATATGCAAAAGACAGGTGTGGTTCTGTCAAAGGTATCGTCTCCACGATCATACTTTGTGCATACCCCTGAGGGTGATCTGCGCAGAAACAGAGGACATTTAATTCAATTACCTTCAAGTAGGTCTACAAGAGTGCAGGAAAATAAAACCTTGCAACAGTTAAATGCTGAAGCCAAGGATGGTTTGAACAACAGCATTGAGAGCGGTGATGACTTTACAATAAGTAGACACGAAAAACAATCTGTGGAAAATGGAAATAATTATTCAGAAACACCAAAGACAAGTTCTAATCATAGTTATAGGACATGATCAAATCGACTTGTTATTCCACCAAAAAGGCTTGACTTGTAAAGTGTATTGTAAAGGATAATAGGGATTCCTATAAGCTAAAATGTTTTATTAGATTTCTTTAGGACTGATAGAACTGTTCCTATCAAGAATAGCACCGACAACTATATACATATAGTACATTGAGATTTCTTCAGGTCACAGGTTTATTGTACTCAGAGGGGGAGATGTAAAATCAGTTAATGAGGCACAGCCATGTGTAATTGGATTTTGAGACACAGATAAAAGTTGACAGCTTTAAAGCTAGTAAGACCTAGGGTCAGTCTAATTAGAGTCCAATTAGTTACAGAATGCTTGTAATGTACATCATTTATTTTATACTCTCCCACCTTTATGTTCACTTGGTGTTGGGCCTTCCTTTAGTTAATAGCTTTGTGTCTATATAATAAAAGTAGTGTAGAGAATATTTTGTGTTTGTTCCTACATACTCACACAACAGTTGTGGGCAGCCTCGTTTTCTATAGGCTTGCTAAATTGGACTCCAAACCATGCGGGAGTAATTTGTTGGCAGTCGAGAGCAAAGGCCCAAGAGTGCAGCTGTGCGAATCCCGTGAGGTCTTGAGGGAGCGTTCCGTTAATAGCCACCCGGATCATTCCCGTTGCACGGGTGGCCAAACCTTTCAAAGCATGAGGCACACTCTCCTATGCCCAAGAAGCTGTCGGGGTAGCAGGCGGCCATGTGAAGACTCACAATCTCAGACACCTTGTAGCTATCAGGACTATTGCAATGACCGCCATGTCCAAGCTCGACGCATGCCCGCTGGATGTCCTCCGGCATGGCCGCGGGGGTGGGTTTCCAGCCGTTTCGCTCTCGAGTAACACTAGCGGCGGCGGAGGCCTCACTAAAGACTTTGGTAGCCAACTCGTCGGGGTTATCTGTGTACTTGATGCAGACTTGATAATCTGCAGGTGTTTCTCCCGGGTTCCGAAGCACCGAAAGTCGGCAAGCATAAACTAGGGTCCAATTTTTTTAGTGTCCTCCGCCAAAAGCCCAGACTGCATTTGGCTCACCTTCCGTTATCCGCTCAAAAGCGTCCCAGGCATCGCCCTCGTAGTATTCAACGCTACTTCGCTCACAGAGCGATGGAACCTGGAGAGTTTTTGGGCAGGCGTGGCCGTTGTGAGCTATAAGCTCTATTGATCAGTGTTCGACACGATACTCGGGTCTGTTATAAATGTCACCGCCAGCTATATTCTTCAGGATTAATGCACGCTTGAGGTTTAACTTCAGATCGGCCACGTCGTTGATGCATGCATTTGTCTCGTGCACTCGTATTTCCCATTTCGTAGTTTTTAGACTGTGGGCCTCCTTAAGGCCTTGACATCTGAGAGCGTTTTCAAAGTGCTCTACCTCATGATGTGCAACATAGTTCAGGTTGTCATCCCTCAAAGGTGCCGGTTGTCGAGGTCGTGATCGAGCTCTCGAATGGAGTACAGGCCGAACACTAATGCATCCCCCGGGTAAACATTTTCATATTAACGCTTTTAAAATGCGGTTAGAAGTCTAGGTTTCGTTTCACGCATAATTTCAAGCAGCTTGTTGCTTTTGCGCTCTTCTGTTTTTACCGGGTCAATTTTGTCTTCTACTGTCCACTCCATCTCCTCCTCATCATCCCTTTCATCCTGAACAGCCGCAAGAAGGATGGGGTCACGAGCGTCGGTCATTTGGGTATTCAAGATTATGCTATCGCCTCGTACTTGATATCCCGGAATAACCTAAAGGTCTCCAAGTCCGAGCGGGTCTTATTCTTCGATGCGAAACGTGCTTAAAACGCTTCCTTGGCGGCACGAAGAAAACGATACCAATCAAGGTCTAGATTTTTTAGAAGAGGCGCAGTATGCGGCCCTACCATGGCAAGATCAAAGGAGACTTCGGTTCCTCGATTTCAATAGCGCCCAAGCGGCTAAATTCCTGCCTAGCGGTCTCTGTGCCTGCTCTGCTCTCTCATATCGAGCAAACTCTGCACAGGCCGCCTGTCGGTGGTAGACTTTTTCCCAGAGCTGCTGCAGTGTTATGTGATTCCTGGGATAAGGGGATCGAATCCCCATCAATGCCTCGTATTCGTCACAGAATACACATTCTTGCTGTGCATCTGCCATTATAAATGGGTATATCTACTGGATAAACTTTTTTAAAATTTTTAATATTAATAGTAGCTAGCCGCAGAAATTCTTCAAGCAGCCGAGCGTTCTTTTCTTTCCTAAGGCGTGCACGTAAAGTCTCCAAGCCACAAGCCCTTCAAAGTGCGTAGTGTGCCTAAACACCAATACCACGCAAGGATAAGTTTCACCACCCCTGCGAAGTCGCTGTGCGTGTACTTTACTGTATTCGTTTGTACAGCTCTTGCCACACTCATCATTACTTCCCAATTTGATCCATGCGCAAGGGGTTTTGCTCCAAAGCATGTTAATATCTAGCGTATCTCTAAATGAAAAATTTTAACAAGTCAAATAGTATCCTTAAAATAACGCTTATTTTATTTGGGAGCAAAATTATATACTAGAGATCTGGGCCGTCGAGAGAGGGCAGACCACATGGGCCGTTCCTTATGGCGCAATAGAGGCTACCCAAAAGATAAGCATATTCTTTACACATACCTAGTTTTTGTGTTGCCACTGGGAGCCGCAGCGGGACGTTTTAGGAAGAATAGTTTTTACGTTTTGGGGGTATCAAAGGTTGATTGCTGGCGCGGAGGGGGGGGATGGCGCCGCCCATACGTGGTCTGATCACACACCCTGATGCTATAATAATGAAAATTTGCACAAATATATTTTGAGTCGACCCTATAAAGTGTCCGATTTATTTGCGCCGACACTATAAAATCCAGTTCTGACTTAAGAAGGATGTCCATAGAGCAAGTAAGAACAGTCCATTTGAAGCAAATTATTGTTAGTTTCCTTATAAAGCATGCATTTTGCTTTAAAACTGTTGCTTTAAACGTTTCCGCTGATCCCCTCGCCCTCCCCACTATGCATTCACATGAAGTAGAAAGAGGACCTGTGTTCCCTTCACAGTGTTGGCGCTTTTAATAACAGTTATACAATCTTTATGAAGACTGATTTCTTTGCAAAAAAAACAAAAAAACAAAGTGCGTTCCTCGCATAAATTGTAACAGCTTTATGAAAAATTATTTTCCACATAAAAAAGTATAAATCTTTATAAAGAATTGTTACTTGTCAGATAGAAAGCACATTGTAAAAGTCGTAACAAAAAGGTTACTTTCTTTCGTGAAAAGTGCAATCTTTATGAAAAATCTAACTTTCTTAAGAAAAATTTGGCTGTATACGTCGATGCAAATTTGTCACGAAAAAGTTACTTCCTTGGTGAAAAAGAGCAAACTTTAGGATGAATGTCACTTTTCCACGAAAAAGGTGGTAGTATACGTCAAAGCAATTTTTGGACGTATAAAAAAAGTTTTATTTTTATGAAGAATGTATGAGGTAAGCCACTCTCCAACCATGTGTTTGATGTTCTGAAGCTTGTTTGTGGAGTTTTTATTCCCAATATTTTGCCCAGTATGTGGGATATGCCAGCTTATATAATATTTTAAGTAATTTTGTTTTGGAATCTTCCATTCGGAAACGGACGACAGTACGGCAGCTTTGGCTGCTTTATCTGCCCTTTCATTACCGTTCATACAAGTGTGACAAGGTAGCCTACAGTACATAATACTTTTCTCCAGATTTGATGAGCTAATCATGTTTCTGTAAAATGTGAGATATTAACGGATTGCCAGATTTAAGGTTTTTGTACGGTTTTCAGTGTGGAAAGGGAATTCGAAGAAGTGATGAAATTTGTTTCTTGTGAGGTTTCAAGGTAGTTCAATATGACTGTAATTTTTGAAGTAAACATGGAGACTTTATCCAGCAACCGGCTTGAGATGGTGCCGTGTGGTACTGCAATGGCAGCAGAAACCGAGTCACCATCTTTCAATTATTTTGTGTACAGGGATGTTTGATGGGAGTCTCTGTTTTCATTATGTTTACTCTGAAAAAGAAGAGGATTAGTCGAGGACTTTTTGTAATGGCAACGATTGAATATTATTTTGGGGAGTTTTATTAACCAATGGAAAATTTTGGGAGTAGGGAATTTTACAGTATTGATAAGATTTGTTGTAGTTGTTGTTCTTGTTGTTGTTTCTCTTTTTTGAGGTAGGCGGTTAACGGCACTTTTATCACATTATTGGCTCTATCATGCTAAGGAAATGGGAACTAAGTGCCTTTCGAAGGACATACCGAGGCAGCCGATCTCATTTAACCTAGGCGGGTATCGATTGATTTTTGATGCTTCTGGATGAGGACGAAATATAATGCCAAACGATGGAATGAAATTTTATTTCCGCGCCAACAAGGTTTGGTATTAGGGTCTAAAACCAACATCATATGCGGGAGTAGATGTATTAGAGAATATTTTAACATTATACTGAAGGGTCAGTTTTGTTCGTCTGAGATAAAGTGATGGTTCATTTGCCTCCATACACAGGCTTTCTGAAGGGGAGGATCTAAATGCGTACGAGGCCACGCCAATACAAACGTATGTTCCCTGACAAAGCACGCACAAGAGGACTTTGACTCCATGGTTAAGCACATGAAACATAGATTTGACCGCAATGTGCTGCCTGCCGAGACAGTCCACATAAAAGGTTCCGCTCTCCCAACCGGAGTGCTCGCAATCCTCTAAAACTTGAGGAAAAAGAAAATAGGCTTGTAATTAAGATTGCTGAAGGTCGAAGGATTATTATCCTAATACAGATAAATGGACTACCAACTAAAGCCATCGTTGATACAGGGGTAGATGTGACAGTATCTGCAACAAAATTCGCAAAAAAAAAAAAAAAAGATTCTGACAAGATTGGTATCGGTGTAAAGTCAGTGGACTGGCCCCTTTGCATTGTACCAATAAGGGGCGATGTTCTAATTGGGATTGACATCTTATAAGTATTGGACGGGGCTATAATAGCTAGGCGAGGCGATCTTCTTTATGTAAAGGACGCTGGTCCCGAGCAGGTGCCGCCAAAGAGATTTTACCATTTTTAGCGAAGGTCTGCTATGAAGGAGATGCAATAGTTCCACCAAAGACCAAAACTATTGTGTCAGGTAGAGTTGACAGTCCAAAGGAAACAATTACTGATGTGTTGGATCGTTCATCATCAAAAAGCATGGGTCACATCAAATCTGTTTTGGTGAAAATTAAGGAAAGGATCCATGTTAGCCCTACCAATAATACCGTAAAATTAAGAAAAGAAATTCACTTACGTAAACTTGTGGAAATCACCAAACAAAGCAACAAAGATTATGCAATTAAATGGGAGGTAATAAAGGTGAGGACATGTGACCTTTCCATACCGGAATTTCTACAAGAAATGGTCAACAAAGGTAGCCAAAATCTTACCCAAGGATCAGTAGGTAACATTGTTTGCCCTTGTCATGAGCTTTCAGGACATTTGTTGCAAAGGATGGTGACGAAAGCCTCCTCAGGAGTAGGATGGTGGTACCATTCAACTCGAAATGGGAGGCAGCCGTCATCAGAATAAAAGATAGAGGAGTCCGATTGTGCATCGGTCATAGGAAGATCAATTGAGTCACCACAAAGTACTTGTATCAACTACCCAACATCAGAGAGTACCTAAACATATTTGGCGGGGCCAACGTTTTCTCAACCTTAGGCTTGTAAAGTGGATATCACCAGATAAAAATAGCCCCAGAAGAATGCAGAAAGACTGCTTTTATTACCCGGTATGGGCTCTTCGAACGTACTCGCATGCATGCTGGTCTCTATGGAACACCAGGAACCTTCCATGGGGCCATGGAACTCATATTGAGAGAATTACAATGGGAAATGGTCCTCATCTTCCCAGATGACATCAGTGCCAGCAATGGGTTTGACGAACCTTTAAAACATCTCTGCAAGTTTACAAGAGGTTACACGAGTTCAATCAAAAACTAGAAATGTAGCATTCTCTAAGAAAGTGTTGTTCCTTGGCCACTTTGTCAGTTTATCAGATGTAGAGTCCATCTCTGAGCTTATACAGGCAGTTTAGGACTGGCCAACACCTGCCAGTATTAAGAATGTGGAGGCGTTCCTCGGGCTCACCAACTACTACCATCGGTTAATCAATCACAACACAGAAATTGCAGAGCCCTTGTACCAATTGCTTCCAAAGGGGACAAAATTCACCCGTGGAACAGCAAAACACGAACCATTTGACTAGCTCAAGAAGTACCTTACCAACCCACCCATTAGGCAGGAGTTCACTACACCTGCCCCTACGCAGGTGATGCAAGCACTGCAAGAAGCTTCACACTTAGTGGTCAAGATATGAAACCGATGTCGATGATGTACTTCTCCTTGCGGTCCGGACTGTTAGAGATGGACATAACAGCATCGTAACTGTTGGCAGGCAAAGTGCCCACAATGGTTGCTGGCTGGAAGGTTATAGCCTCACCATGATAATAAAGAAGCGGAAAGAGGATCCAGCGTTGAAGATACTCCACTCCTGGATAACGAATGACCCTAAAATAAACCAGAAAAAAATATTAAGAGAAGCGCCAGTCCTACGACACTACTGGCTATATTTCAACCACATCAGAAGTCTGCTAGAAGCCGCATTGTTCTAGTGGACTGGACCTGAAGGAGAAATAAAATTACTTCTAGTACATGACAGCTTACAACGACTTGCTCTTGAACTCTGCCATTCCTCTGTTCTAGTGGTACATCCTGGAACCCATCGCATGGTGGACCTGCTGCAGTTACAATTCTACTGGTATGGCATCCTAGATGATGATCTCTCATTCACTGCCAGCTGATTAGTATCCTACCTTCAGAAGAAATCTCATATATGGTGTGCTCAGATGCAACAGTACCAGGCAGAATCTCTGCTGGGCAGAATCCAACTTGACATTTTTGGGCAAATGTCAAGTTGCGTTGGAGCAACAGATATATTCTGGTCCAGTAGGATCAATTAACTAAGTGGACTGAAGTCTGCTTTATGGAAGCTCAAACTGCAGAATCAGTGGCCAAAGTAGTCATAAAGGAATTCGTGTCTAGGTTTGGTATAGTCCTTGAAGTGCACACTGATCAAGTGAACAATTCTTAAAGTGATTTGATGTAGAGGCTGGGCAAATTCGTTGGATGGGCCAAGACATAGATGACACTTTATCACCCACCTTCAAATGGTTTGGTGGTTCATTAGAACCTTGTTCCATGTGATAATGTGCTTAGTTAGCCACAATCAAGGCAGCTGGGATGAGTACCTAACACTTTAATCAAAGTACTTGCCATACCAGTACTGGACTTTACTGACTGATGTTATCATGTGAAGTCTGGTTGCCTCAGGAAGCGATCTTTGGAACATCAAAAGTTGACAGCAGCATCATGGTCCAGTCCAAATATATGTATATTGAACAAAAATGGTCATCACTACTGCATTTGCTACCAGATGGCATGCAATTTTCAGAAGCAGGCTTTCGTTGGGCAGAAACAACTCCATGACCTCAGAAGTAATGAGCACTTTTACATGCCATGTGACCTAGTGTAGGTTATAGACTCATCACTGACAATTGGGATAAGTCCAAAGTTATAGGCCCAATGAAACACATAGTTCTAAAAGAAGCTGGTCCTATTTTGTATATGGTTGCCAATAAAAAATCCAAGAGAGTTCTACACCATGTTAAACTTAAGCCATGCCAGTTGGAAACTATCATTATGGATCAACAAGCTCAGGCAACTGCTGGATCTTCCAGAAGTGGACAATATCATAGACAAGTTGGGCAAACCGAGTCCACACTTTTCTGTCGACCACGAGAGTCTAGATGGCAAATCAGAAGAAGGACCAGAGACTAATGAAGATGTGCCCATCAACAGCAAATGAAGCCAGGGCTTTACAAATCCACTTGCCCAACATCCAGGAAAGCTCAGATTTGGCTTGAGCAAGCTAAAGTTTTCAAGGTACTTGCCCTCAGGCAAGTACAAAAAATTTAGAGACATGTCGTATTCAGATCATAATGCATTATGTTTCTGCAAATTTTATACTCTGTGATCTCGCCACAGTACATACATGTATATCAGCACTTTTATTTAGCATTTATATCAGTGGTTCCCAACCATTTTTTGCTGTGAACCTAAATTGGCCACCAACAGGACCTCCTGACCCTCAGGCTTATGATAGGATTTCTTCTGATGTGCCTTCATGACCCTACTATGGACCCCAAGCGACCCTTATTTGGGTATTGACCTGAGGTTGGGAGCAACTGATTTATATGTACAGTACCACATTCTTCTATTACATAACTGCCTGTAGTTTCTTTCATCTATCAATCCTTTATTTCACAAGATATACTGTCAAAGTCTGTCATTTCCATTGTGTATTCAATGTCAAGGTCAGTCTCGCATTTTCTCGTTCTGACTTGATAATGTTAATATTTATTATTTAAAGCAAGTTTCAACAAATAGGGAATAAATATTTATATTTTAACATATCAGTGACATTTTAGTCATAATACCTGTAACTATACAAGACTTGCCAACATTCAAATCGTAACCTAGCCATGGGCATTTTGTGAGCTCCGATATGTGCCAAGCTTGCCGACTCTACAAAATCGGCTTGTCAAAGATTGTTTTGATGCATGGTGATTAGGTGATATTTGTTAATAATGTAACTCGTGAGATTCCTTTGACATATGTGTTTGGAAATAAAAGGTACTCATCTCTAATGATTAACCACCTGGATTTCCTTAAATGTGCAATTGATGCCCTGAAAATCTAGCACCCCCAAGTGGTTTTTTAACATCTTTTGTTTACATTATAATTATAGAAGACCGACACATACTTACTGTTTGGCAACTAATTAAATGGATAAAAATAAATGCTCTCAAATCATTCTCAAAAGTCAGTGTATCAAAGATTGTTTTGATGCATGATGATGATTTCGAGGTGACTGGGTAAGTATAAATAAATCATTAAAAAAAATCTAGCTTTCAATTTACTTCATGTGATTGAAGAGACAAGTCTCCTAGCATATACAGGCAAACAAAAGAAGATTCCACAAATCTAATGAACCAGTTTAAAAGAAAAAGTAGTTATTTAAAATGTCAGTTCAAGGTCTTTTACTTATACATCTCTCTCTCTCTCAAATCTAGCTATTTCCACAACCTTTATCGATCTATACGTTGATCTATTTATATACATGTATATGTCTGTCTTTGCTTTTCTAATATATGCACTCCAACCTTTCCTTTTCTTCTCATCTACATATCTATCTACACATACTCTTTACATATTCTTTTGGTGAAAACTTTAATTATTTTCATATGATTGTAATGTGCAAACAAAGATAACAAGAAAACAAAAGTTCTTTATTTGTAAAATAAATATAATGCAATTTCCTTAAAACATTCCATATTTTATTTTACCTGGGCAAGCTGACTTTTATACAATTTCTACAGCTTAGGAGCCCACTGCACTCAACGGGTGGAAGAACTTCTTCCTCTGGAATACATATCAGAGTCCCTGTATATGAATATATATATATATAGTGAACTGTGACACTTCGACAATTCAAATTACTCCAGGTTACCACATGTTTGAGTTCTCTGAAAAGAGCATTTGGCATAATGAGCATAAATTCTGCAGGAAATCTCTGTTTGGAAATCCCCATTCACTTGGTGCTCCTACCTGATGATTGGTTGTGTGAGGTTGGCACCCTTTGGTAGGCTGATTGCGGTTCTTATGTGTACATTAAAGGTAGTTAAACAGATTAAAGATTTTGTTCTTAACTTTATTTTCAGCAGTTTTGATACTTATAGTGCCATTGGAAACCACAAAAAAATGGTAACAAAAAAAAAAAAAGAAAAAAAACATAAGGAAATAATTTTAAATTATGAGAGAATAAATGTTCAAGTAGCATTCTATTTGCTTGTTTGCATATTTATTTATTTATTTAGCCTGCCAAACCTGTCTCAGGAGGTCCGCTGGAGTTTAGACCTCCGCTGGCAGAAGCCCGGGCACCCTAATGGATTGTTCGGGTTAAAACCCTGTGTGCTGATGCAGTCGTCCAAAGATCCTAACATGAAAATTGACTGGGACACTTTCAATTCTGTCAATCGACACGTAGTTCAAACTAACGCTGTCAGCGATTTTAAATCGGTGGGTTGTCCTAGTCCTCACTTTCTGTATGTGTGCTTGTGTTTTTCTAACAGTGTCAAAAATCATCACCTGTGAACCAGTGTACATTTTTTGATGAAATATCTAACATGTCTCAAAGAATCAGAGATATTTAAAAATACATTATGCGGCTATTTTGAATGTATAAAATTAGGTCATCTTGAAATATTTTAATGCTCAAATGAGAATATTTCACTTGCATCTAGATTGATATCTCTCACAGTCTAGCCTATCCTGACATGAATCTTGGAAAATGGATGCATCCGAGTTTTTACTACATGTACACTTTGGTTATCCATGAGTAAGTAATTGTCACCTACATTTAACATTTCCTTCACAATTTTGAAGATTTTACCCCCCTCCTCCCCCCTTTTTCTTAAACTCTGTCATATGTTTTCATTAAACTTATGCTCAGTAAATATGCTTATATGACCCTTTATATTAAAGAGAGCTGACATTTTCTCTCCTGCTTGCTGCAGAAACCCAAAGAGGTGGACGACACCGAGTTTGACACGACTGTCCAGGGCCCCTGGATGAAACAGTGGGAACTAACCCATATCAACCAACATATTGAGAAGTACTTGCAGGAAGGTGGCTTAGTCAACCCATAAAAAAGACACATTTTTGAAGTTAGGCACCCAAAATTTCTCCCAAAGCATCAGGGTGACTCCTACCAATACACCTCATATTCCTCCAAACTACTTTAAAAATGCACATGAAGATAGGTCTAATGTGTATTATTGACATGGATTCAGAGTTAAACATTTACAACTTTAATATGCTGACATGACAGAGTTCTAATTTAAGTGATGTTTTATTTGTAGTATCAAATATTTTAACACAAAGTTGCTAAATATTGCTACAGTTGGTCATATGATTATCATAATATAGCATCTACTTTTTTTTCTTTTAAGTGACATGGTGTTCTCTTTTCAAATCCCAGATCCTGCCTTTGATCCTAATTATCCTGATATATCAAGCACTCCTGAAAAAATAAATCAATAAAAATGTATATACATCTTTCAAACCATGTCTGGTGTTATTAATTTGCAGGGTTTTTTTTCTTTATTTAATAAGATGTAGTCATAGCAAATCTGTCAAATGTTTAGTATAGAATGATACAATTAAGACTGCAGTTTAACCTGAATAACATTTTTAAAGTTAAAGAATTTTTAAAAATAGAATGTACAATTATTTTATTTTTGCAGAAGACATATAATGAATATAGCAAAAATAAAAACTGCGAAAAAAATAACTCACTATACAGTATACATTGTAGTATAGAATGCAAACCTATGTAACAATAACATGGTGTATTTTTAAAAAATATATTTTGGATATAAAACACAACATCAGGCATATACAGTCAAACCAATGCTAAAGAGCACCTCCTCCTGGAGACCACCTGTCTTAAGAGACCATACAATTCCACAGTTGATACTTCAGATGCTCAGTAAGACTTGTGTTAAAAGCTCATCTGTTATTAAACACCACAGTTTTAATATTCTAAGACATTGTTCCATGCAGATTTGTATAACCTTAATGCTATGTAACCTATCTCTGACTCCAGAAATGTGGATTTTAAGTCCAAAATGGGCTTAAAATAAAAAGTAATAATTGGTCATTTATATCTGTTTATTCCTGATTAATTTTGTGCTTGCATAAAGGCAATCTCAATCTACACTGTAGAAGCACCCACTTCACTATGTGATCATAATTCAAGGTTCATTTGGTACGTGGGAGCTGTGGTAGCTCAGTTGCTGGAGCATCAGACTCGTAATCCAAGGGTTACAGCTCCAACACCTGCCCAGGCCACCCCAAGTTGGCTGCCTCAGTGTGTCCTAGGGAAAGGCACTTACCGTATGTATATAAGCCGGGTCCAAATGCAAACAACATAGACCCTGATCTGCCATCGCATAATGCACCGGCAGATCAGGTTCTATGTTGTTTCTTCTACTGATTAGTCCTTACAAACTGTATAGACCCAAATCTGCTGGCGCATTATGCAATGGCAGATCTGGGTCTATGCAGTTCGCAGTTGGTATCGGTTTATATGCGAGTATATACGGTAGCTCCTATTTCCTTGGCATGATATAACCAATAATGTGCTGAAAGTGCATTTAAAAACCAACCAAACAAACAACCATCATTTTGTAAAGGTTTAGTTGTATTTATTCCACTTTCAAACAAGTGATCCATGGAACTTTATGTACTGTATAGTCAAAATTTCTGCTTTGCTAATTTTTGGAAATATACAACTTTGGAAAGATCTACATATTTAATATTTGTGACTTAGGCAAATGGTGAACAAATGGCTTTACTCCATTCATTTCCATTATGTTAAATTTTTCAGATTGAAGCAAAAGTCACAAAAATAAAACCACAGAAATTTCCCCATGAAAATATTGCCTGCAAAGATCTTGATGATGTAGGTTATTAGACTTTCTAAATCCTAATAAAACAAGCAAATTTAGTGAATTTGTATCCCCAGCCTATCGAGGCTGCTAGAAGTATACAAGTAACCAAGCTTCATTGATCTGTCTCAAAGGGCATTAGAGAATAAGTGCAGAAGAGGGGAAGAAATTGATCAGTGACATTGATCATATAGATGAAACCTCGACTGTGATAAAATATAGACCTGTGACCTTGACCCTGACGATAGGACCCAAAATGTGGAATGCACCACATCTTCTATTAACAATATACAAGAATATCAAATTTCATCCATTTATCTTAAACAACCCAGAAGTTAAAGAGCAGAATGGAAAATGTTATTGAAACCTAAATTACAGGCCTGTAATATTTACATTATATAGAACCACCAATGTTATATACAATGCAACTTCCACTGATAAGGTTTAAGTATACTAAGTTTCATTCCTTAATCTCGAATGCCTTTAACGTTATATGCGTGGAAAGGAAAGTATGAAGGTAAGCTTGAAATACTGACCCCTGACCTTAAATTAAATGATAGGAGCCACAATATTGTATGTGTCACACATTTTAATGATGATGTATAAGTACATGTATATCCAGTTTAATCACCTAATCTCAAATAGTTCTAATGTTATAGAGATGAAAGGAAAGTGTGATGGGAAACAAAATACTGACACATGACCTTTGTTATGGAATTATGTAACATTTCTTTAAATAATGGTATAGTTTTATTAGTTTATGACTTGAGTATAATAGTCTAATAGGTGTCGTTTTGCAGAGTGCACACATACGGTAATTTCTATGTTACCCAGTACATTGGTCCTTGGGAAAATATTGTTGGTTAAAGCACGAGTCATATCGCGTGATTCAGCGCGTGAGATTTGTCCTTTTGACCTGCATTCAATGTTCTGACCTGGATTTCGTAGTTCAGTGAGTGATTCATTTTCTGTTGATTAGAAGAAGAATAAGTTCGTAAATACCGAGATGTTGATTTAAGATGGAATTAAGAAATGGGTTTTATTTTTATTTCAAAGACGCAGATTAAGAAACTATATAAAAGGATGTGATTGGAGCGTTCATCATTCTTACATAGTTCGTCAGCTTGAGAGGTCATAAATGAGATTAGTTCATTTTGTGTGGTATTCTGCTTCAGAGATATACAGTACATTTTGGATTTAGTACTGATACTTCAACTTTAAGAATTATTCAGCTCCGTTGGAATTATTGGAAACATTTCTAGAACTTGTGTGATATTCCATATTCACAAGGATTATTTGGAATTAATAAAATTTGGATATAACTGATTTTTGTTGGCACTCCGGCACACTGGAGGTTTCATTTGGAACTTTGTTCATTCGGAATAATTTGGATTAACTTCCAGATCAGTGAACAATAGAACAATTTAGGACTTTTAAGGATATTCTATACTGTAAATTATTTTTAGTTCTTTCACTTTGATTGTTTGTGGAAATATTTTAATATTTTAAGAAATTAAATATTTGTATTTTAAATCTTGAAAGCTTGTTTCAGTCTTTTCTTTTGTTACATTTACCCCTAGTCGTAACACCTTAACTTTGAAGATTGGATCCTCGATGTGGATGTGACACAACTTCTAAAAATAATGTACAAGTACACAGAGTTTCATCCCTAAAATTGAAAGGGCTGTAAAGTTTGAGAGCAGAAGGGAAAGTGTGACAGATAACCTAAAATAATGACCTGTGACTTTGACCTTGAAGATAGCACGCCCACTATTGTGCATGACACACCTTCTAAGGATGATGTATAAGTATACCAAGTTTAATCCCTTAATCTCAAACAGCTCTGAAGTTATAGAGCGAAATGAAAAGTGTGATAGGAAACCTACAATACTGAGGTGTGACCTTGACCTTGAGGATAAGACCCCAATGTGGTAGATGACACACCTTCTAATCATGATGTATAAGTATACCAAGTTTCATCCTTTAATCTCAAATGGCTCTAATGTTATAGAGTGGAATAGAAAGTCTGATAGAAAACTTAAAAGACTGACCTGTGACCTTGACGTTAAAGATAGGACCTCCCCCAATGTGGTACATGTCACACCTTCTGATGATGATGTATAAGTATACCAAGTTTCATCCTTTAATTGCAAACAACTTTCAAGTAGTAGAGCAGAAACTAAAGTGTGATAGATGGACGGTCAAATGGATGGATGGAAACAGAAACTATGCGCTCCCACTTTTTCCCCCTGCAGGCTCAGGAATGCAGAATAGGCCTGATGAGTTCTTCTGTATGTCAAAAGAGGTGACTAATGAAGACAGGAGCAACCGACATGGTGTGGCTTCAAGTATACCAAGTTTAATCCCTTAATCTCAAACAGCTCTGAAGTTATAGAGCGAAATGAAAAGTGTGATAGGAAACCTACAATACTGAGGTGTGACCTTGACCTTGAGGATAAGACCCCAATGTGGTAGATGACACACCTTCTAATCATGATGTATAAGTATACCAAGTTTCATCCTTTAATCTCAAATGGCTCTAATGTTATAGAGTGGAATAGAAAGTCTGATAGAAAACTTAAAAGACTGACCTGTGACCTTGACCTTAAAGATAGGACCTCCCCCAATGTGGTACATGTCACACCTTCTGATGATGATGTATAAGTATACCAAGTTTCATCCTTTAATTGCAAACAACTTTCAAGTAGTAGAGCAGAAACTAAAGTGTGATAGATGGACGGTCAAATGGATGGATGGAAACAGAAACTATGCGCTCCCACTTTTTCCCCCTGCAGGCTCAGGAATGCAGAATAGGCCTGATGAGTTCTTCTGTATGTCAAAAGAGGTGACTAATGAAGACAGGAGCAACCGACATGGTGTGGCTTCAAATCCTACACAGGTCTGGTAACAAGATGAATCCTTGGGCAATACACTTGACTGCAACTGCCTCTGAACTAAATAACCTACTTACATTGCTGTGCTGTAAAACACCAAACCAAACCCAACCGAAGTACTTTTGTAAAAAGGCAGAGGCCAAAAATCTTAACACAGTGATGTCAATAGTAGGAAAATGATACCTATGTTTTGTTATCTGCTAACATAGGAGACAAAACATTCCTAGGTTACAATGCAAATTTACTGGTTATGTATAAATACACCCACACACTATAATAGATTAATACATGTAAAGCATGTCTGATTCATCAATCCTTGTATCACATTTGAAATATTAATTTTGATGAAATTGTGAATAACATGACAATAACAGTTAACAACAGAGTCTAGTGTATACTGGCCTACTTTGGGGTTCATCCATTCACATTTGCAGTATGCATTATTTATACACTCCCGACTACTGTAAATCTAGTTCTTCATAGATACAGTGAGGCCATGAATGGTAACAGGTTATTGTCCTGTATATTACCGAACCAAACTTACCCCAAAAGATAAAACTTTGTTGATACCCAGGCCCAAGTTTCGCTAAAAACCTCAAATTTTCTTCCTCAAATTGAGATTTTTAAATATCTTTCTTATTTGCCTGCTTTGCAACAATGAACTTTTTAAATGAAATTCAGCAGGCATAAATAAAAACGGTCATAATATCTTGAATTGTTCTCAAAACAGTCTTGTTTTTTTTATGCAAGGAAACTTTGAAGAACCTCAAATTTGTGGAATTTAACCACCCATTCTTTTCAAAGAATAAAAAGTTCCAATTTATCCTTTGTACTACCTCTACCTCAGACAACAATTCCAATATTGTCAGGAGTATTGTAGGCAATTTATCCTTTGTACTACCTCTACCTCGGACAACAATTCCAATATTGTCAGGAATATTGTAGGCAATTTATCCTTTGTACGACTTCTACCTCAGACAACAATTCCAATATTGTCAGGAGTATCGAAGGCAATTTATCCTTTGTACTACCTCTACCTCGGACAACAATTCCAATATTGTCAGGAATATTGTAGGCAATTTATCCTTTGTACGACCTCTACCTCAGACAACAATTCCATTATTGTTAGGGGTATCACAAGCAAGATAATGTAATATCTCAAAATGAGAAGAAAATTTTCGAAATTTATTTAAACTGGGGCCAGTTTGCACTTCACTTGTACAATATATTGAAGCTGGGGCCAGTATGCACTACACTTGTACAATATACTGAAACTGGGGCCAGTATGCACTAGACTGGTACAATACATTGAAACTGGGGCCAGTTTGCATTACACTTGTACAATATATACACTTATACAATATATTGAAACTGGGGCCAGTTTGCATTACACTTGAACAATATACTGAAACTGGGGCCAGTTTGCATTACACTTGTACAATATATACACTTGTACAATATATTGAAACTGGGGCCAGTATGCATTACACTTGAATATACTGGAACTGGGGCCAGTATGCACTACACTTGTACAATATATACACTTGTACAATATACTGAAACTGGGGCCAGTTTGCATTACACTTGTACAATATATACACTTGTACAATATATTGAAACTGGAGCCAGTATGCATTACACTTGTACAATATACTGAAACTGGGGCCAGTATGCACTACCCTGGTACAATACAATAAAACTGGGGCCAGTTTGCATTACACTTATACAATATATTCAAACTGGGGCCAGTTTGCATTACACTTGAACAATATACTGAAACTGGGGCCAGTATGCACTACACTGGTACAATACAATAAAACTGGGGCCAGTATGCACTACCCTGGTACAATACAATGAAACTGGGGCCAGTTTGCATTACACTTAAACAATATACTGAAACTGGGGCCAGTATGCACTACACTGGTACAATACAATAAAACTGGGGCCAGTATGCACTACCCTGGTACAATACAATGAAACTGGGGCCAGTTTGCATTACACTTGTACAATATATTCAAACTGGGGCCAGTTTGCATTACACTTGAACAATATACTGAAACTTGGGTCAGTTTGCATTACACTTATGCAATATATTCAAACTGGCACCAATTTACATTAAACCTATGATAGCATTACATTCATAAATATTTTACTTTTGACCAACACATGCACAGCTTACATATATTCTGAAGTCATTGGTTTTGATGCATATAAGCACATGTTCACTTTTTCAGAAATATACTCCATTCAAATTGATATCTTCATTTTATTTCAAACATAAGTTCTTTACTAAAGCATGCAAATAAAATGTCAATGATATGTTCTCTAGTACTCTTTCAGGCATGCATACAACTAGGCGACTGGTTGTTGGAAAGTTCTTGTGTTATATCACATATTTTGGCATACTTCCCATGAATTGACTTCAACCTATTACACGACTGTACACAAGATCTGCATCAAAAATATATGGAAGAGCAACATCAATATCTCATAGAAAACAGAAGTATCGCAGGAAAATCACAAAAATATACTAAATTTAGCATTCCTAAAGGACAATACTGAATAAAGGCTGTTTTCTGCCCCGTTTTTGTGAAGAAAAAAAATATTGCTAAATTTCATCACTCTTTGTCTAATCGTATTATTTAAGATACAAATGAAACTCATCTACATTCATTATGTTTATAGATTTCCATTTCATAGCGAAAAACGTTGGAACATGTGCTGGTGGTGGAAATTGCAGAATAAATGCTGAGTTTACCAACTTCATACTCCAAATTAGATACAAGTGCAGTCTTGCTCCATGAAGAAATTTTGGCAGACTATGTATTTCTTATGACCAAACTTGTCTTCAAAATATCTTATGGAGCAAGGTTGCGCTGATACCTGAAAACCAAATATTCATGAGTTTTAATGTCTACATAGTGTTGGCATTTTGTTCCTTCTGCACTGTTGGTACCTCCATCTCCACTACACGTAAAGAAATAGAACTGCTGTTTCTACTACATTTTATTCTATTCCTACCAGTATTGAACTCAAAATATTTAGAAGAAATAATTAACGAGATATTTTAAACAATCTTATTCATTTCTTTCTTACATTCTTTCTACTTTCTAAATTTTAACTTATCTTTGTGCACATGGTTCAATTGGTGCCAGTGGGGATTCAGAAAAAAGTAAACAGAAACTGAAAGGCATTTATATAAAGTAATATTCTATTATTTAATGTGCCTGAACATTACTAATTTATCGCATAAAAGATGCCATAACTAATATGAATATAAGTATATGTATTGATGCTTACAAATAAAGTATAACAAAAGGATTCAACGTTTTATATTAAATTATGTTATGAAACAACCCATCATGTGGGAGAAATTAAACATACAGTACAGTCTGCAAGTAGTGCATTTCTTCACACATACATATCCTAAAAAAAACCCAACTTGTTATTATCCATAGAGTAAGGTCCAAGTCAAACTACATTTAAAAAGATTTAATTCAATCTTTCTTCCAGTTTTAACAGTATTAACTTTAAAAAAGAAAAAAAGGGCTGTACTGTACCGTACTTCTGTGGGGTATACAAGAAAAGGGCCTGTACTATACCGTACTTCTGTGGGGTATACAAGAAAAGGGCCTGTACTGTACCGTACTTCTGTGGGGTATACAAGAAAAGGGCCTGTACTGTACCGTACTTCTGTGGGGTATACAAGAAAAGGGCCTGTACTGTACCGTACTTCTGTGGGGTATACAAGAAAAGGGCCTGTACTGTACCGTACTTCTGTGGGGTATACAAGAAAAGGGCCTGTATTGTACCGTACTTCTGTGGGGTATACAAGAAAAGGCCCTGTACTGTACCGTACTTCTGTGGGGTATACAAGAAAAGGGCCTGTACTGTACCGTACTTCTGTGGGGTATACAAGAAAAGGGTCTGTATTGTACCGTACTTCTGTGGGGTATACAAGAAAAGTGCCTGTACTGTACCGTACTTCTGTGGGGTATACAAGAAAAGGATCATTTTCAAATATACTATAAAATATACATGTCTGCCACATAGGAAATGTGTATACAGTACTTCATTTACTCCAAAACTATTTTTAAAAAATTTAAATATAGGGAAAAATATTACAATGGTCAGTTTAAAAAAGTGATCGTTGAACAGAAGTACATGTCAACCGTTAGCTGAACAGTGTAGCCAATATATCCATTGTACTTACAATTAGTCGATAGCTCAAATGGTAAAGCATTTGCCTACCACACAAAAGAACCATGTTCTAACCTCAGAAGGGAATGTTTTTCTTTATTGTATTAACCTTCTGAATGTGAGAAATACCTCCAAATTTACAGATTAGAATCTAAGTTTAAGTAATTGCTGAATTTTCATAAACAAGTTCAATCATAAAATATTTGGAAGAAGAAAAAAGTTGAGAATCACCTGCCATAATATGTGAATTTCTGCAAGTGCAAATTTTTTTTATTTTTTACAACTAATGGTATTTTCACAGATGATGGGTAGTGAATATTTGGGGGTAGTCTTCTAATGGATTGGGGTTGGGAATAGATGGGTGGGTTTGGGTCTGATTCAGCATTCAGAATTGCTGCCTGCCCAGCAACTTAACACCATCTACTTTCAGAGTGGCCCAGAATGGGTTTTTTTTGTTTGTTTTTTTTAAAAAGGATTTTGCACTTTGTTTCAATAGTTTTTTGAGCAAAGTCCAGCAGGTTATGAAATTTAATAGTCTATTTCATTTTATTTTTGTTATTTGATTGATTTATTTTTTTCTGGGGGTGTGGTTGGGGATAACATTTCACCAACCGTGATTTCATTGCTTTGAATAGGTACCATGTATGTTGGGTGTAACATTTTAATATGCAAGAAAGGTAGGCGGGAGGCTCTTGTCAGGAAACTAATGTATATAAGGTGCATCAAAAAAATATTGTTCTCTAAACACATTGCCCTTAAATCGTTCGCAATCAATTTTCTCGCCAGTGATGGAGAGGCAAGACATAGGCATTAGAGTGATGGATTGATGGATGAATTGTTGGCAGCACTGATGACTGTGTTAAAGTTTTAAATAGAGTCATTTTTGGTGTTATACACACTTTGCAGGCAAGATATATAATTTTTCTTTGAACTTCCTTTTCACTATATTTGTATTTAATGCTCTGTGTATGTATACACGAGAGAGAAAGAAATGATTTGGGTGAATTTGTGTTTCTTAATCATATTCTATTACACATGGCAGATGTATGCACAAAACTGTCCAATTATATTAATATTCAAACCTCTTCTACATTCTTCAAAATTTTATTAAATGTTTAGATTCAAGATATTTTTCTTTCTTATATCATTTCCCCTATATGTGAGGAAGAATAGAGATATCAAATATATATATATATATATATATATATATATATATATATATATATATATATATATATAATGAGTTACAAACACACACCATACAGAGCGGAAAATACTATCCCTAGATCCTACTGGAGGATGTGCGATAATATGAAGTGAATTTTTATATATGGAGAAAGAATGTTATCATACAGGTTAGAGAATTTATTAAAATTCATACTCTGCTGAGATTCGAACCTGGGTCCATGGGTTATGGCACCCATCGCCTTGCATGCAACTCCCATACTCCCTCGACCAAGCACACATCCCCAAAAAAGAATGCTACAAAGTCACTGAGATAGGCATTTGTGCATAGGAGACACCCGCTTCCTCCTGTAGGATCCATAGATAGCACTTTCTGCTCTGCATGGTATATATTTATAACTCACTATAATAACTTCTGTATACCTGGATTTCTGTCATAGGAATCTGGAGTGAACATGTGGGTGTGTCTGCTACACAGTGACTTGATATGTATTGGTGGCACTGAAACCTTTTATGTTGACTAGTTAGATTTATTCATCATGGGTTACTAGTATTTCAGGTAATTTTAATTTAAACAAATTAAAACCTTACTTTATGCAACTTTATACCAGAAAAATAATAAAAACACATAACATCATTTTAAATTTAGTAAATAGTTTATGGATAGACAATATAAATGAGTAATAAATGAAAAAATAAAAAAATTGTCATATCTTTGATATTTTCTTAACACAGTTTCCATGGTAACCAGCATGAGAACACAAAACTTGTGTCAGAAATTAAAACAAACCACCTCATACTATGAAGAAAATTTGAGAGGGAAAAAAATAGTTCTTATTTAATATAGTCCTTTCATCATAATATTGATTTTGGGGAGAGTTTTCTTCTCAAAAGCTAAAAGAATCAAATTGAGAAAATTCATGATGATATTATAAGAAAATTCGTTACCTGTAAGCATAAAATGTGAAGATTTAGGTTGTGAACTATTTGTTTAAAATGAATTAACAATGTGGGCATGCAGAACATGTATCTCTTCAATGTACTGTTTTGGAAATGCAAAATTTACTGCCATTCTTCACAACTCATTTCTGCCTAAGTGAAAATATTCAAGGACAAAAACATGAAGTTACAGGAGTAAGGTATTATTTGAGTTTGAATTTTCTTACTACTATCTACAAATAAAGAAAAGTCAACAGGTCAAAACAAATACAAAATATAAGATTCAGTTCACTAAGCAACAAAATGAAATAAAAGTAATTATTCAAGTAAAATAATTAATTTGCCAACAGATAGAAATGAGTAATACTTTGAAAGAAGCAACAACAAAAAAATAAGTGAACCCTGAATTAACTCTGTAAAATATGGTAAAAGTTCATTTTTTCTTGTAAATATGCACAAATTCAAGTACAAACAAACATGTTCTTTTTTTCCAAAACCACACAAATAAATACCCATTAAAACAAAATAATTCACAGTATATAGATCTAGGAATATATACCATATATACTTACTTGTAAGTTTCAAAGTCCAACTGCAAACAACACATACCCTGATCGGCTTTCGCATAATGAGCTGGCAGATCAGGGTCTATGTTGTTTGTTCTACTGATTACTCCTAACAAACTGCATACACCCAGATCTGTTGGTACATTATGTGACAGCAGATCTGGGTCTGAGCAGTTTGCAGTTGGACATGACTCGACATGTAAGCAAGTACATACGTTTCTTTCCCTAAACCAGACACTGACAGGACCAAATATTTTGGTTGTTTTATAGATGTGGCCAGTATAATGAGGTTTATTCTGCAGTAGAATGGCCTCATTAGGACCAAAATATGTCAGCAGTCTGCAACGAAAGCTGGGTTACAACAGCTGAGCAGCAATTTATATAAGCCCATGCATAAACAAAACATTTTGGTTGACTGGAACATTTTATACAATTCCTTTTTGCTTATTTTGACAATAAAATTTGCATATAATATCTAGCAAAAGTTTCCATGTGCAATTTATAAAACTCACTTGCACATAATAAAAATTTCAGCTGTCATCTGAGACCTTTCTTTTGAGTTCACCAAGTGAATAAAGGTAAATTGAGTTCACCAAGTGAATAAAGGTAATTTCAAGCATAATGCAAATCAATACGAGTATTTTTGACCTGGAATGGGCATTAAGGTAAAAAATAAATATCAATTATGGAATGCAGATAAAATTTTAAGAGGAAAAATATCCAACACAAAGTATTTCTCAACTAGGCTAGAAAAATCCCTTGCCCGACAGTCCCAGACAAGCTGAAATATTTTACTTTACATTAGTATGATTTCATGAAAATGTAAATTCTGGGGAAACAAGATTTTTTAAAACTTTCCAGCCCTAAAAATGTATGCCTGAAGTTCAATACCTGTATACAGTGTTTCCATTACCTGTAAACAGTGTTTCTATATCCACAACAAAACTTTTGCTTTAAAGTCATAACATTAGAAACTTCTTTGCTAAATAATTTGTCATTTCCATTTACATTGCATTGTAAATCATAATATTTTAATGTCACAAAACTGAGTACTGCCATTTCAGCATGTTGGTGACGTACCAATTTTCGTTGATTTTGCAGTTGCTTTAAACCAGGAATTTAAAGACCCTACAAACAACTATAATAAAACAATAAGACTCTGTTCCCAACTCCATGAATTCAAGTACTGACAAACATGCTAATCTTTGCAAATCCATGAAGATTGATTTCTGATTTATAGCTCCCTAAAACAGGCCCACATTATGTAGGTACACCAAGGGTGCTGGAGCCCTAATCACCTCATATATTTCTCAAATAATGAATGTACATGCTGATGGTAGTCCCATACTGACCACATGTATGCATTTTTCCACACTATGTAGATTTTTTACAATTAGATTTGCAGAAATACGGCACATAATTTGAGAGTGCAAATGTTTTTTAAAATATTAGAAATTGCACTGATAAACTTTATATTGCTTTGAAAATCTTGCAATTACAGTTTAATTTTCTTTAAATACTTTTGCATTAATCAAAAATACTGTAAGCTGATGAATGAGTTGCTGAAAAATATCACACAATTTATCTTGATTTTCGGTGCTATTTGTACCGAGTTCCTCATCAATATTCTAGGAATGAAGATGGTCTTCCTTAAATGCAGATGAAAGTGCATATTTTTTGTTTTGCAAAATCTGTGTGGTCAACCTGCAGACCTGTGGTCATTTGGTACGATCCTGAGCCTCCAAAAGAGCTGCGACACTTGACAAAGTGTTTTAGATACCATTGTTTAAATCCTATATCATTAAAAAAATTTTTTAAAAACAACATGATTTATTGTGTAGTAGTGAATATGATACATCATTTTAACAATGCAATTTACATCAGATTTGAGCTTAGTAATAAAAAATTAACACTACACACATGTTTTTGCTACCAAATCATGTGGTTTATCCATATAAAAAAAATTTGATGATGAACACAAACACACACACATGCATGTACATAAAACAAACTGCATACAAGTACCTGTATCCTTTTTCTCTTGTACCTAAATAATATTTTTCACACATTATACATTGAACTGTACATCTGTGGAACGTAACTATTGCACACAACTTCTTATGAAATTCTATATTTAATTTGTGAGGATACTGCTTCAATATTCAATACTGTAGTACCTGTTAAGAAGAAATATTCTTTAATAGCAAAAGTTACATCTATTTTATTTGCAAACACAAATTTGCCTGTGAACATCTGAAAATGTCAGTCATGACTTGGTTTCCCTGACCTATTTTGTTCACACAGTGAACAGAAAAAAGGAACCAGTCTATAGGCTGAACAACTAACCATCCTGAACACCTAAGGCCTTTCTGTACACTGACCACCACCTAATAAGTGACTGTTTGAACTAATTAAGCTAATATATACACTGGGACTTTATTTAGTTTGATCTATAGTTCTCTGGTATTTTTTTTTTCAGTTGGAGAAAGCTGAGCTCTGTAGTCTCAAAACTTGTCAAGCATGAAACTCAAGCTCATCGTAAATCTCTCCAAATATTTGAATGCTCTATAATTGTATTATAATAAAAGTACTGTTAAAAGAACTTCTTAATATATGTTCCTCTACTGACATCCTGAATTCTAAGGACAAAGACTAAATGCATCATGTATGATTTTTGGCTTTTGAGCTAGAGCTATATGCTCAGCAAAATTTGAAGAGTATGGGGCAAAGTGTTTGCACTGTTCCGAATGAGAAGGCTTGTCATTTGCATATAAATTAAAAATTTTTTTAACAAGCCTTTGTTACAAGCATTTAGATTGGTTAAACATGGTGTAATGCAGAAAACTAGAAGTTTTTAGTTCATAACTCCACAAAGGAACAATTGATGTATTAATGTGCCTTTCTTGCGTGCTTTGACAATATTTATAAGCAGTGGTTAAAATATAGTTCTGTTATTTATTTCTCGAGATTCATTATTATTTTAAAAATTATTTGTAATTAAAACAATTGAACATCATATGTTACAGGATTCATCAAGTCATGGATCTTGAAAATTGATTACACACTATACATGAATGGCCTTCGCTTATCTACAGCCATTCATACAGTGTGTAATCAATGGCCTTCACTTATCTACAGCCATTCATACATTACACACTATGCATGAATGGCCTTCACTTATCTACAGCCATTCATACAGTGTGTAATCAATTGTTATGCTTCAATGAATTCATGAATCCTGTAAATTATGAAGTTCAATTCTAGAGTGTTTGGCAAACTGTTCAACACAGGAATGGCAATGTCTACCAATGCTCTGTGACATAATACCCTGAACCAGTCTGTTGCTCAGGCTTTTATTAATACACACTACACCTGTCGTGCAAACTGAACCTATTTAATATAACATTTGCTCCAAGTTAATTCATTTACATAATTAAAAAAATAAGATTTTAATGTGCTGGTCATCAAGGACAGTCAGCAAAAAGTGTTCCAATTGCAAAAAGGCCTGTAATATTCTGGACAACGATGCCACAAGCTCACTTACAGTAAGCCACTTGAACCAAGAAAATGATTTTTTAAAAATGTATTCCTGTAAGAAAAACAGGAAAAACACGGACAATAATCTCTTGCATGCCTTGCAGACCATAACAGTATATTACAATATCCTACCTAAATTTAATTTAATTACTAAGCTCATGTTAAACAAGTTATGCTGCAGTCACACATCAAACAAGTAGAATACTTTATAAAGAAGTTCTTTGCAGCATTTTGTGTTGACTGGTCCTCCACCTGTGAGCAGACTGATTTCTGATTCATACATAAAGTCATCGTGATCGAGCTCGTTTTTCTCTACACTGCCGCTTGTGGTAACTCTGAGCCATAGAGTTCATTATGGACAGGATAAAATAGGCTACCATCACTAGGACAACCTTCTCGAAAACCCAAGAGAGAAGATTTCCTTCCTGTAGTAAAAAAGAAATAAAAAATTGTGAAAAAAATATAAAAAATTTGAACACATTCAAGAGATTGTGAAGAACAAAATAATTATTATCTTGATTTATCTATGTAAAAAAAGACTACACACAAACACACAAATGTACAGTTAGTACTTAGAATTCATTTATTTTCATGGGTATCAATTTTCATGATTTTCAAAAAAAATCCACAAATTTACTGTCTTGCCTGCAACAATGTTGCTGCAGCCCTAAAAACATGACTAAACAACCCCTGTGACCTTGACCTCTGACCTTTTAACTGCTCTATTCTTCTTCTAATATGTGACAAATTTAATAACAATGTGTATGGAAACAGAAGATACAGACACCTCATAGAGCATCCATCATCCCCAAGAATGCACCATGGGCACTGGTGAAAAGGGTTTGAATTTTATTGTCTATCCATAGACAGGTGATAGTGATAAATATCCCCCCTCCCCCCAAAAAAATTAAATAAAAAGGAAAAATATAAGAAATTGACCACTGTGACTTTGACTTTTGACCTCTTGACATCCATACCAGTACTGATATTTATATCCCATGGTAAACATCTTTACTCAGTCTGATGTCAATTCATCCATGGCATAAATAGATGGTACTGCCTAATCAAAAAAATTTTGTACCATTGACCACCGAACTAAAATTTAAATAAGTGTATCTCAAAGGGACTGACAATCTACTGTCTGAAAAGAATTTCCAGGATTGCAAGATACGTCTGTATCTTCTGTCATTTAATTCATTTTAATTGCTAAGTATTTAAACTGTTTCTGTTATTCTAGAGAAAGTCCGACATACCAAATTTGGTAACATAAATACTTTCTTACATGTTCAGAAAATACCTGTAATTGCAGTACAAAATTCTTTGTTATGGCCTTTGAACCTGATGTCATTGATATAAGATCACAGAACTTGTCTCACAAAAGGTCAAGATATACCCACATGCCAAGTTTGGTTAAATCTATAATAAATACTTTTTTGGAAAAGTAAAAACAAAGTTAATGAAGGTATTTTTCTGAGATATCCACAAACTGGGTTTGATAAAAAAACTCTTCACACTTGTTTGTGTTATTATGCTTACAAGCCATACAGCTAAAAAAAAACATGTCTATATGACCATCTGTTAAGAGGAAAAACCAATAACAAGATTTTCAAGATGGCTACCATGGTGGTAGTTCTGAGTTCATTTTAAGACCAACTACGTATCATAAGAAATCTTTCTGTGAAAACCCCATGTTACTATGACTAACCATTAGGAGAAGCAGAGATAACAAGATTCTGAAGATGGTCACCATGGCAGCCAAATTGGCAGTATAATCATTACCCTTTTCATTCAGGAGCAACTACATATCTTTAGTGAAAACCCAATGTCAGTATGACTATCCATTCAGGAGACATAGTGACAACAAGATTTTCAAAATGGCTACTATGGCACCCATGTTGGGGGTCTGATTGGCACCATTTTCACTAATGATCAATAGAAGTGTTTAGGTGAAAGCCTCAATGTCTATAAGACCATCCATTCAGGAGAAGTAACAATAACAAGATTTTCAAGATGGCCACCATAGTGGACATAATGTATGTCCAAGGTACACCATTTTCATTCAGGACCAATTAGACAGCACAAGAAGTCTTGTAGTGGAAACTCTGTGTAGATTGACCATCCATTCAGGAGGAGTAGCATTAACAAGATCTTTAAGATGGCCATCTTGGAAGCAGCCATACTGGATGTCAGATAAGTGCTATTTTTATTAAGACCAACTAGATATCATAAGAACATAACAAGTTTTTTTTTGTGAAAACCCCATGTTGATATGACCATCTGTTCTGAAGGAGCAGTAGTGATAAGATTTTCAAGATAGCTGCCATAGTGACCATATTGGATGTGTGAGGGGCACCATTTTCATTTAGGGGCCAACTAGCTCTGGGGATGATTGTGTATGTGAACTTTCATGGCAATCCTCCCAGTATAGGATAAGTAGCGATAACAATCTTGTGTTAATGGACAGCAGACCATCATATAAACTCTTCTGGTCTATAACCACCTGAGCTAAAATTGTTCCTGTAGCCTTGACCTTCAAGCTCCTTGACTGGCAATCTCTAATGATATTCTTTCCCCATCCAGTGCATTTTTGGGAAATTTCTGATGATGGTCCCCTGAAAACTGGTGATACAGCCCTTTAAAATAATATCAACCAAAAGTTGACATCAGATGGATGGACAGATAATGTAACCACTATGTCCTGCACTTTGTGACATTATACACAGGCAGGACTAAAATGACATTTTTATGGGTACCTAAATTTATTTATTGAGGTGGAAGTGTCCTTCTGTTTTCACAGAAAGATCTCAGTTCCTTGGGTCTTTATATGGTTTATAGCAACCATGAAAACGGTACCCCAAAAATAGTGAATTCATAGTATCTTTCAATGATGAAATGGTGCCAACTTAAGAAGGCAGGACTTCATATAATACTCATAAGTGAGAACATGGTTGGACATTAAAAGCAGAAAGGACATAATCATATCTTCCTATCCTTGGAAAAGCAATCTGAGAATCAAACATGGCAAGATTATATATATATATATATATATATATATATATATATATATATATATATATATATATATATATGTACATGCACAGTGAAACAGTGAAACCCCACTATAACCCACTTTGTTATAACAGGAATTCGAATATAACACAGTTGTGGCATGGGTTCCAGATTTTAACAACCTTTCCACTAATTTTTCCTGACCGATTTTTGAATTAATGCAAAGTTGTATTGCCAAAGTAAACGAGTATTTGATTTGTTAATCTGGCAAGATGTGCTGTATTCTTGAAGAAAAAGTTTGTCTTTGTTTAAATGGATAAAAATGTTAAAAGTTTCTATTTGTGAATGTTATGCCAATCTACTGTGTTAAAAATTATTGAATTTTTTACTACATTGTAAATACATAACTAATATTGATGGGCACATTTGATGTAGTATGCTGTTAAAGTTCTATTTGATCAGGTTCTCAAATATGTGTTGGAGGATGAAGGTTACTTCTTATTGCTAGTATCTTTTCTTTTTTTTAATTAGGGACTAGGCTAAAATAATTTATTCTAAAGGTCTGATCTATGCTGAGACACCACCATAGTGTTAATAAGCACATGGTACTAGGGACTGATTATTGTAATGTCTATACTGCAGCATAAACTGGGGGGAAGTTGTTAAATTATAAGGTTTCTGATAAGTCCAGGAGATAAGCTTTCACATCTATTTTGTCTTGTGCTTTGTGGCTACAGAGTATTTAAACAACTGAGAAAACAAAATGACTAAACAACTGCATGAGATAATTATGAGCATCTTTAATATGTTCAATGTCCGACATTAGACAACAGTCATTTGAACACATTTGTCTGTGATGTGTGGCAAATATGGCGAATTTTGGATCCATATATTTGAAAGCATAATGCTTGCAAGAATCCTTCAACAGCCAGCCACCACTTCAGAACTCATTTCACAAAGATACAAGTGTGATATGTATAAATAAAGGTCAAAGTATTGAATGATAGATTCCAAATTCTTTTTGTACAAGAGCAGGATATAACTAGATTACCACAAATGGACAATGGCCATCTCATGACCTTTTTCCTAATGATGGCCTTGAACTTTGAGCTAGGAACTTGATTACTACATGATGTAAATTGGATTTCATTGCTGCATAAAGCATTATCTGGGGTGTATGGTTTTAACCTTGGCAATTTCAATTGGGGGAGGGGAATGTTTACCCCGAGTTCTCTGGCCGGGGATTTGACCATGTCGTCAGTACTTATAGTGATATTTTTCTCTAAATCATCACAATGCAGACAAACCTTGTCAGGAAGCTGTCCACTTTAAGGAAGCAATCTACAGCTGTAGAGGTATGTGAAAATATAAAACTTTATTCTTTCTTGCTATCTGTTCTATGTAATGAAATTGTTTAATATCATGAATGTTTCGGAATTTATTCAAAATTTTTAGAAAGTTTGACCTATGTCACATAAGGCCATACTATCAGATAGGATATAGTCCATTTCAGGTTAGACATTTTATAGCTGAACAGACAAGTTGAATTCAATTATAAGTTGTATACATTAAACAATGAGAAAGCAAATTTTTCAGTAAATTATGTTTCTCCTAGAATACTTACCTGATCACAATAATGTTTGTAATATAGGCCCTACTACCTCCCAAACGCAGCCCTCCCAAAAGACGAAAAATTAGTTTTTTCTGTCCTTTATTATATAGACAAAGGGCAACAACTCTTGCCCATTACCTTCCCATGCCACTGCTAGGTGGCACTAGTTTTAAGCTGAGCGGAATATCGTGAACGGGATGCTTGGGTATTAAAGTAATGTGATCAGGTAAGTATTCTAGGAGAAACGTAATGTGCTGAAATATTTGCTTTTTCCTTTGAATACATTCCCCTATCACATTAACGTTAGGAGAACTGGTAATAGGAGGGAATGTTGAGTATCCTACCTATACCTTGGGTAACCTTCAAGGGAAGATGGTTGGATTCTCCATATGAAGGATAACCCACTCTCCTAACTTGCGAGCAGCACAACCAGAGGCGACATGGTTTATGTCTGGGAGAAGAAATAAATGAAATCTAATCAAATAAAATTTCTGGGCATATTCTGCAAAAGCTGCATAGGCTGCCCATCCAGAGGTTGTGCTGATGTCAATTGGGTCTGGTAACCGACTATGCGACTGAGACTGGGCCTACCAGATCCAGAGTGTGTCACTGTGGAGCTAAATCTCATAGGTAAAAACTTGAGAAGGTTGACTGCATGCCAGTCCACGGCCTTGATGATGTCTTGGATAGAAACATTGCGGTCAAATGCAAGGTTCACAGATATTGCTCTGATCTCATAAGCAGAGATTTTCATGACTCTGTTCTGGTGAGATGTCAGAGTATGTTGTGTGTATTACCCACTTCAACCACAATGAGAGGGCTTGAGGTGATATATTCTCTTTCCCAGGTTTAACTGGAAGAAAGAGACGCTTTTGAGATCTACGAATTGGCTCAGTTTGCTTCAGATAAAGCTTGAGAGCACATACCAGATCCTGTTTGAATGCCTCTCAGAATGTGTCAATACAGGAGAGGTCGTATAATGACGTTCTGATTGCCCCCTGACAGCAACCTATTCTTGGCGACAAAACCAGGTTGTATCATGAGAACCACCGAGCCATCTGATAGAAACTGAGGATAGGCTAGGTCAACAAAGAGGGCATGTAATTCACTGACTCTGCATGCTGAAGCTAAAGCTATCAGGAAAGAGGTTTTGTATGAAAGGAACTTCGGCGAGGTCCTGGCTAATGACTAAAATTTATTTGAATTCAGCCAAGTCAGAATCCAGGAAAGATTCCACTTGGAAAACTGTGCGAGTGATTTAGGCCCATGCAAATCAAAGGTGGCCAACAAGTCTGAGAGGTCTTTGTCATGACCAAGATCCTCTCTGCCATGATGATGGCCAAGTGTCTGATTTCATAGAGCAGTAGCCCTTTTATAGTAATTGGTGCCAACGTTTTCTCCTCGAACAACCAGAGAAAACAAGTCAGCTACTTGTGGGATTGATGCACTCAAAGGGGTGATGTTACTGACTCTATACCAATCCCCGAAGACATGCCACTTTCCCTCATAAGCCTTTAGAGTTGGGGGGCCTCCTTGCCCATGCAATTCTTACCATGATCGAAAAGTTAAATTATCTATTCTGCAAGGCTCTCCTGAAAAGAGCCAGGCGTGAATGAGAAGTCAGTCCGTTCAAGGATGGAACACCTGGGTCCAAGACTATTTGAGAAGATTCAGTCTGGCCAGGATCTTCCTGGGTAGATCTATCACTAGATGGAGGAGATCATTGATCCAGGACTTGTCCCATCAGAGAGGGGCAATCAGAATCATTTTGCACTTCTGGCCCCACAATTTCTGTACGAGTTTTGGAACTAGGACTGTTGGGGGTAGGCAAAGGCCCACAAAGCCTCTCAACTGATAGAAAGGATGTAGGCGGCTCAAGCCTCAGAATCCACTCATGGGGAGATGAAGGTGCTCAGTTTGTGATTCCACCTGGTCGCAAAAAGATCGCTCATCAGATGCTCCCACAGCAGGCAAATCTGATGAAAGACCAATGGATGGAGGGACCATTCTGTATGGAGAATCTGGCCCTTCCTGAACAGAGAATCGGCCAAGATATTGAGCCTGCTGGGAATATGTCTGATCTGAATGGCGATGTTGCAATGTGCGCACCAACAATGGAACTCCCAGACCAGAATGCAGAGTTAGGGTGATTTGGTACTGCCCTATTTGAGGCGGTACATCACTACCACTGAATTATCGGACATGATGAGCATGACCTTGCCCTGAAGACAGTCTTTCCAAAAATGAAAGGCCTTGATGATAGCTTTCATCTCCAAGAGATTGATGTGGAGACCTGTGTCCTCTGGATTCCATTGGCCGCTGAGAATTTTGAAGCCCGACAACAGATGGGCTCCCCAACCGCAGGTACTTGCATCCGTACAGACAGTCACGTCTGGTTGGGATTGTTCCAGAGGTATTCCTGTTGTGAGCCACCCTTGGTTGCACCACTGATCCAGGAATTATACTATCTCGCTCGTTACACTGATCCTGTAATTGAGCGGCATTGAAAAGGGGTGTCACTGCGACAGCAAGGCCATCTGCAAAGGACGTATGTAGAGGTGACAAAGCGGGATGAAATCTGCTGCTGCATTGAACAATCCAAGGAGCTGCCAAAACTCCCTGACTGTGATCCATTTCTTGTTGGAAATGGAATCTACGAGCTCAACGATTTGGACCACCCGAAGGTAAGGAAGATGTACAAGATTGAGGTGGGTGAGAAATTCCTGATGGATGAACTGCTGGGATGGACAAAGATCAGACTTTTCCCAATTGATTAGAAAGTTGAGATGATTTTAAAGGAATATAAGATCATTCTTTCCCTTGACTAGAATTGAACTTACCATATATTTCTGGAGGATGTTGTCCAAGTACACTGCCATGGAGGTAGATGAAATCGCATGGAAGAGGGAGACAACACAGTTGATTAGTTTCATAAAGGCCCAAGGACTTATGTTCATACCAAGTGTGAAACTGATAACAATTCCCTTGCTATGCAAATCGAAGGAATTTCCTTGAGGACAGATGGATGGGAATGTGAAAATATGCATCTGTCAGACTGATGGCAAATTCGATCAGACAGATGGAGAGGTGGACTGATCTTGCTGTCTCCTTTTTGATTTTTGGTGTGAGTATGAATTGATTTAATTGACTCAGGTCGATGAATGGCCTGAGCTAGCCATTGGCCTTCTTGACCAGAAAAAGCCTTAAGTAAAACCTAGGAAATTGTGGATTTCGAACAATCTCTACTACCTGCTTCTTGATGAGCATCCTGATCTCTTGCTCTAGAAGTGCATTCTTTATCGAGTCTGATGGTAATTCTGTCAGGAATGGATAGGGCAAAAGGGGAATTGGTTGGCAAAACGAGCTCCAAAGCCCCTCTGAGACGATTTGGATCACCCACTCACTTTGCGGAAGAAGATTGATCCAAAGCTCTTTGAAGTGCAAGAGTCTGGTGCCTACTGGAAGGTCGGGGACATGAGTCAAAGGCGAGAGAGTGGAGGTTTAGGGGTAGAGAAATTTTGTTTCCTACCCCCTCTATATGACTACCTCCAAGACTGATTAGCAGGTTGTCTCCATCCGTAGGGTTGGGATTGAGGCTGGATTAGGAAGTGAGCTGCAAATGATCCCATATCCCTTTTTCTCCGCTCATCATGTCTTTGAGGATGAGTAGGAGCTGATTTATAAGGTGATGGTGGCTGCGCAGCGAGGTGGGGGGTCAGTTCTTGAGCTGCCTTCCTCTGCACATCCTCTATCTTGCCACCGAACAGCAAAGGTGAACCGAAGGGAGTGGTCCGCAGGGTCAGGGCATGGTGTGGATCATAAGCATGCGTTCCGTCACACAAGGTCAAGGTTGGTGGATTGAAAGTATTTGCAGTCATTGTCAGGATGCCATGAGATAACAGCATCATATATGTTGGTGGAACATGTATATATAAAGTTTTCTTCCTAAAATTCAATGTCATGATATGTGTGACAATCTAACACACCATCATACTTGTTGATGAACAACACATTGATCATATTTCCTGATAAATCCATACATTGATCGTATTTTTTTATCAATCCATGCATTGTTCATATTTGCTGATAAATCCATACATTGATCATATTTGCTGATAAATCCATACATTGATCATATTTGTTTATCAATCCATACATTGATCATATTTGTTTATCAATCCATGCATCGATCATATTTGTTTATCAATCCATACATTGATCATATTTGTTGATAAATCCATACATTGATCATATTTGTTGATATATCCATACACTGATCATATTTGTTGATAAATCCATACATTGATCATATTTCCTGATCAATCCATTCATTGATCATGTTTGTTTATCAATCCATACAATGATTGTATTTGCTGATCAATTGAACATATTTGTTGATAAATCCAAACAGTGATCATATTTGTTTATCAATCCATACATTGATCATATTTGTTGATAAATCCATACATTGATCATATTTGTTGATAAATCCATACATCGATCATATTTGTTGATATATCCATACATTGATCATATTTGTTGATAAATCCATACATTGATCATATTTGTTGATATATCCATACATTGATCATATTTCCTGATAAATCCATTCATTGATCATGTTTGTTTATCAATCCATACAATGATTGTATTTGCTGATCAATTGAACATATTTGTTGATAAATCCAAACAGTGATCATATTTGTTTATCAATCCATACATTGATCATATCTGTTGATAAATCCATACATTGATCATATTTGTTGATAAATCCATACATCGATCATATTTGTTGATATATCCATACATTGATCATATTTGTTGATAAATCCATACATTGATCATATTTGTTGATATATCCATACATTGATCATATTTCCTGATAAATCCATTCATTGATCATGTTTGTTTATCAATCCATACATTGATTGTATTTGCTGATCAACTGAACATATTTGTTGATAAATCCAAACAGTGACCATATTTGTTGATAAATCCATACATCGATCATATTTGTTGATAAATCCATACAATGATCATATTTGTTGATAAATCCATACATTGATCATATTTGTTGATATATCCATACATTGATCATATTTCCTGATAAATCCATACATTGATCATGTTTGTTTATCAATCCATACATTGATCATATTTGTTTATCAATCCATACATTGATCATGTTTGTTTATCAATCCATACATTGATTGTATTTGCTGATCAATTGAACATTATTTGTTGATAAATCCAAACAGTGATCATATTTGTTTATCAATCCATACATCAATCATATTTGTTGATAAATCCATACATTGATCATATTTGTTGATAAATCCAAACATCGATCATATTTGTTGATATATCCATACACTGATCATATTTCCTGATAAATCCATACATTGATCATGTTTGTTTATCAATCCATACATTGATCATGTTTACTGATATATCCATACAATGATCATATTTGTTGATAAATCCATACATTGATCATATTTGTTGATAAATCCATACATTGATCATATTTGTTGATATATCCATACATTGATCATATTTGTTGATAAATCCATAAATTGATCATATTTGTTGATCAATCCATACACTGAACATATTTGCTGATATATCCATATATTGATCATATTTCCTGGTAAATTCACACACTGATCATATTTGTTGATCAATCCTTACACTGATCATATTTGTTGATATATCCATCCATTATCATACCTACTGATAAATCCATATATCAATCATATCCATTGACAAACAATATCATTTGTGATTATATGTTGAAGTTCCATACTTGATTGTATCCATTGAGGATCAATACCATTTTATTAAATCTGTTGATGAACTTTGTGTGCAGGCATAGGGTAGGGTTTCAGTTGTTTTAGTCTAGTTCATGAGTGTTGGAAGCAAGGGTGTGAGCTTGGGTGTCATAGATTCAAGCATCATTAATTTGCATTATAAATATACATCTCACTTTCACGTACTTTTGTTAAATGTCTTCACTAGATCTAATCCAACCCCGTTTCATCCTGTTACACATGATAAGGTGTGGACCTGGGTAATGTTTCAGGAAATTATCTGTAGGAGTTAAAAAGTGACAACCTGGATAGGGAAGCAGGCATAGGTAGGGTTTTCAGTTGTTTTAGTCTAGTTCATGAGAAATAAAGTAATAGTGTGAGCTGGATATGGAAACAGACTATTAATATACACTTGTGCATTGTTTCATGAAAATCTCTCTAACTATTACAAAGTTATGGTCCAGACAAACAAATGTTAACTGACGGACTGACTGACAGACACTCTAACATATCACGAATGTCTTAAGATGGGCGTATAACAATCGCTGAAAACTGCATTTTTTTTTACTAATGTTACACTTACATTTTACACCTAAAAAAGAAGTAGAATGACATTGTTTTCTACATACCAATGATTCTTTACTGGCCTCTGATTTATGATGAAGCTTCTGTTTCTGCTGCTTTAGATACTCCTTGAAAGGGGCCTGCAATGTTTCCCCATATTTAGGAATATATCTGAAAAGCAAATAAATCACTAGGTATTGCCAATTTATCCAATTAGGAATTAAATTCCAGTTGAAAAGTAATGAAATACAATCAGAATTTTGAGAGAACCGATTAAAGTAAGAATTTGATGCTTCTCTTCTGCATGAAACCATCTATACTGCAACAAGTCCAGAGGGTAAAAATTCTTCATCACTGAGATCCCACAACCATACAAAACTGGTGGAACATTTTGCTCATTTTCAAGGAGTTAAGCTCAATGGACTTATGATCAGGGGAGGAAAAAAGATAAGATCATTTGATGAATAAAATTTAAACCAAGAACTGGTTCTAAATGTTTCAGTGACTTGGTTATGAGTAATACTCATGCTCTTAGAAGACTTATTTAAATTTCACGCAATAAGTCAGTCATGGATCTGGAGACAAGTTTTCAAGTATTAAGTTTTAATAAAGTCATTTCAAGCTCACAACCATGAGAGCAGACAAACCAGGTAACTAAGTAAGTGCAGTTGCTATGAACATGGGATCTCTTTAAAACAAACTGCAAATTGTCTACTTTATCCAACATCCGTTTAACCGACTATATGACAAATTATCATGTTGCCATTCTGTTCTGTCTCTGATGATGTGATGTTGATATAAATACATTTTCAATTCACTTAACTGATGCTATTCTCTTGTACTTGGTTGTCATCATGACATGATGCCAACAAACTTGTTATGTAACCTCCCATAATCACCATTCTTAAAGTTGGGTATTTATCCTATTCAATTTTTAAGATCTTTCACAGAAATGCACCCAACCAAAAAAGAAATGCACACAGTCTTCTTTGACCAGACATAAGGTGTCACAAATGTTAGTAAGATATCTGACCTAAACCCTTGTACATTTGCCTTGCCATTGCAATGGCCTTACTTTGAACTTTACGGCTACAGATCTTGCTGATTTTCATGAATTTGTAATACATATGAATGTTATACCACATAATTTGTACCGACTAAACAATCACAAAGGAAACTGTGCATTTCTTTCTTTATTGGGCATATATTTTCTTATTATGCTTTATTAAGGATATAATAATACCAATAGAATGTCCAACTGAAGATTATGTACAAGAATGCAGATGTTCATGACTATTAGTCTGGTTTATCAAACATTTTCTCATATGATGAATTCAATGAACTATCAAGTAGACTGTCCAAGCCAGGTGAGTAAAATATGTTTCTTCGATAATACTTATCAGATCAAAATATGTTTGTGGAATACATCCACTACCTCACAAATCCAGCTGAAAGAAGACATGCTCCATGTCTTTTAGCTTGTTTTAGCAGCAAACAATGCTAAAACATTGTCAGCCTGCAAAGACAAAAATCATATGGGAGTGGTCTCCCTTTGAATAAAGGGACTAGCACCAACTCCTATCAGTCATCAGTTACTACTTGAGCATAAGTGCATGCTCTTTCATGGATGTAAATGTGGGGAGGGCTTGGGAGGATGTGCCGGTATTATAATCAGGTAAGTATTACTGAAAAAACAATTTTACTAAAAGAATTGGATTTCTTCTTCAAATACATTACTTGATCATAATATATAAGTAGAACAGGTAAGAGGTGGAGGGAGTTATATCACTTTACCCCAGAGTGGGCCCTGTCTCTGGTCTCCAAACATGTGCAGCAGCTCTGAGTCTCATATGAAACATGGGCCAGCGTTAATACATGGTCAATGCATAGATGCTGTTACATAAAAATATTTGCTCCCACAAATCTAACCAAGTACAATAACCTGCTTCATTACAAAGCTGCAAAGCAATTCCAGAAGTTAGCCTGTTGTACTGCTGATATAGGTCCCATCAGATTGAATTGAGCCTTTGGGATGAAAGGTTTCTGAGTTAAAACCTGGAGAATGTCAACTATGACCTCCATCTCATGGTTTAAGTGATGTTAAACAGGGACAAGTTACGCTCAAATACTGTACTAGTGGTGATAGTCCTAACCTCCTGAACTGATATGCATAAGAAATTTGTAGTCTTGGGTTTGTTCCTTGTAGGCTAAGCTAATAACCCAACAGATCCAAGATGACTGAAACTGAGTGGGAATATCGTCCCTTTATCCTTTGAGTGGTAAAAATAAGCAAGATCTCCATCTTCTGATTAGCTCAGTTCACATCTGATACCCTTTCAGTGCCCTGACAGGGTCCTGTAAGATGCTCCTGGAAGAAGACAGCAGTTTTAAGATAAAAAAAAAACTAATTTCCCTGTTCTTAGGAATGAAAGCAGGTCTGGTCATGAGAAAAGCCATACCATCATGGCGGTACTACAGATAGTACAGGTCAACGAATAAGGCACGAATCTCACTTATTATGCCAGCTGTAGTTAGAGTGACTAGGAAGCAGATTTTGTATGAAAGGTAAGTCAGTGAGGTTATAGACAATGATTTGATGAGTGCCATCAGAACCCATGGGACTTTAGTTGAGACATGTCAAAATTGGTGAAACATGTCTGAGATCACTGAATGGTAGCTCCTGATAGTGATTGGTGCTAACTTCTCAAATTGCCATTGGAGCAAGTTAGCTATTTGTGGTATGGCGTCTTTTAATGTAGAGTTGCGTCTCTGCTATCACCACTGAAAGAAAACTATCCATTTAGCTTTACAGGATTGCAAAGTAGTGGTTCTTTTTGCCCAAGATATTCTGTCCACCACTTGTTTGAAGAAATGTTTCTTTCTGGGGACTTGTTTGATATGGGGCTGGCATGCAGGTTTAGCACCTCTGAGTTCAGATAGAAAGCCTGCATGCATGGTTGTTTCAGCGGGTGAGAAGGCGGCAGGACTGTCCTAGGAATTTTTGCTGCTAAATTGAGGAAGTAAAACAAAAAAAGCATACCTAATTAGCATGCCAATACAACAAAGGGATACCACTCCATCTGGTAACTAACAGTGTTGTGATTCATTTAATTCACCCAATTTTATAACTTATTTATTCAATATTTCTGGAAAATATGTATATTTAAAAAATCTTAATTCAAAAAGTAATCTATTTTTATTCAGTTTTAATGTTTGTATTTCCTCAGTTAAATTGTAGGAGTGTTGGGAGAAATTCAGAAAGTTTTGCAGCTAATTCAAGGACTTTTCAAGGATAAAACCAACTTTTCAAAATTCAAGGTATTTTTAAGGCAATCCCTCAAATTCAAGGATTTTTCAAGGTTGTATGAACCATGAAAAAGGTCCACAAGAGGCTGTCCCCTAGAGTTGATGACTCAACTGAAGACTGAGGGGTGAAAGAAACATGGTGTGGAACGGCTCATTCCATTGGCACAGCAAGTCTGCTAGGAACTTTGAGCCTCCCTGGGATGTGGTGGACTTGACTAGGACAACACCTAAGAAAATCCCGAACAGGAAGGCAGAGGTCTGAGGACTTGGTCCTCCCTTGCCTTCTGATGTAATTCATGACAGTAGAGTTGTCAGGAAGAAGGCAACACTACTTTTCGAAAGGTATTTACTATGGCATTCATCTCCAGAAGGATGATATTAATGGAGCACTCCTGAAGAGGCCTAACCCTGCTCACTTGGAAGGAGGGCATGAGATAGGCACTGCAGCCAGTCATGTAGGCATCTGTGCATACTCTGATTTCTGGCACTTGATCAGGCAGCGAGATAAGTGCCGTAAGCCCAGGGACATCCTCCCATTTGCTGAGATGAGATCTCAAATGGTATGAAACTTTGATCATTGGTGTGGTAGATAAAGTTTCAGTTACCACTGGGATAGAAGGGACATTTGTGTGGATCTAGTGAACTGGCAGCAAATGGTGAGAAGTGGTCCCAAGTGATAAAGAAATTCCCAGGCTAAGATTCCACTTTACAAGAGGATGGGGATACTGCTGAGAGGATCCTCAAGAGATGTTCTTCATGGGCACAAATTCAAAACAAAGGGGTTTTAAACCCCAGGTCCATTACTAAAAAAAATGTCTCAACTTGTGCATTTGGAGGATGGCAAGATCCTCCTCCAAACAGCGCTGGGGACCTATCTCGGGATCTCCATGCAGAACTCAGGTACCTAAAGGCGTTGGTTGAGCTAGCAAAGATCTTGAAACAGTCACGAGCAAGATTCTGGTATGGTTGTATTGTGAATGAACTTGACTGCCCTTTTCATGATAAGAGTGATTTTTCATCTAGTAAGAGCCATGCGTCATTGAGGCAGAGACTCCCATTCAGTGGTAACTGCTGAAGGCTTCCTCCCACCAGGGTACTGAAAAAATACTGCATGGGCATGGCATCATTTTTTGCGAGAAGGCTGCCAAAGAAAGAAGCTGTGTCAAAACTGATCCTTCTCTCCCTGTATATTGTCCGCTCTTGCTCTGGTAAACTGTCCCCTCACTGTGGAGTAGAGTTTAGAGGAGAATTTTCCAATCTGGCATGACTTAGAGGGGTCCTTCCCACCCCCTGGTCCCTCCTGGTGAATGAAGGCTGTTCTGGGTCAATCAGATTGTGGCAGATGTTTGAAAGAAGGTTGGTCTTTCTTGGATAAGAGATAACAGATGTGGGAATTCTTTAAGAGATCACTGACTTAGCAGGAAGAGGAACACAGAACTCTGGATGCAAGACTTCTTCAAATGGATGCACATAAGGCTAAGTATTCTCTGGCAATCATTTGATCATGGAAGAAAGATGGCACTTGTGAGTTTGTCTCTAAACTTGTAAGAGTGGGATGACAAAGATGCCTCCTGCAAAGTAGTGACAATTGAGCTGGTGAAGAAGGTTGTCAGGGATGATGAAAATGAGTGTCATCAAAGGTCCAAGATGGGCACCAGGTGTCTGGAATGGTGAGTTGCCATAACCAGTAATGGGTCATGGCAGAGCCAGGACTGGTGATGGACCTGTCGGCAGTACTTCTATCAGTACAGTAATGGATATTTTGGGAGATTCATTCATTGAATCCAGTGCTGGTTATGCTGGGCATCCGCAACAGGACCTGGGCTAGAACAGGTACAATCAGGTGCTGGAGACAGTCTATATCTAGAGTCCAGGACTGGGTATATTTGGAAGACAGATCACCATACCCATGTGGTGATGTGTCATCCTGGACTGGTCCAAATGGGTCACCATATCATGCTGGTACTGTGAACTGGTAGTCTGTGCCATAAAGGGCATACATTAAGGCTGTGCCCCAGCTGGAATGGACATGGTCCCGGGTTAGCTGAAGTCTGGTACCGGCTATTGCAGGAATGATCTAAGACAGGTCCAGGTGTGCCACCATACCATATCAGTACTGGCCCAGTAGTCTGTGCCATGATGGTATGCTCTGGTTGTGGCACAGTGGCTGATGGCAAGGATGTAACTATGGTGAGCCCATGATGGTGCAGATGGTTTGATCTTTATACAACTGGCGATCTTTCTGCCTCGAGTGACTTGGTCATAAGGGAGATGGAACTAAGGCAAAGTGGATGGCAATGCTCATGGTATCCACATCCTTGTGTGTGTATTTCTATGCTCTCTCATTTGCCTGAGTCAGCTGCTTTGCTGTGATGACTCCCCATCCTTCTTCCAAACAGTGAGAACAAATGTCACAAGTATGGTTCAAATAATACCGAATATAGTTTATACAGGTGGGGCGATTATCTTCCGCAAGCTTGGACCTCTTACTCACCTTACATTTAATCCTGCCCATTCTAGTTGATACCCTTAATTAGGGAAGGCAAAACAATGGCATATACAATGAAATAAGTGAAGTACCACACTGACCATACTGTGAAATGGATGCTATAAATTAAGATAAATGCCAGAGAAAATTACAGAAATTATCTTATTGCTAGGAATAAATGATCCTTTACTAGATAAAACAACAAATAAGGTGGAGTACTGAAATGAATTGAAAGTACTATACTACAGACCACAGGACAGACAGCATTCAAAACTGCCACATGCCCATCAGCATGAAGCAGGTTAAAAGCATGTCGAGCTGGTATAATTCAAAAGTTGTAAATTCTGTTGACTACTAAAATTCTTGTCTTTGTAAGTGTTATATTATATTACTTCACAAGAAGCTAAAGCAATCTTCACTTGTTTCATCCAACACAGAGCACTGAGGAGCCATTATTCAAGAATAAACATGCTGCGATATTTGATTGGTTAACAACAACCAATCACATCACATTTGTTTTTACTCAGACTAGTTATGGTTGGCTTATTTGCTTATTTACAATCATCTAAAGCATTTATGTGATCTTGATAAAAAGCATGTGCTGTTCAGAGATGCTTCATGATGTGGCAATTTTTTGAGAAAGTAAAGTTTTAGCTAAATTATGTTTCTCCTAGAATACTTACCCAATCAAATTAACGTTCAAAAATAAACTCCACTACCTGTAATATCCAGCCCTCCTGGAAAGACAAATTGTTTGACCTTCCCATCTACATACTATGGAACCCAGTACCTCCACATCCCACTGCTAGGTGGCTATCCATATACAAGCTGAGTGATACATCAACGAGAATACTCACATTTGCGGGAAGGTGTGGGAGGGCTTTATAGTAATGTGATTGTGTAAGTTTGCTCAAAAGAACATATTTTACTAAAAAATGTAATATGTACATACTATTATTACTTTTCTATCTCTTTTCCTGGCACTAGTCCCCAGTCAATGGCAAAAATTTCCTCCTCCAATTAACTAGAGGTCTAGAACAAACAACAACACAGTACGAGTCCAATGACTTAGTCACTTCAGTCACTTGTAATATTGTCTTCTTTAACTTGGACCAAGACTAAAAAGACATCAGAGTGGGGAGGGAGGTAACAGGTAGGTATTGGATAATTAGTTTAACCACCAAAAACTACATTTTAATAGAAGTAATACATTATCTATTATTACTTTGCTGACTTTGCCAGCCCAAAGGGAGAATGATAGCTTGATAACTGCTGTCAGAGAGAACATACCACTTGTTCAAGTAGGATGCTACTTCAGACTGGAGGATGGCTTGTTGACAAATTGCTGGGCTGACACAATGCTTTTGCTCTCCACCATCAAATGAAGGTAGAATGAAGGGTAAGTGAAGTGAGATTGCCAAAAGGTGGCTTCCATGATATCATCCAGAGAGGAATGATTAATAAAGGCGCATGATGCAGCAATAACCAAACCTCATGGGGCTGGGTTCTCATGAAGGAAAGATCGCACTCAGTAAGAGATTAATAAACTCTTTTGATAGTCAAATTAATCCACAGAAGTGTTGGCTGCAGAGACATCCGAAGTACTACTGGGAGGGCAAAAGAGATGTTTCCGATCATTTCTTTTCCCTTTTGATTTAGCCATAAGGCTCTGACTGAACAAAAAAGTCTATCTTGATCATCCCTAGCACAAATGTGACTGAGGGTTGGGATCTGAGTTGGTTTATGAGCTACCAAAGGTAGCTGATTGTTGGCCAGAAAGCAGGCAGAGAGACTGAAACAAAGGCAATATTCTTCCACTGATAAAGAATTAATTTCACTCCTTCTCCTAGCTGATGCTAAAGCAAAAAAACAGACCATGGGAGAAGAATGATAAAGAAGAGTGATAACGATGGGAGAGCCAGCTTCTTGGAAATTTTATTAGTTCTGTTGGCTAGTAAGTTTTAAGTTAATTGCAAACACTCGGCAGGCAATTAAGATAGTACAGATTAGTTTATTGTACAACTAAGTTGGACAATGGAAGGTCAACATATTCATCTACAATGTTGAAATAGTGAAACTGAGAAAGAAAACAGATGCATACCTGCCAACCCCTACAGAGGTATAAGCATAACCTAAGTGGCAAAAAAGCGTAATCTGAGCATAAAAAGTGTAATCTATATACTAATTTGCAATAATTACAATAAACTGTATGAAAAATGTATGTTTAGTTTTGCTACTAACCTGGATCTGCAGCTGGTTAAAGTTCTTGTCACAGATGGGCAAAATCCAGGTGAATTAGTATCAGAATACAAACCACAAAACATACTGGCAAATTATACATACACAACACTCACTTTAACTAGTCCATGTGTTTAACTATCGGTGAGTGATTGTAAAGTCAACTCCACAAATTCTGCAAAGATCATTACCATGTGCTTCAACCCGAGTGTTGTATTATCCCTCTCATGTTAATCTTTCTAAATTTGTAAAGCGAAATTGATTTGTCTTTTTTCTGATCCGACATGTTTTAAAGTTTAAAAAAATCCGTCTTCTCTAACATTTTTCAGTCATATATAACATCCGAGAGTCAGATTGATAAAGCCTGTTCCACTTAACATCTGCCGCCATTTTTTTAAAGTATAGACTGGTCCTCTACCATATTCAGTACATTAATAAAATGAATATGTGAGAAAAATTTATACTGAAGAAACCCGTCTGTTTTCTTGGAAATGGGTCACATACAGTTGCTATTAATAGAAAATAAGGAAAGTACACGGAGGTCTATAATAAATGTATTCTTATGTTATTCTTATGCAGCAGTCGTCTTTTTTTAGAATATTCCCAGATTTATATGGTTTGTGTGATTAAAGAGATGATAATAAAAATTACAAACACAACTTTTTATTGCTTTGTTATTATATTTTTTTAATGTACCAGAAAAGCGTAATCAATATATAGGCGAGTGTAAGACGTAATTAGGTGAAAAAAAGCGGAATGATTATGCCAAAAGCGTAAAGGTTGGCATGTATGCAGAGGGAATATACTTTCCTGGGGTGAGAAAACTCTGAAAGCTCGCTCAAACTGGTGGAGTGGCACAAAGTGGACAGTATCTGCAAGACCCTTGTAAGAGCATGCTGATGAGGCACAAGCAGAAGTATTGATGGCATTTGGCACCAATCCCTCTATCCATGCAGACAGCACTACTATCCTGAATAGCAGACAACATTTTAGCACTTATGTTGCTAAAACAAGCCAAACAATGTGGTAAACATCTTTTTTAAGCTTGGGAGGGCTGATTTTGCAAGTAGTAGATGTTTTCCTCTAATGTATTATGATCAGGTAACATATTTGAAGAAGAAATCAACATTCTATTTTTTTTCATCCTTACAAGTCAAGTTCAATATACAATCCCCAAAAAATACCATTGCATATTAGATCTTAGAACTCTGGACACATAAAATTGTCTTCTACTATAATCAAGTTAAAAATGAAAAAATTCATGCCACCAATTCTGGAAAAACTTACTTCAGCAAACTGACAGCTCGTTCTATGTGATACTCACTAAACAGGAAAATTACAAATAATTTCTGGAAGAGAAAGAAAAAAGAAAATGCATGTAAATTTTAACAGCTGCATACAATGTATGATCACAATTCTAGGCAGCTATATAGGGTTATTTTCAGCATGTCACAAATTTGTGCTTCTGAGAAATTTTCAGGGTGTTTTAAATTTTCATTGCTATCTAGCCAACATTTCCTGTGTTTAAATCAACATTTTTTAACATTGTCACAGATATTTTGTTTTAATGGAAGACTGATTAATCATAAATATATAAAAGCATGCCTCCCCCAAATACACACACACACAATAAGTCACCATACAGTATCACACACAGCAGGTTCGGCTCATACGAAGTATCTGAACGTAAGCCTCAAAGCTACAGAAGTTGAATGAGAGGGTGTGTTTGATTTAATCGAGGGTGTGTTTGATTTAATCGAGGGTAACAACACTTGTGTATAAATTTAAAAGCAAACACCAAGAACATAATACTTGGGTAACATAACTAGGTCAAGAACAAGCTACCATTTTCTTGCCATGAGTTAAGTACCATTTTCTTGCCATGGGTTAAGAACATTACTTAAGCAATATGCCTGATTAGGAGTCAACAGTGAAACATGGTCAAGATTACAATGTTTAAATCTTCATTCACATTTAAATTTTATACATCAATCATTTTTGTGCAGAAATTACTTCACTTGAAGGCATAGTGGTATCCTGGCATTATTCCAAGACCCTTGTATTGTGTTAATGTATGCCTGCATGTATTAGCATTTAATGGCACCTCAGCACAATAATTGCTATATGGTGCCAAATATGATGAATTGCACAAAAACTTTAGGAAGATAAAACCTTCAAAATACATGTAAACATAAAGTATAACAAAATCAAATATAAAAGATTTTAAAATTCTGCAAAAGGTACCAGTATATAAAATGAAAGATAAAACATACAAAATCCTTAAAACATATTTATTTATTATATATAAGCTGCATTTCTTCAAAAAGTTCACGATTTCTATATTGTGTTAAACTTTTAGCATTCCATTAGAAAGTGTGCAGCTCACATCAAACTGGACACGACTCTGAGGATGAATTTGTGTGAAGTTGATGCTGCTCCTAATTTATTAGTTGCTGATGCTTGATCAAATTGTTCTTGAATTATTGCCATTCAATAAAAAAAAAATTCTTAATCTTGGAGTCAGACCACTAATTATTAATTGAGCAGGGTACCAGACTTGAAGTGGGGAACCAATTGATACCGTACTTAATAATTGGAGATTGGGCCATCGACTGTAATATCAGCATGGAATTTTTCTTTTTTACTTTTCCAAGACTTTAATCAGTGCTTTCAACTTCTGCATAGATTTGACCTATAACAGTCGTAGTTCACTGTCAAAATTGTGAGGGTTATACAATAAATGAATCATCAACTTTGGTCGATATATGGTACTGTAGACTATAATTGTAGATTATTATCTCATTATGATATGATCTTATTCATGTCAAGACTTGTACATTACTAAGTAAATGAGTACAACAAACCTGTATATGCATTTTAATGATGGCTTTTCCAATGAGGGTGGCACCAAAAAACGTCCAGAATGGAATAAGAAAATGGCCACAGGTGATCCCTGCTAGATCAAACAAAGGGTTGGGTATCTGGAAATAAGCACATACAAAATATGTATCGTACAAGCATGATTTTGTTGAGTGTTTATCTGAGAGAAGATTTATGCAGCAAGTTGAGTGTATCATCAAATATAAGACTTATAAAATTAGTTAAAACTGCTTGTAGCAACTGGAATATTTAATTATTTAATGAGTTTCATAAGTTTAATTTCTGATGATTACATTCTATGCTTGCTTATAAATCAGGTTCTACTGCAAACTGCATAGACCTAGATCTGCCATTGCATAATGCACCAGCAGATTTGGGTCTAGGTAGTATATTAGGAGTAATCAGTAGAACATACAACACAGACCCTGATCTGCAGTGCATTATGTGATGGCAGATCAGGGTCTATGTTTTTTGCAGTTGGACCTGACTTATAAGTGAGTACATACGGTATGATATTGAAATTTTATTTATAATATATACTTAACAGTACATCAGTTAAACCCTAGCACAAGCAAATACCTATAGAATACCGACCAATACTATTGCTGGCAAAGGTATGTGCATAGTGTGATCTACAGGTGCAATGGCAATTGGTCAGACATTCCATCATAATGTCTGTCACCTAACTGACTGCCACTTTATGTCATATACAAATTCAAATCATCATAACTTAAATATTTTTTTTACCATTTTTCATAACACTAATTCAAACTGGATAAGTGTCAACATAAAATATTTAGATTTTATATGAAGTGATATGCTAATGGGTAGGTGTAGTTATCTCTGCTCTGGTGATATTTCAATTGTAATGACATTAAGTTAGTCAAAGACACTGCAGTATTATAGCTAGTGACATATAATGTTCATAATCTGACTTTCACATGACACTTTCATTTTTTTATGATATCTGTATCTTGCCTATGTTTTTCAGACAAGATAAATATTACATAAAATGTAGTTTTTGATGGTTAAAAATGCAATTTAAAATTTACTGTCTTGCCTCCAATTCCATGACCTAACCATCCACCCCAAATGCTATTTTACTCTGATCTTTTGACCCATTAAACACATGTGGTAAATTTAGTCTGCCAATCAACCATTGCAAACAAGTGATATAGCCTTTAAAAAAAAGAAGGTCATAGTTGATGTCAGACAGGTGGCAGTTAACATTGCAATCACCATGTTTTGCAGTAGGTAATTTTTATATCAGTATGGGATGGCAATTCCTATGCCCAATTAGCCCTGACAACTAATTACTATCATTGTTGAGCAAGTAAACTTTCGTATAACTAGTGCAAGTTTATAAAGAAAACAAGAACAAAATTATGACATTTCTGAGACTGTTTCTTCTCAGTTATCCTTCCTGGGCTAATAGATCAATATTGGAATTGTCAAACCCTAAACAGGTGTGATAAGAATTAAGTTTCTGTCAAACTTTATTTAACATCAAATGTATGATTCCTTAACTTTTTTAAAAATTTAACATCGCCTGTACAAGTCCACGGTGACTCAATTGTTATCATGATGGATTTGTAACTTAGAAGGGTGCAGGTTCAAATCATACCATTGGATCAGCCTTCAGCTACTGCAGTGTATCCTTGGACAAGGCACTTTATTCAAATTTCTTGGCAATAAATAACATATCTGTGTTGCTGTGCTGTACAACACAAAGGCAAAACAAAAATTAAATGCACAAGTTCTAATAACTTGAAATCATTGTTCTCAACAGCTCAAATGTTTCTATAGTGTGGACTATAGGAGAGTCTTGAAAACTATGACAACCACACCCAACTGTTTAATAAGCCATCTTTGGGAATCACATCAATTGTAGGACTGTACAATAACAAAGCAAATATGTTAACACTATACCATCCTGGCCTGATATTTCATATTTATACACATGCTCACAAGTTTTTATACCCTGAAATAATTTATGGCTCAATAAGATTTATATGCAAGTAATACAATGTGAACTCACAGAGGCACACAGAAGAATTCCTAAGAATCCCACTTTCTGGACTAGATTATGGACAGCCAGTTTTGCTCTCTCTAGAAAACCCTGAAACAAGGAAGATGAAAAAGCAATGTAAATGAATTAAACACAACCCATAGTAGTGTTATGAGCCTATACTGTACGTTAGAGTTCCTAAATTCTTCAACTTGAGTACACCTGATTTAGAATTATGCACAGAGTTATGAAACTGTTTCCTTGATATCAAATCAAGTGAACAGTAGAATCCTTAAAGCAATTTATTTGGTTCTGGAACCTTGTTCTTACTGCTTTGAAATATAATTCTAAATATCTGTACCTTTGCTGACTAGACACAGCAATGTCTTTTGACAAATAGTTCTATGTAAAAAATAAATTCCTAAACTTTCCTTATTGGGAATGTGCATTGTTTCTTATTCTCTGTCTTTCTGATATGTTACCAGTCCCACACATACCACTAAAAATCATGGAAAAAAAACCAATCCAAGGTGTAAAAATTCTGCATCATTTTGGCAAGTGCCAAAAAAAAAGTTTGTTTTGGTGAATCTTCACTATATTTAGAAAAGAAGAGGAGAACATTTCCTCTCTAAATTTCAGTTCTAGAATAGACCATGAAATGATAAAATTATCTATTTACACAGCATTATTTTTCAACCTACTAAGGTGCTGCACAAGGAATTTTTTTAAAACCGTGTGACACATGTACATGCACACAAACACAATACATTTATTTATGCGACTCAACCAAAAATCAAAATCACTCTCTTTGCTTTTTTATTTATTTATTTATTTTATCTGTTTCATCTCTCTCTAAGCACCTAATATTATTTTTATTGCCAAAGTAGTTTGCAGTAAATAAATGCAAGGGTTAAGGCAAAGAAATAAGCTCGCACCAGATCCTGTGGATGGGTCTCCTTTTCATGGATTAGTTCCTCAATCTCCTCGAATTCATCATCATCCACACTCGTACCTGACAGCCTGGCTGCACGAGCCATGAAGTATGGAGGTAATTCTCCGATCGCTGTCCCTGCACCCTGAAAACACAAAGATAATTTCATTATTACTGTCTGCTTGTTTTATTCTCTGTTTTCGCTTTAAGAAAAGTGCCATCAGTTGTGATAAAACTGAATGTACACATGGTGTTTTACATGAACTACAATTCATATTAGATTAACACTTTAGGTTTTAAATTAAAAACTGTCACATGTTGCACATTTGATTATCGCATATATTCCATCAATTTTGTTGAAAATGTTTTTACTTTAAAAGACACTTCTTTGCGTTAATTCATCTCTCCAAGTATGTGCATGAAAAAATATAATAAATATACAAATAGTTATTTCAAATACTGTTTGAAATAATTATTGTACACAGCTTATTTCCAAGTCCAAAATGTTCTCAAAGGGACTGGTTAACTTATTTTCAAGGTAGGCTTACTTAATCCAATTTCAAGGATGTGTTAAAAAAATAAGTTTACACTATAGTAGTCAAATGCTTTTTAAACTGTGTTAATGTTTATTTTTAAATTTTAGGGAAGGTTTATCTCAGAATGTAGGGATGACAATTTAGGAAAGAATTTGCTAAATGCTTCATTTTCCATGATTGTCACAAGTCTATACATGACGACCTAGTTGGATGTGTTACTATGCGAGTGCTTACAGAATACCTCTACAAGAGATATTTCGATTGAAATACTGTGAATACACTATTTTACATGGGGTATCAATTTTAGCGAATTTTGTGGTTGCTACAAACGAGGAATTTTAAGACTCAGTGACCAGAAATCAGTCAATAAAGATAATATGACTGCCTTACCTATCAGATTCATATCAACAAAATGTATGTACATGTACTGATGAAAATGCCATTTTCCACCAAAGCACAAAATTTGATACAATGAATCTCAGTATGCCAACTTCTGTATGTGACACACCCTGAACTCTTGATGTACATGCATATCACCAAAGTCCACTAAACCAACTTCTGCATGTGACACACCCTCAACTCCTAATACACATGCATACCAAAAGGTTCACCATGCCAACTTCTATATGTGACACACCCTCAATTCTTAATGTACTTCCATACCAAGGTTCACTATGCCAACTTCTATATGTGACACACCCTCAACTCTTAATACACATGTATACCAAGGTTCAATATGCCAACTTTTGTGAAGTGACACACCCTGAACTTGTAATGCACATCCATACCAAGGTTCACTACACCAACTTCTATATTTAATACACCCTCAATTCTTAATGCACATGAATACCAAGATTCACTATGCCAACTTTTGTATGTGACACACCCTCAACTCTTAATGCACATGCATAACAAGATTCACTATGCCAACTTTTGTATGTGACACACCCTCAACTCGTAATGCAAATGCATACCAAGATTCACTATGCCAACTTTTGTATGTGACACACCCTCAACTCGTAATGCAAATGCATACCAAGATTCACTATGACAACTTTTGTATGTGACACACCCTCAACTCATAATGCACATTCATACCAAGATTCACAATGACAACTTTTGTATGTGACACACCCTCAACTCGTAATGCACATGCATGCAAAGGTTCACTACACCAACTTTTGTATGCGACACTCTCAACTCTTAATACACATGCACACTAAAGTTCATGACATTATAAATTATAAAATGTATTGAATGTGACACAACCTTTACTTTTAATCCACATGCATACCAAGGTTCATGACAATATACATTATAAAATGTATTTGTATGTGACACACCCTCAACTCTTTATCCACATGCATACCAAGGTTCATGACAATATACATTATAAAATGTATTGAATGTGACTCAACCTTTACTTTTTATCCACATGCATACCAAGGTTCATGACAATATACATTATAAAATGTATTTGTATATGACATACCCTGAACTCTTTATCCACATGCATACCAAGGTTCATGACAATATACATTATAAAATGTATTGAATGTGACGCAACCTTTACTTTTAATCCATATGCATACCACGGTTCATGACAATATACATTATAAAATGTATTTGTATATGACACACCCTCAACTCTTTATCCTCATGCATACCAAGGTTCATGACAATATACATTATAAAATGTATTTGTATATGACACACCCTCAACTCTTTATCCTCATGCATACCAAGGTTCATGACAATATACATTATAAAATGTATTTGTATATGACACACCCTCAACTCTTTAATCCACATGCATACCAAGGTTCAGGACACTATACATTATAAAATGTATTTGTATATGACACACCCTCAACTCTTTATCCACATGCATACCAAGGTTCATAACAATATACATTATAAAATGTATTTGTATATGACACACCCTCAACTCTTAATCCACATGCATACCAAGGTTCATGACAATATACATTATAAAATGTATTTGTATATGACACACCCTCAACTCTGAATCCACATGCATACCAAGGTTCATGACAATATACATTATAAAATGTATCTGTATGTGACATACCCTCAACTCTTAATCCACATGCATACCAAGGTTCATGACAATATGCATTATAAAATATATTAGGTTCTGGATAAAAATGAACAGACTGAACAATTACAGATACAATGAAAAACGTTACAAAATGCTGATGAAACTTCACGAAGTTTGTCAAGTTAATTGTGTCTATAATCATATGGCTTTGGATACATGTGAATCTTATAAGATAACCTTTTTTTTTGTCCTTTAAGGTTTACTAGATAACTTCTTACAAAAATGGATTTCAGACATATCTAATTGTAAGAAAGCTTATCATTATAGACATTTTAAATCTCAGCTAAATGTTAAATATTACCTTCATATAGGTCTCCCATTAAAGTTCAGACAAGCGATTGTGTACCTTAGATGTTTTACTCATAATTTACTAATTGAAATTGGAAGACACAATAAAACAGCAGCAAATGAATGCAGCTGTACCCTATGTGATGTCTTAAAATTGAAGATGATAATCAAATGGTCATGGTCTGTAAATTTTATTTGGATTTAGGATCAAAATTTCTCTTATCAATTTGCTAATCTTACTCCATAGAATAAAAACTGTATTCACTTCTTCAGATTAAAAAGGACAATATTATTGGAAATGTACATAACTTTTTATTACCATGCTTTTCAAATCAGAAGACAAGTTGGCCAATCAGATATATTTCAAGTGTAATGTTAATATGAATGTGTTGTTTCCAAATACTGTTTTCTCTTTTTTTTATCTCTCTCTCTCTCTCTCTCTAGGAATCAGAGTGTAGTTTAGTACTGAATATGCTGATGCTAACGGAGGTGCTCGTGTTACATAATTCATGACATGAATTGTAATGGGCCAGTGGCCTTATGTAACAAATAACAGTTGTAATTGTTATTTTTCACGACAATATCAAATATGGTTAAGGAAATAAAAATGGCACAAAATATTTAAGGGGAGATAACTCAAAAAGTGCCTATCCAACAAAGTCGACTTTTATATACAACACATTGCCTAGTAATTATACAATGCATCAAAAGCTTAATATGTCATATGGTTCAGGAGATAAGAATATGACACAAAAGTGTGACATAGGGGGATAAGAAAATGTATCTGTCCAACAAAGCTCCCATTAGTGTGCAACACAACATACAGTCATAATACACATACTTTCACAAAAAATGTCTCCAATAGTTCTGGCGATAAGACTGGCAAACAATTCTTAAAATGGGGAGATAACTCTGAATGCACCTATCCAATAAAGCCTGCTTTTCTGTGCAATACAACATTCAGTCCTAATACATATGCTTATCAAGCTTACAAAAATATCTCTAACAGCTCAGGAAATAAGACTGGCACAAACTTTAAAAAAGGGAGATAATTCAGAAAGTATATACAAAACAAAGTTCATGATTTTTGCGACACACTTCTTAGTCATGATAAACATGCTTACCTAGTTTCATGTAGATGTGTCAAAAAGTGTTGATGATATGAAGACATACAATTGTTAAAATGGGGTAGATAATCCAGAAAGTAACTATCCAACATAGACTGTTTTAGAATGCAATACACCATCGACTCATGACATGCACACATAGACAGTTCCATGAAAATATTTAAAACAGTTTAAAATGTTTGAATGACACACAAATGGGCAGAAAACTTGGCACCTATCAGACAGAGCCTTATTTTATATGTCACATATCATCTACTCATGATACATACACACACCATGTTTCATAACAAAATACCTCAAATGGTTCAGGAGATATGGTCAGCAATCAATTTTTAGAAGAGCAGGGGAGATAACTCATAAGGAATCTGTCTGACAAAGCCCACTTCTGTATTTGATACATATGCATATACTCCCATACTCCCTCTACCAACTCCATTTTGTAAAATTTGGGGGTGGGGGTGTATAACTAGAATGGAATACATGGGGCCTTAGGGACACATGCATTTGTCACACAAGAAATTTGCTTTCAAACCACTCTTACATAATCTTGATGTTGTAAAAGTGGTACAGTTAATCAAGACTGAATATCATTGTACAGCTATACATAGCTAACCAAAAAGAGACAACATCTGACAGCTATGTCTCAACTTTTGACAAATCTGCTGTAGTTAAGCCTGGAGAAAACATATGCGGATCAAAATTTCTCAACAGCTATATTTAACCACTTACCCACATCACTGCCTCCAGTCGGACTTTACTCATTATTGTCCATATGGAGATAAAGTCACCTTTAGTCTGTGGACAGATTATTCTGAAACAACAAAGAAGGCCATTACCGTATATACTCGTGTATAAGCCGATAACAACTGCAAACTGTATAGACCCAGATCTGCCATTGCATAATGCGCTGGCAGATCTAGGTCTATGCAGTTTGTAATGACTAATCAGTAGAACAAACAACATAGACCCTTATCTGCTGGTGTATTATGTCACAGCAGATCAGGGTCTATCTTGTTTGCATTTGGACCCAGTTTATATGCGAGTATATACGGTACTTACATATCAAGCCCATGCTTAAATATCGCAGTATGTTAAACTACCTTAACTCTAAGGTCAAAGGGGTGAGCAAGTGTGCCACAATATGAATCACCTTTGCTTCATAAAAAGACATCCGAAATATTAGTCTTGTTCAACCATACCTCTCATGTGCCTCCTTGAGATCTTCACCATATGAAGGTCTGTTTCTGTGGTGTATTGCATTCTTTCTCAAGATTTGGAAAAGAGATCTCATTGGCTCATGAGATGATGTGATGCAATATGTCACTGTGATGATTAGATGATGTCATGTTTCACATACACATAGCTTCATTGGTTGATTGATACATGTATGATGCATTTAGCATCTACATGTATTTACAAAGACATATTCAATGGTATCATTTCAAGCTTTCAATTTGGCAGAGATCTCACTGAGCTACGCAAGAGTCTGGTTGAATGAGATTACCAAATATGAACTGGATGTTTAGGATCATAACAAAATTTATGGTCATGCCATTGCAGACAGAAAAGTGACAGCTATATCTTGTTTTTCCATTATGTTTGGATTTACAATACTGCAAATCATAAGAGTCTAGAATTGCCCAAATTTTCCACATTTCTGTAAATTTAGCATATTGGCTACAGAAATCTTTGCTTTTTCTGATTGTGAATATTCACAAGACCAAACATTTTTATAAATTTAGTTCTCTCACTGACTTGACAAAAATGTTTGCTCTTGAAACTTTTGTTATTTGCTGTAAAACAATATTAAAGGTGCATCACATTAAAGGAGAAGAGGAACATGAATTATTAACTGTGTAACTGATAATATCAAAATTCTTAGGCCCAAAATCTAAAATCTTGGTACACTTCATGGCCATCTGCCTGATTAAGCAGGTTCCACTGTACATGATACTGTAAAGGGAAAGTATATACAAGTATTTTTACTTACTCTGTAGGGTAAGGTGGCTCAGGAAAATCTACTGATTTACATTCATATGCAGCTAGGGTTACTGAAGCTATGTGGGGACCCTGAAATATAAAAGTCCACATCAGAATACAATATTCAGCAACATTAGGCAGATATATTATATTTATCCACATCAGAGGTTCAAAACTGTTTCTGGTCTTTGCCAGACATTTTTCCCAAAATATTAAGACAGCCAACAAAAGATCTGTAAAATTTAATTTAGATACATAATAGAAGATATTATTAGTTGTAACTGAAGAGAAATATTGAACTACTCCAACATCAGAAGTATAAAACAGTGCATGTTTTTTTCTTTCTTCAGATTTGATGTTTTTTCAGTTTTAGATATTATACTTCCATTATTGTTTTATTTTTCTATTAGACTATTCATTTATATACAAAGGGGCTGAAAAATCTCTAAAAATCCACTCACCCACTGAGGCAAGTACAAGAAAATTTTACTCACCCAGAATAAACTCTTACTCAACCAGTTATCATAGAAAGATGAAAGTTAATGATGTTAATGACCTAAATTTGATTGTGGAAAAGGCTGTTTTTCCTGAACATATTATGTGACCTTTATTACACCAGTTGTAAGAAATTATAAACTGAGACCAGTCTGCTCTATCTCTTGTAAACATTTATAAAACACTGAAAAGTGAAAGCAAACCGCTTGTATGAGATTGATGAAAACAAACAGAAAACAAACTTACGTTAGAAAGAAGGGACTTTCATTGAACAAAGTTGGTAATATTCTTGACAGAACATCATTTTCATTAAAGAAAAACACTGCTCAGCCCTAAATCAGAACTCACTGATTGGACAAGTGACGGACATATTGACTCAACTACTGGAAATTTTCACTCACCATTTCAAGTTGGGTGATTGCATTTTCAACCCCTGAATGCATTACATCTTCTTCAGACAAATATGCAATAGAATTTCCTCCAACAACAGTATTTTATGGTATTGTTATGTTTTTAAAAAAGGAATTAATTTTTTTGTCAACAAGCAGACTTTTGTCTGGGTCAAGTCAGCTTTTGTCAAAGTGAAAAAGTGAGAAAACTGCAGGTTTCTGACTGATTCACAGCTAGCATGTAAAATTCTCTCAGATGAATCAGTTGTTTTCACAACTAAATTACATTAGTAAATATGAGTATTTCAATAGAAGTTATCAGCAACAACACTTATCTAGTGCCACTAGTACTAAAAAGAACACATGTCAACATGTATACAGAACAGTCAGAGTCCATATCCCATATCAAAACATCACCTAAGCACTGACACTGTTGTGCCTATCTCAGCCACACTTGGCGGTAAAGATCAACGAGGTCACGTGGTTCTACAGAGATGGTGACACAAATCAGCTGATGCTTGCATACCATGTATAACCAAGTTCAAGTACAGCACTAATTCTGACATAGAGCAGAATTCCAACTCATGGTTGCTTCAACTGATCATATTAAATTAGAAAATTGTAAAGCTGTAGGAACTGAAGAATATAATTGATGGACATACCAAAGACAATTTTTCTGGTTGTGCTGAAACTAGCTATGTTCACATTTTTAAAAAATGCAACAGCATCTTTGAAGGCTTGAGTATTTATGAAATTTATTAGAGATCTTTTTTTTGGTCATGAATCAACAGATGCATTGATTGTACAAATGTTTTAATTAGAGTTACTAGTATAAAAAATAAAATATCTCCATTAATAGCAACATGAATTCTGTTCATATATTGCTAGAAAATATTAGACTTGTGCATTCTATACAATCATATTTTCAGTGACATATCAACAACTTAAGAGTACTGATCTTGATTATTTACCTATCTTTTAACTATTATTACTAGATAATAAAAAAGGGACAATATTTATTACATTCAAAAATTTTGTTCTGTACAATCAAAGTGTTTGAATATCAAAAGATCATTAAGTCCCGTATTCACAATAGCAGCTTTCAGTATTTTCGATGTTGCTGTAATCCACAGACAAGTAATAAATTCTGCATAACAAGTATTTTTTTCAAAAGCCACTTGGCTGGGACAAGTGGATTAAAAAAATATCTGCTCAGCTCTGCAATAGTTCAGCTGTAGGATACGAGACGTCTAGAGAGTTGAAGACAATTTTTCACAACTCTGTTGTATTATGCTTTGCGGCTCAAGAGTGTTGAGAAAAAACTAATAACATCACAACTGAATAACTCCACAGAATAAATATGACACCATATGACCAACATATTGAGTTAGCAACCAGTCATTTGAGGTCTTTTCCTGTCATGTCCAGCAAAATACAGCTGTTTTGGAGTCCTTGATTCATATATACAAGATGCATCCACATCTATCTGCCATCAAACAGAAAAAAATGAGGGTACCATGGCTCATCCCTGAAACTCAAATAGCTTTTAGGATATTAAACAAAAACAAAAGCAACCATGAAATATATACCTGAGACATTGACCTTGATGATAGGACCCCAAAATGTGGAATGCAACACATCTTCCAGTGACAATATACAAATGTACATTATTGTATTAATTTATCTTAAAGAAGCTCTGATGTTATAGACTAGAATGGAAAGCATGATGGAAAACTTAAATATAAAGTTGTGATATTTACCCTGAATATATGATCCAGAAATGTGGTTCCCTACGCACCTTCTAATTATGATTTCCCAATGTGGTTCACTACACACCTTCTAATTATGATTTCCCAATGTGGTTCACTACACACCTTCTAATTATGATTTCCCAATGTGGTTCACTACACACCTTCTAATTATGATTTCCCAATGTGGTTCACTACACACCTTCTAATTATGATTTCATCCATTAATCTTAAACAGCTCTACAGTTAAAGAGTGGAATGATAAAAGGGGAGGGGAACTTAAAATATTGAGCTGTGACCTTGACCTTGAAGCTAGGATGCCCAATACTGTTTGCAATACAGCTTTTAATAATGATCTATAAATAAACAAAATTCATCCTTTAATCTCAAATGACTTGAAAATGATAGAGTGGAAAGGAAACCGTGGCACAAAACTTGAAACACTGAACCATTACCTTGACCCTGAAGATGGCACCCCCAATTAGATATGTAACACACCGTCTAATGATGATTTATAAGTTTAGCAAGTTTCATCCCTTAATCTCAAACAGTTTTAAAGTTATGGAGCGGAAATAAAGGGATAGACAGATGGACAAAAATACGGATACTATATTCCCAACTTTACCCAAATATTTTTCAGAAACTGAACAAGTAATAAGAGCCCCTCATAGGCCACACTTACCAGGTAGAGAAGGAATGTGTGGAGCCCTGTTCCTAGGCCCACTGATGACAAAATGCCTAAACCAACCCAGTAGCTGCACCACAGAAAATATTTCTCCAAGTACTGAACCATCTGAAAGAGAACAGTTAATTTTCAGTTAAGAAAATGAAAGAAATTGATCTAAATTATTTAATTCTATAGCACAGCTGCATATTGTAATGCTTTTCTCAGTCATTCAAACAAAACCACCTGCAAGATCTGTCCAAAGGTAATGGATAATAATAAAACCGTTGTGCACATCAATATACCACCACTTCCAATCATACCAAGATATAAAGTCTCTGTCTTGGTGTAGGAATTCACTTATTATACTACTTGTCAACGACAATGATAATATAAACGTATTTACCTAGGTGGAGCAAAATCCAATTGGAATTCGGTCTCCTGAGTGGCAAAAAGTGAATCTTGCATATTGTATTTTCTTATTTATTATATAGTCATGTTTTTTTCTCGTATTATTTCAACAATGTCAGAACTGTGCAGTATTTCTCCATACTGAATTTCATCATACTAACCAACATACACACAAAACACTAACAAGTTTTTGGTGCTATGTGTTTGTAATCACCTGGTGTATTTTTGTTTGTGACTTATTTGCATACAGTTGTATATTCTCCCTGAATAAACTAACCTGTTTTGAGTAGTGTTTCCTTTTCATTATTTAATACAAAATTAATTACAAATTTAGTTTTTTTGGGGGAGGGGGGCGCATGTAAGCTGACTCCCAGTCCTCAATGGGTTTATCGGTAGTTTGACAAGGGGGGTAGGGATCTTGACCCAATCCCTGTCACCGTAGCTATGGGGCTCCAATGAACGGTGGCCAATGACCCTAACAAGCTCCGACTGGGTTGGATCAACCGTAAGGAGTCCACAGGCCTTGATTGTCACCACAGATCCCATATGCTCCTGTGATCAAGGAGTGCCCTTCTTTCCCCGCAGAGCTAACTGAGGGTCTCAGAGAAGGAACTCAAGTGTTGAGATGAGGAGGAGGAATGACCTTTCCTTCTCTCCTTATAGGTACATCTGCTCTCTGCAAGGTCCCAAACCTCATTTGACCAAAGGCAGCAGAACGGACACCTGTCTGTCCATCTGCAATTGTTACAAAAAAGGCAGGTGAGGTGGGTGTCAAAGGAGCCTTCCTATGCCATCATTTCCCCACACTCTATTTCGACATATTGTTCTGCAAAGAAAATGTCTGAAAACAAGAACAATACCGGTAATTAAAAATTGATTATGTATTAAGAACAAAAGCAATAACAATGAATCACCCAATCACCAGGGTGGGGGTTATGTATAAAGGGCAATGCTGAAATTTGTAACAACAAATGCCTATAAACTCTCAAGGGAGCTAATTTAAAAAAAAATAAGCAATGGACTGAAAAACCATAGTTAAATGCCCGATGTGTGATTTAGACATGAGCTTAAGACAAAATATTCCACAGATTGTTTGAATAGAACCAATACCATACATCTTTAATCCTTTCTGAATTACTTCAGATCACACATAGTATAATCCATCTTGACAAACTTTAAACACTGAACCCAAACCGACACTGCTGAAAGAATCCAAGTAATGTTAATTGTTTTGTGCTGCTTGAGCTCTTTAGTAATCCAACCATGATCCATTAACATCTTTAATCCTTTCCGAATTACTACTGATCACATATAGTATAATCCAGTTATTACTGTTAGGTTATTGTCTGTCAATTTAGCAGTTAAAGTGTCATGCTCATGCTGCATAAACCAGCTGACAGTCACATGATCACTGGAAGTCTTTACCATGAATATACTACATGGGAAACAAGGTGTGAAAAAACCCCATTAAGATTCCTGTTCCAGAACTTTTTAAATAATAATTCTGAGTATGCGGGAGATTTCAGTGAGTGACAGCAGGAATGGAAGACACCCCTCATCTTGGGAAGAAAACCCTCCTGGCCAGGAGGTTCACATGTATGCAATACAAATGGTGTCATCCTAAAAAAGATGATGGCTACCGTGCATGGGCCTGTGATATGAGGGAGCAGAATGTGTCTGTGTTATACTGGTCTGAACTTCAGAATTCTCTGGAATGTTCACCTTATGGGAGGATGAATTCTTATTATACAGACGAGAGTAATTCCATCCTGGAAAGGTATGCTATGCAATAGATACAGGTGATGTATTACTGATATTAAAAGTGGCATCTATTTCAATTGATAAATATGATAAATACCTGTTTCTGATCTTAAAATAATTTTAAATACTACAATTGTGCATCAATGATGATGCCAGAATGTTACATCATACGGAGTGTTACTGTTGGTGACATGCATGGCCACAAAATGAGGAATACATTGTGAAAAATAAGCAGATCTTTTTCTCCATGCACTATAAAGGGAGACTAAATGAGTTCGTATTAGAATCCATCCTAGATTTTAAAAAACAAGAGTCCCTTGCTCTACTGTCCAAACAGAATTTCCAGGAATCCAAGATAAGACTGTCTTCTTTTTAACATCTCTGATATTCTTGAGCGATTACAAGATTTTCAGACTGGCCGCTGTGGTAGCCATATTAGATGTCACATCTGCACCATTTTCATTCAGAACCAATTAAATATCATTAGAAGTCTTTGGTGAGAACCCCCATGACAATATGACCATCCATTGTGTAGTAGATTTTTAAGATGCCTGCCATGGTGGCTATACTGGATATCAGACTGTCACCATTTCCATTTAACACCAACTAGGCATCATAAGAGGTGTTCTGATGAAAACTACAGCTTGATATGACCATCAACAAGTGAGCAGCAATAACCCGATCTTCAAGATGGCCACCATGGCAGCCCCATTTGATGTCAGATGGGCATCATTTTCGTTTAGGATCAACTCGACATCATAAGAAGTGTTCTTGTAGAAACCTAATGTTGATATGAATTTCCATTCAGAAGGAGTAGCTATAACAAGATTTTCATAAGAGCCACTGTGGTGGCCATATTGGACATCAGATCAGCACCATTTTCATTCAGAACCATCTAGTCATCAAAAGAAATCTTTTTAACGAAAACCCCATGTTAATATAACCATCCATTCAGAACCATCTAGTCATCAAAAGAAGTCTTTTTAATGAAAACCCGATGTTAATATAACCATCCCTTCAGAAGGATTAGCAATAACATAGTTTTTCAAGGAGGCCACTGTGGCAGCCATATTGCATGTCTGAGCAGCACCATTTTCATTTAGGACCAACTATACCTTGGGATGAATGTGTGTCAAGTTTCATGGCGATCCTTCAAGCAGTTTAGGAGTAGCAATAACAAACTTGTGTTAATGGACTGATGGATGATTGACGACAGACAACAAGGCATCCCTTTAGCTCTTCTGGTCTATAACCAGTAGAGCTAAAAGTGAATATATAATAAATACCTTATCACACCTGAATGGGAAAAAAGAAACTTTTTTTTTCTGAAAGATACTGAACTCCTAATGTTGTGCCATATTACTCATAAAAAACTAGTTCATACTTTCCCATATAAATGTAGTAACCTACAAGTGTGACACATGACCAACAGTGAACATTCAGATCTCATAAAGCACCAGCAGATAAGGCTTCTATATTGTTCATTTCACCCACGATTTAAAGCATAGAAACATACTCTGATTTGCTGGCACAGTATATGAAATTATATAACATTATATTACATTAGATAATCTGTGCTGTTTGCAGCAAGATGTATGTACCGTTTATACTCATGTTTAAGCCGATACCAACTTCAAACTGCATAGATCTAGATCTGCCATCGCATAATGCACCGCAGATCTGGGTCTACGCAGTTTGTAAGGACTAATAAGTAGAACAAATAACATAGACCCTGATCTGCTGGCGCATTATGCCACGGTAGATCAGGGTCTATGTTGTTTGCATTTGAACTCAGTTTATACGCAAGTATATATGGTAATACAGAAGTCAATACGTTTAAATGTTTTGAGAGGTAATATAATAACATTACCCCTTGGTGGGGACCCTCCAAATGGTAAAGTGTTACAAGCATGGTGCAGAGAACCAAAACAAGGAAACATGTAATCTTCCTTGCCAACAACCTGGAAAAAAAAGAAAGGAATATTAAGACTTTGACTGAGCAGCAAAAAATGTTATCAAAGGAAATAGAGGGACCTATTGTTGCTATATACATATATGAACCTACTCAATCTTACCTTTTAATTGTGACATGTTTTATGAGTGTCTTTGAGATATTGATGAGCACAATCTACAATTTACTAGTGTCTGACTGCATTTTTTCATTGAAATGATTATGTTTGAAGTACTGACTGCCATTTTTCATTGAAATGATTATGTTTGAAGTACTGACTGCCATTTTTCATTGAAATGATTATGTTTGAAGTACTGACTGCCATTTTTCATTGAAATGATTATGTTTGAAGTACTGACTCCCATTTTTCATTGAAATGATTATGTTTGAAGTACTGATTCCCATTTTTCATTGAAATAATTATGTTTAAAGTACTACACAGAAGCTGACAAACTATATCAAGGAAAGTAATCACTCTGAGTCTAATCATTTCCTCTGTCAATTAAATTTGAGTTATGTCCCTTTACAGATCAGCCATAAGGCCAACAGAGCTAAATACAGAAAAGTGCTTATTATTGGAAATACAAACTATTCTGAGTAACAGCATGCCATTGGCTATAGGCTTGAAAGGTATAAATTCCTCCCAAGTCCAAAAGAGCAAAAACTACAAACCTTGTGGGTTTTTTTTTTACACCAATCAGATATGTTTTGATTTCTTCCCTCGAGAAAGTGTTGACATCATTGAGATTATGTCACAATGTGCATGGCAATAAAAGTCATGTCAGGCTAAAATACAACACTAAACTGAACTCTAACTTTTGCAGGGCTAAAAAAATCACATAGCCTAATGCCTGAGGCCCCTCAAAATCTAGACTGGGCCACTCCCATATTCTATTTGAGTTGCCCATTGGAAAAAGTGTTGTCTAATTGGCCGAAAAAAAACCTTTAGTGCGCTGACAAAATTCTGCATTTTAATTTTGAAGTTGTTTAAAGACACTGTTCAATTATTAATATTCAGCCCATTGCTTGGGCTTTTGTATTTCACTCCACCTTTTAAAGATTGTCTATTTAATTATATAGAAAGCTATAACTTTGTGTACAAAGCGAAGCATGTGACCTATGAATGGGGAACAGTACTATTTTTGTTCTCCATATTTCATTGGTACTCTATAACTAGCATGCACTTGTCCTGCATGAATATCAATGCGCTGTCCCTTGCTTAAGCCAACCTGGTAATACATCACTGGTTAAATATATATAGCTGTTTGAAAATTAAGCTAAGCTCGGGGATTAGTGACTTATAAAAGCCTCCAGTACAATGTTTATCACCCTAAAGGAACTGAGATAATTACACTGTGTTTTAATTCATTTAGTTCAAAGAGTTGATAGCCACTGATTCTATTGATACAGGTGAGTGTTTTCTGTAAATGGACACATCCACAGTGCTATCACATGAACTAATTACAAAACTTGAAGCTGTTTTTACTGATTGATCTAAAAAATCAAAAGTCCCTTGAAGGGAATGATGCTCTACTGCAGGAGTGGCCAATACGTCAATCGCGGTCGACTGGTTGATCGCAAAGTATTTTCTGGTAGACCACACCATGTTGGTATGACTCAGTAAAAAGTAGATCCCATGTCACTAAAGTCTGGCCACCCCTGACATATGTACATTTATTAATAGACTTTGTAAAAAAGTATGTAAGAGTGTTTGATATATCCTTAGCCACATTATTTGATTATTAAAAGAAATTCAATATTTGACAACATGTTTCAATGTCTCATGAAGGCAGAGGGCATGCTGGTAGACCATGTTGGTATGACTTGGTGAGATCCCATGTCACTAAAGTCTACTGGATGAAAAAAATGTCCAGGAATTCAAGATAAGACCATTTCATCTTTTTAACTGTCGAGTGTTGAAACCATCTCTGATATTCTTCAGTGATAACAAGATTTTCAAATTAACTGCTAGAGCAGACATAATGGATGTCAGATTGGCACCATTTTCATTTAGGACTAACAAGACATCATAAGAAATCTTTTGGTGGAAACCCTATATGACATTCCATTTTGAAGGATTAATGATAACAAGATTTTCAAGATGGCCACCATGGTGGCCATATTGGATATTAAATTGGCACCATTTTCATTTAAGCCATCTAGGAGAAGTAGTGATAACAAGATTTTCAAGATGACCACTGTGGTGGCCATTGTGGCAGCCATATTAGAAGTTGGATTGGCACCATTTTCATTTATAACCAACTAGACATCATAAGAAGTCTTTCAGTGAAAACCCCATGCTGATATGATGATATGACCATTCATTCAGGATAATTAGTGATAACAAGATTTTCAAGATGACCAATGTGGTGGCCATATTGGGAATCAAATTGGCACTATTTTCATTTAGGACCAACCATACATCATAATAAGTTTTCATTGAGAAAGAGTAGCAATAACAAGATCTTTGAGATGGCCAATGTGGCAGCAATATTGGGCAAACAGATCAGCACCATTTTCATTTATGACCAACTAGACATCATAAGAAATCTTTTAGTGAAAATCCTATATCTTTTAGCGAAAATCCTATGTTGATACAACCATCCATTCAGGAGGAGTAGGAATAACAAGATTTTCAAGATGGCTGTTGTGGTGGCTATATTGGACATCAGATTGGCAATATTTTCATTGAGGACCAACTAGACATTATAAGAAGTCTTCCTGTGAAAACCCCATGTCAATATGACTTCCAGTTCAGGAGGAGTAGCAATAACAAGATTTTCAAGATGGCCACTGTGGTGGCCATATTGGACATCAGATCGGAAACATTTTTATTTAGGACCAACTAGACATCATAAGAAGTCTTTCTGCTGAAAACCCCATGTCAATATGACTTTTCATTCAGGAGGAGTAGCAATAATAAGATTTTAAAGATGGCCACTTTGGATATCAGATCTGCACCATTTTCAATTAGGACCAATTAGACATCATACAAAGTCTTTTATTGAAAACCTCATGCTGATATGACCATCTATTCAGGAGAAGTAGCGATAACAAGATTTTCGAGATGCCACTGTGGTGGCCATTCTGGATGTCTGAGCTGCACCATTTTCATTTAGGACCAACTAGACCATGGGATGAATGTGTGTGTAAAGTTTCATGGCAATCCTCCAAGTAGTTTAGGAGGAGTAGCAATAAAAAACTTGAGCTAACGAACAGACGGACGACAGACAAAAGATCATCCCATAATAAGCTCTTCTGTTCTATGTCCAGCAGAGCAAAAAAAGACCAATGCTACAACGACTTCATTTCTGTTTTCAACTTCAAGTTAGAAACACTGAGATTTTTTGCACTGTTCAGAAAACAAAAATACTCCAAGGACCAGATCATGATGAAATGCACAGACTGTACATTGACCTGAAGGCAAAGCTGAAGGTATACAGTCAGAGGTGATAAGAGCACAGATGTATGCCACAATTATTCAGAATTCCACACATGAGCATGCAGAAATTGTTAAATTTTTGGAAATTACGTTAGTTATGAGTCCCTCTATTGCAAAATGTAAACGAGAGTTATGTCTCATAAACATTATCACAAGATTGATGGAGACTGCCCATTTGTGTTCCTGACTGAAGCTGTAATCTCCATCTTGAATGGTTCCTCCTGAAGAAACTTGTTTAAGGTGGAAAGATCGATAATCAGCTGAAACTTTCCACCCTTTATGGATACCAGGAAAATCTAGGAGTAGAAGGCCAGAGACTGGTCACTTAACACCCTATCTGCTTTGCCATTCTGTTGAAGGATGTGCACCTCTTTCCAAAACCGCACCAGATTTGAATGGCGGAGAAGAATGGGAGTCCTTGCCAGGAGGATATTCCTGGAACTGAAGCCAGGGAAAGGAGAGGAGCCTGCAAACTTCCTCCCTTGACCTCTCTGGTGACCCCACGTAGCTACGGACAGATGAGGACACTTAAATTAGGGCTGCTTCCTGTATTTGGGGCTGCACCCCTTTAAAGAACTTCGCTGAAGCTCGGTGCTTCTGTTATAAATAATATTATGTAAGTAATATAATTAACCTACCTTAAATTAGCCTACTCATTCACAAATGTGATCAAAGATAGTAAGGCAACCAACCAAATGAGTACTTGGTGAATAAAAAGCCGTTTCACAGATATGGTTCATTACGGAGAAGCGAGTTCCAGAGTTTGTACTGAACTTAAAATTTATAAATTGCCACTTGGTGATTTCCTCACGGATGAGAAGAAGTTTCACTATTAATTGCAATGAAATCACGGCATCCACATTTTATTAACAGAGTAATAAATAAATCAAGTTTCAACTTTGACGGTTGTTTCACTAAATAAATGTCCCTAGTTTTTGAAAAAAGGAATCTTGTTTTGTTGTGGATCAAGAACAAAAAGCAGTGACGTAATACACACTGTTTTGCATACACGTGTTGTCGATACCGCTTGGACTAATGTTGTTAATGATCTTTCTGAGGTTGGGTATCTTGAAAATAAAGTTAATTTATATGAAATAGCGAACAACTACACTAGAAAATAGCTCTTTATCGACAATTATTCCAAATGCAATTATAAAACGAGTATTCAGCCATTAAACAGCCCCGTTACCCCCCCCCCACTGTGGTTTTCTCGATGTCCAGCGGGGATGGCAGCCCCTTCTTAACTTTTTTGAGGCCCCTTGGTAACTCGTGCCCTCTCTTATAGTGCAGTCTATGTTTTTGGACCCCATTATGTGCGAGTTATCGAGGGAGAGGTGTACCTACTTAATTCCTATTGCATCGACACACCCCAGAAGGGCTGGGAATACTCTCTCATTTCATGATTTTTTATGTGGAGGACAGATTCTTCTAGAGACCACAAACCCTAAAGAACTATTCCTTCCGGCTCCAAGTGAACAACCTACCTTGAATCTGATGCATCCGTGAAACAATAGAAGTGGGGTTCGGGGGGCATGCATGGGGACTCAAGACGGAAACCGATCCAGATTTTCCCAGGGCATGCAGAGATGTTTTGGCAATCGCTTCCAGCAAGCACTGAAGTGCAGCTGGGGACAATGATTCCTCCATTAGCAGGCTGAAGGAAGCTGCTGAAAAAAGGTCGGTATGAGAGGCGATGGTAACCAGCAACCTGGCCTTGAGCTCTAAAGCCTCCAGTGTCCTAACTGGAAGGTGGGCCCAGGTTGCTGAAGAAATGCCCACTTGTGATGCCCCGGCATCCAAGGTGGGCCCTGGTCATTCCTCCCTGGGGAGAGGCCCATGATCCTAACGGTTCCTGGGCATTATACCCTTCCAAAGAGACTGAACCCAAATGAGAAGGGTTAGATATTCATTTCTTAGTCCTGAGGGACCCAGAGAAGAAGCCGGAGTACTGTGATAAGGAGGAGGAAGGTCCTTTCCTGCTCCCCTTATATGTCTGATGGCTCTCAGCAAGGTCACATACTTCATCAGGCCAGAGGCAGCAGAGTGGACACCCATCTGTCTGTCTGCAGCCTGTACACAAAAGGCAGATGGTGTCGATATACCATGGGGCCTTTTTGTGCTTGCATTTTGCCACGCTTTGTTTAGACATTTCCTGCAAAATCTGAAAACAAAGAAATAAATACAAAGAATATAAGAAACGTGAGTATGTACAATGTCAGTCACTGTATTGTAAGTATACAAAGAATATAAGAAAGGTGAGTCACTCATTGTATTGTATGTATACAAATAATGACGAGTTGTGTAAGACCTGTAATTACACCACTTTCAGATTACAATAATAATGAAAAATGTGAAAGCTACAATGTCATGTAATGTATTGTATGCTACAATGGATGATGAGTGGTGTGTGACCTGTAACTACACCACTTTAAAACTAAAGTACAAAACCCGCATGAATGGTTTATAAAGAGATGAAGAAGAGGTGTGCGACCTATGGAAACACACCACTCTAGTTTCTCCTAATGAATACAGTATTGCTCTTACTGAATGGAAAAAACATGCAAAATAAATTACCTGGATTAATAAAGCAAAACAGAGTGTGAGTAGACTCATTCTAACATAAAAAATTACAGTAGTGCTAATCCCCGTCGGGAAGTACCAATGACACATCAATTATAAATATAAAATCAGCAAGAAGAGGAATTAGAAAGCTGGTGGTTGACCCCCTTACACTAGACTAAGACAATGTAAGAGGAGTATAAATAGATGTTCACTACTTTTCAACAAGGAATGTCTGATAAGAAGGCAATGATGGGAACAGATACCTACCCCAGTGCCTGAATAAAACACGTTTAATAAGTATAATATAAATACATATCACCCACACACCACCGAGGGGGATGGGGGAAATGTTAACCGGGCACTGCCAAGATTGCTGACAACAAATGCTCTGGAAAAACTTACAGAGAGCTGAATCATTTCACAAATGAAACTAAGGACTGAAGGTAATAAACTCGGACAAATATGGAAACCCATTATTAGTTTGCTCAATGCATTTATTTAATGCTACAGAAGGCACAATTGACAGAGCTATTTTTTGCAAATTTGGAATTGCAAATGGTGTCCTAGAAAAAATGAGCACTGTGGCGCAAGTACCAGGGACCTGGGTAGCAGACGGGGTCTGTGTTATGTTCTGGTTTCTTTCCTGAACTCTCTATAGAGGTTCATCCATTGAAGGATGAATTCTTATTATAAGAACAAGGGTCATTCCATCCCAGAATAACAAGCTATGTAATACTGACAGGTAACATATTACTGATATTAAAAGGGCCAGGATTCTGTCTACTCTGTCCAGCAGGACATGGGCTAATCCCCTATTGGTGAGGAAATTCTTCCCCACATCCTGAAATCCTGAGATGGAACTAGTTCCAGTTTCTCTAGGGTTAGTGTAGGGGCCAGTCAGGTCACCATGGACCAGCAGCAAGACAGATCTTGTCTGAGGACCTCAAAGAGGTCATTCTTGATCAAACAGTGATTAAATACTGGAGGACAGGGATCCCCAGTGACCTTAGGTGGGTGGCAACTACTCCCATTACTCTGGTAAAGGCTCTGGATGTGGAGGATAGGTTGAATAGCAGAGTGCAAAATTGGAAAACCTCCTGGTCCAGACAAAAGTGGAGGTACTTCCTGTGAGGAGGAAAAACTGGGATGTGAAGGTTGATGGAGACTGGCCTGCTTCCGAGCTTTATGGTACTCCTGACTGTGGTCTCCATCTTGAAAGGTTCCTCCTGAAGAAACTTCTTTAAGGCTGAAAGGTTGATAATCAGCCAAAACTTTCCATTTTTGGGGGATACCAGGACCATATGGGAGTAGAAGGCTAGAGACTGGTTGTTTAACACCCCCTCTTACTTTAAAAGCACCAGATTTGACTAGTGGAACAGCATGGGGTTTTTGCCAGAGGAGGAAGCTCCCTGAACTGAAGCCAGTATCCTATGTTTATAATACAGAGGACCCACCCATTGTCCGTTATGCTTGACCAGACCCCAGAAAAGAGGGCTAGTCAAGTACATACAGAAATTGTTGGAAGAGGGATGCACCCTAGGGATCCCCCCCCCATTTGGAAAGGGAGAAGGTCTCGCAAACTTCATCCCTGAGCCTTTCCAGCTACCCCATCCAGGGCTCGAATTTAACACAAATTTCTTTGTAGCCAGAAGGACTAGTATACTGAGAAATTTACAAGTCCTGCCAAATCTTTACTAGTCCTGTCCACAAAACAATGTCACACACTCGTATTGAGATTAACAACAATTTTATTTCATAAATAGCATTATCATATGAAATGCAGAAGTACAGAAGTATAAATCTTGCTTTTTGTGTTGCCGACAGCTTTCATGTGCGTTTACCAATTCAATATTAAAGTTCGAACAACCCGCAACAAAACTGGATGTTTTCTCTGTGTTTGTTTTGCGAATTCCGTAAACCAATTACACCCCATAACGTTCTTTTCCTCATCATAATTGAGCCATTCCCTGTCTTTTGTCCATGTCTTCTGAAACGTTCGATATCGCTTTTCCCTATCATAAGAATTATTCCTCTCTTTTATGTCATTTTCATTCAACTTTTGCTTTTTTCCGGTGACTGAACACCTTCTATAAAACGCCACATTTTGCCTGTCTTGAAAGGAGGGAATTGTGCCGCGTTTTGAAATACGAGATGTTACAGTATAGCTGACGCGGATTATTTAAAGTTAGAAAAGGAATGGCACAGTATCCTTTATAAAACAAAATCAGAGCAAGAAACATATTTCAAAGCATGTGCCTCTGCCCCATCCCCTTAAAAATTAAATGGCCTCTTCCTAATAAAGACTTGACTTCAGCGGATGTTCTGCATGATCAAAGCAGTGGCTATTGTAAACACTGTTATAAAATATTAGCATCAAAAGATGATGTTAGTTTCAGCTTGGAAAAGGTGCGTTCCTATCAAACGAAGCCATCTGACTCGGCGCGTTGTACTTAACAGCTCCAATTATGGTCTCATCATTAACAGCAGAAGTTTGGTAATTGTTCCTAATTAATCGAACCTCAATGTATTGTTGAAATTAATAATAAGGTGGAAAATTTTCAAATCTTAGATGCTCAGAGATTTTAATTCCCAACAAATGTACGGCATTCTGCTTGGATATCTCCACGTGGATTCAATTATTTGTTCATCTTGTAAGGGAAAAACATAAAAACTATTTTTATCATCACAGAAAAAAGTAGTTATATGGAAATGATGTGTCAATAACGTAATCGTAACATTGATCTAATTCTTATAATTATTTCGATGCAAATGTAAAATATGCAGTTTCCGGTTTGTGACTGTTGGAGTGTTTGGCTAGCGAGCCAAAAAAAAAAAAAAAATTAAACAAACAAACATGCAAACTAATTTCTTTGAATAGTTTTTGTCACGTTTCTGTGTGTGGTATACCGCTTTGTAGTTTGTTACTGTGGTCAAGTGGATAAAGTGTGATACCAGCACGCACACACAAGCAAATGCACACGTACTTGACTTTGGAACACGAGGTCGGGAGTTCGCGCCCAGTGGTGGGAATATTCGTTCGTGCTTTTTGCTCCATGACGCTATTTCTAATACAGATTCCGTATTAATTTTCTTACTTATATGAACTTTTCCAAATTTATGTTAGTGTAGATTCATAAATGGTCAAATTTTAAGATTTTCTGAATATTTCCTAAAAATGTCATCATGTCATGCATTAAAAAAGTAAAATTTGGTTATAATTAATAAGCATTCTAGCGTTACTTTTTAAATGTTAACTTTGGTGAAAATTTCTTCTAAACATTATCAGAATCATAAAAAAAATCTTTCATGGAAGACACATCTTTATGGCTTGGTGTGAACGATGAGGTCGCTAACTGCAGAAAGCTTGGCAATCTGGGAAAACGTAAACTCTTACCGAACATTATGATGAGAGAGAGAGAAAGAGATGCTTTAAAACAGGTTAATCTCAATTTTATATATTATATATAATATGCAATAGAAAAATGAAGAGAAAAAGAAATAAGTAAAACATAAGTACGATCTCTTCACTATCCATGTCTAATATAGTGAAGTTCAGCCCCTCTATAACAGCGTGCGTTGCAATCAGATGATCCAAAAGAAACAGAAGAAACAACATTGTTTTATTTATGGTTGAGGGGAGAGATCTTAAATCTGATTAACTTTCAGCATAAAAAGTTGTAGAATGCCATTAATTTGTTGTAAATAAAAATCTCTTAACAACTAACATTTGACTATTTCCACGTCATTTTTCATTTCATACGTTATCAGATTAATTAGGATCAATTACCAAACTTCCGCTGTTAATGACGAGACCATAATTGGCGCTGTTAAAAGAAATGCGCAAAATCGGATGGCTTCTTGTTATAGAAACGCACCTTTCCGGGGCAGAAATTGACTTCATCTTCTGATGCTAATATTGTATTACTGTGTTTACAATGGTCACTGCCTTGATTCTACAGAACATCTGCTGAAGTCAAGTCTTTATTAGGGAAAGGCGTAAACAAACGCTGACTGTTGATAACCGAAACTTACTAACCCTTCGGACTATTAACATTATGAAAGTTACTAGTCCGACAGGAAATCTACTAGCCTCGGGCTAGCGGACTACCACTAATTTCGAGCCCTGCCATCTGGCAACTGATGGGAAAGGGAGAGGTTGAAATTGGAGATGCTTCTTGGACTGGGCCTGCATTTTTTAAAAATACTTTGCTGACAGACCCAGTGGGTGATCAGAATGATTGCACTTCCTGGCCAGTTTTAATGGGCCAGGAGCAGATGTGAGGGACCTGCATTGTTGATCCTTCAGGTCTTGAGATGCCATGGAGGTAATAAGCCCTCTGAAGAAGGTATCTGCCTACAGAATAGCAGTGCAAAGAGGGTTCTTCCTGGACTCCAGTAAGACCTTAGACATGTCTTGAGCAACATCCCTGCGGAGGTGGAGCAGCTCCGCTGACAGTGTCCTGTCAGTCCTGTTGGAGGTAGTGCCTCCTCTCTTACAGTTACCTGCCCCCTCCCACCAATTGACTAGAGGTTTTGGTAACTGCCTCCAGCAAGCGCTGTAATGCAGCTGGAGACAGAGATTCCTCCTTCAAAAGGCTGCTGAGAAAAGATCTGCATTTGCAGCTATGATGACATGCAACCTAGCCTTAAGTTCCAATGCCTCCAATGTCTTAAACTCCTAGTCCCGGGTTCATATGTAGCCTGTTGAGACAGGGCGAATCAACCTGATCCCTGTCTTCATATGAAAGGGGCTCTAATCCTGACTCTAACTCAGATCTTATACAGCTAGATCATAGCTATCTTCTTCCAAGGTGGCTCAATCTGCCTGTTGCCATTACCAGGCTAAAGGCTGAGATAGTACTGTTCCTCCCTCATGGGGCATGTGTGTCTCTGTGTGTGTGTGTGTGTGTGTGTGTGTGTGTGCAACTCACTATCTACCATCTACGGACTGTGGGCTTGTCTTGGGTGCTGCTCCTCCCTCACGTGGGCAGTGACTTTCTCTGCCCTAATATTTCCTCCCTTGGGAGGGACCCTGAACCTAACCATAACAGGCACTGACTGGGTTGGAACAACTGCCAGGAGTCCAAAGACATTATACACACATGTCTCCACAGAAAATGATCACATATGTTCCTAGGATCTAGGAGTGCCCTTTCACCACTTAAGTGCTAATCTTCTTCTTCAGAGACTTGAGGGACTTGGAGAAAGATCCAATTTTTTCATGAGATGAGGTGGAAGAAGGCCCTTTCCTCCTTCCCTTATAAGTGCGTCTACTTTCTGCTCAATCCCAGACCTTGTTCAACCATAAGCAACAAAATGGACAGCTGTCTGTCAGTTGGTAATTAGTACAAGCAAGGCAGGTGGGGTGTGTACCCCATGGGGCTTTTTTATGCCCACATTCTGCAACATATTGCTTCAAAAGAAATCATTGAAAACAAGCAACAATAATCAAAAATGATGATTATAATATTCATGATAGGCATGAGACCTGAAGTCAAACGCAATGTAATAATAGCAATACCTTACCTTCCTTGTATGGTAATAATGACAAAGATGAATCGTGTGAGACCTGTGGTCAAACATTATCAAACATCAGCAATATTTAACCTGAGTACTGATGGCAATGGCTGTAGTGAAACCAGCAACACACAACATTTTATAATGAATAAAAAGAGATAGCGCGAGACCGATTCACTTCAGATAATAATGAACAGTGTGCTACCTGTGGTCAAACATGAACTGACATCAGCAATATTTAACCTAATTATTGATGACAATGAATACCAGCAAAATGCATAAAAATGAGTGGAGTGTGATCTCAACTCACTATAATTGAAATGAATGGTGTGTGACCACCTGAACACACCAATAGAAAATACTGCTGGTGTGTGACCCCCTTCTGCAAGTCTAAAATTAAACATTAAGCATCAGTCAATGAATCATCAAACCAAATGTTCACTAAATAAATATAGACTAAAACGGAGGTCACAGCAAATCTTGAGATGAATGGAAAGGCAATACCTACCCAAGTTTCCAGAAAAACCAACAATTGAATATGAAAAAATTATGGATTATCCAATTGTCGTAGGGAAAGGGTAAAAGGGCAATGCTGCTAAACAGAACAACAAATGCCTAAAACTCGCAAGAGTGCTAATACTATGACATAATATGCAATGGACTAATGGTATCAAAACTCTAGGAATACAGAAAACCATATTTAGATGCCAGATAGGTGTTCTTGACACGAGAAAAGGCAATATTCTGAGGAGTGTTTTTTAATTGAACCGATCCAATCTCTAGTCCAAAAAGGATGATGGCTAGCAGACTAGGTCGAAGTTCATTCTAGTTCTGAACTTTCTAGAACTTTCCATCTAATGGAAAGATGGATTTTATATGGAAGATGGTAATTTCCATCCTAGAAAGGTAAGCTATGTAATAGCGACAGGTATTGTATTATTGATAATAAATTTGGTGTTTGCAGTATGAGCAAAGATTAAATTGCTCCACCTTGCTACTGCACTTCACAAAGTCAAACTCCATCAACCTGGGCTTCTGAAATTTAGTTTTGCTGGGCTTTGCTTTACTATGGCTCATCCTTTCCTGAATCACAGCTGCATTTTTGCCATTTTATCTTAAAAAATTGATCAAACTTCGACAAAATTCCAACTACCAAAATAATCACCATTTGCATTTTATGCATGGAGTAAATTCGACTTCAAAGAAAAGTTGCTACTGATCATGAACTAGCCAATAATCTTTAATAAGGATGGCTTAAAATTCTCATTGAAGGCAATTACGTGTAATAACTTTTGTTTCTTCAACATGCATCTCTCTGATTTACGTAGCTTCAAACAAATTGTTTTGTTCTGCTGCATGTACTTTCACCTATGCAAATTAATCTAATGGGCTCTACACAGCAGTGATGAAAGGACTTGCAATACATTTGTCAGTCAATTAGGTAATCTGTGCAAAGGTGGTTGTTTATCTCCGACCACCATTACTTTTTAATGGCCTCAATGGCAATAAACTATATAAACTGCCCAGTGGTGATTAGTTTTGCATGAGCTTTAAGCACAACTGATTACTGTTTATACAGGTTACATTTTAACCTCCATCAACTTATTTAGCCCTTTGAAAATAGCTATTAGCTCTCACAATCATCTACCTAATCCACCATATTTATGCTTTCAGCATTCATAACTGGTGTTACTGCACACCGTGTTCTCATCATTCGATATGATGAGAATATAATAGTGACACTGATGAATGGTTCTCTAGAATGTAGCCTTGGAGTTTGAGCTATTCAGGTTTCAATGTATCTTAAAGATGCTGAAATGAAAGATAAGCCTTACTGTCAATCCTCAAAGTGGATTACCTCCCCTTACAGGCTGGACAACACCACAAGCTGAAATCTGCTAGAAAGAGAGGCCTTTCTCTACTTAACCTTGCCTCCGAAAGAATTTGCCAACAATAGAGGATAAATTAGAAAATGTAATGCTTAAATGGCAGATCTGTCAATCTTTTCATAACAAATTCATCACTAACATAACAGAAATGACATTTCAAAATGAGGCTGACCCAGGGGTCAAAAGGTTGGTGATGGCAGTGGCATTGCTTATTACATTATCTGGTGAGCAGTTTGCCTTACAGTCATTCACACATTAGACAAACACTGCATACTTTAGATATCACAAAGGATACACATGTAAGCCTTCTGTATGTGTGTGGCTCACTGCAATTAAACATGTGTATGTATGCATAACTAACTCTACAGTGATACCTGCCAATAAATGCCACACAAGGGACCTTGATGTGATGATTAAATATCTAAGCAAAATTAAAGGGTCATCGATGTTGCTTTTATAAACAGCTGTCCTTAATATAGGTGTATGCTAAAGCTGGTTACAATGTATATAACAGGTGACTTTTAACCTTGTCATCATTTTGTGGTTGTATAGTAGGTCAAGTTAATATACCTGAGAGCTAAGGAATAAAGAAGAATCCCGGTCTCTGCCACAAAATATCTCAGGACTGTGATAGGTGATCTCCAGAGCACCAGTTTTTCTCGTTCTTTTTCCTCCTGTTCTTTTATTGCTTTCATTGACATCATTGAGCCTTGATATGATGTCGACTGCTGGTTGCCATTTACACGTGTATCTACTGAGATTTTTCGTTGTTGTAAACCGGCTGACCTTTCAATAATTGCTGAATTGGAATTCATTGTTTGAGATTCTATTGCAGACATCAGTTTTTCTATCTTCAAAAGAAAGAAAAAGCAATTAAATATATTTTATGTTCACAGAACATTATGTAAAGAAATGAAGCATTCTATAACAAAAACAAGATTTGTTATTTTCTCAATTCAGCCATGATAATTTTATGAAGTGAATGAATTGCTTGAGAAAGAACTCATGCTTAAGGCTTGTGTATGCCAATGTAACTTATTATTATTATTATTATTGTTGATTTAAGAAATGTTTCAGCTCTCAATAATCCATTCATTATAGGTAGAGAACACACAAATAAAAATATGAAACAGACCTCTACAAAAGCTAGATCTCTAAAAGAATTTTAGAAACATTAAGATCAATTTCATGACAATATCACTTGTAACTTTTGGTTTAAGAATAAGATATATTTTAATCAAGTTTATAGTATTAGTTTGACACATGTTCATCCACTGTTAACATTGAATATTTCTGTTGGCAGTCTTAAATAATATAGATACTAAGGTTGGGATAATTTGGTTAATTGGGATAAATTTTAAACCATTTATATGGTAAATTGAACAAATTATTAACAATAATTAAAACTGACATCAGTTAAGGTTGTCAAAAAAAACCACATTTCAAATGAGAGACAAAGAGGGTAGACCACTATTGGATCCAACTGTCACATATATTCATAAAATACATATTTTTTTGACACAATGACAAATAAAACACACCCTGTTAAGTGTTTAATTCAGCTGTTCACCAATATAAATTAAAAGCTGAAGATATAATTATTATTGAAATACAAATGAAAACCACTGAAAGATTAAGTCACAAAGATGACAAGAAATCACCAAACTTGACAATGCTTTTCACCAAACTTGACACTGCTTTTCACCAAACTTGACACTGCTTATCATCAAACTTGACAATGCTCATCACCAAACTTGACAATGCTTATCACCAAACTTGACACTGCTAGGCACTTAAATAATCCTTCAACTGTTTTTTTAGCAAGTTATAGTTTCGGATTATAAATAACCTGGAAAAAAAATACTCCATAATCAGTCATATTTTAAGAGATCTATTTTTATCAATTACATAAATTTCATGACACAGATGCAATGAATACATTCCAGCTAATGCAAATAAAAAAGAAATATACCCTTAATTATCCAAGTGTCGATTTCTCACAAAATCCTGAGCTCTCTCACCATCCTGTATACCAAAGCACTAAAATAACTCAATGCCAGAGGGTGAACCAGCATCAGAAATATCATTTAGTGTAAAAGTAACAACAATGGAGAGTATTAAATACAATTTATGCAGGAGGCTCAAACCTCCATCGTAAGCTGTACTTTAATCCTCCGACACTGTAAATTTTTAGCAATTTGTAAATTAGGGTGTGCTTTGTAGGATTTTAAAAATGGAAGTCCAGGGCCACATTATCCAGATAAAGGAAAGTGTGGTATCTAGAACAAGTTCAATGTAGACCAAATTTTGAAAACTGAGGGTGCTGGTCCAGGAATTGATGGTCCTGGAAGCAAAGACTCGCTACAAAGATCACTAAAACAGAATGCTATTTTAGGACAGGAATACCTGTATTTAAGCATTCCCTCTGATTATCAGATTGTTGCTTTGTGGACAATTCATTTTATAGCAAGCACAGCTCAAGCAGTGCTGTGCACTGTTCACAAAGTGAGCTCATATGATAAAGCCTATATTAATATACGGATTTTCCATAGTGTATGCCTTGAAAAATTTCAATCAACCAGAAGTTGGTTGTAAAATCAAAACAGACCAAAGCTTTGGAAAATTCCAAAAATCTCTAATCAAGTAGACTGATTTTGATCTCTACTCGTTAACAAAGCAATACTGTGTAACTACAGTAGTTACAAACGAGTCAAATAGTTTGAAATAAACAAAAATTTATTTTCATTACATTAAAAAATGGACAATACCCGGTAGTACTCCAAAGTGTCACTCGCAATGTCAGTCAGTGAAGTCATGAGAAGTCAGTCAGCTGTGCACTTTTTTTTTAGCTTTGCCTATTTCGTAATAATTTTGAGAGCCACATGATATCTCCAAACATTTTTTAAAAGGATGGGAGTGTGTTTAAGATGTGATAATACAAAAGGTTATGTAATCTTTTTTACCAAATATCTAGTCAAAATGACCAAAATTGAGGTCCAATCCTAACATTCTCACCTGCAAATAGTATTGTCAAGTAAGTATATGAGTTAGTAACACTTGGCAGTAAACACGACATCATATCAAAGGCTTGTTAGTTGGAACTAAACAATATAATATACATGTAGGTTATTCTGTAAACAGGAAAGTGGCAACTGTTGTTAAGTTATAAAAGCATGCAATGAGAAAGAATAACATTGTTGGGAAAAAGTGCAGGCAGTGGCCATAGCAACCATCCAAGCAACCTCCGCCAACTGCGATTGGGGGGGGGGGCAGTCCAAGTGGGGGCCCAAGATTCCCATCAAACAACTTATTTATTGGGAGGGGGCCCCAGAATTAAGTTTTTCAGGGTTGCCCAGAATTTCTTGCTATGCCACTGAGTGCAGGTGTCAGTAAAACTATAGAATGCGCATCTCTCTGAAAGTATATACAAAATCTGCAAATTAATTTGATAGATCTGTAGTTTGAGTTAACGAGTTTAATAAAATTATAAACTTTCTGCCTGGTCTTAAAAAGAAGTTCGATCCAGGGTGTTTAAGTCAACCATGTCCAAACCAACAAGATTCTATTATACATGTTTATTTTATGCCAGCCAGCGATTTAGTGGATTTTCCAATCGAAATAATTTGGATAATTCACTGGAGTGAATTTCACAAAATATTTTTTTCACTGCACTCAACAGAAGTCAATAACATTCTGATCAAGAAATTTGATCTGCCATTTTGTTACTAGCTTAGTTTTAGTTTGGTTTGGTGCTTTACAGCACAGCAACACAAGTGGGTTATTTAGTGCCGAGGCAATTGGAGTAAAGCACCTTGCACAAGGACACACCACGATAGCTAACCCAGGCTGGTCCGATGGTAGTATTCAAACCCACATCCTTTCGGTCATGAGTCCATCATGCAAACCACTAAGCCACCACAGCTCCTGTACCAGCTTGGTCTAGTGGTAAGTATAGCCACCTGTTATGCAGGAGTACCCAATTCAAATCCCACAACATGCTTGGGTTGTTTTTTTTCAAGTCTTTTCCGTTATGTGCATTTTTGCTGTGAATTAGGAAAGAGAATTATGTCACTACTTATATTTTCCATGCAATAATACACTAAATACAGCAGAACATAAATAGTAAACAGCTGACATTATTGTGTGGGCTACCATAAGAAATGTACACTTCAATCCATTATGCATATTGTTTGAACATAAAATAAAAGAAAATTTGCTTATTTCGAGTGAATAACGGATATATTTCATCTCATGGGTGAAAAACTATCAAGTCACTCATGAAAATACTCAGTTTTTCACCCATTCAATGAACTATATCTGTTATTCACTCGATCCAAGCAAATATCTTCTCTATATACTAATACAAATCTGTAAAACACCAGGTATTAATTAAAGTTATACAATGGGTTGATATTTATAACTCATCCTTATTTGCACAAAAGCAACTAATTTTCAATTTCAGTTGGTTTCTTATTGTCTAGTTTTTTGCTTTAAGGAATCCAATGTTTTGTTTCACTATTCTTTGATTTCCAAGATGACAAAAGAAAGGTACACTTGTACTCAAGTCGTACACAAATGCCTATCTCTGAAAGAATATATTTAAAAAAAAGCTAAATTTATATCTAAAGGATGGCTTAACAACTTGTTAGGCTGATACAATTGAACCGAAAGTATAAATATCCTCACTCTGGTGTGCCATTGAACAAAGGTAAAATGATGAGTAAGTGGAGAGTGAATGCCTCATAAGCTCTTTTAATAGTCTGAACAATCCACCGCCAGATGGTGTCTGTTGAAATATTTGAAGTACCTTTTAAAAGGAGAAAAAGATGGTTATGACCCTTTCTTTTTCCTCTTGATTAAGATAGTTACATCAAGCTCTACCTGGACAAAGGAGTCTACTTTGATCATCCCCACCACAGATACGACTGAGATTAGGGAATTTCAATAGGAACTGGAGCTACTTAAACCCCATGAGCATCCAAATCATAGTTACCACTGAAATCTAAACAACCCTTTTCCACTGACGAAGCAAGAGTTTCACTCCTTCTCCTTGCTGATGCTAGGGAGAGGAGGTAGACTCTTTTAAGGGTAAGATTCTCCAAGGAAGCTTTACTCAAAGGTTCATATGGAGGTTCGAATGGAGGAGGTTCCAAACCTCATGCAGAGAAAAGGGGCATGAGTGCCCCCTTGGCATCTTAAGTACACTTCAACTGACATGTTGTCTGCAGCGACCATAATGCAACAATGCCTTATGCAGTTGACACTCTTGAAGTCCCAGAAACACAGCCTGCATTTTTGGATTGTTCATTTGGAGTAAAGCTTCTTCCCGGGACCACCAGCCCTGCAGAACTAGGTGAACACCCTCTCCCAGCCTGAATCTATGGTGTCAGTGTAAAGGAAAGAGTGAGGTTCCGGAGCATGAATTGGAACTCCAGTCAGAAACCTGTATTGATTTTTCCATGAACTCAGACGGTGATGAAACTTGGATCCAAAGGGTATCCTGGCAGACAGGGGGTCCATTATGAGGTTTCCAGTTTGCCAGAAGCAAGAACTGGAGTGGCCATATATCAAACCTTCCTAGGGGAACTAAGTCTGCTGTGACAACGATGTCTTCTCATCCAGTCTTGCTACGAGAGCAAGTATTGGTGAGACTCTCAGGAGGAACACAGACTGTTCTTTCACAGGTAAGAAAATGAATCCCCACGTAGATGAAATTATGAGAAGGGATAAGATCCAATTTCTTCTGATTGGGGATTAGGTCTATTTGAGTCACCATCTCCCAACAGAGAGAGAGAGATCCCTCTAAACAACACATCTGAGTATACTGTGCATCAACCAGTCATCAAAGTACTGGATGATGTGAAGCCATAAGGACCTTAAATGAGCTGATATTACACCCATCACCCTGGTGAAGACTCTGAAAGCAGAAGCTAGGCCGAAAGGATGAGCAAGAAATTGAAAGCTCTCCTGTCCCAGACAAAACTGTGAACTTCCTACGGGCTGGGAAGATGAAGATGTGAAGATAAACATGCTGTAGATCTATGGAGATCACCTAGTCATTCAGTCTGATGGCATTCCAGACTGAGGCTGACTGGCAACAACAGGGGCCCTATTGGATGCCAGATCAACTCCAGTTTCATTTAGGACAAACTAGACATCATAAGAACTCTTCTAGTGAAAACTCCATGTCAATATGACCATCTGCTCAAGAGAAGTAGCAACAACAAGATCTTTAAGATCGTACAGTGGCCCCAATTGATGTCAGATGTCAGATCAGTATCATTTTAATTTAGGACCTATTAGACATCATAAGAAGACTTTCAGTGAAAACCTTGTGATGATATGGCATTTCTTTCAGGATGAGCAACAATAACAATATATTCAAGATGGTTACTATAGTACCCATATTGGATGTCTAACAAGCACCATTTTCACAAAGGACCAACTAGACCTTGGGGTGAATGTGTGTGTAAAAGTTTCATCACAATCCTCACAGTAGTTTTAGAGTAGTGATAACAAACTTGTCCTATGGATGATGGGCAAAAGGCCATTGCATAAGCTCTTTTGGTCTGTGACCCAATGAGCAATATAACTACTGGTCCATCTCAAATTCACTATCCCTTCTGTCAATGTGAGACTTTACAATTTTTACAACCTAACACAGATGGACCCTTTGTCTATTTTTCCAGTGTAGATACGACTTTCAATTTGGACTAAATTTCATAACAGGATCTACTGCTGCAAAAACATCAAACATTTGTCCAATATAAGCCATGGAAACTCAACAGTCCATTAAATGAGAAAGTTTGTCTCTCTTTTTATGCACACATGATCTCTCTCTCTCACATGCTCTTATCTTCGGCCTACTCAATAGGAGTCTTATCCTTGCCATTGAAGTTTTCTGCATTTGTATAAATAGCAATAAATTCTGGATTCAGCCATTCTGAAATCATGTTGATTTTGAACTCGCAAAATACCGACAGATCCATGTGAACCATCTTGCAAACAATCGCATAGGAAGTTCAGTCAAACAGAATTGTAAAAAACATGATTTGATTGGTTCATTTTTTATTCTACTGACCAATCACACTGCTTAATACATCACTCTTTTTGAAATAGGCCATGACTTGATGTCACAAATAAGCATAAATATCATAATGTCTACATACTGGACTGAAAGTGCATTGCAACTTTGAGCAGACTTTTGTTTAAAAGTGACAAATAAAACAAACACAAAGGCTTTTAACTCTCAAACATTAACTTGCCAGATAGGATACACATCAGAAAAAGAAGCCAGTCCAACATAAAAGTCACTGGTAATGGGACAGCAGTTAGAAAACTGGCTTAAACAACTTTACTTCTCATAGTAGTTTTACAAATTCTGAATTCATAATTAATTACTATTAAGAACAAGAATTTGATCTTATGTTACAGACTAAAACAAGTTACCATGCTATAACCAAAGACAAATGAATGAACTCCTTAGACAGTCTCATTTATGGAATTATAGCCAATACAGCCATGTAGATAGGTGTGAAGTAACTTGTATTAAAAATGTCAAAATGTGCAAAACTGTAATCTGATCAGCAGTGCTAAGTTTACATTCTGTTAAGATGCAACCTAAAGAGAAGTTGGTTGTAGTTGTCTTGAACAAACTCTGTCACTGGCACTTTTCTATCAGATTACAAAAGAAAAAGTTATTGCTTAAAAACATTGCAAAACATATTTGGACCAAGTTAAGATGCAGTCCTAAAATGTACAATTTTGACTCTGATAATTATGTGTGGAGGTTGCAGTTAGCAGCCAATATTGACACTGTCACACAGCTTATGAGTCTAACTGCTTTAGTCATATTATATTTACTCTGATGTCTTTTCTGACAAGTAAATCATGGTACAATCATATGGTTGTGGTTTCAACATCTATTTACATCCAGTTCTTTTTCTGAAAATGGCTAGTTGCAGCTAACACACAATTTTCTTTAACTAAATTAAAATATGCTCACGCAGTCTTGCAGTGTAACATCATTGGTCTGTTATTGTATTATTGTATGGCCTGAAATAATGGAGTTGAAGATTCGCTACAGAAAATTGTCATTAGTTCCAACCAACTTCACCATTCTTTGTCTACCTTTGATCTTTAACCTTTTGAAATGGATACGAACAGATGCTGAAACTGCAACCACTTGATTGTACCGGGATTTACTTTAATCAGGAAAAAGGCATCAAAGTATAGTATTACTAAAGCATTTAGACTTAAAGCTACAGTATGGTCACTGTGGAAATTTGATGGGACACAATCCACTGTCACTTTCAATTTAAAACCTGCAAATCAGGTGGTAAAACTCTATGTAAATATCATGGATTATGAGATTTCAAACACTGTGTCATGCAGAGTTTCTATGGGACAAAGATTAACAAGAATTATGCTTGTCTGATATATGTTTCGAGGGTTTTCATCTAAAGATTTAACTTCCACTGAGTTGAGTCATTCACATCTTTTTTAAAGTGCTGTAGAAATACTGAATGTTGGATGATCTTATAATTCCCACATCATTCGTATTTTGCTATTACAGCATTTCTTTGTCAAGACACCACTTTATACTTCAATCCGATACAACTTATCATACTGGTACCTAACGAAAGTTAATCCCCTCTCATGTCATGAAATTTTTATTTTCATTAAGTAACAATAAAATAAAACAAGAAGATGGAGTCATTCTCTGAAATACATCATCATAAGTTCCTTAACTGAGTTCACATCAAACTCTTCCGTTTCACTGGGTAGAGTTCTATACACTCGACAAGAAAGTGTCCCACTGTCAGTGAACAATGGCAGGGTATGCACTTTTGATCGAGGTTCACCCTTCAGGAGGTATGCATCAATCAGGTATGTTTGTCCTATACCCAACTGGCACAACACCACCAAATCTCTGCAATTTGTTCTATATGTCGGATGCCACTCTCCAATGATGGGCTTGATGTTACAAAGTTTGTTTGTGGAGTTATCATTCCACATGTTTTTGTCAAGTATAAATAACATGCTGATATTATATAATATTTGCAGTCAGTACATGAAATCTTCCATTCAGTATATGGAATCTTCCATGGTGACTGCAGGGCAGCTTTGGTTGTGTTATCTGCCCTTTCAATACCCTTACATGTAATACCAATGTGACTAGGCAGCCAACAGTATAGAATACTTTTTCCACATTGTATGAGCAAATCATATTTCTGTAAGATCTGGGATATTAACAGGTTGTCAAATTTACGGTTTTAACAAGACTTTCTGTGTAGAAGGGAATCCAAAAAGATGATGAATTTTGTTTTTTCAGAGCTTAAATTACCCTGCAGTTCAAAGATTTTAGTATGGCTGTAATTTCTGTGGTAAAAACAGAGGCATTATCAAGTATCCAGCTTGAGATGGGGCCACGGTATGCTACAACGAGAGCTACAACCTTGTCTCCATCTTTTGAAGCATCTGTATACAAGGATGTATTGCCATGATTAGAGGCTCTGATTTCATTAAATTTACTATGAATAGGACTGTTGAGGACTTTTATTCAATATTATTTTGGAGGGTTTTGATAACCAAAGTGGTGAATTGGGAGCATAGACTTTGGCAGTATTTCTAACATTGAGTTTTGCTGTTTCTAGATAAGGATGAATTTGTATGCCAAAAGGCGAAATGAAATTTGGTTTCTGAGCATACAAGGTTTGGCGTTTGGACCTAAAGTCTACATCATATGTAGAATTAGACGGATAAGAAGAAAGTTTGGCAGTACCGGTATACTGAAGATTTCATTCATCTGAGATAAAGTGAAGGGTTGTTTGCCTCAACATGGAGGCTTTCTGATGGCTGATGGCAAAGTTCTAAATACTCCAAGACAAAGTCTAAGTTCCTGATTCTGTATCAGATCAAGTGTCTGATTCTAAGATTTACAAGAGGATCCATACACAATACAGCCATAGTCAAGGTTAGCTCTTACCAATGACTTGTATTGAGCAAAGTTTAAGATTTTGTGAATAGACACTTGTCAGACTATAACCTGCAATGTAGCATTTAGATTATTCTGGCTGTGAGAAGTTTTATTATTTATGGTCAGCCACACTCCTCCAGTGGCATTATCAGTATTTCCTGAAAAGTTGTTGTAAGTTATGAATTTTTTTAGATTAACTTGTTTTCTTTTAAAAAGGTTTCCAGAAAGCAGACATCTTTTGGGTCATGTTCTTCAAGTAGAATATTTATTTGTTCAATATTTGCTTTTAAATCTTGGCAATTCCACTGTATTATCAAGTCAGACATATTTATGATAGTGGTGGAAGTACAGAACTTCCGGGAGGTTTCCCTGTTGCAGTATCAGGGACCCCCCAGTGACCATACTCTCTTCCAAACTTATTGACAAGTTTGAAAGGATCATCAGATCCTTTTGAAAGTCTGGTAGATTCTGTAATTCTCTCTTTATTTGGCTTGGAGCAAGGAATTCCACTGGCACAAGTACTCTGCTGCCATTGTAGTGTGCTAGATCTAACCAGTTTCTTGCTAGTAGAGCTGAATTTCTTATGTGTCACACTGTTACTATAACCACTAGGGCCAGTGGTTTACTGCTCATTTCATGGACTGGATTTAACCAGTGTTTTGCTTGTAGTGTTGGGTTTGTTATCTGTCACACTTTCAGATGGATCCAACTGCATTTTCTGCTTTACTCTTGGTTTTGATTGTTTGCACAGGTTTTGGAGGTGTCAAGACTGTAAACTTGGTCTCGCTCTGTGGCCAGGTAATGTCTGTCTGGGTACAGAGAGAATCTCTGGCAGATTTTCTTCTCCACCTTAGCTGTGCTGGTGTTGAATTTGCTGGCAGTGTTTAGTGGAGTTGTAGCTTTTACAAACTTTCTGGCCTTGGAGAAGCTCAGGACTTTCTCATGCTTCACCTGTTGTATTCCCTTCTCCTGATTCCACTAAGGGCAGTCTCTTGAGTAAGAGAAGTTGGGACACAAGAGATTTTCTCTGTGCAGGATGATCCATCATGGCCCTCCTGTCCACATCTGGGGACGAAAGGTTTCCTCTTGCAGCCATCTTTGTAGTGGCCATATTTCTGGCAGCTAAAGCACTGCAAAGGATTATGATGAAAGGGCTGACTGGAATATTAAAAAAACCCAGCCTTGATTGATGTAGGCAAAGTGGCACAGTCAAATGTCAGAATGTAAGTGTAAAGGAAGTCAACTTGCCATAATGGCAAATGCTGATTCGTTTCTAGATGTTTTGAGAGCTGAGATTTTCAAGCATCTCAGTCACTGCTACCATTCAAATCTCTAGGAGACATGACACATCTAAATTATCTGAGATTGGTGTATAAATATCTTAATGGGCACAGCAGATTATCAAAGTGAGCTTTGTAGCTGCACTCGACAATCAGCCTGTGCTAAATTTCTTGATACTCTTTGGCTCTCGACCCAAGCCCTAAAGTGCTGTTGCTATCACAAAAGGTGATATATTTGCTAGCTTTTCATTCTGAAACATTATTCTCATTACATACGGTACTTACATGTATATAAGTGTGATATTTTTCAAGATCTAGTGCAAAACAATGACATATGTATCGTTACTACTTGTACAGTATGTAAGCATTGTTTTGTGTTACACTCTCAACCTGACTTTCATGCCATCGGCTTTCATCACATTGTCTGTATATAAACCATAATATTGAGACAATAAATAAACCACCATTTTGTGTCATCCTTTTAAAGTAACTGTGTCTGTCAAAGAATATTTGAGAGAAGGAGATTGTGACAGATTAGTGTGTGCTAGATGAAATCAATAACTCACACACAAATTATTTCAGAATGTGTAGATCATGGAAGAGGTTGTTTTGATTTAATGTGCAATCACCAAAAAATCATGATATTAGATAATCTAGTGCTGTACAAAACCTGTAACAAAATGAGTCCTTGACATTTGTTCAGCTCATTTCAAAATAACAAAGTTTATTTCTGCACAGTACATAAAGTCACTGCATCAAAGAGAAACAACCCTAATTTTAAGAAACTTTGATTATGTGGTCATTTTGGTATAGTTAAACACAGTAAGTAACATGATTATGTGGTCATTTTGGTATAGGTAAACATAGTAAGTAACATGATTATGTGGTCATTTTGGTATAGTTAAACAATGTAAGAAACATGATTATGTGGTCATTTTGGTATAGACATAGTAAGTAATACCATAATCATAAGACAGTAATTTAAAATCTATCACTTTTGTACTGAAATGTAAAAGAAAATATCACTAGGAATATGTCTGTGTATCTTGAGATTTACAATGCTCACAGTAAAAGTTGCAAAATTATGTATAGCTGTGGTTATGACAAATATATGGCATGTTCACTGGATGTAAGAAAAGTGTTCCTGACTATTGCAATGCATCTTAACATTGTTTTAGAATTATTCAAGCAAATTTAGAGCTACTGGTTTACAACAGTGTTGATACCACAGAAATCAATTTCACCACCACTGTCTCTCTATTTTCTATCACTGCTCACTAATCACAGATTTAAAACAAGAGGTCCAAGTGGGTCTGAGATTGTTCACCTGGCTGACATCTGCCTAATAGCCAAATGCACGAACTAATTTCATCTGAGTCAGTATGATGCTTTATGTATAGATTTCTTTCAATGTTGTTGACTGCTTATGTTATGAAAAATCTTTGAAGTTTTCTCTTGTATCTTCATCCATATTTGATGGCATATCAGCATCATTTATCAAATACTGAGAGGTATTTATGCCAAGATGCTTTGCGTCAAATTTGGTTCAATTCTGTTCCGACGATTTTTTTTTAAAAAGCGGTGTATTTTTCTCTATTTAATAACAGCAGCCATATTTCATGGTAGAACATCATCATTTGTACACAATGAAAGCCCTTCATTCCAGGATGCTTTCTGTCAAATTCTGTTGAGAACTGTTTGAGAAGCCATTTAAAGATTTTATATATTTAGTAACAACAGCCATATTTGATGGTGGATTGGCATCATTTGTACAATTTCGCAAGAGCTTAATATATGGATGCTTTCTATCAAATTAGATCAAGTTGTACTGAGTGGCTTTTGAGAAATTGTTTAAAGATTTGTCTATTTTTGGTAATGGTAGCCATGTTTGATGGCGAATTGGCATAATTTGTGCAAATATGAAAACCCTTCATGTCACGATACTTTTTATAAAATCTGACTGAATTCTGTTGCAGTTTTTGAAAGAAAGATTCTTCTATTTTTAGTCGTGGTTGCCTTATTTCAGACTGATCAGCATCATGTTTACAAATTTGAGAGGCCTTCATGCTGGGATGATTTCTTTAAGATTTGTCAAATTCTGTCAAGTATTTTTGAGTTCTTTTTTTTTTTTATAAAATGGTAGCCATATTTGATGGTAGATTGTCATCATCGGAATGAATGTGACAAACTTTCATGCCAGAATGCTTACTATCAAATTTGGTCAATATCTGTTAAGCAGATTTTTAAAAGAAATTGTTTAAAGGTGGTTTCTATTTTTAGTAATGGTGGCAATATTGGATGACAGATTAGGATCAATTAAACAAATCTGAGAGGTCTTGATGCCAAAATACTCATGAAAAATCATAAGCAACTTGGACAAGCAGTTTTTAAAAAGAAGCTGTAAATAACAATGGTAAATTGATGACAGATGATGCATGATGGATAAAGGACCATTCAACAAGCTCACTTGGCCTTTGGCCATGTACGCCAACAATATTAATCTGTATTCGAGTTTTGTCATCTATAAAGTCTGTGCAGATACAAAATGTATCAACTCCCTGCATGAAATCTTTGCAAACTGACCCACAAAAACAACTTGAAACTTTCAAGGTATGTGCCTCACCTTATTTTTGTGGATACTTTTCTACCCCCCAACCCGGAGGACACACCGAATTTGAGGACAGAAAAGCATTTTCCATTCCCGAGACATGCCATCCATGAAGTTTCATTAGAATACAAGAAGTAGTAGCAGTGTCAGAGACCACAAAACTTAAACATTAGCACTGACAGCTGAACTACCACCACCACCACCCCACCTACAACTCCACTTCTGTACACTGGTGTATCTGCACACAGATCACAGGAATAGCACAATGCTGGCACGAGGAAGTATGAATGCAGGATTAGGAGTATTTTTGGAAGTTTCAAGCTTTAATTTTACTTGAAAAATCAAATGGTTCTTTTAAGGACGAACAACCTTATCAAAGAAATTGTGTAAGACAGTTAGTCAGGAATGTCATAAGGCCTGGCAACTGGGGGGGTCTCCATCAACCTCCAGGATGCGTATCTTCACAGGAAGTATGTCCAGTTTTGCTTAGACGGGCATGTTTTCCAATTCTGTGCTCTGACGTTTGGCCTTGCCTTCGCACCCAGAGCTATTACCATAATAATGGGAGTAGTTGCCATATACCAAAGATCATTAGGGATCCCTATCCTTCAGTACTTTTATGACTGATTGATCCGCAATGACCTTTTAGAGTCCCTCAGACAAGATCTGTCCTGCTGCTAGGCCATAGTGACTCAGCTGGGCCTTTTACCCAATCTTGAGAAATCTGAGCTTGTTCCATCTCAGGATTTCATATATGTGGGGACGAATTTCCTCACAAATAGGGGATTAGTCCGTGTCCCTTAGGACTGAGTAGACAGAATTGTGGACCTGTTGGAGCCACTGAGAGCAAAGACCTCATTGTCAGCTTGCCTATATCTATCTCTTCTGAGGACCTTGAACTCCATGGCTACCTGGTTCCCATATGAAGACTGCACTTGTCTGCTCCAGTTTCTCCGTTTGGCAATCAGGAGACCTCACAGAGATCCCCTGACAGCGAGATTTCTCTTAGAGGGGATTTTCACCACCACTTGAATTGGTGAGCAAATTGGAACTGCTTTCCTCCAGGCAAAACACAATAAGCTTCAATAATATCAGTATATTTTATATTAATAGTGTTGAACCTATGATCTCATTCGCAACAGACATTGTCCCTCTGTCCTCCAAAACTGAAGTACACACAAAATTTCAAAGATACAAATACGTGTAATTGTTTCCTTTAGAAACAATAGCAAAAAAGCATGCCCCAACAGTGCACAGGGGTCAAGAGTTGGGGAACATAAGGCCAAAAATCTGGGGGAAACCTGGAATCCTGCGCTCAAGGTGCATCACTGTATTAAATATGCAAAATGGTAATGATACTCATACAATCCCTATTATTTGTACAGTACTGATTAAAAATAAACATAACTAGGCACCTAACTTTGGTTCTCAAGGATGCAAGAATAGATCATATCTTTATGCTTAAACAACAAAAAATAGTTCTTTCTTTTTTTACTTGATCTTATTTTTATTTTTCTATTCTGCAATGATTAAATATAAACACCTGAGTGGCAAATGTAATAATTAGTGTATATTAAAATATATAATTTTTTCCAGCATTATATGCTTTGAATCAGTCGTCCTGGAGTCAGAGACAGCACTGTTTTCTACAATTTCCTTGTCCACTAAAATAACCTTGTCCACTGCTGAGCACCTTGTTGCAAGCCTTCCATACTGGGATTTGAATTCCTCATGCTTGAGTAACCATTCCCATCTAGAATTTATTTTTGATATTTGATTAAACTTTTTTTCCTCCCTTTGGAAATAAATGCAGCACTGTTTTCACTGCAGATTTCATCTTCTGTTCTTTACATATTCTATCAACTATTCACCATGTGCTCTCAACTGGTGAACAAGCTAAATCAAAATCTGTAAGACATTTCTGTCAACCAATGAAATTGATTGTTTTGCACTGAACACACTCTATTTGGATGCAATAACCATAATGATCTTTTATCTTTTCTTTCTTTAATCTTCTTTTTATATGCCCTACAGGCACCACAGAGGGAACTTTCATGTGCCAAAGATTAAAAATAAGGTTCACTGGTGCAAATGTACAGAATGAATCCTAGTGCTGTTTCTGTGTCTCTGTAAGTCAGCCCATGCACATCAAGTGTCTTTTTAACTCATCTCTCTCTCTCTCTCTCTCGCACACACTTAATCATTTAACTTGATTTAATTTCATAAATTTCTGGGAGCGCACATTAAATCAAAACAGCATCCTCCATCATCGACATGTATCATTTGTGTGTGCATGTGTTTTTTTTATAAACTTTATCAAGAACACACTAATCTAACTCCCTCTCCCTGATACTCACCCAGAGAGACAATTACTTCAAAAGAATGCTACAAAATTGTTTATATAAATACAATATGATAAAATCTTATGGCATTAACATCAGATTGCAAGTGTAATGTACAAATGTGCCAACATACTGAAAAAGTAGTCCAGGTACATGTGCTATAAAAACTTTATCAAGCACACACTAAGTGTAATGTACAAATGTGCCAACATACTGAAAAAGTAGTCCAGGTACATGTGCTACAGGGCTCGAATTTAAAAAAAATTGCTTTGTAGCCAGAAGGACTAGTATACTGAGAAATATACTAGTCTTGCCAAATCTTGACTAGTCCTGCCCACCCCCCACACCCTTGAAATTAAATGGCCTCTCCCTAATAAAGACTTGACTTCAGCGGATGTTCTGCAGGATCAAAGCAGTCACTATTGTAAACACTGTTATAAAATATTAGCATCAGAAGATAATGTTAGTTTCAGCTTGGAAAAGGTGCGTTCCTATCAAACGAAGCCATCTGACTCGGCGCGTTGTACTTAACAGCTCCAATTATGGTCTCATCATTAACAGCGGAAGTTTGGTAATTGTTCCTAATTAATCCGACCTCATGGTGTTGTTGAAATTAATAATAAGGTGGAAAATTTTCAAATCTTAGATTCTCAGAGATTTTAATTCTCAACAATTGTACGGCATTCTGCTTGGATATCTCCACGTGTATTCAATTATTTATCATCATAGAAAAAAGTAGTTATATGGAAATAATGTGTCAATAACGTAATCGTAATATTGATCAAATTCTTATAATTATTTCGATGCAATGTAAAATATGCAGTTTCCAATTTGTGACTGTTGGAGCGTTTAACTAGCAAGCAAAAAAAAAATTAAAATTAAACAAACAAACATACAAACTAATTTCTTTGAATAGTTTTTATCGTGTTTCTGTGTGTGGTATACCACTTTGTAGTTTGTTATTGTGGTCAGGTGGATAAAGTGTGATACCAGCACGCATACACACGCACTTGACTTTGGAACACGAGGTCAGGAGTTCACACGCAATGGTGGAAATATTTGTTCGTTCTTTTTGTTCCATGACGCTACGTCTAATACAGATTCCGTAATAATTTTCTTACTTTTATGAACTTTTCCAAATTTATATATGTGTAGATATATAAATGGTCAAATTTTAAGATTTTCTGAATATTTCCGAAAAATGTCATCATGTCATGCATTGAAAAGGTAAAATTTGGTTATAATTAATAAGCATTCTAGCGTTACTTTTTAAATGTTAACTTTGGTGAAAAATTCTTCTAAACATTATCAGAATATTAAAAAAATCTTTCAGGGAAGACACATCTTTATGGCTTGGTGTGAATGATGAGGTCGCTAACTGCAGAAAGCTTGGCTGGCAATCAGGGAATACGTAAACTCTTACCGAACATTATGATGATTTGGATTCCATGTTGTATGCGTGTGTATGTGTGTGTGTGAGAGAGAGAGATGCTTTAAAACAGGTTAATCTCAATTTTATATATTATATATAATATGCAATAGAAAAATGAAGAGAAAAAGAAATAAGTAAAACATAAGTACGATCTCTTCACTATCCATGTCTAATATAGTGAAGTTCAGCCCCTCTATAACAGCACGCATTGCAATCAGATGATCCAAAAGAAACACAAGAAACAAAATTGTTTTTATTTATGGTTGAGGGGAGAGATTTTAAATCTGAATAACTTTCCGCATATAAAGTTGTAGAATGCCATAAATTTGTTGGAAATAAAAATCTCTTAACAACTAACATTTGACTATTTCCACATCATTTTTCATTTCATACGTTATCAGATTAATTACGATTAATTACCAAACTTCCGCTTTTAATGACGGGACCATAATTGGCGCTGATACACGAAATGCGCAAAATCGGATGGCTTCTTATTATAGAAACGCACCTTTCCGAGGCAGAAATCGACTTCATCTTCTGATGCTAATATTTTATGACTGTGTTTACAATGGTCACTGCCTTGATTCTACAGAACATCTGCTGAAGTCAAGTCTTTATTAGGGAGAGGCATAAACAAACACCGACTGTTGATAACCGAAACTTACTAGCCCATCACACTATTAACATTATGAAAGTTACTAGTCCGACAGGAAATCTACTAGCCTCGGGCTAGCGGACTACCGCTAATTTCGAGCCCTGCACTATAAACTTTATCAAGCACACACTAAGTGTAATGTACAAATGTGCCAACATACTGAAAAAGTAGTCCAGGTACATGTGCTATAAACTTTATCAAGCACACACTAAGTGTAATGTACAAATGTGCCAACATACTGAAAAAGTAGTCCAGGTATATGTGCTATAGTTTTGTGCTAGATTCTTCAAAAACAATTTTTCTTTATAACCAAGTAATTATAATGAGAGCAAGATCTGTGTTTTTTATTTTTATTTATTACTACTTCATAAAAAAGAAAATGTTGTGGAACGTGAGAAATCTATGTTGATTATTGGACAATTTCATAATTCCACATCATTCATAGATTTTTATTGTTATTACAGCATTTCTTCATTAAGACTCCACATCATACTGTGAACATTAATGACCTCACCAAAAGTTATTGATTTCTCTGAAAGTACATGACTTTCCCCAAACACAAAGTTGACATACGTTGACATAGTGGTATATAAAACAAAGAAATTATATTTAAACTTAACCCTTTTCTTATTTGACAAGGTAACCACGAATTCAAGGTTTGAGGATTTTCTGTGGGAGATAATCTTCTTCTCCAAGCTCCTCTATACATGAAGTACAAAGTCCCATTAAAGTTCAACTACAACCGTACTGTATGCAATAGCGACAATCCTGGCAGCAAACTATGCCAGATATCCTTCAAAAGTGTCCTCCAGGGAAATGGAGGAATGCTGGCTGATTCGGACCACAGCTGACCAAATTAATTTGGACCATGTGAAATATTATAAGAAAAACAATGGAACACATACACCTGATTTACTTTAGTAGTTATTACTGTTTTCACAAACATAGTAAAAGAATGTCAAAAGTTGATTTTCAGCTATTAAATTTACGTACGATATTTTTTAAAAAATTTCAAGCCAAAATCAGAACAAAATTGATAGGAGCTATTGCATTTAGATTTTTGTAACCAAAATAACTTTTCAGCATTTACAATACAGAAAACATACATATTTTCTTTGAATTAATATCTTTGAAAAACATTTTGAAACTATTCATAAATGAGATCAGTATAGACGACTTTCAACACTATCAAACAGTAATGTATATATACTGACCCATGGCTTTTATTGATTTCTAATGCAACTCATGTTTTCTTCGTATTATATTTACCAAATAAATATTGTGTACAGAGTTATTGATGAGTAACACAAAATTAAAACTTACTTTACTGTTATTGTTGAATGTTTATCTTGTGAGTAAAATCTCGAACCGGTAAACAAACTTATTTTATTTTCGTTCTAACCTTTGAAAATATTGCAAATATTAATGAACGTAAATATTTCATTTAAAGCACATGTTAAATCCATTCAAAGCTTGATTTCTGAATAGAGATTTTATTATATTAACACATATATAATAAAACTTCCATGTAAAAAGAGATCACAAAGTTGTTTAAATATTTTGTGTTCTAAAATGGTATTAAATTCAGATAATTGCAAAATGACAACAAAAGTGCTTTAATTATAGCGGCATTGATCAAAGAGGTTTTGCAAATTGATGCTAAGATGATCTCACTATTATTGTTTGCAATTAAATTAATTAAGGGCATACTGATCAAACAAAGTATTAAACAGATGGTGATAATATGATGAGACAATTATAGCCGCAATGATCAAACAATTATTCCTTTAAACATGGGGTGGACACACTTTAGTCATCATTCTCAAAATCTTTCAACTGAGATAACACCACCATTTTCGTTACATTATCATTTTCTTTATTATAATTAGGGGTGAAACAATACACCTTTGCCGTGTATCAATATGATTCACGATATACAACCTACAATATGATACATTATCGATACATGATATCAGCTTGATGTTATTATCATCTTTAGAAGGTCTGTCAGTAGTAGGGTGGTGCCATTTTATATGAGTTGACTTATAAGTTGTATTTCTAATATGCTGATTACAGACAGACATATACTTATCATCTGTTCATATGCCATTCTCATCCTGGACAAGATTTTGTAAAAAAAAATACTTCCATATAGACTACCTGGTAGGTGTCAGTGATTTTTATTCAGCTTTTTAGGCCATTTCCGGCTACTCTATTTGATCAAGTGCAGGATTCATCTTGGTCACCAGGCCCTTTCTTTTGCACTGCATGGATGCTTTTAAAACATCTTATTACCAATTTCATGTCTTCCTTCAAATTTGGAAGGCATTAATGGGTTACCTTCAAAACATTTGAAATAGTGCAATTTCATTGTGCAAGGAAAATCTTATCTAGAACAAGTCCGACTATGGGAGTTGAGATAACTAACAACCAGATCCTTCGCATTGTACTTCCTGCAGATGCAAAACTACTGCGGCAACAGACACTTGTTTCTGTCAGTGAAACAGGAAATTATTGACAACACCCACTTCCCTTCCACAAATTAACAAGTTGGCTATAATTCATGCTATGATTGAAGTACTTTACATATCATTTACGGTAACAGCCACTTTTGTGCGACGTTTCTTTGTTATTTTGTATCTATTTGGATTGAGTTTGGATGCAAATACTTCTGGTGTGTCACGCAGTGAATAAGCAACAGTTAGTTCTGATTCATGGTTATTGCTTTACTAAAGACTTGAATAAACAATAACACCAATCAGAATTGAATGTAACATATTTTACCGCATGACACACTGGAAGTCTAGTCTTCAAATTTGATACAAGAAGAAAAGATGAGAAGCAACAGAGAAACTTCATGTAAATGTAGTTATTAAATGATCGGTCAAGTACTTAAATTATACACTGGGAACAAATCTGGAATATCTTCATTACTTTCATATATGTTGTCAGTGGCTGAGCATGCTTACAGGATAAAATAATCAGCATGGAACTGGCAAGGGGGGGTTGAAGATTTCAAACCTTGTGAGTTAGTCACCTTGTGTTTCTTAATTTGTAGAAGGCGAGTGGGTGTTGTCAATAGTTTTTCTCAGATGAATTCTCAATTCAAAGAATGAAAAGGCAAACAACTAATAATTACTCATAACTGCTGAAGATTAAAGTAACTTGTATAGAGTAAGTATCATTTTGTATCGATTTTTCACCTCTTGTATCTATATGGGTATCAATTTGGAAAAAGTATCAATATATAGATTAATCGTTTCACCCCAATTATAACTAATACGAGGTCCACAAGATTAGCAGAACATAGAAATATAATATTGTATTTAATTCAATCATAAATCTGACAGGGTCCCAGTTGCATTATTTAGTATAAAAGTTTTATTAAGCACCAGTAAAATATAGTACAATATAAAGGATATTGTACATAAATCTAACAAAAGCATTAATATATGTGGACCAATAGATATAGACAAAAAAAAAGTTACTCCATGGGACCTGTCTTCATGATATTTGTCAGTGTTAGTACTTGTATTATTTCTCAATAAAATAAAATAAACTATTCGAATTTCGCACAATGGTGAATGAGCTGCTCGAAAATATTTCACTGCTAAATTGCCAATACAAGATAAACAGTCTTACATTATTTCATTTCATTTCTATAAAGAACAATGCCATTATCTCATGTAAAATAAACTGCTCAACGTACCTGGAAGTAATGAGAAATATAATATTTTAAACAATTGTAAATGTCACGTTTAAATCTAAGATGAAACTTAATAATATTTCACATGGTCTGAATCAGCCTGACTTCTGGTCCGAATCAGCCTGACTTTTTGTCCGAATCAGCCCGTAATTTGGTCCTAATAAGCCTTGTCCGAATCAGCCTGCACACCCCTAGCGATGCGTGTGGAGCAGAGCTATAAAGCATTGGGTTGGGGGACTGTAAGATATTCCCCACACACACACCATAACTATCTGGATCGACGTCTTCCACTGAAGAATCAAGGTCAGATGCAGACAATCTTTTATTCCAAAAACAGCTGAAAGGTTACCTCAACAAGCCTATTCTGTACGCCTATGTTGTTTTAGCAGATGCACACTCTACTTCGGTTACTGTTTATTTTCTGTCACAGGGAAATAAGAAAAAACGACAACACAATTCAAAACTACAAAGAGAGAAAAACACAGCAAACAGCATTCAACTCTGCTCACAGGCAACCGGCTTACCAAATTCTGCCTACGAGCCTTCTTGGCCTTCAAACCCCTTTTTTTCAACTCCCTTTTAAGCTCATTTATCGTCAATTTTTGAAGATCAGCACGCGTAAAATGCTTAGTCATGGTTAAATAAAATATTTAGTACCTACTTGTGTTTACATTAACCTCGATTACATACATGAAACAACTGATATCATCCAATTATTTTACCGGTATCGACCCAAGTAGAAACTCCTGTAAATGATCATGTGTGTACTTTGGACGGCTTGTACCTTTTTATTTTTCATTAAACAGTTGTAAACCAAGACATGTAAACCAGTTTACCACAGGAAGTCGTTGTCAAGAAAACGCTTGCATATATATATGAAGGAATTATAAGGGTTTGCATAACTGCAGAAAGACGTGTCCTAACCATACAAACGTGGAACTTCAAAAGACGATGAGAATTGGTTTACGTCATTCTGCATTTGAACTAAATGGAACAATTTGAACCTGTGCATTCCCCTTGCACACGTTTTTTTCTTCGTATTTGCCTAAACTATGGAAAGTGCAACGTGCCCTTTAATTTTTTAAAAATTCTACTGTATTACGTGCAACGTTTTATATTGCCAAAAGCCTATACTGTATGACTGGAGATATCGGCCCATAACATACTCGGAGAAATGGGGACCGGCTATATTAAACCGGTACAGAGAGAACCGATTGCATCAACACTTTGGACTATGTGAAACCCATCAATAATTATTTTGAAGGAATCTGGTCAATAAAAAAAAAAAAATGTATAGACGAGCACATTTCGATAAATCAGTCGATAAATATATGCTAGCTATAACAAATCCGAAAGTTGATTATATATTATGTTCACCTAAGCACCCCAGCGTCCTCTCCTCGAAGGATTTTGAAATGGACCTTCTTTGAGATTAAAAATCTAGGGATTTGTTCAACCTCCAGACGAGGAACTGACGAAATTCGTCAAGCGGAATCGGAGAAATAGGAGGGGCATATACCGGTACAGAGAAGACTGATTCTGTAAACACTTTAAACTACGTGAATCCCCGCTTAAAGTATTTTCATTTTAACTCCTCTTTGAAAGTGTGTAGTGATCCGCTCCAACAAAATTCGTTGAGCCCATTTTAAGAAATCAGAGGCTAAACAGATGCTAGCTATGAAAAGCCCATAAGAAATTACATCTCACGTCCACACATGACACATGGATCCTAACTTCTCATCAAAGGATTTTGACATGGACCCTTCTACGAGATTTTGTATGTAGGATTTGTTCAACCCCTAGAAGAAGTAATGACGCAATTCGTCGAGCGGAATAGGAGGATTTCGATGAGTGCCGGCTATATAAAACTTGCCGTTATCGTTATCCTCTTGACTATTATTTCCGCTAGTTTAGGATCCATATCTTGTATTTCACGCCAAGGAACATACACAATAGGTGTCAAATGTTTTGGTTCACCGGGCGGCGCACCATCGCGGCGGCAGGCCACGCTATGTTGTACTTGGCTCCAGAGCCATGTTTTGTTTGTTGGCAATCGCCAACTGGTCTTCATACTTTGTCTGAACGCGCTGCAGGGCTGTGTAAGACGCAGTTGACCTTTTCGAATTGGATCTGTTTCACGGCGCCACTCAGTAAGTTTGGAGGCCACGGCCTGCAGCCTTTTAGTTACCGCTGCCTCAGCCTTTTCCGCTTACTGCCACGAAACTGTCGGCCGCTCGAACCCGGCATAGATTACCGATATATATATATATATATATATATATATATATATATATATATATATATATATATATATATATATATATATATCCACCATTTAAAAGAAATAGTTAAAATAAGTATAATAAGTGTTGATAATTACCATTAAAAACCATGGCCAAAAGTCTCCTGCCACTTGCCCGAAAACAAAGGTCCGACGCCGCGCCACTGGACTGGGACGGCTCCACTCGAGTGATGTGGCTTCGTAATGCGCACAACGGTGCGATGATTGCGGCCAAATCCTACAAGATGTCAACTAGCCGCGTTTACACGACATTGCCAGGCTAGAGGGCCTCCAGAAGAACCTGGTTTGCCACCAGCCGCCAGGCGTCTTGCCGAAGTCAGAACGAAAACCGCATCGGCCGGCATTGCGCCCGCGGCAAGCGATGGAACACATGCAAAGGTGGCAGTCAGAAGGCCAGATATGCAGGCGCAGTTGTCTCAGCTGGTGGAACGGCGGCCTATGCATCTAGCGTCGCCAGACGCACATCCAGCGCGCCCGGTATTTCGCACACCAAAACCTGATACGACCACACCCGGTCGAAACTACGTAAGGAGTCGCGCCTAAGAGCCGCCGCAGGCGCACACTAGAGAGGCGAAACAAGAGGCTCATCGACGAAGCCTCCACGGCGGCTCGTCTCAAAGGGCTGCCGAAGTGTAGCTGGACAGGGAGCTGCGCTACGACATTCACAAGTCGCACAAAGTGCGGTTCTAAGCCCGGCGCAGCGAGCGTCGATCGTGGCACGCCGCCTCTAGCTTGCACTCCGTGGCCGACACTTGGTCCACGGTAGATATTTCACGGAGCTTTTTGCACGTGTCGTTGTATTTCTCCATCTCGTCCAGGATGGAGCTAAACTTCTCGTCAGTGATAAAGTTGTCGTGGAGAGCAGTCGAAGTGACTCGCGCAATAGTGCTGAGCTTTGTCTCGGCGAGGAGACGGAGCGAATCGTGCTTCTCAGCCTTAATATTAAGGCGTCGGTTGATGAGGTTGCTGACAACAGACATGCTTCCCATAAGAATCGCAGCGCCCTCCAGCCCGACCGCAATGTTACAGCGTTGTCAATTACGTTCAAGGCATTCCTTTACATTTGGTACAAGTGGCGATACTCGTCTATGTCGCTTCGCAGGTTTTTTTTGTATCTCCTAGATCTTGTAGAGACGGTAGTTCTGAGAATCATTGAGGAGCTTATCGACATTCGGCTTTTCCTAGGCTTTTGCGGGTAGAGAGTTCTGGATCCAGCCGACCGTCTCTTTTCTCGTAATCTTTGTTTACCAGTGGAGCCATGGGTGAATCTGACTATGCTGTCCATTACAACTCCTCTAAGATTATAGTTAAAGCTGCAGTAAGTTTTGTACCCGTTCTGGCTCGCCCCTCGATCCAGTTACCTCACTTGCAGTCACAATGGTTGGAATGTTCATATGAATTTCGGCCTTGACGGCTCGGACTGCTGCTGAAATACGATCGCCAGAAGCAATACGCACCGACCCTTCTTGCCTGTTATCGGCCAACTCTTTCCTTTTTTGTACACGAACTTCTATGCGTCACAGCGTGTCTCTCGTAAAAGAAACCCTAGTTCGTTCGGTTGAAAACTGCAAAGGTTAGCGGAATGTATTCGGTAATAAAAGCAAAAGGCGATATAGTGGTGGAAACTATGTGATTTACAACACGATAGCATCCGCGTAGGGGTCGCAACGAAGCCGCGTTTAGAATCGGCTCGAGTGGTAATACAGCCTGCTGATCACGGGATGGCATCGGAACATTGAGATGCCCCACTTTTCGATCTCGATTCGCCCTTCTTTTTCGGTCCACTTTAGTCTGTATTGCGGCGAGTAAACTCGGTACCGCTGCAGGTATGCATCGACGATTGGCTTGTAAATTTTATTTATTTCTTTGTCTGACCGCGCCATCAAAGGCTGATTACGTATATGATTAAACTCGTCGACTGTTCCATAGCGTCTACGTTTAATCCTCGCACTTTACTGTAGACGCTGGCTCACCACTTCTAAGCTTGCGCGCTGCAATAGCAACAAAGCTATTTCCGTACCATGCACGCTGTAGCTTTGCGTAACCAAATCCATGCAGATGGAAAGTGCCGCCCACTGGCCGGTGCCTTCGCGTCCCTGCAGAATGATGTGGTAAAAGACCGGCTTTGAAAGTGTTATAGTGTTAAACTTGCTGAGTAAAACATTTCCAACGTTTGTGAGCACCATTTCAAAATAAAAAAGCCTGACTCGTCAGAGTCATTCGAATTGCTTACAGACAGCGAGTGGCATGTACAAAACGGACATCCACGTCTGTCACCCAACGGCTCAAGCCGGCGATGTTTGCGTAGCGATATCTGCCAGGCTGTCTTGGCTTGGGCGCGACCACGTCTACATCCATCGAGTTGTTTGTGTTTTTTTTTTATCCCCCGCAGCTAGCACGTGCAACTGGCTGCCTGGATTTTATGGCACCTCTGGCGTACGCCACTTGATAAGCCCAGTTATCCAATTTACTGATGCGCCCGAGTCCTCGAGGTCGCCGCTAACGCTGAAGGCGGCATGGCTTTTTACACTAAAGCTGGCAGGTCTTTTTACCAGATCTTTTATGTCGATACCCCAAGCCTTGATGTTACAGGCTTTATCTTCGAACACGGCCAGATCGTCGGGGTCGGCGTCATCAATACTTATTATGGTTGCTGTAACCGCCAAGCTCGGTCCTGTTAACAAATTTATCAGCTAACTCGTCTGTTACCTCCCTCGTTTGTCACGTGCCAGAGAGGCCAAAAATGTCTTGAAACATTCGCGGTGTCAAAGCTTGCCTTTACGATCTCAAGTAATGGATACATCTGAAATTTTCTTACTTCAAGAGAAGCGCGCGAGTCGCTGTTTAAAACAAATTCTTATCTAAAAGCGTTAAACTTGTTTTTTGTCTATATCGCTGATTACGGCATCGTCAGTCAGAAAAGCACCTCCGCTTGTAGGAATTTTCGTTTCATAAAGAAGCACCTCACGACCTTTCCCTGAAGATGCGTACACTAACATCTTGTCATTGTCTCCACTTGAATCGAACTTAAATTCCACTTCGCTATTCCATACAGAGTATTCTTTTCTTTTTAGGCGTATTTCGATACAAGTCCAAGTATGCACTTTTCATTTATTGCTATTGGAATACTTTCAAAAGTAAAGCCAGGTCCATCTGTGGCATGAAAAGGGGCGTTTGCGTCTCCACCGTTAGATGAGATAATCTCAGGGAAGGAAGCATCTACAGACCTGAGCTCAGGAAAAATACCAACGTGGCATTTTACAAGAACTCCTTTTATAGTTGTGTCTGCATACTTTTTTGTGGCCGCGACCTGTTCATCAGCTGGGTTCGCCTATTAATCTCATAGAATGGTATTCATGCTGAGGTCGCTTTTTATCATGTCTCCAGAAATGTTTACTTTAGTTCTTTTGAGATCAGCCACTCCTATAAGGCCATCTCCGGCTAAAGTTGTTATGCTGTGGGCGTAAACATAGACGTTGTCTTTTGTGGACGCGTGATCGAGCGCTTTGAGCAAGGCAATGGAGAGGTGTCTTCTGCGCTTCGACGGTACTGTATGTACGCGCGTGGCGCATATAGTTCACGAGGTCGAGCGCCGGCGCCAGGCCGTACGAGTCAAAGTAGAGGAGGTGGCGGGGGGTCGCTCGATAAATAGCCCAGTAAGTCCCGCGGTTTTCGGAAGTGTCGAGTTTGATAATTCCAGACTCATGGGTGGCGCGTGCTAGTAGGCCCGCGAGTTCGTCGCGTATGTCGACTCCCATAAAGTACCACCAGCCTACGGGCGACAGTGCGGCGCGGGTCATCCGCAGCAGATCGTAGTTGGATAAGGCTATTACTTTCGCACACGGGAGTAAAATCCTGCGCCTTTCTACCCTGGAAGGTAGACGCCCTGGTCCTTTTATTTAACTGCCCATAGCTTTTTCACCTCTAAGGCTCCTGTCGTGCCGGTCGCGCCCAGGACACGACGGCTGCCTTTGGCGAGGCGATTAGGCCGGGGATTGACAGTCCGAGCAGGGAGAATATGACACTGTCCTTTTGCATAGTCCTTAGGGCCGCTGGCGAGAGTTCGACGTCGACTCCACGCCTCGCCCTGAGCGCGGCGTCGATGTGTTTGACCTGCGTTGCCGTGAGCATGATGAAGGCCTGGTCCGCCAGGTCAAACGCGGACAGCCGTAGAGCGCTGCCGTTTCCGGTCCGGATAGCCGTGGCCACCTATACCAGCTGCCCACCGCTGAGGCTCGCCATTCTTTTCGTGTACGTCATCGTGAGGTCTGTTTTACACCTGTGGCAACTCGTGCCTTTAATATACAGCAATAAGGTCGTAACCGCCTAAGCGGGCGCGTTTACGACCATCATGCACCCACCCGAACCTTCGATTATCATCACGGCGATGGCCCTGTATTCACGGTTTCCGATGGTGGTCCTGTCGACCTGAACTTCAGTTCCACGACTGACTGCTTGGTCAAGTCGAAGTGTTCCAGTCTAAAGTAGTTAATAGGGTAAATGCCTTTAAAGTCGGTCTGGCTGATCTGTAAGCCCAGTGTCTACGTTATGGTCACGACCCATGAACAGCAAGAGCTGATGGTAGGTATGGGCTACGTTGTAGCTCTCGTGATTAAGATCTATGTTTACCGAATGCTCGAGGTCGCTATTGACGTTCATTCTAACCCCTTTACGCCAAGATTATCAAACGCCATCGAATTTCTGTTCTGGTTGTTGGATCTCTGAACATCCTGAAATGCCATAAAATGTGCCGTGGCACGTTAGTGCCTCCCAACTGAGTGATTATTTTCCACGAAAAGTCACCGGTCACATTGCTCGTGATCGTGTCAGTAGTTACGGCCTGGAAGGCTATGGTGTACGTGCCGCCCCTGATAAACTCAAGAAGCCGTTATAGTTAGCGTCGGCACCACCGCCTGGGCCCCCCTCGGCGCGCCAAAATGGCATCATCATCGTTCTGCTTTCGCGTCAGCGCGATGGTATTCTTGAAACCAAAGATCACCTTTCGCACGTCACGGCAACAACCAAAGATTGGTTACGACAGAACCACGGCGCAAGAAAAGTATCCCTGGTCATAAATTTGGGCTTTTCATATTGCGAAGCCAAGGTTAAAATTAGTATTTGGCGGTGCGGCCATAAGCGCATCAGCGGCCAGTGCAAATGCGGTTCTCAGCACCGTCTTGGTTTCTGCCTGCACATGCTTGGCGGCGTCAGATCTGTCCTTTACGAACGTCATCGAGATGCCTGCTCTGCGCGAATTGTCGTCGCTCAAACGCGCTATGCCAAGGATTGTTGTGGCTCTGTCTACGTGATTGTTGATCTTGATGATGTTGCCGTCGATCAGGTATTGGGCGGAGCTAAAAAGGACCATGATGCCATTGTTTACAAAGGCAACCTTGTTTGCGTCGTCAAAAACGGTTCCCCCGTCCAACTTGGTAAGCCTCCCCACAAACTCGATGAAAGCCTTTGCCGGGAGAAAGAAGCGAGAGGTGTCCCGCACGTTGATCTCGAAGCTGGCCCTCTGATCCAGCTGCAGTTTCTGAGTTGTAAAAGTGCATATGACGCACGTTATGGACGCACAAAACCGGCTTCCACACCCTGAAGGCTCTGTCAATCTCATCCTGGATTGCCGCCATCTTGTCGTACTAGCTCGAGTTGTAGCACTCTAACACCCCGAGCGCCATCACAGCTGGCACAGGTCCGGGCCCATGGCGAGGGTGGCGGTGCAGGCTGCGCGTTGTCTTGGGCTTAAGGTCAACCCTCGGCGCCCTTAACTCTGTCATCTTTCTTTGATGCCGCGCCCTCCTGCGCTCAGTGGGTGGTGTCATCGCTGCTGCAACCGTACTTGGTACAGGCGGGAAGCCGACAAGATCTATTATTTTGTCGCGTGTAACATCATTGATTGCTGCGCGTGTGGACGCCAGCATGCTGCCAGCCATCAGCAGGGTATTCACGCATGGCACCGAACTGTCTCTTTTGCCGCCACTGCAGTGGCCTAGAACGCGGCGGCGGTCACAGCCGCCTGGGCCGCCCTTATCACATTTGAGGCGGCAGCCCTGACAGTCTCGAGCATATGGAGGCAGCAGGGGCTTCTGACCGTGCCATTGCCGCGATGGTCGACTGCGCGTCCTGCACGATTGCTCGTATGATGTCGCCAACGCCGTTGTAAATGCTGTAATTGGGCAGGCGCGAGCCCAAAAATCGCTCGCGGACGGGCCTTTTTCATGTACATCTCGGGCTGTCAGTTGAGTAAAACGATGGAAAATATCTCGCGCTTTAAATCTCTGGGCGGTTGCGAATGTACATTCCTATCGTCATTGTCTTCTCGGGGAGGTTGAGCAGGTTGCCGTTCTGGTCCGTCAGCGTGAAACGCGTCTGGTTAAAGGGGGGGGCGGTTGCAAGCCGGTAAACGTTGTCGTACACGATGATGTTCTGACGCTTGCTGACGTGATCTTCGGAGCCCGGTGCCTCTTCGACGTTCTAGATAAAATCCACCGACGAGATGCTATCCTCGTCGCCCAACTGGTCTGACGCCAAGGCCCCCAGCCTCTTCAGTGTGTGCCACGCTACTGATGTCGCGCAAAATGTTGTAGCATTTTTCGTCGTCGGCGCAGAGTGCCACCACGTAGAGCTTATTCCACCTCATCCATTGCATCAGGTGGTTCAGCAGCAGCTGTGTCTTGCCGCAATCCGACGGCCAACGATGATCACGTGCAAGCGATCGGGCATGCTCCAGTGGTTCCTCCACAGCTTCGCCCACGCGCGTTTCTCTGGAGGCGTCTCACAGGGAGAATCTATGATATCTATCACACACGTGCTAGACAAGGGCCCTGCATTTATTATCACGCTCAAACAATGCCTGCCGCCCATCCGCCCTCATACTGCATGCAACGACGCGGGCAAATCAAAGCGGCTGATGCCCGCGCGAAGCCGCTCGGCTTTTTGGTAGGGCCGCCATGTGGCACGCCAGAAAGGGCACATGCGCGGCATCCGGCTCGAAAAGTACACGATCGTCAACGTCGGTACAGTGTGCCGGCGCGCATGCCTGGCCTCCCGTGGAGCAAGTACTCAGGCGAAAAGCACCTGTCGCGACTCAATTACTGTTGTCCTGGCACGCGCCTCGACATTCGCTTTGATGAGGTAGGCCGTTAAAGGCTTGGAGAAGCCTGTCAACCGTGTCTACACAGCGTGCAACCGGCACGACGTCGCCTACTTTCGCAGCGCTGACATCTGCGACCGCCAAAAAGCCGACGTCGATCTCATCCACGGCCATAAAATTATCAAGGGGCCTTAAAGCTGACTAGTAAAGTGTGTGTGTGGGGGGGGGGCCATCAAAGCAAAGATCGCTGTCCGATCAGCGGTAGCGTTTCAAACTCAAGCAACATATACATGGCTGCAGAGGGGTCCCCATCTTTGGTGGAGCGGCTGGCCGCCATATACTGCGGCTACTGGAAGGGCCTGCATTTTGGCCCATAAGCTAGCCAGGCCAGAGGAGCTGGAAGAGGTCAGCAGAATCCTATCAATGTCACTGTCTAAATGTCATCTGGTACGAAGCCAAAAATTCATCCAGGTCATCGTAAACATCTTCTGACTACGATTCATGATCCGAGTTCAAATAAAATATGTTAACTGAATATAGGACTCTAATTGGCACTGAACAAGTATCAGATTCGCGGCTCGATCAAAGGATTGTCAACTAGGAAAACAAAGTGAGTTCTGCTTTTACCAGCTAAGGGTTCTTTACCGGCAGATAACTTAGAAAATATTACTTTTGAATTAGATCTGGCTTATGAAAAAAGCAAATTCAAAATGCAGGCCCTTTGGCAGATATACGTCTCCGTGTCGCGCTGTATCGTCCAGCCGAGACTTAATATTTACCGCTCTCACTATGTGCACCAGGCCGCACAACCGGGTAGAAGCTGGAAACGGGGCGCCCGCGCGCAACACTAGTATTTGATATAAAACTGAGATTTTTATTACAAAACTGGTCAGCTGTAAATATCCTTTAAAGGTTCTGAGATTTGAATACCATCTTAAATAATATATATTGGACATGAAATCAGGATCAAACGTATTTGATGGCTTGGTTTTGTGAGTTTAACGCCATTTTTCAACACGTGAATTCCTGTACATTCTTTTCAGCCAGTATAGGATCAGTCCCTTCGAGGGACTCTTGTTTGTTTGTTCTGTTTTGTATTTTAATGCAGGGAAACAGAATTCACACAAAACATTTGATTATCCTACTACATCGAAAATAAATATTTAGCATATCACAAAAGTTTAGGGAATTTGAATTCGCTATGATATTGTTCATCGTAGACCTAGAGACTAGGATGCAAAGAAGTGTGGATGACATCGTGAAAATTGTATGGTTTTTTTTTTTTTTTTTGAATATGTCGGATTTAAAGATTTCGCGAAAATTTCATGGCGCTAAAATATCATTATTTACAGTGAATAATTCCTAATAAATGTAGCTGAAATTACACGCTCGTCTGTACTACTTATACGTATAAAATCTCATTAAAGTTCATTTATTTTTTTTAATTGTTTATAATGACATAAAAATAGGTACTATTGAATACGTATTTGCAGTTTTCTTCTCTGTTGTTTTATTGACGGCTTCTTGGAGAAAAAGGAAGCGCGTCTCGAAATTGAAGTCAGATTGAATGACAAATACAAACAATTCATTACATACAAAGGTGCATAAATTAGGTTGGTAAACAAACAATTAAATATGAGTTGAACCTGTGTATAAAGGTTCTAGGAGACACAATTGCAACAGAAAATGCTGCATAGGATAATAAGAATCTTAGAGATTCAAGACAAATAGCACATAAATCCAGCGCGCAGATGCTGTATGATATAAATAGTATTGACAAGTTTAAATAAGGAGTTTTAATTCACAAACAATTCGGTATTTTCAAATATTCCTTTGTTTACTTGTGCAAAAATATACAAAAAAAAAAAGAAGAAGAAAAGCCCCCCCCCCCCTGCAATTCAATTTTATAGAATAAACCAGATTGAGATAAACCTTTGTCTGAAATCGTTATTATTGATGTGTACAGAAGAGAGTATAAACCTGTATATAATGTATAGTGTGTTTGGATGAATGTATTTTATTATAAACAATAGACAATTCGAGGTACTCTTTCCTAAAAAGAATAAATGGCCACTAATAACAATCATTTCAAAACTTCTTGAGAAAGATATCTGTATCGGAACATTAAAAATTACATTGATGTGCCATTAAGGGATTCTACAGTAACTAAACTTTGGACAAACAACACTATTGAATCAATGAACCACAAACTCAAATCAGCAGTTAATTGGAAACGGTCTAAATTTCCAGAACTAATCGATAATAGAGGGAAAATCATGAAAAATCAACTTCTACACCTGCGTAGAATCAGCAATTTTTCTGTCAGTAATACTAATAATGCCCAAAAAAAGTAAAAACTTTTCCGAAATTCCTAACAACATTTGCTTGCTTATTTTATGTTTTTTTTTTTTGTTTTTTTTTTATTTTTTGTACATTTCAACTCGCAATGTTTGTGATTGAGATCTAATTGTAAAATTCATTCTGAGAGATAGCTACCCAAATTGCCAATATTGTTGTCAGACAATGGATTAAAGAACAACTATACGGGATTTTATTAAGGAGCCATTTTATTACAATAAATTTTGCAATTGCTTATCTATTGTTTAGTACCGATACTATTCTAATGATATGTGCACACATCAGTGAACTTTGAAGCCAATCTAACGCATTTTGTTTGCATAACTCATTAGCAGTCATTAATTAATATATCTATATATATATATATATATATATATATATATATATATATATATATATATATATATATATATATCACATACACATCATATTTTTTGGATTGGTTTGCTTTTTATGGCACATCAACACTTTGAAGTCTATATTGTGACGCGGCAAATAGAATAAAGTGCCTTGTCCATGAAGACACCACTAGCCGATCCAGGCTGATCTGATGGTAGGACTTGAACCCGTAACCGTATGCTCACGAGTTCAGTGTCTTGACCATTGAGCCACCGCAGCCCCTGTGATATGTGGAAAACAGCACTGTACTTGATATATCACTGTAAAATGACCAAAGAAAACTTGAGGAGTTGTGACATAGGTATATCCCTCTTGGAATCATATAGCCTCGAACAAACACTTTTCGTGCACTTAACGTGAATTGTAACGCGTTCGTTATAGTATTGTAAGAATCTATTTAAAAAAAAACATAGAAAGTGTGCAACTATATCTACTTCATTTAACCATCGTTACAGATTTTTGGCATTTATGTACATTAGTTCAGAATTACCGTTTTTCCGAGCGTGTGTAATTTTACATTTTCCGGAAGTGGCATCCATGGTTCGTGACGCTGACTAAAAAGTCACGTGACATATGACCGCAATGTGCCAGTTAGGTCAAGGTATGAATATTATTATAGCGTCTCCATGTCTTTGAAATAAAAAATTAAACAAATTTAAATATGAGAAGTAAAAAAATCCGTTATTTCTATATGCAGTTTGTGCACTTAAATTACTGCTTGATTGTTCTATACCTTATAAATACATGACTCAATAGACTGAGAGACAGACAGAAAGACAGAGACAGAGGGAGAGAGAAATTTAAAAATAGACACTGGTTAATGGATACACATTTTATTATAATAGATTCAATGTCTTTTGATGTAGAATATATGTTCATTATGAAATAAGATCCGAAACGAAAAAGTCCGTAGTGAATATACATTTCGAGTGTAAATCTTTCTTACGTTGTATAAGAACTCCACATGATTAAAACCAAATATTAACATTGGCTATCACTTTGTATAAATTCCCAAATTTGGTTTTCCTGTTCAAGATATGTAAACAAAGCCATCATGTGATCGGCGGCGCTATCTTTAGCATATAATAGAAAATTCAATGCCAAAATGTCTGACACAAATAAGGCATTTGTGAAAATATAGATTTTCATTATGATTTTTTTTTAAATTACATGAAATTACCGGTTTAAATGTCATTTGGTCTGATTTTACTATTTAATTCAATGCTGTCGCTCTTGAAGAACGCTGGTGACACAGTTGATGTCATTATCTCGAAACAAGCGCGTTAGATCGTGAGAAACACGGCGCAAGATTGAAGGAATCACACGAGATCGGGTGGTTTGACGATACCTTATATTAAAATTTTTTTTTTTTAGGAAAATTAACATTCACCAGAGTCCGAGGAGATTGTTGAATTCCGAAAGCCAAAAGGATCAAGGTTTCAACAACATTGAGGGATTTGGCGAATGTTTGTACCTGGGACTAGGATTTTTTTTTATTTTTTTTTTTTAAAATATACCAGGCATTTTAAAGAAAAGATATATCCATATGAGATTATTTTTATTGAAGCACTTCACTACACATGAAAATATATACTCTTGGTCTTTTGTACATGGTGATGTGACACTGTTATCATTAGAGTCTGATGTTGGGTGGACATTGCCAGAGTTAAGATGATAGACCTGTAAGTAAATGTCAATAAATTATATTTATATCTGTTATCCCATTGGACTGTTGACAACTTCGACTGCGAGCCACCTGACGTAGGAAAGATCCGTATCTAAAATATCTAGCTGTTGGATCAGTGCATGTTGTCAGATGGGCACTATATTATGAATGTAATATATTCACAGCCTAATTTCCACTGTTAATGTTTGATTTCTGGTTCGAGTTGGGCTGGAAGTGCATCCATTGCTTCTTCATGCAGATCTCGGGAATTATTGTGGTCCATCATGATATCTTATGCTTCAGGCCAAGGTCTGAAAACCTCCCCCAGATCTGAGTCGGCCATGATAGATTACATCGTATCAGATGATGATTTTATTTTTTTTAAATTTAAAAAGTCTGATTTTATTTTGATAGATAATTTATACCATAAACAAGGTTATTATATTGTCTTTGTTTTTGCTGCTGATTTTTGTTTACTATGTAAAATTAATAAAGTTTTTCTACTTAACGAAAGTAAAATATTTTACCTATTATTACTGGGTAGGTAAAGATTAACTCGCACGCAAGATAAAAACGAAATAGTTTAAATGGTTGTTGTACTGTCTTCTTCTTCGTTCGTCTTCTTGTAGTGGTGGTAATAGTGATGGTGCTAGTGGCAGAGGTTATGGTTATAAATATCCTTCTTGTGGTGATTTATACACATATCAATACATATCGTATGTAAACCTTTTATGTTAAGAACACCTGCTAATGAATGTAACTTCAAGATGACCCCTTTTTCTTGATGCACTGGGTTGTATGTACATTTTTACTTAAAGTTATGCAGAATTTATAAATCAATTTACAAATAATTTTAGTAGACACCCAGTTTTATATATATATATATATATATATATATATATCTATATATATATATATATATATATATATATATATATATATATATATATATCATTATTTGTGTCTCGGATCTGATAATATTCAACATCGTGTCATTTTATTTTTTTTACAAAGTCACAAAAGTTACATGATAAACGTTTTAGTTGTTCAAATCACCAAACCAACTGTTGACATTTCTTAATCCATGCACCTCGGCATAAGAACATGACTCTTCCACTTCAAGTCCATATTTCTCTAGTTCTTTTACTACTGCGTCATCTATAACGACACACCTGTCGCCAAATCTGGCCTTCTGCTGTTCAATAATGGCGTTTAAGCCATTGACGACGATAACACAGCCACTATATAGATGGGGTAAGAAAATGACAGTGCTTCTGTAATTATTGTTTTGTCATATCCAGTGGGTAAAACAGCTAAAACATCCCTATTGCAACATGGCAAAATACTGCGTGTTTCCTTTAAAGAGAAATAGTTTGTTCCTAAATTTTCATTAAGTCTAAGTAATATTTCTGCGATTGGTTGTTCACCTGCTATATTGTATACATTAGATACGATGCTAGCCTCTAATCTTATGGTCCAATGTCGGAAGCAGGTCAAAACGTACCCAAGTCAAAAGGTACTCGAGTCAAAACGTACCCAAGTCAAAACGTACTCGAGTCAAAATCGTACTCTAGTCAAATCGTACCTAAACCTACAAGTAATCAACTCGCAGTCAAAACGCACCCAGGTCAAAACGTACCTAAATTAAAGCAAGTCCCAACACGTTGAGGTTCAGACATTTACTACTGTTTTGGTTTTGTATGTTGCAAGTTCCGTATATCAGTAGCTACTACTTCTCCAAAGTTGTGAATTGGCATAGTTTTAGATTGATTTTCTTTTATATGTGTATAAAAGATACATTGAATAGTGTAAATACATATTGGCCGCTTAAATTAACTTCGATAATGAGACCCCTTTAAGTAATTTAGCTTGGAATAAATCTGGAATCGGAGCCTAAACACTGTATGTCAGTGAGTCAGAATGGCACTTTGGAAAAATAAACAACGCAAACTTGATAGCTAGATAGATAGCAAGTGTAAAATAAATACAATTATGTTATTGAGTTGAATATGTCGCAGATAAATTGGCAACTCACTTTTTGTCTATCTTCATGTAATAAAATCCATGCCATGCATTTTAAATCCATTTATATGATAAATCCGTGAATTTTAATTATAGATCACATACCGGTATTCAAATAGTGGTCCAGAATGATCCGATTCACAATATCCCGTAATACTTTAATTCCATACATCTTACAAATAAGCAATGAAATTCAAGTCCACACTTTTGTGATTCACAGTATCCTATAAATGTCACTGTCTAAATGTCATTTGGTACAAAGTCCAAAAATTCATCCTGATCATCGTAAACATCTTCCGACTCTGAATCATAATCCGAGTTCAAATAACGTATGTTAACAGAATATAGAACTGTAATTGGCACTGAACAAGTATCGAATTCGCGTCTCGATCAAAGGATTGTCAACTAGGAAAACAAAGTGAGTTCTTCCTGTACCAGCTAAGGGCTCTGTGTTGACAGAAAATTTAGGAAATATTACTTGTGAATTAGATCTGACTTATGAAAAAGGCAAATTCAGGATCAAAACTTTTATTGCATCAAACACAAAACTGTTTATACAGCAAAACATAAAATATAACACGAATACGGGTTGCTTGGACTTGTACGAACATGGAAGCAATATACTTACTAGTAAACACCCAAGGATAAACCGCATTGATGGACACTTCACTTTGCGGTGAGTAATATTTAATTTAATATTTTAAAATTATTATTATTGAAATAAATGTAGATACAAGTATTTTGTAATGAATACCGTATTATCTCTGGTTCACTTGTCGCTAATGTTACGACTCTAGGTCTTAAAATAATGTAACAGAAAGAAAGTGAAACCAGCAACCAACAAGCAATTTATTTCTAGACAATTTAAATGAAAATTCAAAAGACACTTACAGTAACATGAATTAAAATCCGAATAATCTAATAATCCTAAGTGTCCTAATCACAAGTCCTAAATATAGAATGATCCGAATAATTTACAGTAGCCTTGAATGTCCTGGTGTGTTAGGAGTCTTGAATGTTCTGATATGCCCAAATGATGTAATCCAGAATATCTTTGGATAAATTCACATAAATCCCAAAGTCAAGTATAAATGCAATATGAGAATGAGCACTTTTGGTAATTCCAATGAATTTTTCAAATAAATAATTCCTCTCTCTGAATTTGCTCTGAATTGTCACAACACAGCTATAATCTGATTATTAAAAAAATTTGTTATTGACTGAATATTTGAACAAGAATGAAACATTGTCCACTAAAATCTCTATACATAAACATAAGTCACATGACAGAATGCTCTACAATATGAGTAACTCTAATGGAAAATTTCCTCTGCGTACGTGACTTTTCTCACGTAAGGCATTGGAAAATTCCAATCTAATTGATAAATGCTACGTAAACAAGACTGGCCTTGAAATCAAATGTAAATATGTTGTTTACAAAATGACTAAATTACAACTTACCTCAGGGACACATATTATAAATTCAATATACATAACACTAAGCACTAAATTTGATTAATGGAAAAATTTCATTTTGTAGGGCTACCGTGAAAATAGCTGCAAGGGCACTTATTGCAAGACAATTGTCGGCCAAGGCGCTTTTTGTGATAAGTAGCCTTCCGGCAAAGATCACAGCAATGAACATGGAGAAGTTATGATACTGACAACATCATGTAATCGCTGTTCATTTACTGTGGTAATCAACAGCTCATGACAAAAAGTTGTCGAAAATACTGAGAACCGAGAAAGTGCTACAAGTTAATCTGGAATTAGGTGGATTATTGCAGGTGTGTAATCATATTTCGCCAGTTCATTTTGTCGCTAAGCACTGATCCGATTAATGTAAGCAAAATATTTTGTAGCAATAGGTTGATTTTAATGTAGCTAAATATTTTATAATAATCCTTAAAGTCGCTAGTATTTAGCAAAAAGAGACGCAGAAGGAAATTATCAGTGATGATTAAAGATGACCTGGTGAAAAAATCAGCGGGCCAAAACCGAATTGGTCCAAAGTATCGTGCCTTACTTTATGCCTGTCATAATATACTCTCCTTTTTTGGAATTTGGTGGGTGAACTGCAAAATGTAGGACTGTGGAGATCTGATTTGAATCAGATTGGTTTTGACTGTAAATCCCAATGTCATGGTCAAAAATGCTCGTACCTGTCGTAACTTTAATCCAAAGTATGACAAGGGACCAGTCTACCAACGGAAGGGTTCCACTAAGCATGGGTAATTTGCAAAAACACATATTAACACAATTTTTTTTGCGAAGAAATTTTACTTAGTTTAACTTAGTCAATACATATATTAGACTTACCTTAACAAGTCACGAAAATAAAGTAAAGGGACCTAGTGCTTTGAACTAGTTTGTAGGTTCTGCTGTTAAATTATTATATATTTCTGAGAGAGGGACCGGTATAAGGTGAAGCTTTTTGCGTTGTCAACATGCACATTGGAGAGAATGTTGGCATACCTCTATGTTACTTTCATGTATCATGTACTGTGACTCAAAATTTCTTTACATGTGGTAATTATGCAAACTATGCACTATCTAAAGCAGACAGCTGATGAAAATGGCTGCTAAATAAAATTGAGCCTGAACAAGTCCAAGCTACACTAACTTTAGCAGTAATTAAAATAGGGAAAATGAATGTTACCGGAGTAGACAATACCAGCTTCTGAAAGAGCAATAACAAAAGATTACAAAAGATATAAGATGACCAAGAGGAGCTAGCAGTATTTTGAGAGATGCACATCCGAAGTAAGGCTAAGCTGTATATTTTATTACCAAAATCGCACACATCAGTCATACATCAAAACACTGGGAATTAAACGTTATTTCAGCAATACCTAAGATATACAAGGTCCATTTTAAATAACCAGGATAACAAGTGAGGAAAAGATGGGAAATTCTTATTCTTTTTTATCAACCTTATGGAAAGTACTGTAGAGCGGAAACAGACGTATCCGCCAAACTGAGTGCGTACGGGTAATATCCAAAATAGCCAGATTACTTAGCGGCGATGGTGCAGAGTGCTCTGATTGCTGTGAGAGACGCCACCTGGATAGCAGTTTTACGTAACAGTAATTCATTTGGAATGTGTTTCGCTCTAAATTCTACTCTTGTCTGAGAGAAGATGCAAAAGTATTCCGATTGAAAGTGTTGCATTTTGACCCCGTTGTCGAGAGATCTTCGAGAGTAACTTGGATGTAAATTTTGTGTTTTATTTCGAATGGTGTTACACAGAGAAAATGTCGGCAGATAAATTAGTGGAGGAGATATGGCCAGATGAGGTGTCTGGAGCGAAATATGGATTTTTTGTTGTTGGTTTATCAGCCCTTTTCTTTGCTATACTCAGCTGGGTTGCTTTGTTGACTAGACCCAAAGCTGCCACAAACGAATGGAGATGGAAAAATATTTCAATATCTTTCGTACATTCATGCATCACTGGAACCTGGGCAGTGTGCTGGTAAGTAGACAAATCTGCCTTTCGTTTGATCTCGTATTTTGTTTCGTCAGTATATAATGGCTTTTTATTTTTTGACAGTTCATTGACAGCGTGAAGTGAAAATAGAATCAATATCATCAGACTTTTTCTTCTTTTTCTTTTCAGTTTCTACCAGAAACCTGAAATGGCAGAAGATTTGATAAAAACGAGCACTCAGCTTGGACATACTCTCATATCTGTCTCTGTCGGTGAGCAATGCACGTCCTCATTGTTGGGTCCAAAATTTACTTACATAAAACTTGTAACTCGCCTACATTTTGTAATTGATTAGTTGTTTTTTGTTGTTTTTTTAAATTTTATATAAGGTTAACTAGAACATGATCAGATTTTTGGAAAAAGGAATTACATTTACATGCAAGTTCATTTACTGAACTTATGAGAGTGCTTTCTGTTATTAAACTTTTGATATCAGTTGACATGCATGAACTTTGCACTTTGTCAGTGACACTCGTCTCTCACATGTGCTGTAGAAGTGTGAAGTCCAAATTGTATTCTAGAACTGGGCATACAGTTGCTTTTCCTATTATTTTTCTTTTATTAAATCAATTTGCAGAAATACGTATTCAGTTCTTCCTAGAGCTGGATAAAATCATTAAGTAAGTTTGCACAAAATGGGATTATTACTGTGGCTCACATTTTGCCATCAAGTATGTTCAGCCCTAGTCATTTGTCCCTGGTTGTTTTCCCGCATATTCAGTATTATATAAACTGTGTGCAGTTTCACTAGATTTTATTCTTGTTGCGGTGTTATGTTGTTTTTTTCTTCTTCAGTTTAATATGGTCACTTATATTTATCAAATTAACCCAAATTTAAATTAAGTTGCTGGAGACGGTAGAGAACAGAGCAGAACATAATTAAGCTAATTGCACTTCTGGTAATTGAGAAAACTAATCACATGATAAAATAATCTGATAGAAATCATTTTAATAACTTCTTCATTAATGTAGCATCTATTCTTTTGGAGAAACTACCACAATCTTCCAATCCATTTATAACCGGATCAACATTTTAAAAAAGTTTTACTGGTAAGAAATGTTCATAATAACACACTCTGACTTCAACCTGAAAGTGAGGATTTTGTTTAGAAAGAAGTCAGTAACCTTAACCCATGCAAATGGACAGACTTTGACAATACCCTAGCAAGGTTTGTAAAAGATGGTATCAATGTCCAGTTGTATTGATAACTTGTCTATATCAAGTATTGTGCCTGACAAACTGAAATTATATAGGATTTGATCTGTTTACATAAAAGGTAGTAGGGCTGATGCAAACAACTACAGGTCTGTTATTATACTCAGTATTTTGTCCCTGAATGTTGTTTGTTCTACTGATTAGTCCTTACAAACTGCATTGACCCAGATCTGCAGGCGCATTATGCGACAGCAGATCTTAGTCTTTGCAGTTGGTATCGAATTATATGCGAGTATATACGGTAACAAAGAGTCTGATTCTATGCTTTTATCATATGCAGATCACAATGCTATCATGTTTTCACATCAGAATGCAGAGTACATTTCAAAAAGGCATGTGAAAGAACTAGAATCTTGCAATCTTTGGATCACTGACAACAAACTGCCATTACATTTGGATAGGACAATGCATCCTGTTTGGCTCAAAGGGAAAAGTAAACAAATGCAGAGAATTAAAAATAACCTGTAATGGCCACACAGTTTGTTCTCAGAAGTGCATTAAATATTGAGGTCTCCCTATAGATAACTCTCTCTCAGATGAATGCATAATCAATAGTATATTTAAAAAAGTCAATGTCCAGGTTAATGTTTCTCTTTAGATAAGGCCATTGTTTATCACTGACTATTCCTGTTCTTCATAACTGGTAAAAATCTCAACAACAAACTCCAATAGCACAGAATAAAAGTAAGATTTATAAGTAACTTTGAACCCAGATCAAGCATCAGACAGTATAAACTTGAAAGTGTGGGAATGCTAAAAGTGAAGGATAGAGTGAAACAATTAAGACTAAATAATGCCCATAAAACATACATATTGAGAAATGTCCATTTTACATGAGCCAAATATTTGTGAAAATTGGTGGTCATCACCATTTTGTCACTAGGAGTAGTAGATTTAATTTTGTTACACAATGTGTTAGTAGCTTCAACAACTTTTATAACACCATAAATGATTGGTACCTATTACCCAGTTTTATCAAGAACATTTAAAATAATGATCATTTCAAATCGGTTCTTAAGCCATACCGTTTAAAACAAAGCAGATCAAGAAAACGGCATTCAATCCTCGTTTAGAATGAATTGGTTTTTAGTTATCTTTTTTGTTCGGAAATCAGTATTTAATACTTAATAGTAATTTCATAGCTTAGTCGAATATATAATTTTTAGTTTGCAAAATATATCCTGCCCCAAAATCTTGATCCCACAGGATCTTATTGAAAATAAGTTTTTATAAACTTTTATGGGTCATCCTTGTAGTTTCATGTTTGTATTACAACTGTTTTTATGTGACTTGTTTATAGTTGTTATATGTATTGCTACTAAATAAATGTATTTTTATTATTATCATTATAGACCGACAAATTGGATAAGGGTCAAAAAGACATGGTGTGAACAACTTGTTTGCAAAATGATTTGGGTTTTGAATGGAATTGTTGACAAAATAACCAGGATTTTTCACATTAAACTTGTTTTCTCCTTGAATTGTATTGATTCAGCTAGGAATTTATTACAAAAGAGAGTGAAAGTTAGTTACCTTTAGCAATAGGGGCACTTTTTGGAACAAAGGGGCTTTCTTTACAGGCACTTTTTAAAACAAAGGGGCATTATTTGTGATAACAGGAAATAGAATTTCATCTTTTGGAAGTAGAAGCAGATAAAAGTACAATAATATATATTCTTCATTAAATAAACAGAAATATAGGTTAAATAAATAGAAAATGAAAGTTTCAAGGAGTTGTTAAAGAGATATGGAGAGGGGAAGAAGGGAAGGTCTGAAAGGATAGAGGGGAGGGGCTAAAATGGCACTGAGGTCATCCCTCTATTTCTGTCCAGCTGGCTTACTGCATTGTTTGTACCGTATATACTCACATATAGTCTAATACCAACTGCAAACTGCAAAGACCCAGATCTGCCATCACATAATGCGCCAGCAGATCTGGGTCTATGCAGTTTGTAAGGACTAACCAGTAGAACAAACAACATAGACCTGTATCTGCCGGCGCATTATGCGATGGCAGATAAGGGTCTGTGTTGTTTGCATTTGGAGCCAGTTTATACGCGAGTAAATATGGTAAGTTTAAAACAAACTTGCAATATTCTACCTGCAAATTTAAAACCCTATTGAAAGTCCACTCTAGTATGTCAGTGATTTTCTACTTGCCACCTCTGTGTGCAGAAAGCACACTAATACTGTAAGAGAGACTGGAAAACAACAGTCTCAGTTTGCTTGGTAATGTCAACATCTCAATGTGTGTTTAATGTCAACATCTAAATTTGTGTTTAATAGCAGCAATATCTTACCTTTTGCTATTGCATAGCTGTTACTTTTTCATGCTGAAAAACATCGTCTGTTTGATGTCAGTAAGACATGGTTCACTCGTGCACCTTGCATGCCCATGTGCAGAACAGTTATCTTTTTCAAAGACACTATGTTCATGGACATGTGTCAAATCTGACCCGAGAAAACTTTCAAATGTTGCTAGTTCTTCACTGCTTTGTGGTCTTCCTTCAACAAATATTAACTTGGTGTTACATTTATCCTCTCTGTATTCTATTTACATGCCAGTAACCCCTACTCCCTTTCAGAATTTGGTTCTTTAAGAGACCCCGTAGGTTACCATGCTTACACTTATATTCATTATCAGCTACACTGGTTATGGGTAAGTCTTTTGTGTTGAAGAATAAAGCAGCAGAGGCCCTTCCCTAACATACAGGAATGACATATTCCTTGTTCTTAAATAATTGTCTAAACTCCAAATTGTGTGTTTTTTCACCTTTGTATATTGATAACTGTTCTCACGACTTGCATCTCATTGTTATTGTAGTGTGTGTTTGCAATTGCTCCTCAATAAAGGTTTAACAGCTGAATGTCTTACTTTAATATAAGAAAAGACAGGTAAGTTTCCATTGTTTACCTTGTGCACAGGTAAGTTCATGCATTGGAGTGTTTGTACCACACACCATATAAACAACCAATGAGTTCAAGTGTGAAATATATAACATATTGTCATTGTTCATTGTTTTCTTCCGTGAAATTGTTATTTCAGAGAACAATTTTTGGAGAGTCTGTGGCAAAGTGTGACCACAGTCTCTTCGAAGACAGATGAGGCTCCTCCAGAAGGAGGGACTGAACGTTTGAGGAACAGATCACCTCCCCCTGAAAGGGAGAAGTTGAACACACCTCACGTTCAGAGTAATGTGATGCACTGCATGTCTTGCATTTTGAGTAGCATGTTGCACCCTCCTACAAGGGAGGAACAGCACCGCACCCTTCAGAGTGTTGAATCAGATGAACTAGGCTCAGACATATCTATGTTGCCTGACTGGTCACTGGCCAGTGACTGGACCAATCCAGTCACCATTCAATGTCTGGTGACTGGGCACTGGCCTCCAGGTAAGAGTTACCAGTCAGTTTATTCTGGTAACCGGTCATCTCATACCGATCACCAACTATTCACCGGTCATCACACATACCTTGCGATACAGGGATAAGGGTGGACTGAGTTCTCCCTTCTCCCCACTCTACTGTCACATCCTATGCTGGAATGGGATTATACCCACAGGGTTTAGACTAGGGAAGGGGACCAGATCTGTATCCCTCCTTCTCTATCATCCCTATAAATCCTTACGGAATGTGGGGCCCTCCACCTCAAGGGGGTGGATCCTTTATGCCTCCATGTACTACTGGATCCTGGAGCATAGTAGAGGTGATGCTGCGGCTCATGTACTGCCATCACCTCCTTATCAGGTGGCATCAACCAGGAAGGCTGGATACATTGCATCATCTATACCATCCAGGAATGACAAGTGGTCTCGTCTTTCCACTCAGACTTCTCGTGCACACATAGCTCCTACTCCCCACAATGAGCTACAGGCAGTGGTACAGAGTGCTCCTCTTCTATTTCAAGTATGCTAGCCAATGATAATGCCCTATCCATCCTCATCGATTCCAATGAATTAAATGTGGAAACAAGTCCATTGACACCTCCTATCAGGCCCACTAGTTCCTGTCAGTTGGATGTGGAGGAGGAGAATTGTTCTTTTGATAAGGTGGTAAACAAAGTTTTTACTACCACTTTTGTCCTAAACCATCAGGTGCACAGTCCAGGAAGATTCTTTCCATTTGGAAAAGATCTCATGGGTTCAACCCACACGATCTCCTTGGTCTTCCTCTTTCTCCACAATTGAGGACATTCTCTCGGAGGTTCTCTACAGGCCAAGATATTGGTGGTCCATTCCTCCCTCTGCTTTGAGATCGATTATCTCTGCCTTGAGCTACCTGGTACACTCCCACAAAGTGGCCTGTTAAACTTCCCCATTTGGATTTCAGCTCATCTCAAGTGGGTATTTCTATGGTAGCCTGGGCACACCTTCCCATAAAAACAATTGAAGCTTTTGAACAGAAAGTTCTGTGGTTAGTCGCCATAGCTTCTCAGGCCGACCTCTTCTCAGTTACTTCGTTCAATATGCTGAAGGAGGCCACACTGAATCCAGTCACTTTGCAGCATGTGCTGGAAGCTGTGGCTACAATTTTCCAGCATACACTTTCTGTTTCAATAGCATTATCAGCGGAACTTCTGCACATGTGCCATGATGTTGCATTGGACTCGTCGAAGGTCTTACTTAACCACAGGACAGATCTTCTCATAGCTGCTCCTTTGAAAGCTGAGACTCTCTTTGGAGGACTCATTCCTACCATACCTTCCCAAGACCTGAAGGATCATCAACACAGATCCTTTACTATTGCTCTTGGCCCATCACAAAATCAGCCAGGCATCACAAAATCACCTCAGGGGCCATCCTAAGTTTTTTAAACAGATGCAGCCCCATCCAACCTGCAACCTCAGTTAAACCTCCTCCTCAACTGTTGGGTCTAAGGCACAGTCGCCGAAGACTCCCAAGGAGGAAGTTGTCTAACCTTCCTTCCTTTCCCAAGGAAGGATGGGTTGACAGCCCTAGGGACTCGTACCTCTTCTGCGTGCATTCCTCACCCAAACGTCCCCATAGGTGCTTATCTATGCCTCTTTTCAGATGCTTGGTTATGCATCACTGACGATGGGCGGTTCTTTCCATTGTGAGCAAGGGTTACAGAGTTCAGTTTCGGGAACAATTCCCTCTATCAAGGACCCCCATACTTTGTCACCAATCCATCTGGTGAAATTAACGGAAGAGGTGCACACCCTTTTACAGAAAGAGGCAACCAAGAACAATCATGGTCACCCTGGAAAGCGGAAAGTTTTGTCTCATAATTGATCTTTCCACTTAACTGCTTTCTTCTGGTGGAACCTCTCAAGATGGAGACCACATCCTGAATCCAGAAGCAATGCATCCATCAGATTGGGTAGTCTCCATTGACCTTCAGAATGCTTACTTGCACATCCCAATATTGCTTGGACAAGGATGTCTTCCAATTCTGGCTTCTGCCTTTTGGAATCACTTCTGTACCCAGAGTTCTGGCTGTAGTAGTGGCATACGTCCAATTACTGGGACCTCCAATTTTCCAGTACTTGATGACTGTATGATCTACAATGTTCAAGTACAGTCCCTCCATCAGGATCTGTTCCACTGCTGGTCTACAGTAACTCAGTTGTGTCTTTTACCCAACCTTGAGAAGTCAAAGCTCACTTCATCCCAGGACTTCCTTTACATAGGGATGAGTTTCCACACAAACCAGAACTTAGTCCAGATCCCATGGGACCAGATAGAATGAATCCTGACACTTCTAGGGATGCTATGAGTAAGATAACATTGTCGGCTTGCTTTTACCTATCCCTATTGGGAACACTGAATGCTACTGGAGATCTGGTTCCCTTAAGACGTCTCTATATTTTCCCTCTACTGTTTCTCCTTCTTGCAAGGTGGAAACCACTCAGAGATTCACTGTCAGCTCTTTTTGGATTAGGATCAGATTTTCATCACCACCTGTGTTGGTCGATGAATAGGGACAGGTTTCTGACTAGGGTCCCCTTGCAACTGACCTCCATTCCTATCTGTTTGCTGATGCATCAGAAACTGGTTGGGGCACTCATTAAGAACCAGAGGAATAGATTCTCCAGTGTTATTGGACTCTGGACGAAACATTCCTCCATATCAACAATCTTGAAATGAAGGCTGTATTTCTAGCATAGCAAGGGTGTTATGAGAGAGTAAGGCGTCAATGTCTCATGGTCTCCTCTGACAATATGTCCATCATAGCGTATCCAACATGAGGGAGCCACACATGCCCCTTCTTTTTGCATGGAGATCTGGGCAGCCTCAGATGACATCACACCCTGAGTTCGCTACATTCCGGGCAAGAAGAATGTATTAGCGGACAGTATGTCCAGGTGAGTCCAAATAGTATTCACAGAATGGTGTCTGCACTGCTCCATAACCGAGTCCCATTTTACAATATGGGGAAAGCCTTTGGTAGATTTGTTGGTGACCATACTCAACAACATACTTCCCTTTTACATTTCTCCCGTTCTGGACCAGAGGGCATGGGCAGTGGATGTGTTCGCATATGCCTTTCCACTGTCCAGAACATCAACTGCCCACATCATCCTCATAGCCCCACTATGGCCCCACCCAACGATTGTGGTTCACTGATCTTCTAGACCTGCTGATAGATCAACCCAGGTCATTACCCCAGAGGAGGGATCTTCTGTTGCAACATGGAGGCTCCCTCCTACCCACAGCCCTCACATTCTCCACCATCACGCTTGGCTCATCTCAAGTGACTTATCTGCCAGAACAAATTTTTTGGGCTGGGTTACCAGTTGCATCTTTCGGGCTAGAAGAGATTCTATGTCCAAGGCCAATGATGACAGGTGGAGAATTTTCTGTGATTGGTGCAGTAGAAACACGTTTATCCTAGCTGTCCCTCTGTGAGTTCCATTGTTGACTTCCTTTTGTTTCTTTTTGAGAACAAAGGATGTTTAGTATCGACTATCAAGGGCTATATAGTTGCCATTTCCAACACACTTAAATTCTCTCATGGCATGGCAGTTGGTTTGGATTTGCACCTTGCTGATCTCATTAGTATTTTGTGCGGCAGAGATCTGTCTCTGGTTCTCTTATGCCCAGATGGAATCTGTTCTGTGTTTTGTGGTCTTTGACCAAACCCCCTATGAACCATCAAGTGAGGCTTCCTTCCAGGACCTTACACTCAATACTGTTTTTGCTTGACGTGCCATCTGCACAAAGACGGAATGAGCTTCATGCCTTGTCTGTGACACTGGCCATCCCCAGCTATCGGCAATTATGATTCAGTTTCTCTTCTTTGCCAACTGGGGTTTTTACCTAAATCAACTATGTTGGTAGCTCCACTACCAATAGAGCTCCCCAGTCTCAATGGAATCTGTGCTGGGGATGATCAAGATAGGTTGTTATGCCCTGTCAGGGCACTATGTCAATGCTTCCGAAGGAAGGGTAAAAAATGTCTTCTATGAAGGGCTCCATTGGTATTCAGCTTCCACCATTTCACGATGGATTGTAACTACCATCAAGAGCTTATAAGTCCCTTACCAATAGAGGCCTTTTTTATGAATATAAAAGCCAATGAGGTTCTAGCCATCGATGCCTCGTGGGCCTGCTTAAATCTTTGGAGGACATTATGAAGGCAGCTTTTTTGCAATCACATACAACCTTCTTCTTCTACCTCCACTCTTTAGCACAACAGAACGTAGACATTTTTTCTCTGGGACCCATAGTTGCGGCACAACATGTGGCCCAGAGAAACACCAACATTAAGTAAAGTGGATCTCTCTGTCAAAGAGTGAGTACTTTCCATTTTTCTCTGTTTTTGTTCAGTTTTAACATGTTTGTCCTACGCACCCAACTGACGAATTCAGCTACGCAATAGCGACGGATACGATATTACTGTTATTAAAAAAAAAATTGGGGTGGAGGTAAAACAAATTTTAATTATGCAATACTTACCCATCGCTATTGCCGAATACCCTCCTCCCACCCCACTCTGATGTTGTGGTGTAATCATCATCTGTGAAAAAGATGACTGTTCTGTGCATGGGCATGCAAGGTGCACGAGTGGACTGTGTCTTATTGACAATTCTCCATTCTGTGGGAGGATGTATTCACATCAAACGGACGAGGTTTTTTGGCATGAAAATGTAATAGCTATGCAAGAGCGACAGGTAAGTATTGCATAATTAAAAAAAGAACTACATGTTACAGTTACTGTATCTTGTCAAACATGATTTTCTTTTCTAACCACAGGGTTGATATTATTAATATATTTATAATTAATATATTGAATGTTTTGAATCACTATTTCAGGAATATGGCTACTGATTCTACATGTGAAATTACATAACAAGTCATATATTTTTCAGTAACTTTTCAGAAGGCTTGGGTTATTGGGATATTGGAAGTTTTGCTCTTGCAAAAGGATGCAAGAGCTCAATATCGCAACTTGAATTTTAGCTCTGCTGGTCACAGACCAGAATATCTTGTGGAATGGCCTAGTGTCCATTTTCACAAGTTTGTTATGGCAACTCCTCATAAACTACTTGGAGGATTGCTATGAAACTTTAAACACACATTTATCCCAAAATTTTGTTGTTCCCAAAGAAAAATCTGGCTGCTTTGACAGCCAGTATGGCCACCACAGAGACCATCTTTAAAAAAATTTTTATTGCTGCTCCTCCAGAATGGATGGTCATGTTAAAATGGGATCTACACAAAAAGGATTCTTATGTGAAAATGGTGATGCTCTTACCTTCAATATGCTATGGCAGCCAACCTGAAAATGTTGATATTGATTTTTCACTAGAAGACTTCTTATAATGTCTGGTTGATTCTAAATGAAAATGGTGTGGATCTGACCTCTATTATGGCTGCCATATTGAAAATCTTGTTACTCCTAGATGGATGGTCATATCGACATGAGGTTTCACCAAAAGACTTATTACGATCTCTAGTTGGTCCTAATTGAAGATGGTGCAGGTCTGACGTACAATATGGCCACCATGGCAGACAGCTTGAAAATCTTAATATTGATACTCTTCATCAACAGAAGGTCATATCAACATATGGTGTCTAGTTGGTCCTAAATAAAAATGATGCAGGGCTTACATCCAGTATAGATACCATGGTGGCCATCTTGAAAATCTTGTCACTACTCCTCCAGAATGGATGGTCATATCGACACATGGTTTTCACCAGAAGATTTCTTGTTATGTCTTGTTGGTCCTAAATGACAGTGGTGATGATCTTAGTCAATTTGGCTGCCTCTGCAACCATCTTGAAAATCTTGTTATCTCTGAAGAATGTAAGGGATGGTTTCAGTACTCAGCAGTTAAAAAGAAGATACTGTCTTATATTCGATTCCCGGAAATTCTTTTCAGACAGTAGTGTCAGTTCATTAGAGGGACTTTTGTTAAATCTTTATCCTTGCTATATCATTTCATAAATATTCAAAGATATAAAACCAACTGCACAAAGCCAGATAATCAATACTCTGCTTGTTCAGATTTAGTGTGGTATGAGATTAATTTTCCACCTGTCCCTTGCTCCCATTGGAATCAATATTTTGAACAATGGTACTGTATTTGCTTGTGTATGACAGGCATCTAACTGTGAATTAGTAAGATTTTTGGTATAGTGACACATGCTTACAATACATTGAAATACATTGCACGATACAAACGAAAAAGTAGCACCCAGCTTCATTGATCTACAAGTCACTTTAAATATATATAAATATTAATATTTAATACAAGAGTTCAAACATTGTATTTACATAAAACATTGGGGGGGGGCGATTGGTATAAGGAGCTCGCCTTTATTGAGCACTGACATCTCACCTCTACCCATGTGGGTCAAGTCTCAGGTTCGGCCAACATGGGTATGTGAAAAGCTTGCCAGTAGCTTCCCGTGGGTTGGTGGTTCTTCCCAGGTTCTTCCTCCACCAGATATACTGGCCGCCATGTATAGCCTATCATGTGCTGAAAAATGGCATTAAACCGACAACAACAACATAAAATATTTTTGTCCTTTGGTTCATGTTCTGCACATAGACTTTAAAATCAAACTAAACTAATGATCTGAAGGTACATATGCAGGGATTTCTGTAACAGACATCCCGGTGTACATTATATGCCCAACTTCTCCAGGACAGCCAGAATTTGTCCAATGAACTTCCCTTCTACTTCTATGCCCAAATAATAAATCCCTGTCATCCAAACCATTCTGAAAGGCAACTCATCTCAGCCATTAGAGCTAGTTACAATGTGCCTATTTACTGATTTTTAATATCCAAGAAAGTAAACTGCCAACTCCAGTGTCATTTCATGCATCGTCGCTATTAGCTAATGTGGACATTGATAAGGGTATGACTGAGTGCAAGGTGTTAGTCATTCATTTAAGAATAAGTCAACAAATTGTTCATAAAAATTGCTTCAAATTCCAGCAGTTCCATATCCTACCACTAGCACTAAACAGAATCACTATCAACCTCTTGCTGAAGAATATGTTCACTGGACCTCAGAACACAAACATCAAGTGCTGACAACTGGAGATGAACTGGGTACAGTTCACAACCATACTGGCAGGTAGACTTCAAAGGGTACACTTGTCCCTTTCAGCTCTGCTGACACTGGCACTGCTTTGCCAGGCTGTATACCATGCATACCCTTGTAAGACAACCTCACCAATTTTTATAAAGGAGTAGAACTTAACTTTTCAAGGCTGTGTTGGTAAAACTTCCATAACTGCAGAGATTTATGATGAAAAACAATGAACAGACTATATAGACTTTGGGAAGTTGTCCTGAAACCAGCATATATATATATATATATATATATATATATATATATATATATATATATATATATATTCATAACTATAAATGATGTGTATATGGCAAAATTGGTGGTCTTGATCAGGTAGGAACTTTATTAGCTATCTTGTTTATAGTCTTGATTCAGCAAATTTATCAATTGTACAACTGTTTCAGTGCTGTTCTAAATCTCAAACTAACATAAATGTTGTATACTGTCCTATCTAAATAAGCCTTAATCATACAAACACGATGCAATGCGTAAATGCTATGCAAGTAATATTGGGTTTATTTTTCTGTTAAGTATGAACAATTCTCCCAAAAGGTTTCAAAATATTGCTAAAATACATACATAAAAATATAAAAACACTATCATTTCTTTTTTAGAAATATTTTTTTTTCTTTGCATTCAAATATCTTGCTTAACATAAAACTGACTAAAGTTTTATAAAATTTATTAAATTTTGACAAGTTTTCTGGCAAGTGTTATGATGTGACTTCCTGATTATAGGTATGGGACTTACAAATTTCCAACTATGACAGTCAAGAATTTTCAAAAAGGAAAAATGAATGGAACCACTGATATGGTTAATATATTGTGAATATGATGAATAATATAATATGTGCCACCTATCTTTATCCGCTAGCTCTATCCATTATCTTGTGTAGAGTTTAGAATATTGTAGACCCAGATCTGCTATTGCATAATGCATTAACAGATGAGGGTCTGCACTTTTTGTTCTCTGTATGATTTCAAGCAAAGTGTGTACATCATACATTTGGATGGTTTGTACCCCTGAAACAGATCCATCTATTAGCTTTAATGAGTGAAGATTGTTACTCTGCTAAAAATAACAGATTGGATTCAACTCTAAAGTTTATTCTTTTCCCAGTTTAAGTGAACGTATTCAAAATTGAATAAAGTTATCACACTTTTTTTATAGTTTAAAATGCACGCTTGAAGTTTGATCATGAAATTAAATTTTGTTTTTCAAGTGAATAACTTGAGAATTGCAATAATGAATGAGCTACATGGTATACAGCAGATTTTTGCTGCCTGTTTTATTGTCTATCGCAGGCTGTTTCATCATCTGAAGGGTGTGTTTCAGAAATTAAAGCTGTGGAAACATGATGGAATGCACAAATGACTTATTTTTTAAAAAATGCCCCATTAACACAATTGCGCTATTGTTTCATCTTTAATTTCAGATTTTTCAAGCAGAGCTTGCCTTCAGAAACCTCAAGCAAATGTTTGTTGCACTTGCTTGCCTGCATAACTACATGTTTTTTTTTAGCAGCCACCTGTTTTGAAAATTAAGGAAATCCCTGATGGACCCTATCACCACTTCACCCACCTGTCCACCACAGCTAATAACTGACCAGCCACATGTCAGCAGTTGTTGCTGATAAGACCTAATTAACTTTACAAGCCTTAGACACACTGAGTGTTGTTTTTGTGGGTTTAAAGCCGTTTTTCAACACACGACAGGCTATACATGATTGCGAGTATATTTGGTGAAGGAAGAACCCGGGAAAACTCTCTGAAGAACCACTGACCCACATTAAGTTACTGGCAAGCTTTCTCACATACCCACGTTGGCTGAGCCAAGACTCGAACCCACATGGACAGGGGTGATATGGTGATATGTGTGAGTGATCTGCAAAGGCGAGTGCCTCAGACCACTCAGCCGCCCAGGTCCCCTTTAGACACATTGAGAATTACCGTGTTTCAGTTGAATTATATTTTAACTTTGAACATCAACATAAATAAAAAAATTAGGACCAAATTTTTTAAAATTCATTGGTTAAACTCAATGTAATCAGCACTATCATACTTGGAAATTTCATCGACAATTTTTAACAAATAAAAAATTTGTATCCTAAGGAAGTAGGATGAATTAGAAGTGTTCTGCGGGCGTGTTAATTACTGAAAGTAGAAACTTCTGACATTTTCTAGTGAGGAATAGGATAGTTTAATTAATAAGGCTTCCAACTTGTATTTGGGGGGTTGTGAGTTTGAGCCTTAGTCTTTGATGACCTGTTTCAAGAATCCTTGAGCGAAGTACCTTGCCTCTGACAACTTTTAGGTGTGGTTTTGGGGGGCAGGGGCAAAAAAATATCTAAAAACAGTTAATGTTCCATTTTGAATATGAAAATCCACATTAAAAATTATTAATACTGATAATTGTTATTATTATACGAGCTTGAACCTTCTCATATTTTTGCAGGATACTTTGTATATGATGTGATTGACATGCTGATCTATCAGAGGACTAGACAGACATATGAGCTTCTATTGCATCATATGGTGGTAAGTACACCTTGAGAAGCTGCAATAAAGAAAACTTACAGTAGAATGGGATTGTTGAGATCCAAATCTGTCAATGTACTGTATTTTATGTATTTCCCAGGGTATGATTTTTGTTGAGCCCACATTAGTGGCAAAGTGAGACATATCAGTCACTTTTCCAGTGGCATTGACACAGTCAACAGTTTTTTAAGATTTTGGTTAAAGTTCTTCATTGGCACATATTTTTCTAAACCCCATAATCTCATCATACTTGGCTAAATAATTAATTCTGCAACACCTTCATGTGCCCCTTTGACCATGAGATCAAAGTCATATTCATAGAAGATTTGTGTTAAAAGCTTTATCATTTGTTTATTGCTGCATGGGCTTGTCACAAGCTCGACAAAGCGATCACTTTTACATCCACATGCGTGTCTATACATTGATCCATACCCAAGGTTAACTGTGCAAAATTTTGATTAACCTCAGTATTTTTTATGTAGCTAAATAAAAGATGGGTTGACAAAAAGGGGGTCTCTTGTACTTCCTAAGTCTCTTGATGGAGTTTGTTGATATTTGGGATGAATCATTATGAAGCTAAGACAGTTCATTCTGTGACACACTCACTTGCCCCTTTGACCCTGGGGCCATGGTCACAGTCATAAAATTTTTTTGCTACAGTCTTGGTTTTCCTCAGTCTCTTGATGGAATTTGTTCCTACTTGGAATGAATCATTATGAACTTAAGACAATTCATTCATGACACACTCACTTGCCTCTTTGATCATGGGTCCATTGTCACATTCAAAGAAGAATTCTGTTATTGTTTTGGTTAAAGTTTTCTCATTTGCTTCAATTTCCTAAACTTATAGATGAATTTTCTTTATTCTTAGGATTAATCATCATGAAGTTAAGATAATTTGTTATGCAACATGCTCGCTCAAGTTATTGACCTTGGGGTCAGGGTCACACATTTTGCAGCAGGACTTTTATCACGGGATCAACATGCAGATCCCAGACTTTTATTATATTTTGAAAGTATTTGTCCAGTGGACTTGTATTTTAAAAGTATTTGTCCAGTGGACTTGTATTTTGAAAGTATTTGTCCAGTGGACTTGTATTTTGAAAGTATTTGTCCAGTGGACTTGTATAAAAGTATTTGTCCAGTGGACTTATATTTTGAAACTATTTGTTCAGTGGCTTTTGATAAGTACTTGCCTGGCTCCAAATGGGAAATTAATGGGCTTAGAATTTTAATGCAAAACTGTGTACATTGTTGTGACCCAAATGCTAAAATTATGGATAGTTAAGAAACCTAATTGGTGCATTCATCTTGGGGAGTTCCATTTACCAAGATAAAAGTATGTTACAGTTACTGTGTTTGCTCACCTGGCCTTACAGACAGTTTGGTTTATGGTATGTTCTTTCATGTGAATTGTCTGTTCACAATTGTTAATTACGATTACTACACAAAAACTGCTTGACCAATAGGCACACCATTCTACAGGCATCTTTCTAGCAACAAGACCTTTCAAATTTGTTCAGTTTATGCTAATCCATCATCTAATATGACCACTAACAATAGAAAAACCTTTAAACAACATTACTCAAAAAATGCTCTGCAGAATTTCACAGAAATTGACAGAAAGCAACCTGGTGTAAATAGCATTCAGATTTGTGCCAATGATGCCAATCTACCATCAAATATGACCACCTTTTACTAAAAATAGAAAACTCTTGAGATTTCTTCTAAAAACCACTGAATAAAAATATGGCCAAATTTGACATCATCCTGGCATCAAGAACTTTCAAATTTGTACAAACAATGCCAATCTACCATCAAATATGGCTGCCATTACTAAAAATATATCAACCTTTACATGACTTCTAAAACAATTGCTTCACAGAATTTCACCAAATTTTAGAGAAGACATTCTTGCATGAAGGGCTTTCAAGGTTGTGCAAATAAATCCAATCGGCCAGCAACATACATGTGACAGAAAAGACAGGTCAGGTCAGGACAGATCAGGAGATTTGTAAAATTTGGTCAGGAGTTTTGACATCAAAAGAGAATTTTCATCAACCCGATTTTTAGCATGCAAATGGACAAAAATTACAACTATTGAACAAATTTACATTTTGTAATATTAAAATATGCACATCATCTCATCAGATCAGTCGTTTCACAGTAACTTGTGCCATTATTACTCTTTTTATACGTACCACAATGCATTTTTAGCATTTCTTTGGAGATCATTGCTGGATTATATTGGTGGCAGTCCTCATCATTGTTGATCTTAACACTTAGTGATGATGTACTGTTACTGGATCCAGGTTTCCTCTAGAGTCAATCTGAATTTTCCTCAGACTTGAAAATGTTCTTTTTAGTGTCTGCATTGGAATGTGTCCATCTCAGTACAACTCTGCTGAGTCCACCAAGAAGTTTAAATTGTTTCCTGCCTGTGGGTAGATTCAGATTGCTGACTGACTGCCAGAACTGCTCAAGATTGGTATTGTCTGGGTCTAATGTGGTTTTAATGTCAGTAAGATTCTTCACATGAAGCACAAATGCATACAGTATTACATTACACCCTTTGTGACTTTCAACCTGATTTGCAGACGCCTTTGTTGTCATCATTATCATCACTGCTCTTTATAAATGAACATCAAATCCGGTAAACAATTATCACTTACTACATGTAGTATTATAGACAAAGACCAATTTGTCATTCATCCCAGGCATTACAGATTACAATGGCAGTTAGTGACATGTACTTTAGTCTGGTTAACATTCATGTTTACAATGGAGTAAATCAAGGTCAGTGTTGTTTATATCAGTTTTTGCAATGCAGTCATTCATAGTAGTGTCAAACACATATTTTGCCTAAAACTCGTGGTCACTGGTCGCATTCTGCATATGGTTACTCACAACAGTGAGTTTATATAATGAATTATTATTATTATTTTTATTATTATTATTATTATTATTATTATACAATTAAGATTATGATCTGTTATGAAAAATAAAATAGTCACTATGTGAGTATATTTTTTTTTTCCATTTGCATGAGAACTTTTGTGCAATTTAGGAGTTGGGGAACATTATTTTTACTAGATCTGAAAACTGATCTGCTACCAGAAATGGGAGATTATGTTTGACTATAAAGTTGGCAAATAGTATTTCAGCACGTGTAACGTCATCCCAATTTGATGCAGATTCCGCAAACATGGATTTCAGTGATGGCATATTTGTTCTTGCGGTTAATATGCTTTTATGACATGGGATTTCTGCATGACGCATGATGTCATTCTTGCCACCATAACAGACTTTAAAATCAGCTTTACAGGAAGAGCAGAATACATATTCATGTCCCTTTGAACTTGATTGCAACCACTGAAATTCCCATTTCCAACAATCATTGAATTTCGAGTGATATTTTGGTTCCTTGGATTTTGGTGTTTTGTCATTGACATGCTTCGACATCTCGACAAACTTTAAACACCGAATTCAAACCTACCTAGTTTTATGCCACTTGAGCTCTTGAGTAATCCAACCATAATCAATTAACATCTTTAATCCTGTCCAAATTACTTTTGATCATACATAGTATAGACTGTAATCCATCTCGACAACTTTAAGCACTGAAACAGAACATATGTTGCAGAGAGAATCAAAGTAATGTTTATTCTTTAATGCTGACTGAGCTCTTTAGTAACCCAACCATAATCAATTAACGTCTTTAATCCTTTCGAAATTGCTTCTGCTCATACATGGTATAATCCATCTTGACAAACTTGAAACATGAAGCCAGCCGACCATACCCACAGGATCAAAGGGTGAAATTAGCAACTAGATTGTCTTGCCTTGCTTAAGCCAGTTCAGTCACATGATCACAGGCAGTATTACCATAAATATACTGTGAAAAAAAAATAGAAAAAATAAAAATGTTCAATAATAATTTTGCGTACACTGGAGATTTCAGTGAATCACAGGAGGGACAGGAGACATTCATAAACTTGGGAGAAAAACCCTCCCGTGCAGGAAGTTCACATGTATGCATCAAATATGGCCACAATTTCTACAATAGAAAACCTTTAAACAACAGCCTCTTACAACTGCTGAACAGAATTTAACCAAATTTTACAGAAAGCATCCTGGACTAAAGGACTTTCAAGTTTATATAAATGATGCCAATCTGCAATCAAATATGGCAACCATTACTGAAAAATAGAAAAACCTTTAAAACACTAAATAGACTTTGACCAAATGGACTAAGAGTATCCAGACATTAAAGATTTGTAATTACATGCAGATACAAATGATACCAATCTGCCATCAAATATGACCACTGTTACTAAAAATGATGTTTTAAGCAGTAGAAATTTTCCAAGGTAAGAAACATGCTATCACCAGTTCCATTTCTGGTAATTGCTACATGTGCTATATATTATGTATAAAATATATATTATATTATCTCCCACTGAATTATCTCTTGTTGACCGATGATTGGTTAATATACTATTCTTGTTCTTATTCATACAATTTTTCCTTCACACTGCTAGATACAGTATATGCAGAATGAGCACCAGTCTATATACATCAAGTCACATGGGAAAATGGCAGCGAAACACCAGAGAGAAAGAAAAAACAGATTTAAAGTCACAATCAACACATTTTAGAAGAGTATTCAACTAAAGCAAGCTGACAATCTTGCAGTGTTCAAAGTGGAATGTTTAACTTATCTAAGCATGTAATATCTCTCACTAAATATTTCATCAGTTTCTCCTTTTTTCTTATATGTATGCATTAATCGGCTACAAACGTGTTACAATGGTGTACACGTGTGACATTAACCCACAATTAATATGTTCTTTATTTTATCTTTTCTGTAAATATTGTGTACTTGTGTAGAATATTGTATGCTCCAGAGGGCCTCATGTGAGATTAGCTAATATTTAGCTAAAATGAGTTGTACCCTCTATTATTATTGTTATTATTATTATTATTATTATTATTATTACACATATTATTATTATTATAAGAAATATTCAACAGAATTTGACCAAATTTGACATGAAGCATCTTGGCTTATATGGCTTTCGTTTATACAAATGATGCCAATCTGCTATCAAATATGGCTGCTGCTGCTCAAAATAGAAAACCTAATAAATTCTTCTAAAAGGCCACATAGCAGAATTTTACCAAATTTGACAGAAAACATGTTTGCTTGAAAGCCTTTCACCTTTTAGAAATTACACTGATCCACCATCAAATATGGGGGAAATTAAAATAAATAAAAAAACATTTAAACAATTTTATCTAATAAAAAATGCATAACAGAATTTGACCAACTCTGGTAGAAAACATCCTGGCACAGAGGCCTTTCAATATTTGACAAATTAATTTGATGTATCATCAAATATTGATTAAGGTATAAAAACTGGAGAAACCTTGAAATATGTGTTTTCATAAAATATGCAGTCAAAAGTATTGGAGGAAATTTCACGTAAGTATCCTACTGTTCAAGATTTTTGGGCCATCTGCTCTTGCATTTGGCTGTTAGGTAGCTGTCGTACAAATGAGTGATCTCTGGCTCACTTGGGCCTCTTCTTTAACATATTTGATCATCAGCATTGGAAGACATTTTTTTTAAAAAAGCATCCTACTGGCATGTTGATTTCTCAGTTGTATACTATTTCTTTCAATTTCAGATAATAGTTTGCTTTGCTGTTGCCATAGTAACCAAATTATATGTGGGATATGCTGTCGTTGCCTTACTAGTAGAGCTTAATAGCATATTTCTTCACATGCGGCAACTTTTACAAATATGTGGTTTTCAAAAGGATAACCAGTTTTACAGACTAAATAGCATTGTCAATCTAGGTAAGTTCAGAAATGGTCATCTGTGAAAATTTAAACTTGTTTTATCACATGTTTATATATTTAGAGTTTTCTTGGCATCTGAAAACTGGTGCCACCTGGATGTTACTTTTCTAAAGTAGGTAAGGATTATAAGATACTGCAGGTTTTGGGATGCCCTTACTCTTAGGCCAGGACCAGTAGTTGTGAAACTCTGAGCACAAAAATTGAACTCAGTCCCAAGATACAAAAATTAGAAACCATTCTTAAAATTGTTTGAAAACTTTAAATTGGGCAATATTGTACCAGCTATACTTGCTTATAACTCAGATCCAACAGCGAACTGAACAGACCCAGATATTCCAGTGCATAATGTGCTAGCAGATCTGGGTCTATGCAGTTTGTTATGACTAACCAGTAGAACAAACACCATAGACACTGATCTGCAGGTGTATAATGCACTAGCAGATCTGGGTCTATATTGTTTGCAGTTGGACCTGACTTATAAATATGTATATACGGTAGTGCAGACACTATTAAGCTCATTCTGGAAATGTGATAATTTGGCCTTTGTTAGAGTAAACTTACCTGTAATCAGACTTCTTCAAATTTGAGTCCGAGTTCAAATGTTGTGCTGATGATCATATAATTGCAAAACTTGTCAAGTTCAAGCTAAAAAACCAAATTATGACATGGTATTTGAAGTAAAACTATGATATTGAGGTAAGTACAAAAGTTAGAAAAATGGAGTTCTGTGGTTGAACATTTTTTTAAAGTTCTGTCATTGTTTAATTTAAATTACTACATACACAGATTTTTGAACCATGAACTTGAGCTTGAGTTTCTTGCTGAAAAAGTTTGGAGAAGGGCCATGAGAGGGCATACATGGCTTGAAATTAGGATTTTTTTTCATTAATCCGCAGAATCACCATAATAAATTGTTTACTGATCTTGTGTAAATTTCACTGATCCTACTAAACCCAAACAGATGCCAATTCAGTTTCTAATTCAACATTTATTATTTATTAGCATCAACTCAAAACAATAACAACTGTATTTCACAAACAATACTCAGTAAAAGTTGAAAGTTTATGTTCAAAGATGCCACAATTTGCTCTGTTCTGAGGAACCAACTTTCTGTTTTGATTTCATGTATCCCTCTGCCATTATGTGTGGGGAGCTTGCATTGTGTGATTCCAGGGATGATTTATAAAAGTTTTTACACCCATCAACGACTGAAGTACCCAGCGCACTTTCATATTTTTCTTTGAATACTCAGTGCAGAAAGTGCACAACATTACAGCCTTTCCTGTATTACCAATTTGTATTCATTTTTTTGCCAGGCATTTGTGGTACATTTTTAGTCTCTTCTCTTGATTATATGTGCAATCATGCTCTCTCTTGTCATCATCTAATTTCTGCCGTTTCGATGGCAGCTGTGCACCTTGCAAATATTTCCACATGTTTACAATTGTCACTGCACAATGTATTGAATGTTTATTAAAACACATTATTCTGTATAATTCTGGATTATTTATTGAGTTGGCGAATGTGACCTTTTCTGATTGGTCAATACTAAGCCTGAGATTCTATGCATTTTGTTATAATCTGTAATAAGATCATTGCTTGGGGGCAGTACACCAAGCTAGTTCAATGTGTGCAAATACTGTTTTGACAATAATCACACTAATTTACTTGATGAGTGGATGAGTGGTTTAAAATCTGTGCATTTGGGCCACAAGCATTTATTTTACCTTGTAAATCGCAGGATGTTGGTAGGTACTCAATCAACACAATAAACAGATCAATTGACCATTAAAGAGAATACCGACTCACGATCAGTTGTTAAGTTCTTAACTGTTACGATAGGTGACCAGCAGTCATTTTCACTGCCTATATGGATTAGTGACTGCTGGATTTTACTGATCCGCCGGCAAAATCCCTGACCATGGGATAGTGGATTAGCATTGATTTCAAGCCCTGAGAATATGTATTTATCAGCTCCATAAGCATCTGTTCATCTATCTGCCTTTGTGTTCATTCATGCATTCATCAGTTTTAACATTTTTACAGCATAGTTGCCCAAAGATGGCTTTGACATATACAGTGCTATTTTGTGTGCTATGAGTAAAAAGATGCCCTTTATGTTTATTTTCACATTTTCTCAACAAATAGAGTTCTTGGATATTTGGACTTAGGAACCATTTTTACACAATTCAAATTGTGCACTTTGATATACTGAATATTATATAGTGTAATTTATTTATACACTTTGATATACTGAATATTATATAGTGTAATTTATTTATACACTTTGATATACTGAATATTATATAGTGTAATTTATTTATACACTTTGATATACTGAATATTATATAGTGTAATTTTATTTATACACTTTGATATACTGAATATTATATAGTGTAATTTATTTATACACTTTGATACACTGAATATTATATAGTGTAATTTATTTATACACTTTGATACACTGAATATTATATAGTGTAATTTATTTATACACTTTGATATACTGAATATTATATAGTGTAATTTATTATACACTTTGATATACTGAATATTATATAGTGTAATTTATTTATACACTCTTTTTAGTTATTTTATGGAAGTTTTGGCACTTTTTTGGTACAAAGTTACTTTTCCTAAATAATTCTGCCATTGTGCTGGCATATGTGTCTTACAAACAGAAGCCTAGTAAAAAAATATGTTATTCAACAAATTTGAAGGAAACATGTTTCACACAAAATAGATAATTGTAAGAGTTTCACCAACCTAAATGAACAGGTAACAGGTGTTAATATTTTGATGTTTACATGTTTTATTTAGCTACACCATCCTTCTTTGTTTACATGAATCAGCAATTTTCAAATGGATTCTGGTCACTTTTATCCTTTTGTTTTATAGGTACCTTTGTTGGATGCAGAATAGCCACACTTGCCTGGATGACTAGGTGGATTGTTATCAATAAAGATTTGATTCCACTTGTGTTTTATAGTCTGGGCAGTATAGGTCTAGCCTTGACCACTGTCATGAACATTATTCTCTTTTATCGCCTTCTTCGCAGTGACTTCCTGAGGAAAAATGAATTGCAAACTACAGGTCAAGCTGTGAGAAAGGACGATTGAGGAAAAGTAACTGTTCCTTTTTAAAAATGAAAGATTCTTTTTCCAGAGTTTAGGCCAGTGTTCTATGTACACTTACATTGATGTCAAAAATAAAACAATTACAGTTTAGACCAAAATTGCTGTCAAATCACATTTTTGCATTAAGTTTGTATATTTTATTTTTGAACAGTGACTTAAACATATATGTGAACCTCCCAGAAAGTAGGGTTTTCGTCCTGAGATGAGGGTGTCTCCTGTCCCTCCTGTCATTCACTGAAATCTCCCATGTATGCAAAATTATTATTGAAAATTTTTTTTTTTCCATTTTTTTCACACCTTGCTTCTAGTGTAGTATATTTATGGTAATATTGCCTGTGATCACGTGACTGTGAACTGGCTTAAGCATGGCAAGACAATTCAGTTGCTGATTTCAAGCAGCATAAAACACTTAACATCCCTTTGATTCTGTTGGCAGGGTCGGTTGGCTTCAGTGTTTGATGTTTGTCAACAAGGATTATACTATGTGTGATCAGATGTAATTCCAAAAGGGTTAGAGATTAATTGATTATGGTTGGATTACTAAAGAGCTCAATCATCATAAAACAGGGTCGGTCTGGCTTCAGTGTTTAAGTTTGCCTAGATGTCTAAGTATGCATTATCTCCCAATGCTAAAACACCAAAAGCTAAGCAACCGAAATATCACACAAAATTTAATGTTGGATGAAAATGGGAATTTCAGTGGTTGGAACCAAGTTCAAAGGACAGGAATATGCATTCTGCCCTTCCTGTAAAGCAAATTTTAACATTTGCTACGGTGGCAAAATGACATTACACGTCATGCAGCATAGTAAAACATTAAACACGACGACAAATATGCCATCACTGAAATCCATGTTCATGGAAACTACATCAAATGTGGATAAGGATATACATGCCAAGACACTGTTTGCCAACTTTCTAGCTGAATATAATCTCCCATTTACAGTAGTAGATCATTTTTCAGATCTAGTGAAGATAATGTTCCCTGATATAGAAATCACACAAAAGTTCTCATACAAACGGTTGAAAACTACTCACATAGTGACCCAAGCTTTGGGTCCATATTGCATTAAGAAAGTCGAAGACATGTGCCACAATGAATAGTACACCATTCTCATTGAAAATTCTCCCTCTTTTGAAGTCAAAACTCCCGACCAGATTTTGCAAATCTCCCGATTTGTCCTAAGCTGACTTTTCAGTTCTGTCAAATGTATTCTTAAATCAAACATGTACAACTTAAAATGTCAATACAGTTTGTACTTGAAGTCAGAGAATAGAATGAATTAGGTATATGACTCCCTGGTTTGGAACTTATTGCATTTTTTAAAATGTTGATGGGGAATTTTATGAAAACTGCAAAGCACAAACTTATTATACCAGACTAAGTCTTAAGCATTAAGGTCTTAATCAGTGCATAAAACTGCTTGGTGACTGAGAATAATCCTAGGTGTATTTCATTATATGGATCTATTTGAGTGAGTGTTCTCAGAGTCATTCAAGTACCTGGTACTGTCATTTCAGACATGCACAGAACATCTTGAACTTTTCCTGATAGCATAGTTTATATTGATCAAATGTGTCGTCACTAAACATTGGACAGTACTTATGGCAGAGTTTGTCATTCAGTGAAAAAAAAATGAAAATATGTAGGATAGGATGAATCTTGATTGTAATTTTCCAGATAGTCAAAGCAGTAGTGTGTTTCGGTAGCTGGTGAGAGAGCAGAATGACGGTCCTATATATTACTGCTGTATGTACTTGCATATAATCCAGATCCAAATGCAAACAACATAGACCCTGATCTGCCATCGCATAATGCACCAGCAGATCAGGGTCTATGTTTTTTGTTCTACTGATTAGTCCTTACAAACTGCACAGACCTAGATCTGCTGGCTCATTATGCGATGGCAGATCTGGGTCTATGCAGTTTGCAGTTCGTATCAGCTTATACATGAGTACATACAGTATATTACTTTTTTACAACAAAACCAATGAACCAATCCTAGTATGAGTGGCATGGTACCAAAACTAATTCCTATATACATGACTGGTATGTGACTGGGTGCAGGTTTTAGTGTTATCCATGAAGAAAGCATTCAAATGTTTTTTAAAGATGAGGACTTTAACGGTTTGCTCTTTTAATGAAGGACAAAATATTCTTACAAGTTTTTTTACTATTGAGGTTCTTTTTCTTCTATGGATGAATATTGTTGTAAAGAAATGTTATTCATTATATCAAAGTCAGCAATCTAATGAACAGTAGTGAATCTAGATTCTCCCAAGTTTCGAAAGTTTGATTCATACATGTAACTTTTTATGGTTATTTCAGATGATAAACATGCCATTTGCATCGCTCAAAACTTCTTGAATGTTTAGGGATAAAAGTATTTAAGTATCATATAATCAATGTATAATGGTCATTGTGCATGTGTCTGAGTTGATCAGCAGTATGCAAACATTTTTCCTTGTAATACAGGAACCAGACATGGTGGTTTTCTTTATAATGGTCATTGTGCATGTGTCTGAGTTGATCAGCAGTATGCAAACATTTTTCCTTGTAATACAGGAACCAGACATGGTGGTTTTCTGTATAATGGTCATTGTGCATGTGTCTAAGTTGATCAGCAGTATGCAAACATTTTTCCTTGTAATACAGGAACCAGACAATGTTGTTTTCTAATTCCTCTGATTTTTAACTTATTTATAAATTTCTTTCTCTTTGTAGAGAGGTTTTAGTTATAAGGAAAGAATAACTTTATCTTTTTAGCCTACCCCCCTCCCCCTCTCGCCCATCCCATATGGAGCATAGAGACTGAATCATACCAGAAATGATACATAGTTCTGATAATTGAAATGGTTAAGGAGAATATTGTAGAATTTAGAGAGAATCAAGGATTGGGAATATCTTAACTTTTGAGGAGCACAACTTTGTAATATTGAAAGCACAGAAAAAAGAAATCTTTATTTGCAATTAATGTTTAAAAATATGAACACACTCCTAGTATAAGTAAATATAAGAAATCTTCATTTGCATTTCATGTTGAAGAATATGAACACACTTAATATAAGTAATATAAGAAATCTTCATTTGCATTTTATGTTTAAGAATATGAACACACACCTAGTATAAGTAAATATAAGAAATCTTCATTTGCATTTAATGTTTAAGAATATGAACACATCTAGTATAAGTAAATATAAGAAATCTTTATTTGCATTTCATGTTTAAGAAAATGAACACACACCTAGTATAAGTAAATATAAGAAATCTTCATTTGCATTTCATGTTGAAGAATATGAACACACCTAATATAAGTAAATATAAGAAATCTTTATTTGCATTTCATGTTTAAGAATATGAACACACACCTAATATAAGTAAATATAAGAAATCTTCATTTGCATTTCATGTTTAAGAATATGAACACACACCTAGTATAAGTGAATACAAGAGGAATAAAACACCTGCCTTTGGCAGCATTTGTATTTTTAATGAACTGTGTCATTTCTAGTGGCAAGCTAACTTTCCAGTCATGGTTCAAGCCATTTGTATTTACTGCATTTATCATTCATCATAATGCATATTGTTATAACATGATTCCAGATATAACATGGTATTGCAATGGACTGCATGACCAAAATTAAATCATTGTACATGTATTTAAATTGCTCTATTAAATCTATGACAAATTATAAGTTAAAAAAAAACAACATGAAGCTTATTATTATATCTTTATGCCTTTTTTTAAACATTATTATATGACAAATTTTGATTATTTCTGTTATACCGCAGTTCAGTACATATGCGGTTCTTGCTATACTGCTGTTTTGGTACATTAAGATTTTTCTGTATACTCCAGTTTGGCACATAATGCGACCAGCAGTTACGTACGGCAACTACTGCAGTAAAACGAGGAAGAGCAATACTTATTTTAACTTTATAGGCAGTATGGCTGAAGATAAATATTGGATATGTCTGATATTGGGAAATCTTGATAGAAATTGCTGATAGAGAAAAAAACATAATTTGAAGAATGAAATGAGGTTAAATAAAGTGACCATGGTAAGACATTGCTTTAAAGAATTTTCATATTTAAGTTTACATTTAATATGAGCAAGATTACTTCTTTGACATTGTTGTTTGAGATATCAAAGAAATTATTATGTAAAGGCACTTAAATTTATAATCAAAGTATAAATCTTAGTTTTAATTATCACTTGTTATTGCAAAATATAAATTTCTTTGTTTTCTTGTATAATCTTTTTATGTCAGTTATGTGCACATCAAACATATAGCTCAAACATGTTTCTAAAAATTTTCCTTTTAGGGTATCTTTTATTATATCCACACATTAGTGAAGGAATATTGTGATACCCTCCATCTGTCTGTCCATCCATCTGTCCATAATCACTCCTCCTAATAAACCACAGTGTAAATTCACCAAATTTTTTACATAGGTTGCCAATGTGAAGACCATCTGTGAGAGGGGTATGATTTTGGACCCCAGCCCTGAGATACCGTATATACTCATGTATAAGCCACGTCAAAATGCAAGCAACATAGACCCTGATCTGATGTCGCATAATGCACCAGCAGATCAGGGTCTATGTTGTTTCTTCGACTGATTATCCCTTACAAATTGCATAGACCCAGATCTGCCGGCACAGTATGTGACAGCAGATCTGGGTCTGAGCAATTTGCAGTTGATACTTATACGTGAGTATAGACGGTACCTGGGAGAGGTCTGTAGTCATATATGCAAAAATTATGATTACAGTGACATATATGAATATTTTTCACCAAACTTTGTCCATTCATATACAGGAGGAGGAGACATAATATATTAAACATCATTTGGGTTATGACCCCTGGGTTACGGAAGGGTGTTTGGGGAAATGTAATAAAATGCATAACAGTATGCCATGGTGAGCCTTAGAAGTAGCTATGGTTTACATTTTATTGTAGAACATTTAACATCATGTTCTCATAAAGTTAAAAGTTCAAAATGAATTTAGAAAATGCATGATTAAAAGAATCTGGTGAAATTTATAAATAATTGTACATATGTATACATTTATAAAATCATAAATTTTATAGTTATATCTTGGTATTTGAAACCGGTTTATCAATATAGGTGCTTAATTTTTCATTTTTTGTTCAGTATACTGTACATGCAACTTTATAGTTACTATAACCGTTGAGGCATTATCACTTAATTATACCTATTTTTGTTACTGTTTATGGTGGAAAATATTTGGAAAAAAAGTCAGATTGATCAGAGATACTTGTTTTGTTGTGCACAAGACTAAGATTCGACAAGCTGCTTTGAAGTTGTTGGTAGTTAAAAAATATTATATTACAGAGTTTACAAATGAAGAGGTGTAAATCTTGATTAAGATTGTAAATATAGTTAATTTCTTTTTATTTATGGTGTACCTTTTTATTTGTGGTGTGCCAATATTCATATATTTTATGGTTGCTACCAGTACAAATTTAAATGCAGAAGGAAAAATAATTCATTTTTGATTACCTTTCCCATCAGAGATGTATTCACAAATTTCAGTCCCACTGTAAATGTCAACATTTGCTCAATAATGAAAATTACATGAATTTTAAGTAAAATTTCATTCCAATGGACTCTAATAATACGATATGACCTGAATTTGATATTAGTATACAGCGGTGGTTCCCAAACCCTGGGTCATGACCGAAATGAGGGTCACAAGGACCCTCTTGACCCTATACTGGTACAGTATTTAGGGTCGCGATCAAAAAAGTTTGGGAACCACTGGTATACAGTATGGTACTGTCAACCCCTGCAGGCTTGGGGATGTAGGATATACTGGTATACAGTATGGTACTGTCAACCCCTGCAGGCTTGGGGATGTAGGATAACCCCGATGTGCCCTCCTGCACGTCATAAGAAGTGACTAATGGAGGTAGGAACCATGGTGGCTTAGTGATTGGCATGCCAGACTCGTGACTAATAGCGTATGGCATGCCAGACTCGTGACTAATAGCATATGGCATGCCAGACTCGTGACTAATAGCGTATGGCATGCCAGACTCATGACTATTAGCGTATGGCATGCCAGAGTCGTGACTAATAGCGTATGGCATGCCAGACTCGTGACTAATAGCGTATGGCATGCCAGACTCGTGACTAATAGCATATGGGGTTCAGATCCTACCATTGGATCAGCCCGGGTCAGCTACCATGGCATCATATCAGCTTGATGGAAAAGTTGTACAATACAGCACACAGTAGATAGCACTTAAAATTAAAAATGATCATATATCAAAATATTAGTGAGAAAACTAAATCTTAATTAGTACATCCTTACCACAAAGTCCTTAATTTTCTTAACAATATATTCTTTGAACTTAAGTGATATATTTTATGATTGGGATTTTGTTAAAAATTCATAAACTGTGTCCTGATAAATATATCTTCCAAAATTTTTAAAATTAGATTTTATACTTATTAACAGAACAGAAAGTGTTCTGTAATTTTGAGCAATTATTTGCTAGTCTGAAATTCCCTATATTAAATTATTTTGCTAATTAATGGAGCTGCTAGTCCAAAATAAAATTGGTTACCATCTGCCACATCAAAATTGCATTTATAATTTGCATGGCAGACCACATACCACATGAGTGGATAACTTCAGGTCTTTAATTTCTCAGATATTCTGTGAATTCACTATATTTCACGGTGTACTAATTTTCGTGGATTTCTTGGTTGCCCTAAGCCACGAATCTAAAGACCAAACGAACAATGACCCTTCTATACAAACAGTAGGATCCCATCACAAATCAACAAATTTAAGTTTAGATGAAAGTGTCATTTTTAAACAAATTTAAAAAAAAACACACAAAAATTAATTCTCTTGAAAATAAACAAATTCACAGTACTAGATTTAAAGTTTTTAAGATTCATCAATAGATGTCAAGTCTATCTTAAATATTTTCCCAAGCCTTCTGAGATAATTACTTTTCTTGGTGGGGTACCATTTTTGTGGATTTCATAATTACTTTTCTTGGTGGGGTACCATTTTTGTGGATTTCATAATTACTATAAACCACAAATTCAAAAGCTGAGGTACAAAAGGGTAGGTGCCATATGCTGCACAGGACCTATGATTGCTCAAGCACATGGAACTTGGTTATCGAACTGTGTCAAGCAGGGTGTGAAAAACATATCACCTAATGTCTGACATCATGGTACAAGGAATTGTAGGTTGATTAGCTCCCACCCCTACCCATAGACCAAAACAGCCAATTAGATCCCAGTAAGGGAAAACTTTCCTTGATGACAGGCAAGTTTGGACTTACCAGTAGCCTAATTGAAATTGTATCTTGTTTATTGTGAGGTCTCAGTTTGTAAAAAGCCAGTGAACATCCTTCTATGAAAACAGTCTGACCTTTTTTACCTTCTGAGGAAATCCATGAATTTAAACATTGCCAAAATGTAATTTTCTGTAAAACCACAACATTTTATAACCACAGATATTAATGTATCGTCAGTACTTGCTCTTACATTTTCTTAAATAATTGTTGTATCCTACAATACACAGAATTTTATTTAAATGTCTCAAAATATTGAGACCAGGGACCAGTTACTTTAAGTTACTAATCCTGGATCCTCCGGTTTCAAATTTGTCCACAGTTTACTGGGGGTTTTTTTGTTTTTTTTTTAATGTTGCTGTGGATTTCCATTGCAAAAATCTTAAGATTTGTTTCTAGTCTTCCAATGTAACCTTGTTATACTCAGAATAATCATAAAGTGTTAGATATTAAGATTTTGATGTTGAATAAATCAAGGTGTCAAAACCACACAACCTGCTCTAAATATCAAAATGTTTTTCTGAATCATGTGTGCAGGTAAAGAGTTTGTACATTTTCAAATCATATACATTTTTCCCATCAATGTAATACAAACTTTGTGCATAACTTTGATTTTATTTATAATCTGTATTAAATGCATTCAGAACAGAATCCATATTTAAGACTGGTATATTATCAGTTTTATGCAGTTTTAATGATTTTTAGTGCAAAGGAAAAATACATTGTACCAGTTTTGTTTCCCAGCTTTTTCAAAATGGCAAGACATAGGTGTCATTTTTTCAGTGGTGACATTGGTGGCATCATTCTTCAGATTCTAGGAGTATATACAAGTTTTGTGTTGGAAGTTTTTGAAGTCATATATGGTGTTGTAACATAATAGCATGGGTTGCAGGTCAGATACAGTGTGGTAACATAATAGAATGGGTTGGAGGTTAGGTACAAAGTCATTATATAATAGCATCAGGCAAGATACAGTGTGGTAACATAATAGAATGGGTTGCAGTCAGGTACAGTGTGGTGACAATAGAATGAGTTGCAGTTTAGGCACAGTGTAGTAACAATAGAATGGATTGTAGATCAGGTACAGTGTGGTATCAGAATAGAATGGGTTGCAGGTCAGGTACACTGTGGTAACATAATAGCATGGGTTGCAAGTTAGGTACAGTATTGTAACAATAGAATGGATTGCAAGTCAGTTACAGTGTGGTGATTATATATAGAATAGGTTGCAGGTCAGGTACTGTGTGGTAACATAACATGGATTGCAGGTTAGGTACAGTGTAGTAGCAATATAATGGATTGTAGGTCAGGTACAGTGTGGTGTCATAATAGAATGGGTTGCAGGTCAGGTACAGTGTGGTAACATAACAACAGGATTGCAGGTTAGGTACAGTGTAGTAACAATAGAATGGATTGCAGGTCAGGTACTATGTCATACCATAATAGTATAGCTGCAGGTCAGATAGAGTGTGGTGACATAATAGCATGGGTTGCCGGTGACACTGTTAGTCACGTTATTAGTTTACTGGGGTGTACAGAATGTTATGACAATCTTGAAACCCATACATCCTGAGCTGAATGTAATGAATTTATTACTTTATAAACCTTACATCAGCTTATTTCTTGAAAGAATAAAACATAAGAATCTCTTAGCTGCCATTGCTGGCTATGCAGACAATTGTACAGTTGTATAAAAACAGCACACTTGTTGTAGCAGTTGCATCCCTTGGGCTGAAACAAATCCTCCCAAACTACTGATGTATCAGCATTGTTTAATTAAAATTTTGCCTTCTTGTGGGGGAAAATTTCCACTGAAAACAAACCACACAATAACTCATTTTTATATATAATAAAATCATTTCATATCTAGATCATAAATTATATTTTGCATCTAGCGTTTGAAGTGAAGGTTGTCTGTCATTTTGTTTTATCAGTTTGTGTATTGCCACACCCGACTTGTAACACAAATCTAGTTATGATCTTGTTAGAGTTCTTGCACACTGCTAGAGTAATATTTAATTTAAATACTGGATTAATATCTTGATTCTTGACCAATCATAATCCTAACATTTTGTTTTTGAGGTAATACTGTCCTTTGTGGAATCCTTGTGCCTCTTGATTGCAGGAATTTCCTTCAGCTTTGGTAGTTTACAAACTTCAATTTGTGTCTGTTAGTATTTGCTACCTTCAGAATCTCAGTGCAGTCCTAGTAATATATTAAACTGTTGTACTGGTCCAATTGTGCTTCCATTTCTATAAAGGATTTGCCTCCACCACAATACGTATTTTGCTAAGCAGTGCATAGTGAAAACATATAATCTTTATTAACTTTTAGGTGAAAATACTTATGATATATAAAAAACTACACTTTTGTTTATTTGATAAAAATACAAAATTGTATATCAGTTAATTGACAACCATCTGTAATATCATTTTAAGTTTTTTTTTAAAGTGCTCTTTCAGCTAGTTGCTGTATTGTACAATATCTAATATGGGGAGACAATCTTTTGCTGGAAAGGGAGCTAACTTGTACAATATACAAATAGGGAATTGTGGCTAAGATAATTTAGGCTTTACTGTTAATAAATTTAAATTTACATTATCTAGACCTGAACACTATTGTCATGTACAAAACTTTATTGAATGAGCTATGTTAAAAATTATGTCCTTGAAAGAGTTAATTATAGTATAGTTTAATTTCCTGCTCATCTTTTTGTACATTTTACTTACAACATTTTTAAAAAGATATACTTTTTTTGAGCAGATTCACAAATTTTGTTGTTAGTGTTTCATGTACATATTATTTTCAATGTAATCACTGATTAAGTCCTTGTTGACTTTATTTACATTGTTTTACAAGTCTCCAAAGTCACCTTTATAAAGAAGATAATTACGTTCAAATGTAAATTTAACAATGTACAGTAATTTTCAAAATACTTTTCTCAGTACATGTATTCAGTTACTCTTATAGAAGGATAAGTTTTCTTTGCCTTAAAGAACCAGCCTGGGTTGGATGTTGTGGTTCTTCTCAGGCTAAGGTACTTTACTCCCTTTGCCTCGGCACTATATAGTCTTTCATGTGCTGTAGTGCTGTTAAACATCAAACAAAGAAACTAAAAGAATGCTTATATTTTTTAGTAGTTGTGTTATAGAATCGTGTGTTTATGTCCTACTCAAAATCTCTCTCAGATTGTTTCATTCTGCACTTATTAATTTAAAGAAAAATTTAAGAAGTTAACACTCAGTTGCAAATAAAACTTATTTCCGTCCCTTTAAACCTCTCTTTGCAAATCTGAAAGAAGAATCTTTATATACTGATGCTCCTTATCAGTGATTTGAATGACTTTTGTCTTGCCTGCAATTCATAGGTGAGACCAAAGGACCATTTATCCAACAGCAATTGTGTTAGGGTAGATGTCAATAAGTTTTTACATTTAGCTCAGTTTCTCTGACACTGCTGTATGTACCTCCATAGGGTATAGAGATTCTGGTCACCACAGGCAAAAATAAGGTCACCATGGCCTACTCTTTATACTTCAGTTATGTTCAGTTTTTGCATTTGGCTCAGTGTTTCTGACACTTTTATGTACAGTCATGAAACTTGATGGGTGTGTTCTTCTTGGAGTGTACTACTCACTATGGCAAAAGTAGGTTACAGTGACTTACTCTTCATGCTCCAGTGATTATGTTAAGTTTTCACATTTAGCCAGTTTCTCTTACATTATGGGTATACTGTATTCATCTTGGATGTTACTACTTGCCACAGGCAGTTTCTTGATGGGTATATTTATCTTGGAGGGTATTATTCACCAAAGGCAAAAGTAGGTCACTGGGCCTACTTTTCATGTTCCAGTGATTAGGTTAAGTTTTTGTGTTTAACTCAGTTTCTCTGACACTGTTATATGTACCGTCATAAAACTAGTGTGTTTGTCTTGGATGGTATTGCTCATCATTATGAAGAATAGAAGAATGTTTAAGTGACTTTTCAATAACCACTAAATGGAATTGGACTAAATTTAATCAAAAGCATCCTGGCACAAAGGGCTTTCAAATTTTTGTACATATGATGTTAATCCATCATCAGGTATGGGCACTGTTACTAATAATATGAAAACCCTTAAATGACTTTCTCTCAAAACCCTCGAACAGAATTTTTGCAAAATTTGATAAAAAGCATCCTGGTATAAAGGACTTTAAAGTTTGTGCAAATAATGCTGATTTGACATCATGTATGGCTGCCATTACTAAAAAAAAAAAAACCTTTAACTGACTTGTCAAAACAATTCAACAGTACCAGACCAAATATGATGCAAAGCATCCAATCCACTATCAGATATGGCTGCTGGTATTAAAAACAAAAAACATTTTAACAACTTCTCAAAAACTGCACAACAGGATTTGACCAAACTGGAGAAGAAGCATCATGGCATGAAGGCCTTCCAAGTATGTACAATTGATTCTGATATGGCTGCAGTTAATAAAAAGAGAAAAACCTTTAAACAATTTCTTGTCAAAAAAAGGCTGAACAGAATTTGCAAAATTTGATAAAAAGATTACTGGCATAAAGGCTTTTATATATGTACCAGTGATGCCAATCTGCCATCAAATATGACCACCATTAACAAAAAATAGAAGAAATTTTTTTGTAAACATCTTCTCAAAAACCACTCAACAGAATTGGAGCAAATTTGGTAGAAAGCATTCTTGCATGAAGGACTTTAAGATTTGTACAGATGATTTAGATTGATGATCAGATATAGCTGCCATTACTAAAAATGCAAAAAAAACTTAAAACCACTTCTTCGGAAAAACTAAAATTGACCAAATTTGTACAGATGATGCTGATACACCATCAAATTTGGCTGCTGTTACTAAAAATCTAAATACCTTTAACAACTTTTAAAAATTTGCTCAACAGAATTTGACCATATTTGACTGAAAGCTGACTCACTTGAATGCAATTTCATGTTTCAAAATGATGCTGATCTGCCATCAAATATGGCCACTGTTACTAAAAATAGACAAATATAAAAATGACTTTGTCAGAAACTGCTGAACAGATTTTGACCAACTTTGACAAAAAATATCCTGGCAGAAAGGCCTTTTAATATTAGAGAAATTCCTTGAAATTATTGTTTTATTTTATAACATTTGCGATCAACAGCATTGGAATAAATTTCTAAAGAGAGTATCCTACTGAATCAGAATTTTGCTCTTGCATTGCACTAGGTGGAGGTGGGATGGATTGGGGAGAAAACTCAGAAACACTTCAGTTCTTTGCCATGTGGTGTGACCTGAATGATCTTGATAATTTGGTAGAGATAAATCAGATATGTAAGTTGTGTATTTGTCCGTGATGATGACACACGCAGTACAGTAACGGTATTATACTATAGGTCAAATAACAGATTTTAATAGTAGACAATAAGATTTTGCAAACTGAGTTTTTGTCCACTCGCAAAGAAATGCAAGTAACAAAAATATATAAATTCTAGCCCTGTCTAATGAAAGAAGGGGGATGTTTAATGTTACATAATGCATACATATATATGTATGTATGTGTGTATATATGTATATACACACATACACATACAGAAGGATGAAGGGACACCAATCACCAATGTGATGATAAATAAAATCCCTTATCTTCAGGTATATTAGTATGAAATCATAAGAGGGTTTTATCTTTTTATATTGATTTTTTTTCCAATACATTCTTAAAACTGTCGAGTATAGAAAATTGAAGCCTATGGCATCTACCTCACTTATTATTATCATCATAATTTTTTGAATTAATTTTTATTAATGTTTTCCCATGATTCACTTTTCAGTACCATAAAATAAAATAATGTGAATTCACTATTTTTCGTGGGATACCAGTTTCATGGATTTTTTTGTTGTTGTTGCTGGTAACCATGAATTTAAAGGCTTAGGAACAATGATAGGAAACATATGTTTAAAATCTACTTCTGTATATTTTTGTTATCGTATAATTTTATGTCCTTATCTTTGTTATATTATCTTGTTATTGGACAGTTTATGAAAAACTAATGTGATTTTTTAAAATGTTCCTTCTTTCTGTCCTTCTGTCTGTCAGTCTTTTTTTTGTGTGTGTTTTTTTTAGCTCATATGGTTGTACAGTATGGCCCTGCATCTATCCTGCATCCTGCATTGTTTGTCCATCAATAATTGCTATTTTTAACTTCTCAAAGACCATGAAACCAATTTCTACCAAACTTGGCAGGCAGTATCCTGGCATGAAGGCCTTTTAAGTTTACACCAATTATGCTAATCTGTCATCAAAAACTATTACTAAAAATAAAAATAAAAACTTTAAATGACTTTTAAAAAACCTGCTAAATAGAATTTGACCAAATTTGACAGAAAAGGTCCAGGTATAGAGGGCTTTCAAGGTGATACAAATGCTGCAGATCCCCCATCAAATATGGCAACAGTTACTAAAAATAGAAAAACCTTTTAATAAATTATTCTCAATGACCACTGAAAAGAATTTGACCAAATTTGACAGAAAGCAGCCAGGCATGATGCCAAGCTGCAATAAAATATGGCCACCATTACAAAAACGAGAAAACGTTAAACAACTCAAAAAAAGTGCAACAGAATTTTACCAAATGTGAGAGTTAGCAACCTGACTTGACAGGGTGTCAGAATTTTTATAAATGATGCCAATTTCCCATCAGATATGGCCACCATTGATAAAAATAGAAAATCCTATGAATGACTTCTCAAGAACCAACAGAACTTTATAACATTTCACAGGAAGCATCCTGGCATGAAGGGCTTTAAGTTTGTACAAATTATACTAATCCACCATCAAATATGGCTGCTATTACTATAAATAGAAAAAAATTCAATAACTTCTCAAAAAACTGCTCAATAGAATTTGACCAAATTTGACAGAAAGTATCCTAACTTAAACACCTTTCAGATTTATGCAAATGATTATTATCTGCCATCAAATATAGCCATTGTCACTAACAACAGAAAAACATAAGCAGCTTTATCTACAAAAAGAAATTGCTTAAAAGAGTATAAATAACTTTGACCTAAAGCATTCTGCATTAAGGCCTTTCAGTATTGGGCAAATGATGCTGATGTGGCATCAGATGTGGATGAAGATATGAAAAATAGAGAAATCTTGAAATAGTTGTTTTCATAACTTGCAATCAAGTGCACTCAGCAGAGAACATACTACTGACCCATTTTTGTTACCCAGCTTGTTGCATTTGGCTGTTATGCAAATGTCTACTGGGTGGGATCTCAGGCCCACTTGGGATTATTATTTATGGTATATTACACTTTCCTTTTGATAATTTGTTTATTTTTATGAGGCAGGATTTGAGAATAGCATTTTTGAAGTAAAATTTTCAATGACTTGCCATTTGTTTTATGAAATGATTTGAAGCTGCTAAAAAGAAATGTGGCCTTATTTGCTCAGAAAATATTTTTTACTGTGTAAGTGCTTATATATATTTTTAAGAATGTAAATCAGTACAGATTAAATGTTGTGAGATTTTATTTATCTACAGAGAATGACATCTGTCATAATGTATCCACTTCACATTTACACACAACATCCATATTACTACAAGCTAGGCTTATATCAATAAACAACTCATTTAACAACAAGTCTGTCATTTAATATCAGCATTCATAAACAGAATCATGATTCTAGTTAATATTATTTATAATATTGGAAAAAGTAGTGGCCATTTTTTGGATTCACCTTTCATAGGATTGCATTTGAAAGCAGTACTACTTACTGTATATACTCGCGTATAAGATGATACCAACTGCAAACTGCATAGACCCAAATCTGCCGGCACACAATGCACCGGCAGATCTGGGTCTATGCAATGTGTAATGATGAATCAGTAGAACAAACAACATAGACCCTGATCTGCCAGCGCATTATGCGATGGCTGATCAGGGTCTATGTTGTTTGCATTAGGACCCAGCTTATATGAGAGTATGGACGGTATTTACATGCTCTTAAAATTGGCCAGATATACAGTGTATCTTGTAAAGAATTTGCGGGTGTATATGTAAACTTATAATGCTTGTGGGGTTTTACCCTTTCTTTAAGACAAGTAAGCTTCTGAAAATCATTAAAGTTTTTTATCACTTTTTATAAGCCCACCATAATTTAGAGCATATTATGTTATGATGTTGTCTGTCCATCCATCGCTCTCTCTGTTACCAATATTGTTTCCACACAATAACTCGAGTTTTCCACAATCAACAGTTACCAAAATGTCTGGAAGGCTTGCACTCAGAAAGAACCTTATCAATTTTGGGTTGAAATGATCAAGTCAGGGTTACTGGCTGAAAGAATAAAAATGGTTTTCACACAATAACATTAATTTCTACATCACATACATGGACCAAACTTTGTGGATGGATTGCACTTTGGGTAAGGAAGAAGCCAATCCATTTAGGGGTTTAAAGGTCAATGATCAAAGTCACTGTGACTGAAAGAAGAAAAATTGTTTTTACACAAAAATTTCAGTTATCAATCATGTACCTTCAACAAAGTTAGTGGATGACTTGCACCTTGGATAAGAAAGAAGTCTATCGATTTTGGAGTAAAAAGGCCAAAGGTCAGAGTCACTTTGCCTGAAAGAAGAAAAATGGTTTTTGCATAATAACTTCAGTTCTAGACCTCTTACCTTGACCAGAGTTTGTGGAGGGCTTGTATTTTTGTTATGGAAAAGACCTATTGAGTTTGGAGTCAAAAGGTCAATGGTCAGGTCATTGTAACTCAAAGAAAAATGGGTTTTTGCAGAATAACTTTTATTCTAGAGTAAGTTCCTTGATTAAATCTTGTGGATGGTTTGCACTTAGGGCAAACAGAAACCTACAGATCCTGGAGTCTAAAGGTCAGAGGTCACAGTCATGGTAAATCTAATAAGGAAATAATGGTTTCTACACATTACGTTTTGTTCAAGAATGCACACCTTGACAAAAGGTTGAGGTCATTGAGACATGTTGGTCAGTAATCTCCAGAGTCAGCCATACCCTACTAGTGTCTACACAGAGAACTATTAAAACACCAGTTGGGTGTATACTGTACCATGCACAGTACTCTTTGTATATGCCCACTATAAGGCAGAGCATATATTTGTATGATGTCCATCCATCCATGTTACCAGTTTGGTTTCAGCATAATAACTCTAGTTATTCTCCCTCTGCAATTACAAACTTTAAGGATGGCTTGCACTTGTGATAAGGAAAAACCCTATTGTTTTGGGGCTCAAATGCTAAAGGTCAAGGTCACTGTGACTGCATGAAGAAAAATTATATTTATACATTAACTTGAATTTTCCACCATCAACATTTACAAAACTTTGTGGCTATCTTGTACTTGGGGCAAAGAAGAACCCTATTACTATTGGGGTGAAAAGTTCAAAAGTTAAGATCACTCTGACTGAAATAAGAAAAATGGTTTTCACAAAATAATTTGTGTTCTTCACCGGCGACAGTTGCCAAACTCTGTCAGTGGTTTGCACTTGGTGTAAGGAAGAACCCTTATCCATTTTGGACTCAAAAGGTCAAAGGTCAAGGCAACACTGACTTAAATGAGAAAAATTGTTTCCACACAATAACTTGGGTTCTCTATTATCTACAATTACCAAACCTTGTGGATGGCTTACATATGGGGCAGGGAAGAACCCTATTGATTTTGGAGTCAAAAGATCATGGTCTCTTTGACTGAAAGAATAAAAATGGTTTCTACACAATAACATCAGTAATACATCACATGCCTCAACCACATTTTGTGGATGGCTTGCACTTGGGATAAGGATGAAGTCTGCTGAATTTTGGGTCACTGACTGAAAAAAGAAAAATGGTTTCTGCCCAAAACTTTCAGTTATCCACCTAGAGAACTATTAAACACAGTATGGGCCTATAATGTGCCATTCATGGTACTCTTGTTGCTGTGTATGAATGGAAAACCTATAAACTGGTGGACTAATTTCATGGACTTAATATTAAGAGCTTATAATCTCATTTCAGCAGTATCTACTGGTACTTATATTAAGGAAGAATAAATTAGTAGAATCACTATAAATTGTTTCCACATTATGATGAGTTTTTCTGCATTATGAAAGTAAGAATTGGATAGATTAAATTTTGCCACCCTGTAGTTAATATTTTGTCATTGGTTCTGTAGATTAATTTGAGACAGCTTTAAAACACTCAGACTATCTAATTCACTGGTCCTGTAGTAGAACCGATTCAAAACTCAACCTTTCCCCCAATATGCACATTAGGCTAACAGCTTCCAGCTATTTATATGTAAGTCATTGGCAGTTTGCATAGCATAACTTGCAATTGTTTCATTTGCTGTATGTCTTTTACCTCTTATTATGAGAGGGTTCAGTTTGTAAGACATGTTTTGTTGAATATGTCTTACAGGTTGGGTAAAACATAATCATTGTGATATTGTTTTGACCTGCTTCATATATGTACATGATGAAAAAATTGAAATGCAACCAGACATACTGCCTAGTCATGCACATTGGCTAGCATGTTCATTTAAATGATTTTGCAGACATTTACAGGCAGTAAACAAAACTAAGCCATTTACACGTGTAAATGTTGCAGACTTACTTATCTGCAATTTGAACAAACATATATTAAATTTTGTCCAGTCTGCCATGGTGGAAACTCAACAGAGCAATCATTTTAGCACATTTCCTTGCACAGTGTAGCTTGAACTGATCTTTAATATTTTTTTTAAGGTGTCTTCACAACATATTGGCTGCGCTGAGTTGACAATGCCTACTTAGTAGCATAAATTAGGCATGGTTATCTAGTTTTTTTTAAATAAAGAGTTTCCTTTTGAAAATTGTACCTCATTATCAGTGACATGTACTGTTCATTGTGAAAATGTCACAAAACTAAATGTAAAATAATAAAGTTGTAACAGTGTTAGTTCATTATTGAAAACTATCTTGATGTCTAACCATCAGTGGACCATGCTGTTACAGAGTTAGACTAGTTAGCACTCCTGGTGTGATTGCTTAACAATTCACACTTAGCCGGGCTTTAGATTAATTAGCAGTCTATTAAAATTTCAAATAAACGGTCATTAACTGACATCTGGTTCAGATAGGCAAAACTTGGTGATTTGTCAACTCTGATATTAATATCTACTAGATTTTCATCATTTTCTTCAGATCTTATTGTCTAAATGATATTATTTCTACATTGGTTGGTTTTGTTGACCTTCCATACAATCATCTAATGTGCACATGTGGCTAGTTAAAAATAATGTGAACATAGAATATATTGATGTGGTATTACTATATTTACTGACTGATCAATCCTCAAGTTTTCATTTTGTACTAGTAAAATCTGCAGATCTTGAATTGTCTAATATTGTGGAGATACCAATCTGTGTGTATGCTGGGTAAAATGTGATTTTCCTTGATTTCATTCTTGATATCAAAATAATTGTAATAAAGTACTATAATTTGTGCAGCTATGATTTGAATGAAGATATATATACATATATATTGTCAAATAAATTTAATGTTTATCAAGAGCTTCTTTTGTATCCACTGTCCACATAACTATTTCTCCATCTCATATCTATTTGTATCCAATTGTTAAGAGATTGATACACAATTTAGGCCACCCTAAAAATGAATTATACCATCTTTTGTTTACAAAAATATTTACATGTGCATAGCACATTGCAAATTTATCTCATTTACCCAGCAAGAGTGTTGAAAATACATGTAACTTCTAAGGTGCACAATCCAGTGTGACTTTAACTCGTGTCCATTGACCTTTATGTTTTTCATGAATATTTGGTGCCTAGTGTAGAGACAGTGAGCAAAAGCTCCAAGCAATGATTGCCAAGAAGCAAGTGCTTCCTTTACAGTGGTAACCTGCCATCTTTAATTTGTGAGCTAGACTTATAAAACATAAACACTGTCTAAAAGATATAGGGGCTACTTGGTTCAAAGGTCAAGGTCAAATAAAACGCAAAGAATAAGTTCTTATTTTCAGTCCACTCAGTAATTTAGGAAAACTTTGCATAGGAATGTATTATTACATGATAGCATGTCTTTAAAGATAGCATAGTTCCTTTGTTCAGGTACAAGGTCACATAAAGATTAAAAGTTGTAGTTTTTTGCATTTTGTGCCCACTGTTCCATGTCAGATAAACTTTTGAATTAAGTGAAATAATTTGATAATTGTTTCTTATATTTGCATGATCTAAAAATTGGTGCAGGTCATTCAGTTTGCAGATGTTTGTGCAATTCAAGGTCAGTGTAAAGTCAAATGTAGTATAGAATGTTTGTTTTCATGTCAGCTACATAACTTTTACAACATTTGAGATATTTTGGTAGAATTATATACAGGAATGTTATATATTCCTAGACGATCGCTTCTACACTATGTTCAGACTGGGTGGCAAAATTCAGGGTCACCAAAAGGTAAAATGAGATTCTCCCTTAATATTTCCATATTCTCATGTTTGAACTATGGAAGACAAACTTTAAACAAGAACCTCACTTTGAGGGCTGATGCCATCCAGATGGACGTATGTATGGTGTTTTGAGGACTGATGCCATCCAGATGGACCTATGTATGGTGTTTTGAGGACTGATGCCATCCAGATGGACCTATGTATGGTGTTTTGAGGATTGATGCCAAAATGGGTGTATTTAGTACTGTCTTTGGTTCTATCCTTTTATTTTGAACTCATTGCATACCTGCACGGAAGCAGTTAGGCCTACTCTCCACAGTTTTAGCAAATAATGATAATTATTTTTTCATCTCTACCAATAAAATCCCGCTTTTTTGTTTGTTTTCACTGGTCTTCAAAAAAGTCATTGTATGGTATCATTAAAATGTTCTTAATTGGCTTTTCTTTGGGTAAACAAAAGTGAACACTATCTATAGTACAAGACATACCTTGTGGCTTGGTACAATATTTTTTATTCCTTCACCTCTTTACTGCAGGGGTGGGGGTATAGGGATTTATCTGTCCATCTGTCTGACCTTCCTTCTGCCCATCATTCTGCACTTCCAACTGGCACACAATATTATTAGCACAACTATCCCTGAAGTTTTTGATTGATTGCCATGAAACTTGGTAAATATTATGGTTTGTCATCGATAGAGGTGAGATTCAGAGAATTGAGAGGGCAAAAGAGGTAGGCACAGTGGCAGTGGGGGCTTCTAATGCCTCATTCCCGCACATTTCTTGTAACACGCCAGAAATTATCATAAGCCATAAGGGAAACGTCCTGCAGCACCCACCCCCCGGTACAAAACTAGGATGTAATTTATTTAGAAATTGTGTGGTATTGTGGTTAAAATGTGCACAGATGCTTTCTTGTTGATGCCCCTGTTATTTTGGTGACTCAGACTGTGGCAACTTAGCTTGTGATTGGGTTTGGAATTTAGGTAGCAAGGCAGGCCTGCAATGTTGACAGTGGCATTGGTAGTTCATGACTTTCTACTGCGGATCTGCAGGGCAAATCAGACGAGGGTGATGACGTGAGGTTGTTACATCTCTTTTAAATTCACTGAAAAGCAAGCAGTCTAGCATTCCGACGGACACGTACATAAAATAGGCTGTGTTCGCGGTTCTTGCAGCAACATAACTTTTTGCCGCTGGTTTGTGGTTGTATTTGTCCATCAGAATGACAGGCATTTGTGTTACTGCGTGCAAAATGTAATGTTTATTACTTACCTTGTGCTGTTAGTCCTGACCAAAATCCATTTTGTCACACAAACAGGAAAGTGTCATAAATCTGACTGAATTCTCATTGGTTACACTTTCCTTAAATACCAGGTTTCATGAAAAATCCAAATAATTGCACAATACCACAACAATATTTTGTAATGGTGTATTATACCTTTAATGTGTGCGTTTAGTCAGTAATAGTGTATGCTATAGTAGCTCGGTTTTTTTCGCCACTTTGTCGATTACAACCGAAGTGTATGCCCTGTGCGACGCAGCCCGTATTTCATGTTTCATGGTTGTGTATTTGTCAACATCATCTATGATAAGCTTTAACTCTTCTTCGGAGATGGCGTTGTCATGTAGAGGCTTAGATATGTGGTCTGTGACTGTGTTGAGTTTGTTTCGGCCAAAACGCGGATTTCATCGTGCTTTTAGCTTTATTGGATAGTCGCCGGCTGATAAATTTGCCAGCTACAGAAATCGGACAACAGCTTAGGGCTGTGATCTCAAGGGCCATTGCAATGGGGCAGCAATGATTGTTGACAATATTTCAATCCCTGCCACACCGTTGCCCAGAGACACAGCCGTCAGTGTAGTGGAAACACACACTTGTACTTTTTGTAAAGAGCGCACAGCTGTTCAGCCTCGCTGATCTTTTTCAGGGGAAAATCTTGTGGGTCTTGGATTTTTGGATATATCGACATTATAATTCTGCTATAAGCAGCATGATATGAAACTTTATTTGATCTGGTGGGGGGGGGGAGGCTCCTCTTCAGACAGACCTCTAATCATCTAACCTGTCGCCATGGCTTACTGGCAAGATGGCGGAATATCAAAGACAATATCAGTTTGTTTAATATCACTAGATCTGGAAATAACACTGTCTTCAACACACCCGCCAACCCGCTTTCCAAGAGTCACATATACTATGCTTTCTGTCCACAGGTGCAGCGACTGTTTGTTTCTCTGGCCGATTACTGCGGTAGAACGATTCTTTTTCTGTTGGTGCGCGAGGTATAACAACCAACTTCTTATATTGGACGACGACATAATGAGTAAAAAGCACACCACAACGACAGCAGCCAACGAAAAGATGAAGAGATCGGCTTTGATCCTACCGCGAATGACGAGTCAGTAGCACAAGTGCAGACTGGCACCATGCAAAACATGTAGGCATCAAAAGAAGCCAAGACCACGATGCCAATAAAACAGCACTAGTCGTGGCTGGTATTGCATCCGGGCTTGCGGACATCTGATTTCTCCGCTTTTGAACGACGAGCACCTTGTCCAGAGTGGTCCTAGCTTCACTCTGCTGTCTGCGCGTGCTGATGTGAGAGCGGAGAACAGCAAAGAACACGACCGCTATCGTGATGACAAGCACCGCCAAATTTCCTGCCAGACAGCTGATGGCATTGCCAGCTGATTTTAGGAGGAATGATACAATAGTGCCAATGACACCGGTCAGTGCAGCAGAGCATTTTCTGCAAGCGTTTTCAGCATTCTGGCCAGTCATTCGAGCCGCTTTTTTACCCATTCTTGTGCGCTGCTGGGGTCAGAATTATGTGTTAGGACGATGGGAGGTGGTGTCGCTGTGCTTGCACCGCCCGTGATCGCGAGAACAATTGTGCTTATGATGAACGCCAACACCGTGAAAATTGAGGCTATGGTGATACCCTGTTCATGGAACAGTGTTCGCTGCCACTCAGCGAAGCGAGGGCTGTATTCTCGTGGAGAATTTTACTTTTTTTGGTCTCCCAAATCTGGGAAATTTGGCTGCAAAAGGTTTCTTGGTTAGCACTGGCAGCCTCTAGCTGCAATTCGTGTTCCTCCTTTAGCTTTCGAATCTGATCTCGTATCTCCTGGCACGACGTTTCCTCTTCAGCTTCCGTGAGCTTTCTCTCTTCTACTGTGATGTAGTTATCGAGCTCCGTAAGCTTCAAGAGGTTATTTACATGCTCGCCACGAGACCTTTGAAGCGCCGAGTTGTGACTCGGGATTTCTTGCATCGGGAGGCTGTCAGGTGCCTGTGCCGCCGCTTCTTTGATTGCCGTGTCCTCCGATCCCAACGCAATGTGCTTAGTATCTGTCAGCCCGCTTGTGTTGGACGGGATCTCTTTTTCAGCTGCCTTCGTACTTAACGCTCCCACTCCCCCACCCCCACCCCCATACTGAGGATGGGGCCAAGAATTTACTCGGGTCATTTTTGTACGTTAGCAGGATCCAGTTTCGTCCCCACTTTACTGCGAGTGCGCCAGACTTTTTCGCTTTGAAATTGAGCCTGCTGGTGCATTCTTCAGTAAAGCTCTTTGTTTTGTGGTTCGCATCAAACTCGGTTATGCGTTGCTCTAGTCCCCTTACTGTATACATATCTTCTTGCTTCCACCCAATTGGCACATCATCGCTGCAGGCCCAAGAAAGGATTTCAGTCTGTAGTTCTTCTGCCTTATTGGCTTCGGTGGTAAGTGTGGATTCATCTTCCTCGGGTAGAAAATCTTCACGACCGCCAAAGTCGGTCGTGTCAAAGTCTTCAGCCATGTTTTAACAGGCAAAACTCCAACACTGTCCCTATACGTGTCAGCACTGGTAATGACGTCGCTGCTACCTAGCCCGATGCATCTGTCGCTACCGCATCTGGGAACCACTTCTTTGTGCAGCGTGACTTCGAACTGCTAAATGATCACATGCCATACTACCAGTCCGGCAAATCAGACCACCGCACCAAAGAGCTGACATTTAGCGCTCATGCGTGTGTGTGTGTGTGTTTGTAAAATGACACAAAAATTGATAACTGCTCAAATACAAAACAGTTTCCCAACGTTTCGAACTAAATAAGCTCTTCGTCAGGGAAAGAAACACTTTCTTTACATCCACAAAACAAACACTAAAACAGACAAATCAAGAGAAATTCTTGACTCCTACATGTTTCAATGACGGGGAAATAAACAAACAAAAGATAAAAAATAGAAGAAAGAAAGAAGACAGTGATGTCACGCGTCCGCTGTATTCTGATTGGAAAATAGGAAACACGCCCTGACTGAATTACGTTACATGCGTTCTGATTGGTGGAACCTTGTTTTGATTCGTCTGTAGACTACATAAAGAGGTGCGTTCTGCGTTCGCACACTGTGTCACCTGTTCTGAAGATAAAGTCAAGATGTGGACTAGCGTAGAATCCTCCACCATCATTTCCAGCATGCATGATCCAGATTACCCCATGTATGTGAAGTCATCATCGGCTATCACGAAGATTACAGACATAGCTATTTGGAAATGAAGAGTGTGTATTGAAAGGCAAGGGTGTTTGAAGAGGGTATTAGTCTATGAACCAGCAGTAAGAAGAAGCTTAAGAAGTGGCAACAATGAAGTGGTGCCACCTGTGTTAACTATATTTGGTTAACCACCTCAACGGCCCTTTTCAGGGCCACCCAATTCTCTCAGAAAAGAGATACTATTCAATAGTTGCCAGTCTATGTGTTTTATGTTTGTGTATGTCTTTGTCTGTTTACAAATGAATCTTAAACCCCATAGGCCTCTTGCGTGATAGTATGTTTGTGTGTTTGTGAAAACATTCATATCTTCTTGTGTGTGATAGTGTGTTTTATGTATATGTGTGTATAGTATGCGTGTAAACACTTCTACTCTCTTGTGTGTGATAGTGTGATTTCATCCCCCTTCTTTTACATCCTACCCTTTTCGTTGGTTAGTAGGTGTGGGTGTTGGTCACTACAAAGGCGTGTTGGATAGTAAGTGCAGGGCGATGGATAGTAGATAACTAGGTATTGGTCACTACAACGGAGTGTTGGATAGTAAGTGTGGAATGTTGGATAGTAGATAACTAGGTATTGGTCACTCCAAACGGCGTGTTGGATAGTATATACTTGGGTGCTGGATAGTAGATAACTGGGTGTTGGATAGTAAATAACTACGTATTGGTCACTCCAAACGGCGTGTTGGGTAGTGTGTGTAATTTTAACATTACATTTCCCATCTCCAGGAGTCCCATAATGTTAAACCTATGGACATTTTTAAATAGGATTTCCCATCTTGTCTCCAGAGAGTCCCATAGTGATATACCTTTGGACATTTTTTTACATAGGATTTCCCATTTTCTCCCCAGGGAGTCTCCAACATGTTAATCCTATGGTGGGGGAAGAAAAAAAACAACATTTAGCATAAGATTTCACAACTTGTCCCCAGAGTATCCCTCATTACTATATGAGGAGGGGGACCTGGAATTTTCTTTTGAGTCGGAATATATATTTTTTTTTTATCTCAAGATAATGCATTTTTTCAACTAATATAACGGATATAATATGAGGATATTTTTTCAAGCTATTTGAGAGCCGAATATTAAAAAAAAAAAAAAGTACCCCCCCCCCCTCCGAAAATTAAATGGTCGGTCCCTAAGGTCAGGAATTTGTATGTCTGGTGCTAAGGCCAGGAAAGTATGTATGTCCGATTACAAGGACGGAAAGTTAAAGTTAGATATGTGTGGTGCTCAGGACAGAGAGGGTAGATATGTTCACTGCTAAGATCAGAATTGTAGTATATGGTGCTAAGGTAAGGGTAAGGGGTTGATATGTTCGGTCACTAAGGTTAGAGAGGTGGACATGGCCGGTGGTAAGATCAGGGTGGTAGATAAGTCTTGTGCTCTCTTTATCAGGAAGGTAGATATGTCTGATGCTAAGGTCAGGGAGTTAGATATATCTGGTGCTAGGATCATAAAGGTAGAAATGTCCTGTGCTTAGGTCAGGGAGGTATATATATCCGCTTCTATGGTTGAGAATTGAGATAGGTCTGGTGCTAAGGTCAGCGAGGTAGATATGTATTGAGTGAAATGATAATCCAGTGGCAGAACCCTTTTTCACTTGATTTTTGCTTGTACTATTGAGTTGTGCTAGGCATTGCGAAAGTTACAAACGTCAAGAGATTCCCCAAATGTGACACTCTATGTCCTGATATCTAGTTAACAAAGATTGCTGTTTAATAATCTAATTTTAAAACTTTTTGTGCAAATTTAATATTGTATGTAACATTCTCATCTGAAAGGAAATACTCTTGACCATTACTTAAAATGGAAGAATGAAAAAAAATTCTAATTCATGCATGGTGATGAACATAGACATAAATCTTTGTTTGTACTGCCTTATGTTTGTTGCCAAGTAGTTTAAAACTTTTGTAAATTAACAACGTTAGAAAAGCAGTGGTATAACCAACAGGCAAGACTTATCCACTATATTTAGTCGGACGTCGTGTTATCATGGTATGCCCATTTGCTCAGTATTTTTCAAAAATTATGCAGTTCTGAATATGACAGCCTTCATATTTCCAGTTTGTACTTGGAAACGCACATTGCTCGCAGTCATCTCATGGTCTAAAGGGCTGACCATTTAATGTTCGGGAGGGGAGCCTGGGATTTAAGTACAACAAAAATTCCGGCTCTCAAATAGCTTCAAAAATATATTCTTGCTCTGATTTATAGAAAAGAAAAAGAAAAAAAATATTATGTCCATTATAATTTTTTTTTACATTTTCTTCAGGCAAAAGAAAAAAAAAATACCCCGGTTCGAACGAAAATCTCAGGCCCCTACCCGACCCAGAAAATTAAATGGTCGGTCCCTATCCACAATTTCGAGGTCAATCCTACGGATTATATACCAAATGTATGCTGGACCACCTCGGCTATTTATGACACATGGATTGACCGAGATATTGAAATTTCATCTTTTTTTTTTTTTTTTTTTTTTTTTTCCATTCGTAAATTTCTTGGTCACTCCTACAATTAATCCAACAGTCGCAACTTCGAGGTCAATGCCTGGAATGAATGCCCATGGTTGCTTGTAGGATCACTATTTATGCAACAAGGATTGAGCGAGGAAGTTGCAAATGCATCGAACTATTTATTCATTCGCAACTTTTCGATCAGTCCTACGCTTACGGTCAATCCAATCGTAGAAACAGCCGAGGTAGTCTGAATAGATTGCGATTTCTTTTTTGCGAAGACATTTCCGGTGAACAAAATGTATGATAGTCTTGTTCCCTGATTTGTATTGTTACGACTAGGGGTAATGTAACAAAAGAAAAGACTCGAACAAGCTTTCAAGATTTAAAATACAAATATTTAATATCCTAAAATATTAAAATATTTCAACAAACAATCAAAGTGAAAGAATTAAAAATAACTAACAGTATAAAATATCCTTAATAGTCCTAAATTGTTCTAAAGTTCAATGATCCGGATGTTAATCCAAATGTTCAGAATGAAGTAGATTCCGAATGAAACTTTTACTGTACTGATGTGTTAATAAGAATCAGTTATATCCAAGTTTTATAAATTCCAAATAGTCCTTGTGAATATGGAATAACACAAGTTCTAGAAATGTTTCCGATAATTCCACGGAGCTGTATAATTACTAAAGTTGAAGAAACAGTACTAATCCAGCATGTACTGTATGATAATATATATCACCGAAACAGAATATCCGCACACAAAATGAACCAAATTCGTTTATGACCTCTCAGGCTGTCAAACTATGCTAGGAATGCTAGAATGCTGCTATAAATCCTATTATATAGTCTCTTAATACGCAGAATCGAAATAAAAACCCATTTAATCCTTCTAGAAACAACCTTATCCAAACCAATCAAAAACTAGGTTATGCGTGACATTTCTAAAGTACCAGTGTACTAACGTTTTTAACAGTCAATAAAGTATTTACTCATAGAATCTAGGTCAGAAGTTCATACCCTCACGCGCTAGAAACACGTGATATGACTAAGGCTTAGTGAAATATCGATCCAATTTACCGTATGTGTACTCACGGCAAGATGACAGCTATTAGACTAAGAATAGAGATCAGAAACTAATAGACTATACCATTATTAAAAGAAAAATTATATATAATTCCGTAACAGTATGCTCCCTGCATTTGCACCCAGCGAAGTCTCCGTATAACGGAGTGCGAATGCAGGCAGCATACTAAAAGGGAACCAGACTACATGTATGATTTTTATTGTTATTTTTTTGTTTCTGTAAATTACTGCGCCGACATATATCCGAGGCACATTTTTGTCCTGCTGAATAGCCGAGGACATTCCGAGTGGGTCGGTCCCTAAACTGACTTATAGTACAATGATATTTTGCCTCCAGTACCACCTCCCCAATTCATCATTTTTGTGCATGTAATTAACACGAAACTTCTCTGCACATTAGTTGTAGATGCTTTTTAACAGGGTACATCATGCTGAAAGAGCAGGTCATTGAACAGAACAATCTGGGGGGGGGGGGGATACTGAAATTGTGGGTCCACTTAAGGGTAAGATTTAAGCTATTCAGAGTTTCGGCATCTTAATATCATCTTCGTTCTGTACAAAAGATGCTATTGAACCTTCACCAATCTTCTATTGATATCTACTGATTACTGTTATGCTAGGCCTACGTGTTTACCCCATTAGTTTACAGTCATTTGCAGTTTTATACAGTAACATAAAAATGTCGTCATTAGAAATCCCAATGGCGCTAATGAACATTTTTTTAAATGCCCTTAAAATAAACGACTGATGGATTACATTTGTTTTAAACGCAAGAACTTCACTCGAGACTAATTTTAAAATGTTGTATTGTCTCTGGGTAACATAATCTGCGAGCTTTTTTACTTTGATCCATTCTTGCAAAGTGATGCCACCTTTCTTGTAACCCGAGAGAGAATGAACATGTCCCTCCCAGAACCTCACATCCAAATTAACAAGAGTTTTTCAGCAGTGTAGCATTACTTTTAAGAGAAACTATTTATTGTACACATGTGAACAGATTTTACCATCTGGTTAGTAATATAAAAGTAAGTGCTTACAAATGCTGAAATTTTAATTTTAACATTAAGTACCGGGAAAAAAGGACGTTCTGGGCTACTGTCATGTCAGTAGTTTTCTGTTCACCACCTTCATGGTAAACAATGTCCTTTATTTTCATCTACATGGCATTGATTCGGAAGAGAAAGGCTGATTCACAAAAAGTTACGAAAAGTTACAAAAATATTGCGAAAAGTTACGAAAAGTTATCTTCGATGGTGAGAAGTTCATTTAAAATTATATATATTGACCGACTATATTTTGATTTTCAGTTTTAATTAATACTTCTATTTCACAAATGAAATTATATCGTTTAGTAACTCATTCTACATAGGATTTAATATATCTTTTTTATATATAAAGTATTTTTAAAAAAAGGTCCTTTTAGCGAATGGTTCCTTTTCGCGAAAAGGACGTACCCGTTTGCGAAATGGACCGACTAAATGTTATTATCAGTTGCAATCGATATTTCTATTTCACAAATGAAATTATAATGTGTAATAACTCATTTTCCATAGCATTTAACACATCGTTTTAATAATGAGCGTTTAAAGGTCCTTTTAGCCAATGAGGTTATAGAATTATAGTTTGAAAGGATCTGGACTTAGAAGTCTACATTAGAACGAAATTACATTTAAGTGTAGGTAAAATATGGACAGTTGTGAATGCGATAATTATCTTATAATTAATTGAGTTGCAGATTTGTGACAATGTCTGAACATCACCATCCACAACATTTATTGAAAGAAATGGCACTCTCTTGATGATTGTTAAACGTCAGGGTGTGTGATGCGTCGAGAGAAACGTCAACAAAAAGCGTATCTACGAGCCACTACAACCACTTGCAAACGAGCTTATACACGTTCACAGAATGTACCAAAACTAAAGAGCTCTCCGTCTGGACCTGATCAGTTCAAGCGGCGGATGACATGGTTCCAGAAAAGTGGCAATCTCCTTCCTGAAATTCCAACCAACATCGCGCTTGCCGAATACATTGGAAAATTATCGTCCAGAAATTATCATGCATCCGTGAAACGTCCCTCATAAAACGTCACCTACATTAAAACAAAGCCTTCCGTTAGAGAAAGATTAGCAAATGAACTAGAGCACAAAGAGGTGAAGGAAGTAGAGAGAATGGTAAATTCTGAAACAATTTACGATTACCAGCAATCAAGAAATGAGAAACAACTCCGAAATATTAAACATTCAATAGCACGATCAAAGCGTAGCCCATCTAAATCAGGGAACACCGCCGACCATATTGTTTGCTTGGAAGAAATTACCAAAACAAGCAAATTTGTCCAAACTGTAAAACATATGAATGGCTTACAACACCTAGTCGTGACTCTTTACACCGAACAACAGATCACAGACATTGACAGGTTCTGCTGTATTGATGGCGGTATCGTTCTTAGAATGGACAAGACCTACAACCTCGGTGATTTTCATGTGACTCTGACAATATTTAAAGACCTGTCCGTTAAAAGGCGATTTACAGATGACCATCCGATTGTGTTCGGCCCAACTTTCATCCATACCAACTCCAACACCAAGGCCTATTCTGCATTCCTCAATGACGTCGCTGACAACTTGACAGATAGCCAGCTCGAGTTACTGACAATCGACACAGATGAGGAATTGGCATTTAAAACTGCTATAAAGCTCTGTTTGCCTGGTAGCACACACATTCTATGTACTCGCCATCTAAAGCAGAGCGCAAACAGACAAATGGAAAATATAGTTGGGTTTCCGTTAAAAGATCGCCAGGAAGTGCTTGATTTAGTCTTTGGCTCAAACGGTCTTGTACAAAAAAAAAAAAAAAAACAGACGTTGACACCCACCAAGAAAGACTCAACCAATTACGTTCTGTCATCGATGACTAAGACTCGCATGCCAGCGAAAGAAATTTCCACACCTACTTTGACACTGATTGTATCCAATGCTCAAAGAGCACGTCATTGACCCGGTCAATAACGGCAAAATTAGAAGCACCTGGACAAACAACGTGGGCAATTATCGCCTCAGTGAAAGATGTTTGCACCACCTTGTTGACATTGATCACTGTGCCAGAATGACGGAAGAACAACGGGATATGAAAAGAAAAAGATTTCTCACTGACTGCGGTAAAGACCATCCGAATATTATTTACTCAATAGATTGCAGAAGAACTGCAACAAAAACTCCTTCTGGTGGCCAAAAACCTAACCAAATTAGAAGAAAGAGGGCAAAAAGGTCCAGAACACCATCAAAAACGCCAAGTGCGAAACGCAAACATCAATACTATTAATAACAACGTCCGAAGAAAAAAGAAAATTTAAAACCAAAACAAGAATAAAAAGAACAAAACTAAAGACAATACTTTACATGTTTTGTTTTTTTTTATCACTCATGTTTCAGTTTTAAATATGTATGCCTTTTAGAACGAAATGGACAAAATAAAGATTTTATAAGCACTTTTCGTACCCGTACTTACTTCAGTTTTCGAAGCCAAAATCAAGTTTTTATAGCAGTTTCTAAAAATATATTTATATTGATGCAAATGAAGATAACGAAAACCTATTATATTACTTACTTGTTTTAATAAAAATGTCGGGAAAATTATTTTGTTGCAACTTTTATTGGCCGACATTTGGATTTCGGGTATGATATTAACTTTTCGTAGCAGTTTTGGAAACTAATTTTCTTATTAAGCATTATTAAATAACGGAAACCTTTAGTATGGCTAACAGTTAATGTAATAGTATAGCTTTTGTGAATAAATAAGCTTAAATAATGATTTAAAAGCAACTTTTCTCGTCTTGGCCTACATTAACTTTTTTTTTTTAACATTTTGTAACTTTTCGATAGTTTTTGTAACTTTTCGTAACTTGTTGTACGTTTTCGTAACTTTTCGCACTTTAGTCATAGGTGGCGCTCTATAGATTCGTATTTTGCATAGGGAGGGTTAGATTTTTAAAGAAAAAGAATTACCAAGGTTTTCCTCACTGGTTGTCATGGCTATTTAAAAAGACGTTGTATATCTTAGGTATTGTTGAAAGAACTTTTAATTCCCTTTATTTTGGTGTATGATTAATGGGTGCAATTTGGGTCGAAGAGTATACAGCTTGGTCTTACTTAAGATGTGCACCTCTCAAAAAAAAACCCTGCTAGCTCTGCTTGTTCATTTTCACTTCCTGGACTTCAATGAAAACAGCATAGAGGTATGCCAACATTCTCTTCGTTGTGCATGTTGTAAAATTCAAACTACTCCACCTTGCATCTGTCACTCTCTCAGAAGTACATAATATCTGTAGAGCGCCCCCATACCCGTGTCTCACAGAAATAGCCGAGATTGTCCAAATGACATAAGGGAAATAACTCCGTGCAAAGAGCGCAAATTTCAAAGTTGCATATTGTTTTGCAGTGATTTACACTTCAATCCCGAAAGAATGGAAAATATTATTCATCCATTTAATAAGAAGCCAGAAAAGAAAACTGCGATTTTGGTTTGTTCAGTGCCTTTATAAATCCATAGTGTCTTTATAAATCCATAGTTTCATGCCAAATTATAGACATGACCTCTGAAACGTAATTTCGCGGTTCCTCATTGATTAAATCGCGTTAACAGATATTTGTTGACTGTCTCCAGTTAAGATAGCAAAGAGGGGTTGGGTGGGTGTGGGATTACTATATAAGTTTTAGTATGGTTACAAATGTTAACTTGAGAATTCTGCATCTTTAAAGTCCGAGACTATTCGCAGGGCCGCCGTGTACTTTAACTGAGAAAGACTATCGCACGGTCGCTGTGTACATACTTCATGATCTGCACAAGGCAGTTGCGTACATAATTTACTTAGTACGCCTGTCGTGTACCTGATCAACCGTTTTCATTTTATTCAAGTCATTGTAGGTAAAAATTGGTACCATCAAGGCCGGATTAAAGGCGGAGCAAATGGAGCAGTTGTTCCGTGGCCCCAGGCTGGGGGAGGGGGGTCGCAACGCAGTGAAATGATTGCTAAAGGTCCTTCTTCCACCTTAATCAGGTCTTGTGTACAATGTTCCTCTTTACTGCTTCACCCCCTGTAGTAACACAAACTTAAGAAGATCTATTACCAGTCATATCCATAATCTCATGTAGAAACTTACCCACAATGACTTGCAAAAAAATAATGGTTGATTTTTTCGTGTTAACCGTCATTTGCTATATTTACAACTGAACCAGTTACTGCATGATCAGTACTCTTTAGCATACTAACGGGGGAGGGGGGCAGATGGGGCAGTTGCCCCGGGCGCCAAAACAGCTGATAAAAATTCAGGCCTCGTATTTTGGCCCATTGGGCCATCATCATTGCCCCAGGCGCCATTTACCCTTAGAACGCCACTGTCAGTACTTTATAAACTATTCCTTATCTTTAGTATTAACATTTACTGTGCTCGTTAACAAAAGTAATACACAGTAAATACATCTAATAGATAATCAAACAATTTCCTTTTTTTATGATGTTGTGTAGTCCGATAAATCGACCCCCAAACCTGTAATGGTATTGATGGGTAATTATCCATTAATACGAATACAGATTTGGGGGCTGATTTTTTGCACTAGGTGTCTTGTTGCCAATCAGCTTTCTAGTAGTTGGCCACCCCTGACCAGAAACTTTGCTCTATGTTATGTTGAACTGAGTTTACATCATTTGGAATAGACACTTCCGTCTTTAAAATATGTAGTTTGGCACTTCTCCTTTTTTACCACAGGGCTTTCAAATTCAAGTTTAGTCACCAATAACGTGTGCATCTCTTTTTATAATATAGTTTGTTTGGTTTTATACCAAAATTGTTTATTTGACATTTTTAATGCATGCACAGGTTTTTGGTGACTAAACTTCAGTCGGGTGCGTTTTACCGCCACCTCGAAGTTTGAGAATCTTAGGTACACTATATGTATCACGGATTTAGCAAAATCCATCTTTCCGCTGTGGAAATTAATCCATCAAGGATTGTGTCTTTCAAGGATTGGATATAGTGGTTGTTGTAGATGTCCATGTTTCGTAGTGGACAGTTTGATTGCCCCAATTGGAGAGTTGCAGCAATATAATTATATAATAGTGGATGTCCACTACATTGCTTGGAACTTCCCTGTCGGCTGATCTACAGTAGACAGTGCAGAATGCTCTTTCTAAGTTGCACACAAACCATTTAATATTCAAAGACTTGCCCACTAAAACGTATTGATATATGTGTATTGCGAGAGAGTTTGAAGACAAATTTTTGTGCAAAGAATCCCATGAGAATATTTAGGTGCTTTACAAAATATAAAAGTTTAATGATAGTGATTTTAATCAACATGGCTGAGAGAGAGAGATTCCGCTTTTAAACAAACAAAAAGAAAAAGAAATCACATAGAATTAGTGGGTTGGTACAAGAAGGAAGAAGATGTTGAAGCAATATGTAACATGATTGCATGGACTATTTATTCAGTTATTAAAATAAAGAATACAAGAAATGATGTAATTTTTGTTTTTCCCCCAGTCACATTAAAATTATTTGCTTAACATGTTCACACACAATGAAATATTCATACCTCTATCCAAGATATAACCTTTAGTTTAGCTTCTGCACCAAATTTACATGTGTATGCGACACATAGGCACATATTTACCTATGCTGTACACCTACTGTTTGTATGCAGACTCTACTAAGCACATGATGCTGTATTCTTTAGCCAACAGCTCTAAAAAAATATGATTGTTCATTTCGTCATCAGATGAGTTTAATATTACCAAATGTAAGGTTGAAAATGATTAAAAGCATAATCTCTTAATATTTTCAGGAGTTCAACTTGTATGCTTATTTTCAGTTGATGCAGATACAGCTTCATTCGGTACAGTACATTTCAGTCCACATGACATATTGTGCAAAACTGTTCCTGAATGTCAAGTGAATATTGTTTTATTTTCAGTTTAGTTACATGTTCTAACTTGTTATACTTTTACCTGATTATCCTTTTTAAGAAGTTGGTGTGAACAGAAATAAAACATTTTGTCACTTAAGAACATGTACAAAATGCGTATTTAGACTGGGTTTAGCAATTAAGCCAACAATGTGAAATTATGTCCATAATTGCCCAAATGGCACTGAATCTTTGGAAACCAAAACTAAGTTCAAAGTCACTTAAACAAACTGTGAACTCCGAAGTAGAATTAAAAGCAATAATAATCCAAGGCTAAATGCCTGAAGATACACATGTACACAGTACAGAAGAAAGGGTGGGCCAATGAGACGAAAAGTGCTGATGGGGGAAAAAAGTTTTTTCCATATTGCAGTAGAGGTTAATTTCTCCTGAACATGCATCATTTATCATCATCGTCTTTTGAAATTCAATGGAAATGCCTACTATTATGCAAACTTAGTTGTGAAATGAGTATCTCTGGTAGATATGATTCAGGGATGGACAAATCAGTAGTCCACACACCCGGGACTACCAAATTTTGTTTTCGGACAACTTAACTGTAAGGTTCTGAAACCTGTGGGACTACCTGCCAAATTCTTTTCAGCAGTAAATATAAACTGTAGTTCTACATTGTAAGATGTCGACCCTTATATATATGATAGGGACAGTTTGAAGTCTTACTGCTTGAATAAGTGATGCATGTTCCCTGGTCAGTCAACCCTGGAACTAGAGGTCAAATTTTCAAGAATACCTCACACAGTTGGCAGCCTACATTGACATTGTTGCGCCGATTAAAGTCTGCCTTTTTCCTCACTGAAGTATATCCAAGCACAATCAATGTCATTTTCCGAGTTAATGAATAAAGCTATGGTTTACGTTAATCAAAAGTTATGATGCATAATCTCTCTCTCTCTCTCATGTTTGCATATTATAAACTCATTTTATTACTAAGATATAGAAGGTGCATTTTTAAAAAAGAAAGCCTCTAGTGTAGTAGAGCTTTTGTTAAACATGCCATACATGTAGCTATGAACTGTGATAGACATCTGTTCTATGCGCTGCATTGTAAAATTAATGGGAAAATAAATAGGTTTTATGGTTTGCTTTATCTACTGCCAGAAACAAAGTTTACACAAAAATATCACAACTTAACCTTGTTGAGTTTCTCTGTCTATATTAGGCACACACAAAAAATGTGTGTTTCCGGTCGGCCGACTGTCCATGTTTCTCGTTGCCAACCCTAGCACTTTTTCCCCACCCCACCCCAAAAAATCACATTGTTGAAATTGATTTGTGCATCTAATTAAAGCGCTTGTAATATTATTTGATTTATATATAATGTAAAAAAAAAAAAAAAAAAAAAAAACTATCTGCCTACCCTAATTTTAAAACCAGTGCAATAGGAAACATGTATTTCTTTTTGTTTTTTTTTTGGCCTTACAAGTCCAAAATTTGTTTTTCACAAACTAATATCTTATTTGTTTTATTATGTTTGATTTTGTGACAACAAGAAACACTTTTATTTAGAAGTTAAATAGAATGGTTTTTTAAAAAACATCTGTGCTAAAAATACCATCAAAGCTCGACACCTTTTGATGGCTGTTAGGAACTGTGAGTACATGTACTTCCTGAATGACCATTGTTAACACGTGTAGCGACTGACTTTAGAGTAAGAACGTCAATCCTCTGCTGGTGCTTTATTATTATAGATTCATGAAAAAAGTGATGAACAAATGAACCTTTTTCAGTAAAATCACGTCATTGATGACATGAACGTCCATTGATAAAGTGCAGCTTTAAATTAACTGGAGACGAATTCCGTACATTTACAAAATGTCATACTCTCAAATAATCAATGTTATTCTATAAATATATGAATAGATCTACAGAAGAATATTTTCTAGCATACCTCATGTATTTTTTTATTATTTAAATATACAATGCTAGATTATTCTTAGTGGATAAACTGTACAAAGAATTATGACATACTTGTCATTATGTCCCATGTACCGATACTTGATTGTACATGTACACTATAAATAGAATGGAATTCGTTTGTAATCTCTATTAGTTGAGCTTTTTAACCTTTAAGTTTATCTTCATTCTCAAAAATTATTATTGCTGCATGTGTCTTCTAAAGGGCTGATATTTATTCAAGTTGGTAAATGAAATACACTGTTTACTTAATACAAACTTGTTTCAGATCTTGTCTAAAGGAGGAATGCAGTGATATCTTACATGAATGTCTCTTGTCTGTGATAAAATGGGGCTTTTCATTTTTTATTTGTATACTACTTAAAGTCTTTCGGTAATTTGTTTAAAGTGGGTCTTGGAAACAGTATGAAAATTAAAGGGAAATGATGACAAATTAATAGCCAGTACAACAAGCACTTTTATGAAATATCATTTATCGAGAAATAACATCAAAGGTACTGCTTGATGCAGGACAGTATGTAAATTTCTGCATGTGTGCATGCTTGCAGGTGAATGTAGTCGATAAATAGGAATTTACATTGTAGTTCAGCAATGTTTCTGATGTACACTCAGTTGTATCATATCTGGTTGAGAATTTGTATCATCAGCTTCTGTGTATTTGATGGAATAGCATTTACTGTGATGTGTTTGTCACTTGATCGTTATTAAAATGCAAACTGTTATGACTGGTAGATTACTTATGTACATATACCTACAATCAAGATAAAATGAGACAGGTTAAAAAAAAACTCCCACTGTGTAATTAACCTCATTAAAATTGCTCTTAATCTGAAAAATGGTAAAAAGTTGGTATATTGCAATGATGTGCCATTGTGGTTTCACTAGTATTACACGACACAGAATGGCTTGTGGGACTACAAACTGACAGGGTCCCACAAGCTGTACTAAAATGCAGAGTATTTTTTGATTGTAGCTCCAATCTTGAGAACAGTTCACTATAAATAAAACTAAGTAAGAAAGATTTTACAATTTATTTTCAGTTAGGAAGTGTTTTCTTGAGTGTGGGTAGCGCTTAGAGTTAATAGTGAAACATTTAAAACTGAACTCTCATTCCTCAATGTCTTTCTTATACTAAACTATAAATGGGTCTGGGCCTCTCTTCCATTATGGGCTCCGGGCGGACGAGTGGTCTAAGGTGCTCACTTGCACAGATCACTCACACATCACACCTCTGTGTGAGTTAGAGTCTCAGCTTGACCAACATGGGTATGTGAGAATGCTTGCCAGTTGCTTCCCGTGTGTCGGTGGTTCTTCCCAGGGTCTTCCTGGGTTCTTCCTCCACCAGATATACAGGCTGCCACGTATAGCCTATCATGTGCTGATAAATGGTGTTTAAACCACACACACACACACACACAAACTCTCTTACATTAGAGTACTCATCAGATGCAAGAGTTAATCAAAGTCTGTGAACAATAGCATACATGTAGGAGTGCATCCAGAAGTAGTACAATAACGCTACAGATCACAGGAATTGAAAACAAGTTAGATTATAAAAGCATAGCAAACATTATATTGTCACAAAACTGAATTTATAATAATATATTATTCAGGGTAAAGACTTTGATCTTAAATAATATAAATTAAGTCCATCATAAAGTCATGAAAATGTTGCCATAATTAAAATATTCTGAATGTATTTATTGGAATTGTGAAAATTTAATTACACAGTAAAAAAAAATGTCTGTAGTTTATGATGTCTTGTTGCTGATGACATTTTTCTGTCGCAGATCGTTGGGTCTGAAGGTGTGGGTAAACATGCACTGGCCTTGGATATGCTGAAAACAGAACATCCTTTTGAATTAAATATGTAAGTAGAGTTGAAATACATAATTTTGTTTTTCATGTTTTGAATGTAGATAACACTACTATTTTAGATAATGAAAGTTTCATCCTTCACACTAGTGACTCGGAGCTCTGTAAGATTTTTTAAATGTAAGTTCAGAATAAGATTTTTACTCTTTTGTGGAGTTGGATAAATGAAGTAAAAGATACAGAGATAGATAGATCAGGGACTTCAACAGTGGAATATTTATAAGGGTCTGGTCAACTTAAATAATAGGGATTGCACTGCATGCATCTTGCCTGTATCATATGAAGCAATTCTCACCTTCACTTCCAGTTTGCACTTATGGTATGTACACTAACATACCTACCATATATACTTCAAGTCCAACTGCAAACAACATAGACCCTGATCTGCTGTGTATCATAATGTGCCAGCAGATCAGGGTCTATGTTATTTGTTCTACTGATTACTCCTAATAAACTGCATAGATCCAGATCTGCCAGTGCATTTTGCAATAGCAGATCTGACTCTGTGCAGTTTGTATTTGGATTTGACTTATATGTACTATATTTTTCCGGTAGACTAATTCCTAAAAACTTTAATATCATTCTTCTTCACTAATACACATAAGAAAAGAATAGATTTTATATTCAATTGGTAAAGTATTTACACTGAAAATCAACAGTAAAATGCAATTTAACTATGTACGCTATAATAAACATGTGCCCTAAAATATTCACTAGTAACTCAAAGTTAGACATGGAGGTAATACAATTTTGTCAAGTACAAACTTAGACTCAAAATCTACATTTTGAATTTCAGTCTTAAAGTCTGTTAATGTTAGAGTGTTAGCATCTATTAATTTCTTTGCAATACGGTTGGATTTGGAATTATTTAAATTTTATTCCTGTAACTTTGTATAAAAGAATTGTTGAGTAGAAAATTATGAGTCTAATTGCAAACTCGTGTTCAAAAGTTTAAAAACTATCAGGCTAGGCTACAAAACAGACCTTTTGACATGATTCATACAACTTTGAAAAATCCTTCAATTTGAAGGGTTGCCTTGAAAATTCCTTGAATTTTGAACAGGTAGGTTTTACCCTTGAAAATTCCTTCAATTTGTTGAGAAACTCCTTGAATTTATCTGATGGAATATAAAATGTTAAAAATGAATGTATTTCTTTTCAAATTCAGAATTTTTTTCATGTATTTTCCAACAATAATGAATAAATAAATAAAATGGAATAAAATTGGGTGGATCAAATGACACAAGAATAATGTCCCTTTGCTGTAGTGGTGCACTTGTGTTTTTTCTTCTACTTATTTATACAGTATTCAGTGATAAAGAAAGTAGTACAGGGGGGAGTTTGGTTTCCATAATAGGAAAAAATATTCCTTAAAAACTTTTGAAAGTCCTTATAAACCCCTTAAAAAGTCCTTTGAAAATCAACTCTCTGGACCATGTTTTCAGTATTATGAAGACTATTCAAACATAAAATGGTATGGTTCACAGTGGATCTGGAGATCAAATGTGTCCAATCGAGATCTACAGCCAAACTTATCAAACGGTCACCTTTACTCAGCGGTCACCTGTTCACAATGGCCATCCTAATTTCTCCCCAGCAAATTTTCAGTATAAATGTCCTGTATGTAACAGTCACATGCCTTCCACGCCAGGTGTTTCCTAACCAGGTAGTTCTGGCAGGTGCTGATAAAGGTTCATGTTCTAGTGATCTTTGGAATTCTCTGTCCACTTCTTTTTATAAACCTATCAGATAAAGCATTGCATTTTTTCTGAGGGAGACTTATTGTTAGAAGCATTATGTTCTGAATGACGTTTTTCACTTTTATAAACATGAAACCTGTAATTTGATTGGTAAATCTAAAGGTCGACAGGACAAAACCTCATCTATGTCTGTAAGATCTCTTTTATGTCAGAGATCTCAATTTTAATCAGACTGGTGATGAAATTTTTGTACATTGTCTCTAATATCTCACTACTCTCCCATGGAACCATACAATTTTGTACATATATATATACTGCTGTACAAGTCTTGAAATGAATACACAGAGTAACTTATTTTCCCATAACAACTGAGCCTTCTAAAGATCTGTTGCAAATGGATAGAACTTCATGGTCAAATATACATTTTCACAAACAGAACTTAAAAGGTCTCAAAATTATAAGCCATACAAGCAATTATACTGTGAAATTTGAATCATAATGAAGCAACAAGCACTTCGTAGTCAAATTTTCAAATTCTCCTTATTCCACAATTTCATTATTGATGGAATACTATTGTGGTTATTAGAGCTGTGCATTGCCTACTTGCTTGTGATATGATACATATCATGTTATTTGTAAGGCAATACAAGACATATCACAATATGTATCATACCTTTAGCAGGTGATACAATACATATTGCAATACAGGGTGATGATACAATATATATCATGATACAGACTCCTATACATGTTGTGTCTATGTCACTGTGTTGGTGTTGTAATCTTGTGGCAAGGTCAATAGTATTACTCGAATATATTTCATTACAGTTTTGCAGATTCTGCAAATGGTTTTGTTACTCACTGTGCAATACCTTTGTAGTTATTTGACCCCTGAAACTTGAAATATTTCCAGACAGTAGCCTGCAATACAGCTGAGGGGTTTGTGTTTACGATTTCTTCTGCTTTGTAGGATTAGAAGTTTTTTCATATTGACATTAAATCCACTTACTATCTTTCATATCTCAGTTTGTAAAAAAAAAAAAAAATAGAAATGGTACAGAAATGATTAATATATCATTTTACATAATCATATCTGACTACAAAATTATTCTGATGTTTTTTCATGGAGACTCTGTTGGTTTCACTTTGTGAGTAGGAAACCAGTATGACAACTAGCATATATTCTTGTGTATAAGCAGATACCAACAGCAAACTGCATAGACCCAGATCTGCCGGCGCAGATCAGGGTCTATGTTGTTTGCATTTGGACTCCGCTTATACATGAGTAAAAATGTTATATGAAATATCTAGCAAATGGATAATACTTTTATTGAAGAGACATAAAGGTCTTCAATTTTCATTCTTTTCTCAACTTTAATTTATGTATATCATGATTTTGGCTGTCACATTTACATGTGTAAACAACATTGTTTTGTGTTTGTCATGTAAACGTGTACAAAGTCAATATTCTGTTTAAGCAAACAATGCATGTGACAAGTGATATGAAGTTTGCAAATATTTCACAGTGGTAGAAAATAGTGGAAAACGGAAGGTGAAATACATGCATCATGTGTGCAACAGAGTTAGCTTACTCGTGTGATAGTAACGGCACAATGTCGAATCTAAAGCACAAACATAAATCCCTTCACTGGAACAGCTTATAAAGAGTTCCTCACTCAACAACCTATTGCAGCTTAAAACTTTCGTTATTTCTTCAATGTTGAAAATAAAATGGTAAAAGTGCACTGGAAAACTAGCCATCATTTGTGTACGTGACCCAAGATCTGTCAGTATTATGGAAGGGGAAAGGTTTCAAAAGTTTATGTGCTCAGCTCAGTCCCTCACAAGGTTAACTTTTTTCTAATTCCTATTTTGAATATTCATGTTGATACCCAATAAATTAAGGTAAGTTTCATACAGTCAGTGTTAGCATTGCATGCCGTGTTTTGAGACAACCCCCTTCTGATACAGAGTGACCGCCTGGTGTAACACCATTGCTGCTATTCTCGAATTAACCTACATCAGGTCTTGTTCTGTGTGGTATGTATACAGAGAAACTGAATCATTAATTTATAATATAAAGTAGCAATTGGTTTAGGATACAAAATAAATTTAATCTTGCTTAGTCTGCTATTGAAATAATTACTTTGATGAATTTCTTAATCGTAAGTTAAATAGGTACCAAGTGAAAACTAGCACAGTAATGGACATTCAGTTGGAGTCATTGAGTTGGATGAGCATACTACTGAAACAAACTTATATTCATTAATTTTTTTAAGATACTTGTATACTTTTAGCAACGTATATAATTATTCTTCAGGATCCGTGATAAAGCGACTGATTATTACTTTGATTTCTTCTTAGAAAAAGCTACCGTCTTTATGGTCTACAACAAAAATGTAAGATCATATTTAAATGGATTCGTTCCGTTTCTTAAAAGATATGTAAATGTTTACAATTTTTAAATAAATGTGACAGATTTAATTGTGATGCATCACTGTCAAGTGCTAATGAAGTATTGTCACAATCATGATGCAGTATGTATTGGGGTATTTTCCTGTGGTAGTTCAGATATCGATGCAGTATGTATTGTGATATTTTTCTGTGGTAGTTCAAATATCAGTGCGCTATATCGTTGCAGAAAATGTGTTGATGCCGATACATATCACTGAATTGTTAAACCTCTAGTGGTTATATTCTGCACAATACACTTTTCCACTGCTTTTATTAAATCTGGAGTTAAGTTCTTTACAAGTTCACCCTTGGAGGGTGCAGCAACTTGGCAAGACGTACTCTCATTCTGATTTACTGCAATTTTCATCATTGTCTATACCCTTTTGTATGACATGGGGTTATAAAGCAGTTTTTGCAATCCATTTTCTAGTAACCTTGGAGTTAGCAGTCTTGAATGCACCCTGTCCATGTGCATCAGCTTTGTGTGGCCATGACCTTGTAAGATGTTGTGGTCCTCTATCAACTGTATGTACTCGCGTATAATCCAAGTACAAATGCAAACAACATAGACCCTGATCTGCCATCGCATAATGCGCTGGCAGATCAGGGTCTATGTTGTTTGTTCCTCTGATTAGTCCTTACAAACTGCTTAGACCCAGAACTGCCGGCACATTATGTGATGGCAGATCTGGGTCTATGCAGTTTGCAATTGGTATTGGTTTATATGCGAGTATATACGGTAGTCCTTGTCTCCACTGGCATACTACTAGTGAGATTGTTGCACACAGACTTTATCTAACTAGTGCTCAATAGCAGGATACTGTTTGGCATTTTGCTTCAGATTTGGGAATAATGAACTATTGGAACAATTTAAATATTAAGGCCTTCATTGATCAGACTCTCTATACACATTTCAAAACCTCAAAGGCCAATATTTGCTGTGTCTCCATATCCAATAGGGTGTATGTGCAATATTTTGCACTAAATACTTTAAATTTAGCAAGGAGATTCCTCGGTCCATGAGTAATTTACAACCAGTATTAACACCTCTCACTTTATGGTGTAATATTGCATATTTTCCTCAAACTTCAGATTCATTTAGTCAGCAAATTATGCAGTATGGGTAAAAGTCTGTCCTGAAAACAAAGTTGAAGCACATACAGTGAGACTTCCTGCTGGCATCTTTCCCACAAGGGGCTGTGAGAACTACTTTATGATGAGATGACCACTTGTACAATAAGGGACCAACCATTTCATTTGGGGGGGGGGGGAGGACCAGGGATTTGTTTGAAAACAAAAGTCTGGCCCTAAAATAGTTTGAAAACATATTCTTGCCTTGATTTACAGAAAAAAAACAACCTGTTATATTCATGATATTAGTTGACAAAAATTAATTATCTTCAGATAAAAGAAAAAATATATATCTGCTCAAAAGAAAATCCAAGCCCTCCACCGAAAAATAAATGGTCGGTTCCTAACTACTGGTTCTTAGGATGGTACCAGATTAACAGTATTTTACAGTATCAGCTGGCCCACTAGACTCTTGCACTGGTGGCTTCCCAAAAAGTTTCTTGAATAACCTGCGCTCAGTCACTGTCAAAGTATCCTTGGTGCAATCAGAGAAACTGTCAGGTGATTCATTGAAGTCTTTGCCGGCCTCATCATCTGAAATTTTCACCATCATACTTTAGATCATGACTTGTCGCAAAATCAGAAGCTATCAAAGGACTCTTACAACAAACTCTGACGGTATTTTATTGGTGTTGACATACATTGTTCAGGACTGTGGGATCGGGTGTCGCTAATATTGGTGTTAGGACTAGGAATGATTTGGACATCTGCATTCAGTAGGATTTCATCTGTGTTCACTCCCACTAAGCATGTCACCGTTTTGTCAAAAAATATTCAAAATGTCACTATGAATGCAATCTTTTTATATTTTACTTTAGACCCCTCCATTGGACCCCACGGAAGTGGCCCAAAACTATACATGTCACCGATTGTTATCAAATGGGCAAACTATGTACAAACAGAGCTCTAGATAAGAAGCATATTTGCACATTTTATGTGAATTGACTAAAAATGCATAAAGAAATTTTTTAATGTGTTTCAAATTAGGCAATACAATTTAATTTTAAGCATTTATTCCAAAGTTGTCAGCTTATTGCTCCTGCCATAAGTACAGTCCATGTTGTATGATGGTGCATTTGATCAATATAAACTAATATTGGCTTAAGTTCCAGATGTTCCATGCAGATTTTAAACGACTACTTGATCCTTTTGAGAACATTCACTCAGATAGAACCCCATAATCAGACACACTCTATAAATTAGTCTTACCGTATATACTCACGTATAAGCCAAGTCTAAATGCAAAGAACATAGACCCTGATCTGCCATCACATAATGCACCGGCAGACCAGGGTCTGTGTTGTTTGTTCTACTGCTTAGTCCTTACAAACTGCATAGACATAATCTGCTAGCAGATTATGCGAGTAAGACACCCAGTTTATTAAATTCTTGTCTAGTTTGGCAAATTTCCACCTTGCAGTTTAGGAGGCGATATAATTACAGACAGATAGACAGACAAAGGGTATCATAATATCCCCCACTAATACTTGGGGATACTAGTGGTAAAAAGACAATATGCTTATGGATAGAAAGAACACCATATTTATTCAGTGATAATCCCATGCCTGAGGATAAGCCTACCACCCACTTTTACACAATATTAAAACATGTCTGATTATAAGCCCACCACCTGCTTTTCTAAAAACTTTAACTAGGCATAGATCTTGATATTAGTATTAATATTATTGATTAATATTACTACCTCTACAGGTAAATTGTCAATGACTTTTGGGGCCACATTCTCCGACAGTGCTGGTAGAGGCATTACTGGTGCCTCATGTGGTGCAAGCTCTGATGGTCTCTCATCTTTTATAAGAGCTGTTGTTGATGTTTGAACTCAAGCTCTCTTCTACAAACTCAGGAATTCTCGTTTATTCTGGAATGTGTATGAAATGAATTCATTTAAAAGTCTGCTTAGTTGACAAAATTTCTCCTGTGTGCAACAGTATTGTGTCACAAAGGTATAGAAACTTATGGAACATTTATAAGAGCAGCAATATCAGAGAAAGGAAGACTTTAATATCTTCATAAAGAACTGTTTATGTACAGTGATGGGTTTTCAATCATTTTTTGTTCTTCCCATAAAATGTATGTTGTAAATAATATTCAATGGTAAATTATAAAAAAAATACTATAAATATATTAATGAATATGAATGCACCACCACAGTGCCTGTATCTTTGAAGCCAAGAGTTGCTGATCCACTTCATTTCACATTCGCCCTGAAAACAGACACTTGACTCAAATTTAATGCTCGCATACTTGCAAAATGTGAGTTGAGATTTCAAGTTCTAATGTATTGTTTAGTGAATGCTAAATTTTCAAGTGATAAATCATTAGAAAAACTCCTTTAAATATGTAAATTCAGCAAATTACACATGCACAACTCCACAATGTAAAACAAAGCTTGATTTAGTGTTTATTCCTTTACTGTGAGATAAGCTGTTTACCATGTAGCCTAATACTGTAGCCATACATGTACAGTTACCTACTAGTAATACATAGGGATTAGAGCACAACAATTATATTTTCAAGAGGAAGCTTTATATCTCCTTCAAGCCCAACCATTTCATTCACAAATACTGAAATATTTCTCCGATATTATCTTAATTTGTGTAAAATCTGTTACTGTGTCTCCATTGAGGACTTGCTTTGCTAGTATTTTTTGTAGGACAGCTGATCGCAGATATTTGTGTCACATATCCTGACTATCCCTAAAAACAAAATGGTTGTTCCTAATATATTATTGTTCAATCTGGTTCAGCTGATTGTTTATGAACCTCTAATGGTCCAAAAATACAAACTTGGTCATGTGTGATCTTGATTACTTTGGTTCTACATCATTATGACAATAACGCACTGCACACCATCAAATAAAAATGTTTCAGAAATATTTTACCTTACTAATTTTGAAAATGCATCAGTTTGGTTTTATGGAAATCCAACAGTTGTGATTAATAGTTGTGGTAAAAATATTCCAATCCTTGATGGTTCTTGGGGAAAAAACTAACTTTGTAACTATCTGTTAGAGCAATAGGTATCTTGTAGGTATATTCATGCTGATTTCTACTATTATTTTTTTTTGGGGGGGGGGTGCTGGTATGGTCACATTGTAGCAAGGGGTTTTTGTAGTCTTATTTAAACTTTTATACAAAGTTATTATTAATCAGTTTTCCAATCTCTGTAGAAACGAGAAAAGAATTCAGCTGTACATGTAGTTTTTTTTTTAAATTTAAAATGATAATAAAAATTACAATTGAAACTTTTCTCCACTCGTGAAAAAAATGCAAGTACTGAAAAAAGTTAAATTTGAGCCCTGTGACATACAAGTTAACCAAACAGATGGACTCACAGGGTAACACAAAATGCCATCCATGGTGGTGGTATAAAATACACATTTTTTATTTATAAAAAAGTCAGCTGAAGAACAAAACCTGCTTCATGTATAGCATGATTTAGGGCATAGGGGCATCATGTCAGAGTAACAGACTTGTTTTAATACAGTAAGCTAAATTATCAATCTCTCAGTCTCTCTTGCATTGTGATATAGATCTATTCAACTGGAGATGGGAGACAGCATCTGACATCATTAATCAATATTCAACTTTGTAATGTCCGTCTGTAGAATACCAATTATTGGTACTCTATGGCCTAGCCTTGGGTTACAAGAACTTAGAACACTGGAAAGATCTGCCAAGAAAGCTGCCATCATACAATAAGAGACTAGAATAAAAACAAGTAAACTTTGGTTTTTAGGGTATAAAATGAAATACCTCATAAACTGCTGATTTGAAGGAAGATAGTTCAGGCAAGACAGGATATATTACATGGGTGTTTGTTTCACTGTACACTGACCAGAGGAAAAAAGGAGTCTCTAGTATTTATTAGCTTGGATTCAGTCTGATTCGGTAACATGTCACACTCGAAATTAAAGGAAGACATTTAAATATTAATTCAAAACGATTATCTTTGCATGTTGGCATTTCTCTTGCACTGCGAATACTCTTCCCTGCGTCTTAGAATTGAGTGTGATTTCTTTAATTTTTTTTTCACACAGCATCAGGTGGATGGTCTTTTTTCAGATAATATTTTGGGACTCCACACCAGGATTTCTCACAAAAGAGTCCAGTGTAAAATGATCTTCATGCACAACATGGCTGCTATTATGTATGAATGTTTCATACGTCAGTTTTCCATTTTTCGTATTTTTTTTATCCTTTTTAATCCAATGCTTAACACAAATGTCTTTTCTCATCACTTTTAGTTGGGTTGGGAATCACCCCAAAGATTGAAGATACCTTTTATGTTTCACCAGTTTAACCAGCATATTTTGAGTACAGCGATTTTCCTGACCAGCACAAAGTTCCTGCTATTGTGTCAGACACCTTGATGAGCACAAATCGACATTGTGATGGCATCAGTATTTGGCTGGCTTCAGCTCCCTTCATAGACTATAGTCATATCATTCTCCCAGACGGAGTGAGACCATTGAAAGAGGGGAAGGTACAGGGAAAGTTGTTCGCTCTTCAACTCTTAGAGTGTACAGAAAGTTAATGTAGACCTATATGTCTTTCACTCTTATTGGGTTGACAGTTACTTCTGATCACAATTAGGAAAGACAGGTGCTGTCTGAAGCAGGCAGCTTATTATACTGCTCCATTGTGCTTGGAAAAAGAACTTGAAATAGCACCAGTCACACAAACTTTGTTCATAAAATATAGAAAATAATTTTCACAGTGCAGGCATTACATTTTTCTGAAAGTGTACTTATGAAATTTTAATATATAGAAAAACTATCTGCTTGTTTTTTTTAAATAATTTACCTCGAGTTCATAAAGTGAAAATGCAGAGTCAATCATCTGAGAGATGCACATCAGAAGTAAGACCCAGCTTAGTACTGTACTTTCAAACCAAATCAATCCCATCACATGAAAATAAAGACAATTATAGGTTCTTTACACTCAAATGAAGGATATACACATTCATTCTTAGGGGGGCGCTCTACAGATAATACATGCTTCTGAGAGAGTGACGGGTGTAAGATGAAGTATTTTTGCATTTGCAACGTGCACAATGGAGAGAATGTTGGCATACCTCTATGTTACTTTCATGTACTGTGGCTGAAATTTCTTTACATATTGTACTTGTGGACACTGGACATGATCTAAGCACACAGCAGACAAAATGGCCGCTCTAAAGTACTTGAAAAATCAGCCTGAATTAGTCAAAAGTGCACTATTTTCAGGAGTTATTAAAATAGGGAAACGAATTTTGCCAGAGCAGACAATACCAGCCTCTGAAAGTGCTATGAATAAATTACAAAATATCTAAAAAGTAAAAAAAGTTATCGGCTCTTTTTTTTTATATTTACCTTTGAAGTCCAGGAAGTGAAAATGACTAAGCGGAGCTAGCAGTTTTTTGAAAGGTGCACATCTTAAGTAAGACCAAGCTGTATACTCTATAACCCAAATTTTACCCATCAATCATACACCAAAATAAAGGGAATTCAAAGTTCTTTTAACAATGCCTAAGATATACAAGGTCTTTTTTAAATAGCCAGGACAGCCAGTGAGGAAACCCTGGCTAATTCTTTTTCTTTAAATTTCTAACCCTATGCAAAGTATGAAACTGGAGTGCGTCACCTTAAAATAAATATGAAAATTTGTGCAATTGCTTTTCTCTTTCTCATATAATTATGTATGCATTTCTCAACAAAATGGTATATTAACATTGATGTTATGCATGCAAAAAAAATAATTATGCCTATTTTGCTCTATCTTACACAATATGCCTTGTGGCAGTATTTTGTGTGCAATGACCTCAATTATGGGAAAATTAGAAGTCTTAGAACATAGGAGTAAAGTCAACTTAAATTTAAAACTGTTGTATTAAGTCTAAGAAAAATATAGCAAAAATGTTTCTTTTCATTCGGTTGTAATAAAATTCTGGAAAATAATGATAATAAAGCAGATTTGCTTTCTTCCATATACTAGTGTTAGAAGAATTAGCAAACTTTGTACCCTTTGACCTTTGACCTCTGTGAACCTGAACTCTTCCATCCCTGTTCAGTCTGTAAATTTTATTAGTGACATCTCATGAATAATTGTGGCAAGTTTCATGTTCCTGTCTTTTACCAAAACATTGGTTGCTATTGTTGAGAAAATGCAAGGTGTAGTTTTAAAATAGTCCACTTTTCATCATGGGGGGGGGGGGGAGGGGCTGGGCTTGTGTGGGACTTTGCTACAAATGAATACTGTTCTGTGGAAAAATACATGAGAATTATTCAAAAGGACTCTTTATATGCTTGCGGCTTAAATGTTTCAGCTATACAACCAAAATTAAATCATATAATAATAATGCATATGTTGTCTTTATGGGGGCGCTCTACAGATAATACATGCTTCTGAGAGAGTGACAGGTGTAAGATGAAGTATTTTTGCATTTGCAACATGCACAATGGAGAGAATGTTGGCATACCTCTATGTTACTTTCATGTACTGTGGCTGAAATTTCTTTACATATTGTACTTGTGGACACTGGACATGATCTAAGCACACAGCAGACAAAATGGCCGCTCTAAAGTACTTGAAAAATCAGCCTGAATTAGTCAAAAGTGCACTATTTTCAGGAGTTATTAAAATAGGGAAACGAATTTTGCCAGAGCAGACAATACCAGCCTCTGAAAGTACTATGAATAAATTACAAAATATCTAAAAAGTAAAATAAGTTATCGACTCTTTTTTTTTTTTTATTTACCTTTGAAGTCCAGGAAGTGAAAATGACTAAGCGGAGCTAGCAGTTTTTTGAGAGGTGCACATCTTAAGTAAGACCAAGCTGTATACTCTATAACCCAAATTTCACCCATCAATCATACACCAAAATAAAGGGAATTCAAAGTTCTTTTAACAATGCCTAAGATATACAAGGTCTTTTTTAAATAGCCAGAACAGCCAGTGAGGAAACCCTGGGTAATTCTTTTTCTTTAAATTTCTAACCCTATGCAAAGTACGAAACTGGAGAGCGCCACCTTATAACCGGGATTACCAGTGGGAAAGATCCATGGATTACCTTCTCTTTACATTTTTAACACTGTGCGAAACTCAGATTGAAGTGGAACCATTACATCCCTTCTGCTATATTGATGTTTATAAGGAATGCCTTATAAATTTATTCCAGCAAGATTTACTTCTCTTGGGTACTCTTCCTAATAACTTTCTAGTTAAGAACAGGTTGCTGTCAGCATTTTGTTTTATTGCTGTGAAAGGGCCTTTTTCTCATTTTTATTGAACTTTGATTATAGTGATTTACCTTTAAAATTAATTTAACATTGACCAATGTTGCAATGTTGTTCTATGTTTCTAGACTTTTCCCTATTAATTTAAAGCTTGGTGTATGGGTAAACATTACGTCACAGATGAAAATGTTTTTGCATGCATCCAATCAGTGCAATGGCTACATTGATGCATGACGGATATACAGAGTCTGCCCAGTTGTCAGAATCCAGACTATGGATACAGGTAGCACTAACAGTATTGTAGGATTGTACATAGAATACATTTTTAATACTAAAAGCATGGATAAGTTATCCCACAGTATGACCATCATTATTAGTCAAAGTATCATAATGTATGTATGCCTATGGTAGGCCTTGTGGAATGTCAGTTTTGTGTATAAAAACTTGTTTCCTGTTGGGTTCAAGATTAAGTTCAAGGTCAAAGTTGTTATGAGTGGCTGTCTAGCTAGGACTAACTGTGCTTGGACACCTTCAATTCTTAAAGTAAGTAATGTTGTGGAAAAATGGTATGTTCATAGTCCACTTTTCTGTTGATTTTGTTTTTTACATATTTTTGACTTGCTTTTTAAGACGTTACTGCTGCCACGTCCACAGTTTTGTTCTATATTGATCTGTAATGGGGGACGAACATAAATGGGTGAAATAATCTTATTTGTCATGCAAATACTTTATTTACAGTTTCTCCATCCTCTTTTGAATATAAAATATACATGTTGATGATTGCATTGTAACAGGCAGATGGACCTAGCTTAATATTATTTAGTGCCAATTACTACCTTCAGGTCTTTCAGGTTTTTTTATACGCCTGTCATAATATGATAAATGTCTGTCCGTCTGTCTGTTACCAGTTTGGTTTCCACACAATAAACTTTAGCTTTCCACCATCTGCAGTTACCAAACTTTGTGGATAACTTGCACATGGAGTAAGGACAAACCCTATCGATTTCAGGTTCAAAAGCTCAAAGGTTAAGGTCACTGTGACTGAAAGAAGGATAGTTGGTTTCCACACAATAATTCAAGTTCTCCACCATCTACAGTTACCAAACTTTGTAGATAGTTTGCACATGGGGTAAGGAAGAACCCTATCAATTGCAGGGTAAAAAGGTCAAAAATGGGGCGGGTGCATAATGTGGAATTCACATAACACACTAGAGAGCTGTATGAAATGACTTTAGCAAATACAGAATATATATTCTGCAAACTTATATGAATCTAGAGGTCAACACCAACCACAATCACAAAGTCAGTCATAGATGAAACTTAACTAATGATCCACACAGAGATCTTAGATGCCTGGAAATTACATTTTGAGGGTATAGCAATGCCAGAGTAAAATGACAGCTATGAAAACAGCACAGATCAGACATTTTTATTACAGCAAATCACTGGCTGAAGGCTGCCTGCAAAGCTGGTTGCCACTCTGATATGTTATGCCAAGTTTTCATTTTCCTAAGCAAAAGTCAGAACAGTTTTCAGTGTTGAAGCCAGTCACTGCTGCAATGTGCTATACCATTTTCATTTTTCCTAAGCGGAAGTGAAAACAGTTTCCGATGTCATCAGTCATTAGATTGTTGTAAAAGTTAATATGGTATAAAACCACACTTAAAATATGCTAAACCAGTGTTATAAAATAACTGAGTAAAGCAAGGTCATTTAAAAGCTATTACAGTATGAATTTATGATTTCAGAGCATTGATTCAAAACAAAATGACTTGAGTCAAGAGAGGTGCAATTGTCATTCTTCCACAAAACATTATGGACATTAACAGACACTTCTAAAATATTACAATGTCTCAGTTCACAAAAAAATTAATTTTTACAACTATTATGGGAACTTGTTTAGCCTAGAGAAGCAATTCACTTATACAAAGATAAAGATAAACTCTTTTCACCTGATCGAAGAAATTGCTTGACCTTGGGAAAGGGAAGAAGACTTGAGTTTGGGATCAAAAGGTAAAAGGTCATGGTCACAGGAGAACATGGTTTCTGCACAATAATATTAGTTCTACATATCAGACCTGAATCAAATTTTGTGGTTCACTTGTACTTTGGAAAAGAAAGAAGCCTGTCTATATTTTGGGGTCAATGGTCAATGTCAGTGTGGCTACAAAATGAAAAATGGTTTCTGCACAAAATTTCAGTTCATAACTATGTACCTCACCCAAGTTTGTGGATGGCTTGCACATTTGGTGTGAAAGAGGCCTGTTGATTTTGGGGTCAAAAGGTCAAATGTAAAGCTCACTGTGACTGAAAGAAGACATGGTTTTGCATAATAACTTTAGCTCTAGACTTTGGGGTCATAAAATCTAGGGTCAAGGTCATTGTGGCTCCAAAAAAAAAAAGGGTTTTGCAGAATAACTTTTTGTTCTGGAGTAAGTTCCTTGACTGAACTTTGTGGATGGCTTGCACTTAGGGTAATACAGAAACCTATAGAGCCTGGGGTCTAAAAGTCAGAGGTCATGGTCATGGTAAATCTAATAATAAAGTAATGGTTTCTGCACAGTAACTTTAGTTCAAGACCGCATACCTTGACATAGGTCTAGGTCATTGAGATATATTGGTCTCTAGTCTCTAGAGTCAACCATGTCCTTCTAGTGCCGACACAGAGGACCATTAAACACAAGGCAAGCATAGAATGTACCATTCATGATACTCTTGTTTTAAAGGGCTACCTCCCTAACTTTATAGAGTAAGTATTTAAAATTAGGTAAGTAATTAAGTATTTAAAATTAGGTAAGTAATTTTTTGTGGTCCAGTTGTTTACAAACTGGAATAGTTCAAGGGAGAGGATATAGAGGGCATGTTTTATGAACAAGAGTTATATCTCTACAACAAACAAGATGAGATATGCAAAGTTGAAAAGATTTTAAATACAAAATGGAGAAGTATGTATTAGTGAAATAGAAGGATATAATGAATCATTTAACAATTAGGAACCAGCTGAAAATAGTATGCCATTCAAATAAATGACAATAAATGACATCCAAGTCATGGAGTACAGTGGAGCTGGAGGAATACATAGATAGAAGTATTAAGGAACATTGAAAGATTATAAGTTTCCATTCTGTGACCAGTGTGGGAAAAACAGTGCATTAGAACATGAAGGAATTAAAATATGTATATGTGAATTTGTGTTGGTCACAAAACCAGAGGGAAAAAAGAAGTATATCCATAAACACCACAAGTAAATAACAATACAGTACACATTAAAAACTTGACATGGCAGCTACAATCTACACTGTCCTAGCAGGATAAAAAATGAAAATAAATAAGATTTTAAAAAATCTCACAAAGGCTGAAAAAAACAGACTCAATGTCAAAGACTACAAGCTACATGTAGTCAACGAGATTTTCTCGGTCACCATGAAAGGCTAGTTTAGGATGTTATCAAATTGTATCCCAACATGGCTGGAATAGAAGTGTTTGGTCATGGTTATATTTCTAGACGAGAGCTTTTGCAGAGGTTACCAAGAGACGTGATGTTTGTTGGAAAAGGCAGAATGTGGGTGGACCAAGTGTTCACAAATGAAAATTTACAGAAAAGATTGATGGCCTGCTGACTTTCAAGTCAATTTTCATCATTTTGGTGGAAACAACATTGATACAATTACCAGACCAGCTGAAACTGCTTTGCATGCTGAGTACATCATCAACAAAATGATAAAGATGTACTTCCAGGAGACTGGTAGAAGAGACAGATTCCCCAGTGGTCTGAACCATGACTTACCTGAGAAGAGATCACTGAATAAACAGTTGAAATCCAAGTTGAACACCGGTTTTGTCATGAAACGTGTAACCACATGCATGATGGGTATTATTCTTGCTTACTTCCCTTGGAAGGGGATCAAAGGTCAGATGTACACAAATTTCAGTTACAATGACATTTTTGAAATATTGACTTTATTCCCTGTGATGAATATGGAAGGGGCATATAGGGTTCACCTTGTCTGTGCATCCATCTATATGTCTGTCACACCTTGGTTAAGTTTTCTGTTTAGGTCAGTATTCAGACACAAGCCCTAGAGTCATGCAACTTTGAATGGGAATGAGTTTTGAATGTAGATGCATATTTATGAGTACAACACCATTCTATCAAAAGCAGGTCACTTTGACCTAAATTTTAAGCATCAATGACTTCACTTCACTTGTGCATTTAGGTCAGTTTTTCAGACACTGAGAGTCCCAGCTGAGCAGCTGTGTATGCAGATGCATCTCAATAAGTACAACACCTTTTCATTAGATTCATCAATACATGTATGTATTAGCATTTCGATATATTTTCTGTGATGATATACTGCATCAATATATGTGCTATCACTGGAATATCCCAATACATATTACATTGCAAGTCTGACGATACTTTAGCAGAATAGCACTCAAGCTTGATGTATCAAGATATACATGAACTAAAGTCGAGACAAGAAAGAAAACTACAAAAGGTATTCAAGATTTCCATACTATTCTTTTTTGTATTATTATCCATCTGCTAGAAAGTAGTTACCAACTGGGTCCCCTACACTGTGAAACCACCAGTCTCAGACAAAAATCAGAAACATTTTTTTAGTCAGATATAGTTATGTAAAATTGCCAAAAAATGAATCGTGTTAACCTTCATTTCTCATTTTTCACAAATTCAGGTAAATTCATACTTAGTGACAATGGTTAAGTTTTTCAAATTTAATGTCAAAACAAAATCAGCTTCTGGTCGCATAATGCTTGGTTTTACTATGACCAAAACTTCAGTGAGCAACATAACTATATGCAGAAGCTGCAAAGTGATGATATATTCAGAAAATACAAGTAATACAACCATGAACTGAAAATAACAAAGTAGCATGGATGTAGCATGCAAAGACAAATGGCAAAGGAAGGAGTCTGTATCATGATATGTATTGTATCATCACTCTTGTATCACAATGTATATTATTGCACTGCCAGCTAACTGTATGATGTATATCATGATATGTATTGTATCATCACTCTTGTATCACAATATATATTATTGCACTGCCAGCTAACTGTATGATGTATATCATAGTATGTATTGTATTGCCACCCAAGTATCACGATAAGTATCATATCACAACCAAGCAAGTGATGTATAGCTCTATATTCCATTAAAGGTAAGTCACTGTGACCTATATTTTATGCTTCAGTGACCAGTTAAGTTTTGCATTTATCTCAATTTCTCAAGCACTGTGAGCCCTCCCCAAGTTATGGAACTTTGTATGTAAATACATACAGCACCATTTGATCAAGAATAAATCACAGTGACCTAAAGTTCATACTTAATGACAATGGTTAAGTTTCATGATTAGTTAAATTTCTCAGACAATGTGAGCCCCAGTGTCATTTAACTTTTTTTATGTAGATACATCGTTGTATGTACACCACCATTCGATCAAAAGTAGATAACTTTAACCTAAATTCCATGTATCAGTGACATTGTAAAGTTTCACATTTAGGTTAGTTTCTTGAGTATTGTTTACCACAAGAACTTGCAACTTTATGTGAATTTGCTTGAGTATGATGCCCTTATTTCATGTCCCAGTAACTCGGGTTAAGTTTTTCAGTGCGGTCAGTGATCTTTGCATGTGAATGTATTTGGTGAGCACAATACCATACTACTAAAGTACGTCACTTTGACGTATATGTATTTCATTCATTCACAAGTGACTTTGGTTAAGTTTGCATATTAGTTTCTCCTGCACTTTTGGCTTCTTGGTCTTACAAAAAGTGGGTGGTGGGACATTTATGTTCTGTGAACACATTTCTAGTTTAACCATATGTTATATTTTCATTTATGGTAGAAGTTGGTTGGTTGGTTAGTTTTTAATGGCATTTTTAACACATTATTGGTTACATCATGCTGAGAAAATGAGAGCCAAGTGCCTTTCACAAGGACATGGCTTGGCAGCTGACCTTTCCTTGCCTGGACTGATATCAAACCCACAACCTTTGGATTACAAGTCCTACACCATGCCAACAGAAGTGACAGATCAGATGCACAACAGATTTTGGTTGTTAACAACCCATGGGGGCGAGCATGGGGTAGGGAGTTTGGAAGTGATGGTGAGAGATTAATAATGTAATAAAAAGCATGGGCCAGGATGTGTGATTCTAAGCTATCAGGTTATTCTACTTATTATTATTATTATTATTTGTTACAGTCGAACAGCAGGATGTTTACCTCTTCCTGCAGAAAAAGCAGCAGATCGACCCAGACTTGATTTCATCTGCTTTGTAATAGATATAACAAAGCTAGATAGGTATGCTATCATGTTTTTATTTTCTTCTTTTGTATTTGAAAGATATCCCTTATAATTGGTCAACCCCAATATAGATTTTCACCCATTTGAGTTTGCATTCATGCATGCATGCAGTTATCCAGCAGTTTTAATTTCAATTGGATAAGAGTAGCATTAGCATTTAAGAGTGTAGAAATCGCGAGGAATGAAAATTAGCCATTGAAGTTCCATAAAGGTTGTAGTAAATGAAAAGTTCAAATAATTACAGTAATTGCATGTATGCAAATTAGACAATTATTATGTTTTAGAATTGTCATGTAGTAATTTCTCTTTTTCTACCTTTCTGTATTTAATATAAGTCCTTTCAAACTCCAGATTTGGATTGATATTTGTGATTTTACCTTTATGTTACATTATTAAAATGATACAGAAAATACTAGTGTTTAGTTTTTTTATTGCTGGTTTTAACAGCACTTTTAATACACTATTGATTATAACATGCAGAGGAAATGGGAGCCAAGTGCCTTTCCCAATACAGCCAAGCTGTGCTGGTCTGGGTCCTGCAGCCCTTGGATTACGAGTCTGTCACTGTAAACAAGTGGGCTACTATGGCTCCCTAACTATTGTGTAGACTAATTATTACTAAAAACTCTATTTCATTTCAGTTTTAAAATAGTTAAAGAATCACTCCAACACATGGATGTAAGCTACTGTATGGGAAAGGCATGCCTTATTGTCAGTAAAGGTAATTTTTCGTTGAAATTGTATCTTGTTTCAGTGAAAAATCTTATTTCTTAATTTTATGGATGGCATATATAATGTATGGAATAGTGTTTCCCTTTTATCTCACCTGTGATGAATGTTGGAAAGGGTGGTACACAGCCGTTACAGAATCCATCTATCCATATGTCCAGTGTCAACTTTTGGTTAAATTTTTATATGGGCAGTATCCTGTTTGCATCAGTGGTTTATCATCAGACTTTGCCCACAAATGCAAGAGGGGAAAAGGAACATCCCTGGAGATTGAAGGTGAAAGGTCAAATTCACATGAAGTAGTGTTTACGTTTTAGTCGAGAGATCAATGATTCAAGTTTTGGGGTCTGGTAGTATTATCCACTATTTCTATGGATTAATTGTCATCAGATATAGGAAAGAAGTTTACCATAGGTTATACAATATCACTACTGCTGTGGAGGTTCAAGGGCAAAGTCACAAAGTTGGTTAAAGTTTAACAAAGAAAAAAACAGAAAAAGAAAAAAACTTTCAAGTATCCATAGATAGGCATTAGACTCAGAACAAGATTTATCAGTGTACATGGAGCATCCTTGGGAATGATGGATTCAAGTGTCCATGGTCAAGGTCACACTGAATTTTTTTTTAGCTTTCTGGGGGGTAGACTGTTGCAACCTGTATGAAGGGACTATATCTTCTGTTTCCTTACATGGATTGTCATCAGATTTGGCACACAAATTTAATAGATGAGATGAAGCAGTTCTGCTAATGGGGTCTTTCAGCAGTCAAGGTCACATGATTGTTTTATAGTGGGTTACTAAGGCTGCAGTGACATCATGGCCGGTGAACCAATAAATTTATTGATTGTACAATCAAATTGCTAAAAGAAAATCCTTCAGAATTCATCTTTGTATCCATATAGGCTGTTTCTTTCATTCAGCTTCAAAGAGCAGAAAGCAACAATTTTGACTTATCCCAAGTGATAAAAAAAATCATATTGTTTACTTTCTTTTTCTTTTGATAGCAAAATAAGAGTCTGTCAAATCAACTTTGTAAATTCATTTCCACATTAATTTTGTTCTTATATTTTTGTCATTGATATCAAATATTAGTTGACAGTATTCAAAACTTAACATATAAAGTGAAAATGAAGGACAGCTAATTTGACAAGCCTTTTTAAACTTTCTCTTATTACATGTGATTCTTGCATATTTTCAGTCAAAAACACCTACAAGAGAACTCCTTTGGAAAGTATTCACGACCTGGCAAATCGATTATCAATGCAAGTTTTATTTGGGGACCTTGAGGTAATTATTTACCAAAATGGCTTTTTTTAAAATTATTTTCTTTTTCTGAAAATATGATAGATCAACTTGTACAGCAAATTTTTTCTCAATAAAAAGTCATAGTTTTGCAATTAATTCTCTTTTGTAAAAAAAAATATAAAATAAAGATAGTAATGTGAATAAATGATAAAGGAGTATTTTTTTACATTTCTATATTTTCCAAAGAGTCAATCATATAATTTGAGAGAGAGGGAATGTTCCTGCAGATGACAATCCAGGAACTGGGCAAACCTATACTAACATAATATCCATAGTCCATTTTTTATGCTGCTAAAAACATAAAAACCAATAACAAGGACAATGAAGTTTAACATATATCATTGTCCCGTTTGCCCTTTAAGTAATATTTAATATTTTGTGAAAACTGTCTTTCAGAGGTTGACAGTAAACTTATTGTTTTTTTGTTCTCTCCAGTAATTAAAACACTGTTGTCCATGAATCTGAGGTTTTCAGGTACCTACCTAGTTTGTACCTATGTCTCCTTCATAAATCAGACTTATGTATTGTTTTGCATTAATTCTTCCGTGTGCTTCCTACATATTTTCACACATGATTGTATACACTATTTTCCCTTAACAGCAAAACCAACATTTTTAAATCAAGAGTAACTGATATGGTATAATACTAATATGTAATATGGTATAATACTAATATGGTACATGTAAATGATAGTAATATGAGGATTTGCTTGATAATCATTAAATGTGGGCTGTGTTCAGTAAGGCTGATGTTATGAACTGTAAGCATGGAAGACAATTTGGCCTCGTAAAATGGCCTGTCCTTTCATACAAATTTTCAACATGGTCAATAAATGCTCATATTGAAATCAGCATAGCATTGATTTTTTTCAATTTTTTAACCATGGTATTCAAAGATTAATAAACATTACTTTCCCTTAGAAAATGTATATTTAATTCATATCATAGAATAAATAGGTAAAAATACAAGTAAGATGTATGATTTAAGCTAAATGAACCATGTACATATATCTAGGTTCTCCAAGCCTCAGTTTACATGTCTCACTGGCAGCCCAACAGTAGGATTGTTAGCCTATCAATAATGCTAGCTTTTTGAATGTCTCAGTCGCTAGCCTAATGCTAGCTTTTTGAATGTCTCAGCCGCAGCCCATCGGTAGGATTGTTAGCCTAACACTTGATTATCAAATGTCTTAGTGGCAACCCAACAGTACGATTGTTAGCCTAACTCTACCCAACAGTACGATTGTTAGCCTAACGCTAGCTTATCGAATGTTTCAGTGGCAGTCCAACAGTAGGATTGTTAGCCTATCATTAGCCTAATACTACCTTATTGAATGTCTCAGTGGCAGCCCAACAGTAGGATTGTTAGCCTATCATTAGCCTAATACTACCTTATTGAATGTTTCAGTGGCAGTCCAACAGTAGGATTGTTAGCCTATCATTAGCCTAATACTACCTTATTGAATGTCTCAGTGGCAGCCCAACAGTAGGATTGTTAGCCTATCATTAGCCTAATACTACCTTATTGAATGTCTCAGTGGCAGCCCAACAGTAGGATTGTTAGCCTATCATTAGCCTAATACTACCTTATTGAATGTCTCAGTGGCAGCCCAACAGTAGGATTGTTAGTTGTTAGACTAATGCTAGCTTACTGAATGTCTCAATGGTAGCCCAACAGTAGTATTGTTTGCCTATTGTTAGCCTAATGCTAGCTTATTGAATGCAGCGATGGTCTAGATGGCCTGTACATGAAAATATCCTTTAAAGTTGTGACCTTATTTGATGTGTGACTTTATAATATTTATGAGGATCATGGCCACCTCACAACTAGATGTGAAAAGTTGGCTTCAAAGTTGTGGTTGCATATAAACTAGTACATCTGGCACTATTGCATATTATATCTCATACATTACAAAGAATGGGCCAGACTGATCCCACACTTGTTAAAATACATGATCATAGTAGAAAAATATAAACATGTTGTGAAAACCAATGTGACCAAGAACGTCCATGAACAATAGAATATGTGTCTTGCATTCATTATTAGACAGCATGAAATGTATATACAGTAAAACCTGTATTGAAACACCACCCCATCTGCTTGCAAAAAATAGTCTTTCAAGACAGGCAGTCTTTCAAAAGAGGTCATCACACTATGTAACAAATAAATGTGTACATCATAAATCTGGTCTGGTGATCATAAAACTTGGAGTTTTGAGATTAAGTCTTCAATTTCAGCCAATCAAACCTGACATTACAAATGTAGCGTTATTTGGGGGAATTTACTGACAGAAAAATCTTCGGCTCAAACTCAGTCTCATAAGTTTTATGATTTCCAGGCCGGGCCCCTCCATCATAAAACTTTACTCAACATTTCGAGTAATAAATATTACTCCAGACTGGAAAATCTCACTCGGAATGTACAAATGCAGCCTTTTGATTGGTCAAAATATTTTCGAGCAAGATTTGGAGTCAAGTGAAGTTTTGTGACAGAGGGGCCATATTCATCAAGTTCCTTTACCTGAATGTAAACTCAAACTCAAATTTCGATTCTTTGGATTCCATCATGCTTGTTTATTTTCATTCAAATACTCTCCATATTTAACGATGTTATTCCACTGAATAAATCATAGCTTTCAACTCTGTTGTATGTAAATTAGTTTCTTCACTACTGAGAATCAAAATTTGAATTTTTGTACATTTAAATTGAGGAGTTTGATGAATACAGAACCAGGTCTCTAAAGATAGGTGGTCTCCCAATGCAGTGGTCTTTTAGCCAGGTTTTATTGGATCACTTTTCCAGCGTCGACAGCAGCATCAATTATGGTAAAATTCTGTGTTAATATTTTGAGAAGTCATTTATCACGTGACTATTGTTTTTAAGTTAATATGCCATATTATAATTTTCTATATGTAACATGTATAATAACACCTTGTGATGTCGCAAATGATGTCATGCAAGCCAGGATTTTGAACGTATTTCAAAGTCATTATTCATTCAACTTTCTGCAATTTCATAGAATAAAATCAGTATTTTTTGTCATGTGACAAATAGAATCTTACATTTGTGCTCATTCCAAATAAATATCTACCGTATATACCCGTGTATAAATCGATACCAACTGCAAACTGCATAGACCCAGATCTGCCATTGTATAATGCACCAGCAGATCTGGGTCTATGCAGTTTGTAAGGACTAATCAGTAGAACAAACAATATAGACACTGATCTGCTGGCGCATTATGTGATGACAGATCAGGGTCTATGTTGTTTGCATTTGGACCCGGCTTATACGCGAGTATAGATGGTAACTCGTTGAATAATTTCACTGTTTTGCTTGCCAATGCTTGCAAAAGATAGAAAATACTGAACTTGTTTCATAAATATAATTTGAAATGAGCATTCATGTAAGAACCTGTCTGTATCACACCATTGTTGGCAGGCCAGAAATAGTTTTCTGTGGAACTCTTGGTTATGTATACATTTTAGTTTTACAGGTATTCTGTAGAACTCTTTGTTATCGGTACATTTTTGTCTCACAGGTTTTCTTTGGAAATCTTGGTTATGGGTACACTTTAGTCTTATAGGTGTTATGTGGAACTCTTGGTTATGGGTACTGTGGATTCACTATTTTTTGTGGGATACCAGTATTCTGGGATTTTGTAGTTGCTACAAACCACGAATTTAAAGACCCAATGAACATTGAACTATATCTGGAAACAACAGCACCGCTTCCCCAAATCCACAAATGTAAATACCAAAAAAATTTAATTTTTTCCAAAACCACCAAAATTGATGCCCACAAAAATAAATTACTGTATATTTTTGTGTCATTGGTGAATATTTAATTTCAGAATGATGCTGAGAGGCTCCACTTGGCAAGAAGACTGGTCAGCATGCTACACTTGTCGGCAGGATTGCAGTGTTGTGGATCTGCTCCCACCTTAGTAAACTGTGTAATTGACTTTCCAGTACAGACAGATGTACACACAGCAGAACCTGTGAGCAGCAGAATAAGCTAATACAATACAGTTTTAATTATTCAGGATAGTTGATGTGCAATACAGCTATGATGACTAACGGTGGACATGACTATATTTTAGTGTCACTGAATTCATTGTAACTTTCTTAATGATGTTCCATATGTGAATATTGCTGATCAAAAGCTGACAATTCGTATATACAGTTTGACTCCTATAATTTTAACTAATATTTTTATTCTCACACATCTGTTAATGTAATTCACTTTATAACTGGTAAAATGTGCAATGTTCTGGCAATAAATTTAATGATAAAAGAGTCTCCATCTTTGACCCATTTAATGACACTACTTACGGTTCACTCAGTTATATGGTGCCATGGAAGAAATTACATTTTGGACTATTTTTTAACAAAATTTTTGTCACCAATAAAACAAAATTCCACCAGTATACCCAATGATATATATCATCAAATCTTAACATTCAGTAGTTATCCCCTCAATACAATGCCTCTAATAAGAGCATTTGATTGAAATGCATGTTGTTCCCAGACTACTAGTCTGAGCAGGGTGCTGGTTGTCAGCCAGGGCATTTTAAACCAGGTAAAATCTTTCCCATGGGCACCCTTTCTATGTAAAAGATCCTTTTGATGCACTCTACTCTTGCAGTTAAAATCGTATTTGCACTGCAAGAATAAAAAATGGGTAAATGATGCCAAGTTGATGCTCAAAATGCACATTTACAAGGTTCTGCATCATGCCAGACTTTCCGTAAAAATACACATATTTTACTGTATGGATGCATACAAAACAGAGAATGGGAGTCCTGATGACACATAAACATAAAATGTTTGCAAAATATACTATATGTTAATTGTTTGATAAGAAGCACCTATTTATGTTCTCAAAGAATAGCGACCAAAATACGAGTTTAATTTTATACAAAAAGATATGATGATTGTTGAAGAGGACTTTCTGATAATTATAAAAGGTACTAAATGAGTAAAGACTAAAGAAAAATGAGGGCAAGATCTGGAACAGAAAATTCCATAGTGATGCTCTTTTCTGGTAAAAGAAATAATCAAACATGTTAAGAATCTTAATGGTACAAAATTTGATGACTGATTGGAAAATTCTAGTGTAAACCTATACACAGTGCTGTCGTAGGGGTGGGCGATATGAGCAACCGCCTAAGGTGCCAAGTCGGGGGAGGGGCCGCTCTGTTTTGTGGAGTTTGCAGTATTTTTTCCAAATGGGGGTGCAAAAAGGTGACACTTGTCTGGGGTGCCGTTTCGTCCTGTGGAAACTTGCGACAGCCCTGACATACATGTGTATTTCCACACTAAGATAAGACCCTGAAATGTAATGCCAAGGTGTGAAAACAAAAATATTAAAACCTTGTTTGTTCACTTTATAATTTTAATATGAGATATTATAATGCAACCAAAAGATAACAAAATTTGGCACATATTAATTGGCAGATCACATTAAACATTTCTGGTTTATTCAGTATTTGTATATATTACTAATGAGGTTAATTGTATTAATCACCAAAAACTTAATTTTTTATCATCAGTATTGATAACCCATCATTTTAAACTACAAATATATGTTAAGTGTGGTTATGGGGAAGGCAGGTCAGTTCTTACTTTTATAGCAAACTCTTCACTGTTAGCTGTATGTTCCTAAGGACAAAGGTAACTCCTTCCAAAAATTCGGGTCTCATTTAATTTTGCCCTGTTCAGTTTATTTATTAATTGGACTAAAATAAAAATGCTGACAGTAGCCAGTACATTTGTTCCTTTTGTACAGTACAGTTTGTGCCTATACCACTGTAACATTTTATGGCCAAATGACACTTCATGGTAATCCTGATTTGATGATTGGGACTCCAGTTTATAGCACTACTGGCCATATACCAGAAGAGCTTATGGGATGGCCTGTTGTCTGTCGTCCAACATTCGGCATCCATCAGCACAAGTTTGTTATTGATACTCCTCCTAAACTACTTGGAGAATTGCCATGAAACTTAACACACACAAGGTCTAGTTGGTCCAACATGAATATGGTGCTGCTCAGACATGCAATATGGCCACCATAGCAGCAACCATCTGGAAAATCATGTTATTGCTACTCCTCCTCTTGAACAGATGGTCATATCAACATGGGGTTTTCACTAAAGACTTCTGATGTCTAGTTGGTCCTAAATGAAAATGGTGCTGATCTGACATCCAATATGGGCTGCCACTGCAGCCATCTTGAAAATCTTGTTATCGCTACTCCTCCTGAATGAAAAGTCATATCAACTTGGGGTTTTCAACAGAAGACTTCATGTGTTGTATAACTGGTCCTAAATGAAAATGGTTCCGCTTGGACATCCGAGATGGTCGTCACAGTGGCCATCTTGAATTTATTTTTATTGCTACTTCTCCTGAACATGGGCTTTTCACAAGAAGACTACTTATGATGTCTAGTTGGTCCTAAATGAAAATAGTTCTGCTTGGACATCCAATAAGATGTCTGTTTGGTTCTTAATGAAAACAGTGCTGATCTCATGTCCAGTATGGCTGCAAAGGGCAGCCATCTTGAAAATTTTGTTATCTCAACTGCTCCTGAATGGTACAGCATATTGACATGGGGTTTTCACTAGTAGACTTCTTATGATGTCTTATTGGTCCTACATGAAAATGCTACTGCCTGGATATCCAATATGGCCACCACAGTGGCCATCTTGTAAATCTTGTTATCGCTACTCCACCAGAATGGATGGTCATATCATCATAGGAGGTTTGACTAAAAGACTTCTTATGGTGTCTAGTTGGTCCTAAATGACAATGGTGCTGATCTGACATCCAATATGGCCACCACAGCAGCTATCTTGAAAATCTTGTTATTGCTACTGCTCCTGAACAGAAAGTCATATCAGCATGGGGATTTCACCGGAAGACTTATTATCGTGTCTAGTTGGCCTTAAATAATAATTGTGCCGATCTGATATCCAATATGGCCACCCACAGTGGCCATTTGAAAATCTTATCGCTACTCCTCCTAGATGGAAACATTGGGTTTTCACCAGAAGACTTCTTATGATGCCATAGTTGGTACTAAATGAAAATGGTGCTGATCTGACAGCCAGTATGGCCACCATGGCAGCCATCTTGAAAATCTTGTTATTGCTACTCCTCCTCAAAGGAAAGTCATATCAACATGGGGTTTTCACCAGAAAACTAATTAAGATATCTAGTTGGTTCTGAATGAAAATGATGCCAATCTGACCTCAAATATGGCTGCCACAATAAACATATTGTAAATCTTGTCACTAATTCTCCTGAATGGATGGTCATATCAACATGGGGTTTTCACCAAAAGTTTTCTAATGGTGTCTAGTTTGTCCTAAATGAAAATGGTGCTAATCTTACATCCAATATGGCTGCCACAGTGGCAAATCTCAAAATCTTGTCACTCAAGAATCTCAGAGATGGTTTCAACACCCAGCAGTTAAAAAGAAAAAATGCTCTTATCTTGAATTCCTGGAAATTCTTTTCAGACAGTAGAGCATCATCAGCCCCTTTGACAGAATCCTGTTTAATGTGTAACTACAACTTTTTCCTGGTTTGGAGTACTGGAAAGCCTGATGTTAAAATGTTTAAAATACCTGGAGATTAAGATAGGGCAGCCCACAAGGAGGACAAGGTGTATCTCATGGAGGGCAAGGTGGAGTGCCCTTGTAAATATGTTTGGGACAATACTAGAAATTAACAAAAGGCCCAAGTGTGCATGAGATCGCTCACCTTATGACATCTGCCCCCATTCTGATCTTCATATGCTTACCAACATGCCTTACAAATTTTGTTTGTCTATGTCAAATGGGTTTTGTGCAATCCTGCTAACAAGGTTTTCACTAAAGGAGTCAAAAAGCAAGTGCACAATATTTTTAGTAAATAGAACAATTGCTTTAGTGGCCTGAAAATCTGATCAGATCATCTGTATATGCATAAAAACATGCCTTCCAAATTTCATTTGTCTACATCAAGTAGTGTTTGTGTAACCATGCTAACAATCCTCTACTGAGAGATATACGAAAGAATGGACAGAATTAAATCAAGATAATCCTTCTTCAGTCATTGGGGCTAAAGAAATCTTGGTGGGTTTGAATTCTGCTCAACCGTTTCATGTGAAACTCAATGTCCAACTTTCAATATGAGCTATTGCATTTAAAGTTGCCTAGAAGAACTGGAACACCCAATTCTGAATCCCCACCCCACCTCCAAACAATGTCAAAAATGTCTTTTTGTTCAATCCTTGGTTCATCCCCACACCATCCTCCATTAACAAAATAAATTTAATTCACTATCATCCAATACACACACTGGTAAATTTCCACTATTTGGAGAAATATATTTAAGCAATAACTTGTGTTTTAAATGCAGATGTTTGGACTCTATAAAATATTAAAAAAGAAAGCATTTCAGGAAATGGGAATTATTCTTCCTCATTTATTAACAGTGTTTATTTAGAGATCAATATCAGCAAAATTGGACAAATGATGTGATTGGTAAATTGTTTTGTAATGTCATTTTTGCAAGATGGGTCCATGCTTGATGTTGAACCCATGAAACTACCGACCTACCTACCAAAAAGAATAAAAAAGAACATTCTTTTCTATCCTATCAAAGTAGAGGCAATAATTTGATAAGAAACACAATAATGTTTTTGTATTAATTTTTTTAAACCACTGTTCCTAAAATCTACTTGAAAAGCTATTATCATCTTCCACCCCTAGAAGCGAGATTGTACTGGATGAAAGTCACAGACTTTGAGTAACCTCAGAGTGACAGCCAGCAGTACATAGTTCATGCATCAATAATTACCATGATTACCCACAGGTGAAGCCTCGCATGAAAATCATGCAGCATGCAGTCCACTCAACTAGTTCCTATACTCATTCAGTTAATCTGCAAAGGGTAACATATCACAAAATACAATGTATAGTCATTAATATGGTAACTATATAACTGAATAAACACAAGGGCCTTCTGATAGGGTAGGATGTATATAGGTTTACCATGGATGAATCAATGTGATCATAAACACAAATACTTAACTCCTGTTAGGCATAAAATGTAGGCCACAGTGACCTTTGGTTTTAAGGGCATTGTAGTAACAGAGATGCATCATGACTGGAACATAAACATCACACAAGATATGAACTTTTAACACAAAATTTGAACAAAGTCACTGAGCATGAAATATAGGTCACAGACTTTGTTGGTAAGAAGGATATACAACTTATCAAGATGCATCTGCTTGCTAAGTTTCATGACTCTAGGTAGGACAGTATGCATATAAAATGCAACAACTCAATTTCATGATTACAGAATGAACAATTCTGAGAAATAAATATCAAAAAAAAATTTAACCCAAGTTAATAAAGCATAAAATATGGCTGATGTTGACCTACTACTGAAATGAGGGAGTCGTGCTCATAAAGATGCATCCCCAAGTTTCATGATATTATATAGGATAGTATGCATAGCATTCCAAAATCAAAGTGGTTATGAGCTAAATGCAACAATTTAACCTAAGCCAGTACAGTGGGACACATAGGCTCTCAGTGACCATTTTTGGCATGAGTGAGATACTGAGATGTACAAAATCACCTATTTTAAGGAGTACAGCAATAAGAGCAAAAATGTCAACATTTAACCAGTCCATGAAATGTGTAATATGGTTCACAGTGACCTACTTTTAAGATGTGGGGGTAGTACTTATCAAGATGCACCCTTGCCATGTTTCATCATTCAAAGTATAGCAGTATTATACATTAGATAAAACACCGATATGGTCATGAATTAAATGCAAAAGAACATAAGCCAGTAAAATGTTAAATGTAGGTCACAATGACCTTTTGTTGTAATGGTGTGGTACTAATAAGGATGCATACAATCACCTAGTTTGATGATTCTGGCATAAACAGTGCTTGAGACTGAAGCGAAGGCAATGAAGCATGAAATATTAGTGAGAGTGGCCTACTTCTGTGATGAGGGTGTAGTACTCATCAAGATACATCCCCTCACCAAATTTCATGACTCTTAGTATAACAGTTTGTATACAGGGTGCTAAAATAAAACCTATTTGGTTTTGAGCCAAACCCCAAAAACTTAACATAAGCCAGTAAAATGTGAAATGCAAGTCGCATTCTTTTGTGGTAAGGTTGAGGTCAGGGCAGAATTAACTCATAGGCTAATAAGGCTATAGCTATAGGCCCTCATATTTTGTAGGCATTCCTTTAGGCCCTCCATTCCATATTGAGGTAACAGCTGATCGACAGTAGCCTATTAGCCTTAGACCCCTCATAACCTTAATCTGGCCCCCTCTACTAATAGAGATGCATACAATCATCCAGTTTGATGATTATAGCATAAACAGAGCTTGAGAAATAAACTTAAAACACACAATTTAACCAACATCAGTACATCAGTGAAGCATGAAATATAGGTTACAGTGACCCACTTCTGTGATGAATGTAGTGCTCATCAAGATGCATCCCTCACCAACTTTCATGAATCTAGGTATAACAGAATTATGTATGTATATTTGTGTGTGTGTGTATATATATATATATATATATATATATATATAGCTTATTGTAAACCTTGACCTAAGCCAGTACAATGTGAAGTGTAGGTCACAATGACATTATTTGGTGGTAAAGGTGTGGTCCTAATATAGATGCATACAATCATCTAGTTTGATGATTCTAGCATGAAGAGAATTTGAGAAATAAACTTAAAACACAAAATTTAACCAAAGTCTGAGAAGCATAACATATGTCACAGTGGCCTATATTTGTGATAAAGGTGTGGTACTCCTCAAGATGCATCCCCTCACCAATTTTCATGAATCTAGGTATAATAGTATATATACAGGGTGCAAAAAGCCCAGTTGGTCATGAGCTAAATACAAAAACTTAACCTAAGTCAGTAAAATGTGAACTGTAGGTCACAGTGACCTTTGTTCACAGTAAAGGTGTGTTTCTAATAGGAATACATACAATCATATAGTTTGATGATTCTGTCATGAACAGAGTTGGAGAAATTAACATAAATTACAAAATTAAACGAAGTCAGTGAAGGATGAAATATATAGCACAGTCACCTACATTTGTGATTAGGGTGAAGTTACTCATCAAGATGCATCCCCTCACCAAGTTTCATGATTCCAGGTATAACAGTATATATACAGGATGCAAAAAACCTGAGTTAAATGCAAAACCTTGACAAAGAATGTACAACTAATGTACATGTTTGTACCAATTTAGCCCTCTCCCAAGAATGTACAACTAATGTACATGTTTGTACCAATTTAGCCCCTCTCCCCTAAGGGTAGGTGCTATGAAATCCACTCAAAACATTTGCCTGGGACCTAGATAGAAAGAATGGTTGACATTCAATGAGGGTGTACATATGATATGCTTTTATCTGTGTGTACCCTAATGCCAATGCCAGCAGTAGTACAATAGCTAACCTCTACTTTGTAGAGGTAAGTTAAACATTTATTTCGAAAGTGATCTTTATGATCTTTTTTCTTGATGATATGCCCAACCGACTGTTCCAAAACTTTATCAGGCTGACTCCCTGGGTTTATCATGGCTGGAATCCTGTAAGTGTATGGGCACCATCTCGAGGTCATTCTGGTAGACACAATGTTGTCCTATTGTATTTCTGCCTATTCTGCATCACAGAGTACAGCACTATACCTTGAAATAGAAATATATACAAATTAAACACACATGAAATATTGTAGACACATTTTCAGAATTACATGTATTTACAAGTTTTTAATATGTACAGTAAATGGCTGATAGATGAAGTCTCTAAGGAGGAATCCACACAAGATATTTGTAATTACTCATTCACTGACATACTGTGTCTTACATACTCTAAAAGATATTTGTAATTACACATTCACTGACATACTCTGTCTTACATACTCTACAAGATATTTGTAATTACATGTTCAATGACATACTGTGTCTTACATACTCTATTCAAGATATCTGTAATTACACATTCACAGACATTGTCTTAAATACTCTACAAGATATTTATAATTACACATTCACTGACATACTGTGTCTTACATACTCTACAAGATATTTGTAATTACACATTCACTGACATACTGTGTCTTACATACTCTACAAGATATTTGTACTTACACATTCACTGACATACTGTCTTACATACTCTACAAGATATTTGTAATTACACATTCACTGACATACTGTCTTACATACTCTACAAGATATTTGTAATTACACATTCACTGACATATTGTCTTACATACTCTACAAGATATTTGTAATTACACATTCAATGACATACTGTCTTACATACTCTACAAGATATTTGTAGTTATACATTCATTGACATACTGTGTTTTACATACTATTTATTCAACAACTTAATTCACACAAGATATTTGTAATTAAACATTCACTGACATACTGTCTTACATACTCTACAAGATATTTATAGTTACACATTCACTGACATATTGTCTTACATACTCTATTCAACATCTTAATCCACGCAAGATATTTGTAATTACACATTCACTGACATACTGTCTTACATACTCTATTCAACAACTTAATCCACGCAAGATATTTGTAATTACACATTCACTGACACACTGTGTTTTACATACTCTATTCAACAACTTGATCCACACAAGATATTTGTAATTACACATTCACTGACATATTGTGTTTTACATACTCTATTCAACAACTTAATCTCTGCAGGGAAATGATAAAAAAAAATTCCCAACCTTTTGCTTACCATGTATTTACTTTCATTTTATAAAAAGTTAATTGTCTTCTAATGTCATTGTTTTGGTATAAAATAATATCAAATGCACATGAATACCTTACTGTAATTGTGTTTAATTTCTTATTTGCATCTTTTTATCATTAAGTAGTTTATTCCATCTCATGAGAGTGTTAATTCTAGTAATAAGTAATTATTCAATTAATAATGTCTCTAGTCTTGTGGATATTGACAGAACAAGTTTGCTTTGTGTATTAGGGTTGTTTCATTTAAATCTACCTTGAAGAGGTGGAGGGGAAGGCCACTTTCTTTAGTGGTATCACCATTAGAAACAATATAAAATTATGCATGCAAAAGAAAAAGGAAAAAGGTCCAGAATCCACCTCTCTACAGAAAATAAAAGTGCAATTCCCATCACCAAGGTAGATTTAAATGGAATAGCCCTCAGTGTTTCATTTTGTTCTAACAAATTTCAGTTTAATTAGCTTTTTTTTATCCCCCTGGTATGTAATATGGGGATTGCTATGTCTGTCTACCTGTCTATATGTCCATCTTCCATCTGTTGTCCATAAAAAATGTAATTTCCAAAGCATAACTCTCAAACTGTTAAAGGTATGACAATGAGACTTGGTAAACTTATTGGACTAGTGGTTCTGATGTGCCTTTTGCTATTCACAATTCTTCAGTTTTTTTATCTTTTATGTTTTCATCCATTTGTCTTTTCATCCATTCTTCCATCATTCACATGTTCATTTTCAGAGCATAACTCAAAAAAAGTTCAATGTATATCTATGAAATTTGGCACACATATTAGATTTGTGGTCAAGGTATATGTATGAAATTTGGCACACATATTAGATTTGTGATCAAGGTATATCTATGAAATTTGGCACACATATTAGATTTGTGGTCAAGGTATAACTATGACATTTGGCACACATATAAGATTTGTGGTCAAGGTATATCTGTGAAATTTGGCACACATATTAGATTTTTGGTCAAGGTATCTCTATGAAATTTGGCACACACATTAGATGTGTGGTCCAGATGTGCCTTTTGCTATTGAAAATTTGTCAGTTCCAATATGTTTTGTCCATCTATCCATCTATTATCCACATTTTCATTTCCAATGTAAACTCCAAAATCATATAATATATCTCTTTGAAATTTGGTATACATATTAGACTAGTGGTGTACATTTACCTTTTGCTATTCACAATTCTTCAGTTCCAATATTTTTTGTATTCAGCCATTTGTCTGTTCATCCATCCATCCACCCATCATTGACTTTCTTTTCTGGAGCATAACTCGAAAACTGTTCAAGATATCATTATAAAATTTGGTACACATATTGGACTAGTGGTTCAGATGTGCCTTTTGCTATTCACAATTCTTCAGTTTCAATAGCTTTAGCACTTTAATCCATTTGTCTCTTCATCCATCCATCTCCCATTTCCTCTGCATGACATAGCCACTTCCGTGCTCAAAGTGCCATTAAAAACCACCCATCAACATAATCCATCCAATTTGGTCCAGTTCTGTTAAGAGGTTTTTGTAAGGACTTCATTTAAAGGTTTTTCTATTTTTAGTAATGGTGGCCATATTTGATTGGCAGCATTTGTAAAAACTGAAAGGTTATCATGCCAGGATGCTTTCTATCAAGTTTGATCAAATTCATTTCAACAGTTTTGGAGAAGTCATTCAAAGGTTTTCCTATTTTTAGTAATGATTAGCCATATTTTATCATGAATCAGTATCAATTGTACAAACTTGAAAGGATCTTCATGCTAGAATACTTCCTGTCAAGCTTGGTCAAATTCTATTCAATAGTTTTGGAGAAGAAGCTGTGAACAGGTTTTTCAATTATAAGTAACAGTAGCTAGATTCAATGGTTGATCAGAATCATTTGTACAAATTTGAAGGTTTTCATGCCAGGATGCTTTCTGTCAAATTATGTTCAGCTGTTTTGGAGAAGTCATTCAAGTTTTTTCTACTTTTAGTAACAATGGTCATATTTGACGGTGGATCAGCATCAGTTGTACAAATCTGAAAGCCCTCTATGAGCAGTTTTGGAGAAGTTGATTAAAGGTTCTTCTATTCTTAGTAATGGTGGCCATATATGATGGTGGATTGGCATCATTTGTATAAACTTTAAAAGTCTTCATGCCAGGATGCTTTCTGCCAAACTTGATCAAATTCTGTTCAGCAGTTTATGAAAAGTCATTTAATATTTTTCTATATTTTTAGTGATAGTGGCTATATTTGATGACAGATTGGCATTGTTCATTATCAATTTTAAAACCCTTCATGCCAGGATACTCTAAATTGGTCCAGTGTTTTTTGTAGAAGTAGCAATTGTTGATAGATGCACAAGGAATGACAAACGTTGGGTCACACCATAAAAAATTATTGCTTGCAGCACTTTGAGTTTTTAAATTTCTACTGTATATTGATCTAGGAACAAAGACTATTACAAATGATTGGTCACTCGGAAGTAAACTTAATTGGACATGCATCACAGACAAAACAATTTGTATCATATTTTTCAATGCAGTGTTTTCTGACATGGTAAAGTTTACCTACCTGTAGCCACTGACACATTGAGAGAGTCTATGACAGGACCAGAGACATGGACACTTCCAATGGGGTTTATGTACAGAAGTTTATCACAAAATGTTATGACATCCTCGCCTAGGCCCTCTCTCTCATTGCCTGAAATAAAGCAAGCAAATCCATCTGTGTGCGCTTACTTGTTTTAGTTTTCTTAATCTTGTAGTTTTGATAATTAGGACTGCAATTATGGAGTGTGTCATGGTAGAGAAGTCTTGTAGCTTTAATAATTAGGACTGCAATTATTATGGTGTGTGTTGTGGTAGAGAAGTCTTGTAATTTTAATAATTAGGACTGCAATTATTATGGTGTGTGTTGTGGTAGAGAAGTCTTGTAGCTTTAATAATTCGGACTGCAATTATTATGGTGTGTGTCATGGTAGAAAAGTCTTGTAGTTTTAATAATTAGGACTGCAATTATTATGGTGTGTGTATTGGTAGAGAAGTCTTGTAGTTTTAATAATTATGACTGCAATTATTATGGTGTGTGTTCTGTTCTGTTGTGGTAGAGAAGTCTTGTAGTTTTGATAATTAGGACTGCAATTATTATGGTGTGTGTCATGGTAGAGAAGTCTTGTAGTTTTAATAATTAGGACTGCAATTATTATGGTGTGTGTCATGGTAGAAAAGTATTGTAGTTTTAATAATTAGGACTGCAATTATTATGGTGTGTGTTGTGGTAGAGAAGTCTTGTAGTTTTAATAATTAGGACTGCAATTATTATGGTGTGTGTTCTGTTGTGGTAGAGATGTCTTGTAGTTTTGATAATTAGGACTGCAATTATTATGGTGTGTGTCATGGTAGAGAAGTCTTGTACTTTTGATAATTAGGACTGCAATTATTATGGTGTGTGTCATGGTAATAAAGTCTTGTAGTTTTAATAATTAGGACTGCAATTATTATGGTGTGTGTCATGGTAGAAAAGTATTGTAGTTTTAATATTATGGTGTGTGTCATGGTAGAGAAGTCTTGTAGTTTTAATAATTAGGACTTCAATTATTATGGTGTGTGTTCTGTTGTGGTAGAGAAGTCTTGTAGTTTTGATAATTAGGACTGCAATTATTATGGTGTGTGTCATGGTAGAGAAGTCTTGTAGTTTTAATAATTAGGACTGCAATTATTATGGTGTGTGTCATGGTAGAGAAGTCTTGTAGCTTCAATAATTAGGACTGCAATTATTATGGTGTGTGTCATGGTAGAGAAGTCTTGCAGCTTTTATAATTAGGACTGCAATTATTATGGTGTGTGTCATGGTAGAAAAGTCTTGTAGCTTTAATAATTAGGACTGCAATTATTATGGTGTGTGTCATGGTAGAGAAGTCTTGTAGCTTTATTAATTAGGACTGCAATTATTATGGTGTGTGTTCTGTTGTGGTAGAGAAGTCTTGTAGTTTTAATAATTAGGAATGCAATTATTATGGTGTGAGTTCTGTTGTGGTAGAGAAGTCTTGTAGTTTTGATAATTATGGTGTGTGTCATGGTAGAGAAGTTTTGAAAAAAGTGGTTACATCACTTTCATGTATTTTCTGAAGTATCTAATGATGAAAAAAAGTAAATACTTCTTGCCATCAAAGACTGAATTTGACATACTTTTTACAAGTATTTTTCTGTTCAAATTACTTCTTTATTTGATTGGTCACTATTTACAGTGCTAAATCAGCCAATAAATGGATGACTGAAAAAGCTTAACAGTCCATAAGCAGTAAAAAGGTATCCAATCAAGAATTTCAAATGTGGTAAAGTTTTTAGAAATAAATCTCTGGAAATAAATTTATAAACTTAGACAAGTTTTTCACAAGAAATGTGTCCTTAATGGCAAAAAATAAATATCAGAAAATAACACATACTTGCAAACAAATATCTAATCCTTAATTACAATATTGCACAGAGTTATGCAACTGCACACTGTTTCTAACATCAATGCATTTAATCAAATGTTTCGTCAGTTCTCTCCATCCATTAATGACTTCCTTTTTTGTCAGTCTTATATTATTGTGAGATTTTATTTGTTTTTTGTAAGAGTTGGATTTTTTGTTTTGTAGTTCCATCTATCCCTCTTCTGACTTTATTTTCAGAATTCTTGGACAGATGTGACTACTTTGTGAGCCAGCTTGGTCACCTCTTTTAGGGAGTGAACATTTTCTAGCATATGAGGGTTGGCTCGGCTCAGCACACCATCTTCCCTAGTGGGAGTGATAAAACCATCCCCTTCCCTCACAGTGGCTATACTTCTTTCCTCCCCATCTTAGTCCACCAGAGTCCTTCTTTTCTTTTTAAAGTTTGAAGAAAAAAAAAGATTCGCACTGATTTAATAAACATAACTAACCATGACACTGGTGTGTGTCTTTTGCAACACATGAGCAACAGCTGGTTTGGTTGGGATGAGCCCTCTTTAAAGTATTTTGTCTACAAGGCTTTTGGTTTTTATTTACTCATGGAGTGGTCATTCATTGTGTATAGAAACCAGAGCAAAAGATTAATTCATTGTGAAGAGAAACCACTTGCAACACATCATTATAATAGTGTCTAAAGATTATTATGATTCATCAGTTTTACAAACTAATCTTATAGCCAATAATTTTAATCCCTAAGGTGTATTATTTTGCTAATTTTTATAAACTGTTCTATTGAAATTAATTCTAAAATTTGTATTTTTTAACTCTGGTTTGGATTGTTTTGAAAGGGAACAACTCTGTGTATCCCCAAACCTGTGGCAGCACTAAACTGTTTCTCATGATTGGCCAAGAGGTAAATTTTTTTTGAAGAGACATCCATACTGTATCTCCAAGATTCTCCGAGTGGCATCAAGAATGCATGATTTCATGTTGTATTCACAAGGGGACAATTCTAGTGCAGAAACACATCTGTGCTAGTTGGGTTTGAGATTAAGTTTTGGCCTATAATGTACATGAGCGGCAACCCATTTTCTCCCAGATCTGTTTTTATGGGCTTACCATAATTTTTAAAGTGAATGATTTTTGTCGGAAATTGGTCCTTTCATAGTCCATGTTCCCCTTCATTAAATAATTACATGGGATGCAAATGTCACCACCTTATATATGAAATATCTCTGATCTTAAAATCACAAGTTTTAGAGATTTTCACACATTGCTTGGAGAGGACTGGTGTGACTATAAAAGAGGTAATAATTGAAGAATCAGCTTTGTTGTGCCAATCTTTTCACTGATTTATTTTTTCCATCTTAAACTGCCTTTCAGGTACAAAGGTGTACTTTTTAAGCATCTATAACAACACAACAATAGTGCCGAATGAATTTTTTTAAAGAAATAGATAGCTGAGAACTAGTATATATTCCACTAATATTTGCAGCTCAAGTTCAAATTGCAACATCAAGGACATCATTCTTTCAATATTGTTCATTTACATTTTAAGTAAGATTTACAGCAAGGCATTTTAAATATACCAAGGATTTTGTACCTCATACCTGACAACCTCCCAGACAGTGTGTGTGGTGGTGGTGGTGGTGGGGTTGGTTGAGACTCAGAAAGTGTGTTCTGAAGTCCCAAGGTGGGGGTCAGTGCGCACAACCCATAAAAGTGCTGTCATACAATTGAGAACAAGTGTATCTACACATGTAAGCCATTAGAAAATGACTGGAAATTCAAATCTGATTAAAAGAAAATAAAATATCTTTCTCTGAAGCATTTAAAACACTTTCAAACTGAAAATAGTTGGCAGCCTTAGGGATTGACCATTTAATTTTGGGGGGATTTACTTTCAAAATAGCATATATTATTTTTCTTTTACCTCAAGAGAATGTATTTTTTTTTCAACTAATAAAAAATGGATTTAATTAGTTCTATTTATCTACAAATCAGAGCAAGAATATTTTTTTCAAGCTATTTTTTCAGCAGCTGCATTGCTATGAGGGAGAGGTAAATATCCAATGGCCATAGGAGTTAGAATGTTTAAACATGTTAGTTACTTTCAGAATTGAGCTCTGCAGTGATGCATGGTTCCACTGCTGGGTGGTGTTGCTAAGTCAATGGATGTTGAACACTCCAGAATGACCAATCTGATATTGTGTTTGCAGTAATGGGATAGGATAACATGCACCCCCTTACTGCTGTACTTCATAATGTCAAACTTCATCAACCAGCAGATCTAAGATTTAGTTTTGCTGGGCTTTGCTTGTTTCACAGATGGCTCATCCTTCTCTGAATCACAGCTGTGTTTTGACATTTTGCCTTAAAAACTGAATCACATGTCCACATTATTCCAACTATCGTAAAATTCAACTTCAAAGAAACATTGCCACTGATCACAAACTACCCAGTAATCTTTAATAAAGATGACTTAAACATTATCATTCAAGGCAATGAAGAGTAATAACTTTTGTTTCTTCAAATTGCATCTCTTACTTAACTTCAAACAAATTGGGTTGTTCCATTTCATGTACTTTACCGATGCAAATTAGCCTAATGGGTTCTTCCACAAAGGATTCATAACACAACATCACCCTAGCTATTGTTGGCCAGTTATGTAATCTGTGCAAGAGTGGCTGTTTCTATCTGACTTATGTTTGAATCACCTCTATAACAATCAACTGTATCAAACTTCCTGGAGGTGATAGTTTTCCATGAACATTAAGCACAACTGTTTACTGTTTATACAGGTTACAGGCATATATTGTGGTGTCAAGAAAGGTCTCTTTCTATCTCCCTTTTTTTTTCTAAGATGACTGAAAACCATGTTTTTCAAAACACGGCAGTGTTGTGTAGTTTGGGAGTAAAAAATCATGTTTTTTGTGTGGCACGTCATGCTATGCTGGTATGGTACCTACAACCTAGCGCAGACTAGTGATTACAGCAAATAAATGAAGATTGAACATGAAAAACAATCCCCACATACAACAAACTGGGACATAGTCCAAGCTTCCCCTTACCTTTCCCATCTCATGCAAGATATTTTGACAGCTAAGATGGGACCACAAAAGCCTGATGTTAAACATAAAGACCCACAATGGACAGTTACCATCTTTGCTTCTCTTTAGTAATCATATCAGCTAATATTCTCCCTGACAGTGCTGCTTTCATATTTTTCTAGAATAAACTTTGATAGCTCCCGCCTAGTAACTGGAAAAGACCAATCAGAGGAGGGGGAATCCCATGCTTTGGAAAACATGGAATTTGCCAAAACCATGAGGTAGTTGCATAGGGTAGCCTCTTTGCCCAGAGACTAACAAAATTATTTGAACTTGTATCGACCCTTACCTGCCTGAAATCAATAAATATAATATTTATCTGCTCAGATATAACAATTAAAACATAATTTGTAAGTTTAACAAGCCAACATCTGAACCTATATCCAGTATTTATGAATATATTGTACCCTGTGATGCAGTATTGCTTAGTCACATGATTAGCAAATCTTGAGCCATGCATGATTGAATGCAATCAAATTATCATCAGCCCTTTCCCTATATTGGCTGATAGCAGCCTAAATGGCAATGAGACACAGTTGTCTGCAAATACTGTATATAGGTTGGTAGTCACATGCTCATTTGATCACCACCATCAAGAAAAATGTAGACCGCAAGATTTTGAATTATGTGCCAAGCAATATTAGCAATAGCCTAATAGAAGGTCCATTTTGTGAACACTGTAATATTGACTCATGTGTCATCTTATTAAACAAAATAACTTTTTTAATGAATGAGAAGCTAAGCTACTTATTGAATTCAGGATGGTAAGATTTTGATATAAAGTTGCATAATTTTGCTAGCCCCTGGGTAAAGTGACTATGGCTACCGGGTGGTTTCATTGAATACCATGCTTTCAATATAATGGATGCACCCTGACCTGCCACCCAAATTTAACTTTCCAAATATCTAACACTGGATTGGACAGGTCAGAGGAATCTCAGACTGACTAGGATGCAATGATGTGTAATTTTTTAATCAGTCAGAATTGGTGAACACTTCCTAGTTTTGCATGTTACACAGAAAGCAAGTCATTCATTATTACCACTGTAGAAATGAGAAACAATAGAAAAAGGCCACAATATACAATATTGTTGATATTCTTATTTCCTTCATTGTTATAATTAGGTGTGGTGGTGGTTGGGTATCAGCAAAAATTTTTGGGTTGGAGGCTAAAAATATGGTTATTGAGGAAACTGGAAATGCACATAATTTTTGTTGCCTAACATGCTCAGCCAATCAGATGAACGATCATCTCATTAATATGCATATATCGTGCTCTTTATTGAACTCATCTGAGATCTTGATCATATAAGCATAGGTTCTAAGTTTGACCTAAATCAGATCAGAAATCTGGACTAGAGAGTGGTAACAAGCTCAGCCAATCAGATGCAAGAGCACCTCATTAATATGCATAGATCTCTGTCATTATCAAACTCATCCAAGATTTTTAATGTTATAAGCATGAATTCCATGTCTGCACAAAATCTGATAAGAAATGTAGACTGCAGAGTGGTAACAATCTTATGCAAGATTACCTCAATAATGTGTGGATCTTGGTCATTATCGAGCCAATATTCCAAGTTTGATCAAAATCAGATCAGGAATGTGCACTCCAGAGTGGTAAGACGCAATTATTGATGGATGGATGACTGATGACGGATGGCACATGACAGATGCTGGGTCATATAATAAACTAACTTGACATTACGGCTAGGTATAAAATTGATATGAACTGATATAAAATTATTTACAGTTCTCAATTGACAGCGCTAAATACTGGTACTGACCTACAATAATAATGGTTGGGACATCAACTGAACAACCAATAAGCTGCTGACTTTTGTCTGAAGACTCATTACAAGTTGTTCCCAGCACCTGTCCACCAGCTTTTTTCCATCTCTGAAATTCAAAATAGAAATCTGAATACAAATATTGAAAAGTTTTGCAAGTGTAAAACATAATTTAAAGAATTAAAAAGTTAGCACAAGAGTGATAGAAAAGAATAAAATTGACCTTATTACGAATGTGCACTTTGAACTATTATTCTTTATGACTATGACTCTATCAATGCCAGCGATAACAAGATTTCAGATTAACTGATGTGGTGGACATATTGGATGTCAGATTGACACCATTTTCATTTAGGACCAAGTAGACATCATTAGAAGTCTACTGGTGAAAACCCTATGTCAATATGACCATCCACTCAGGGGGAGTAGTGACAGCAAGATTTTCAAGACAGCCGTCTTGGCAGCCATATTGGATGCAAATTAGCACCATTTTCATTTAGGACCAACAAGGTATCATAAGAAGTCATTGGGTGAAAACTCCATGTTGATATAACCATCCATTTGGGAGGAGTTGAGTTACCAATATTTTCAAGACGGCCACCATGGAGGCCATATTGAAGATCAATTTGCATCATTTTCATTGAGGACCAACTAGACACCATAAGAACTTTTCTGATGAAAACCCTATGTCAAAATGACTTTCCATTTAAGAGGAGTGGCAATAACAAGATTTTCAAGATGGCCACCATGATGGCCATATTAGATGCCAGATCAGCACCATTTTAATTTAGGACCAACAAGACATTGTAAGAAGTCTTCTCTTGAAAACCCCATGTTGATATGACTTTCTGGGGTTTTTTTAGTAACAACAACAAGATTTTCAAGATGGCTGCCATTGTGGACATACTGGATATCAGATGTGTACCATTTAAATTTAAGACCAACTAGACATCATAAGAAGTCTTCTGGTGAAAGCACAATGTCGATACGACCAGCCTTCAAGCAGAAATAGTGATAATCATATTTTCTGGATGGCCATTGTGGTGGCAATACTGGAGGTCAGATTTACACCATTTTCATTTACGACCAACTAGATACAAAAAGTCTTTCAGTGAAAACCCCATGCTAAAATGATCATTCATTCAGGACAAGTAGTGATAATGATTTTCAAGAAGGCCACTGTGGTGGCAATACTGGCTGTCTAAGTGGCACCATTTTCATTTAGGACCAACTAGACATCGTAAGAAGTCTTCTGGTGAAAACCCCATGTTGATATGACTTTTTGTTGAGGAGTAACAATAAGATTTTAAGATGGCTGCTGTGATGGCCATATTGGAATCAGATCGACACCATTTTTATTTAGGACCAACTAGACATCATAAGAAGTCTTCTGGTGAAAACCACACTTCAATATGACTTTCCATTCAGAAGCAGTAGCAATAACAAGATTTTCAAGATGGCTGTATTAGACATTAGATTGGCACCATTTTCATTTAGGACCAACTAGACATCATAAGAATTCTTTCAGTGAAAACCCCATGTTGATATAACCATCCATTCAGAAGGAGTAGCGATAACAAGATTTTCAAGACAGCTGCTGTGGTGGCCATATTGGATGTCTATGCGGCACCATTTTCATTCAGGACCAACTAGACCATGGGATGAATGTAACTTTTTCAAGATAATCCTCCAAGTAGTTTAGGATGAGTAGTGATAACAAACTTGTGCTAACGGATAAATGACCTGTAAAGCTAAAAATATAATTAATTACCTATTATTTCCAGAATTTTTTCCTTCATTCTCATTTTCCTGATCAGTTCCAAACTAGAACTCTTGACTCAAATCTACCAGTTACTTTCCATTCATATTTTCCTTGTTTTCCAACAGTATATCATTTCAACGGCTGTGCATTCTATTGATGAACTGTGCAATGAAACCTGTTCATTGCTTGTTTATATCTTGCTGAAGGCAGTAATAAGATGTAAATACTTCCCCAAATCAAGATATTTCTTTGTAAAAGCATTTGAAAATAGGCCTCTTGTTTTCCAAACACAGTCATTTTGGGGGTGTGGGATGGGGTGTCAGGGTTCTTTTTTTGAATGCGACCATGACTTGGCAAGAGCAAACACCAAATTTTTATTTTAGTGCAAAATATATTCTTACAGCATGGAAATGGAAATTTAGACCGTCTGTATTGAGATCAAACATTTCTATGAAATGGGGTATATTACAAGATTAAAAACACTGTCAAACCTGACTTGAAAGACCACTGCAAAGGAAGACCACCTCTCTTAAGGTCAGATTCTCATGCACATGATAATTTATTATATCATATTATGACCTCTTCTGAGAGACCACCAGTCTTGGGAGACCATTATTTGTTAGGAGAAGGATGGTCTCACATGACAGGTTTTACTGGTTTTCTTTTCATACCCAAATTTAAAATCTTGCAACCTAAAACTTAACCTAGTTTTGGTTTGTTTGGCTTTTATAAATGCAAAATGTTGTCTAATGACTTCCATTTTCAAAATCTTAATGGGATCGTACTGTTTTGACCATAAGATAATGGTACAGAATGATCCGATTCCAATCAAGCACTAAGAATCAAACTGCATTTATGATTTTCTCCATTCTTTTGAAGTTAAATTAGACATTATTATCATATTAGAATATCTTGAAAGATCCTGAAGATGTAAATGATTTCTACCTCTTCACTACTGCTCTCCACTTTCTTGTCTTTCTCTTTGTAACTAACCATAAATGAGTAAGTCTTAATTAGTCTCTTTATTTGTAATAAATACAATAATTTATTCTTATATATTGTGAAAATTGCTTATTTGATGAATATGTAAATCATTCTCATGGGAAAAGATATTTATAGGCACTGCCTGTTGCCCGATTCCAATCAAGATAATTATGTAATAGATAAATTAAAAAAATCATATAGATCTCTATCCCCCTCTCTCACACACACATACATATACACACAGGAAATGATCTACACAGTAATACCTGCAAAAACTCTACCAAATTCGTGTCAGTAGGAAGACAAGCCAGATCCATTACTTCTAGCGCCCCTGCACTAGCCTTGCTCACTACCGGACTTAATGCACAGCTATACAAAAAAAAGATCAAATAAATCATGACACACTGATCACTCATTTTTAAACAAAATCTGTTTTTAGGATTCCAGGAAATTGCTTACCATTGTTCTTGAAAAGAGTTGTATTATCTCCTGTCTACATTTTACACATGTATACATCTTGTGAACTTTTCAAATATGTATGTATGCACTATGTATGTATGTATGTATGTATGTATGTATGTATGTATGTATGTATGTATGTATGTATGTATGTATGTATGTATGTATTAGGGTTTAACAGCATATCAGCACAATACTGGCTACATGGTGCCAATTAAAAGTTAAGTTCTAAAAATACAAAGATAAACAATTGCAAAATAAAAATTGTGAACTTTTCAAGGGAGACCTTGTAACATACAAAGGAAACTGTTTACAAAATTAAATTCAGAATGAGGAATTGTTATAAAATATATTGCCTTATACACCAGTATGCTGTTCTATTTATTTATCCAAATTATAGGAGTCTTACTCATTGCTTTTATTTTCAAGTCTGATAATAGTATAGTGTTTTGGTTTAAAAAAATGCTTGCCCATTTTCAACTGGCAACATCTTAGGGTTATAAGTGACTAATTTCAAAGTCAGTTGTATTAATTATCAATTGTATTAATTCTTAATTTATAAAGAAAAATAGTGATAGTCTGAATAACATACCTGTTTCTCTTTGGGAAGAGAACTTTATCAATGCCCAGGTAAAATGCAGATCGTAAAATGGCTCCAAAATTCATAGGATCCTAAAATATACAATAACATAGCTTACTGAATTTGACTGTTTAATTGCACTATAAATTTAGGGTGAATGATTGATGTAGATAAAAGTTTAAGAGTAGAGAATTCAATGCAAATTCAACAATGCAATCCAAATTACTGAAAGCAGCAACCCAAGTGATGGAATAACAAGAAGGGAGTTGGCCTTGAAAGCAAAATGTATCACTCTGTGAGCTTGAAAATAAGGTCAGTCACCAGAACCTAATAAGGTCTTAGGACCCAATCAAGGTATCTAAATATCCAACTTGGTCTGGTTTGGCTAATTTTTGATATCTTGCTTACAAGGTAAGTATGACAGACAGACAGACAGACAGCACAAAATCAATAAGTCTTCCTCCCTGAGGAAGCTAGCACTGGGGGTGGGGGTGGGGGAGAGAGACATAATTTTGCCTGTTCAGGGGAGGTGGCTGGTAAAAGGAGATAAAATACTGAGAACAAGGAGTTCATAGCCTAAATATCAAGTCCATACTACTAAAAAAATTGGCTGTAAACTGATTTTAATTCTAACCTTTATTTCTGTGACCTTGACCCCAAGGTAAAAAAGGTAAGTGAGTATACTGGAGAACATTTTGTCTTCATTCTATAATACAACATGCCAAGTATGAGCAGAATCATTACAGGGCTAAGGAATTATAAATAAATGAGAAACTTCAACCAAAACTTTAACACAAATCTTCTGTATCTATGACCTTGGCCCCAAGGTCAAAGGGCTAAGTAGCTGGGTTGCACAATGAGTTGTCTTTGACCTATAATGCAAATCCCAAGCATCAAGAGATTCCATATCAGGTTGAGGAAAACATAAGGAAATAAAATACTTTCACTCCAACCAAATTGTTGACAATAATGCTGTCATAATTGCTACTGCCAAAAATGGCACTGCTATGTCTCACTCATCCACAAATGTGGGCTCCACAAAAACTACATGTAAATCCAGAAACTTGCTGGATACAAGATGCTGCTACTGATTTGATGTGACCTTTATGGGACATTGGACTGCCATTGTACCTTATGTTTTTATTCCACAGTAATACAGGAACAAAACCAGTGTAACTTTACCAACTTTTTATCATTATGACATAACTTTAGAGCATAATGTAAATTTTTTTTAAATCTAACAAAACAAAAACAAGTTTTCTTATTTTCCTACTGGCCTCCAGGCAAGCAAGTCATTTAAATTATGAGACCATGCACAGGGGACAGCCTTCTGAAAAGCTGATCAAGGAACATATTTTGAAACTTGACTGAAACAAAATTAAACTTTATATGTAATGTTTACTGGAAATATTGTAAGTAGAATTTAAGTCAGATCTTAATTAAACTGGGATCCAATCCTAATTTATTTTTCAGCAAAATGATTATACCCATGAAAATAAGTGTGTTAACTTTGCTATGAAGCACCTGTCAAAACATTAAACATTGTTCAACACTTGTATCAATATGTCACTTTGAAATATCTCACTGCAACAAGCAGACCAATCAATGCTATGTCTCCAGAGATAGTCTCTACCCTGCCCAACTGCTTTCTCACAGTGAAATTTGCATTGTCAGATTTCTGATTCAAAATGTAACATACAAATTCTATTCTATTCAAATGCACTAAAAAGAACATCATCAAAACACACACAAACACACAATATAACACATCTCTCTGAAAGGATATGAATGTTGTCAATGACATGAGCATCCTGGTCATGTGATATGACTCATATTGCCAGTTCTCATATTAATGATGTTGTTGCTACTGATGTTGTTCAGTACAAACATTCTCTGCACCAAATTTTTTTCCAAATAAACTTGTACTTGTTCTGTCTACATGGAGAGAGAGAGAGGGAGTAGATATTGTAACATAATTTGAATGACTGATAGAGTAGTCTCCCAATTCCACTCTTGTATGGTTATATACCACATATACTCACTTATGTCAGATAAAACAGCAAACAACATAGACTCTGATCTGATGTCGCATAATGCAATGGCAGATTAGGGTCTATGTTGTTTGTTTTACTGATTACCTCTATCAAACTGCATATACCCAGATCTGCTGGTGTATTATGCACTTGCAGATCTGGGTCTGTGCAGATTGCAGTTGGATCTGACCTCTAAGTGAGTATAGACAGTACTTGATTGCAAGCATGCTATATAACTGAATCTCCTGAATTTTATCCCAATTCTGAGAAAGAGTATCAACACACCATATATGATTTCATTGTATCTGTAATGTTTTATGAATGATTTGCATTAAAAAGCAAACAAATGAGCAAAGAACAAAACTTTGGCATAAAAAAAAATTGAGAAGAAAAAAAAACATGTTATTTGTATGTATTCTATCCACACATTACAGAAACTGTCCAGAACCAGTCTACTAGGTACCAGAACTGTTCCAGCAGTGGTTGCAAACAGTGCAATGATGCATGGCTGAGTAATGGGATTGAGGCTAACATGTGTACACAACAAGTTAATAGATTACCATATTGTTACAATCTGGAGAGTTTAGGCCAAATGTGGGATGTTTTTTGAGGTGTTATAGTAATAAAGGGATCAAATGTGGTCTATGATGGCTTTTGAGTCTTTGATTAAAATCAGCCGTCCTTTGGTAGTGGTGAGATAAAAAGGAAAGACAGATCAAAAGATGATTTCAGCAGAAACACTTGAGTAAGTATTTTGATTTTTGTCTTGTTTAATTGCTATTACCATTACATATGAGTTCTGACAGTAATCATGCCAGTATAAAATGTTTACTACATGTAAGTCCAATGTGAAAAATAAACAAATTTGGATACATGTATAACATTTCTCAATTATAATGTTCTAAAATCCCAGTCCCCTCTGAAATGTTATATAAACAATCTTTACTGTGTGTGTATATATATACATATATATATATATATATATATATATATATATATATATATATATATATATATATATGCATAGCAAATACCATATATACTCGCTCTTAAGTCAAGTCCAACTACAAACTGCATAGACCCTGATCTGCCATCGCATAATGCACTGGCAGATCTAGGTCTATGCAGTTTGTTAGGAGTAATCAGTAAAACAAACATAAACCCTGATCTGCCAGCGCCTTATGCAATGGCAGATCAGGGTCTATTATGTTTACAATTGGACTCAACTTATAAGTGAGTATAATACAGTATATGATGACCCACACTTTGGATAAAATAAACTGGATGGAATTTAATTTTGCATGTAGGATGACATTTTTTGTACAAACAATTATAATACATTGTTTAAATTTGGAACTGGAACATGTCTGAATATATACACATGCTTAAATTTGATGAGTGCTTTTTTTTTAAACTGTCAGCTAACAAGTATGTGTATGACCTTGTTTCAGCTGAGATGATTTGAGGTTTAAAACTCTACCAAGCTTCAGCTGCATGACGTCTGAAACAAACAGGATTAACCCCTAACAGTCTCACAGAAACAAAAAGGTCAAAATTTATTTCATCTTTGACGAGTTCTTCATCTAAAAGTCAAAACTAAATCTACGACAAGCTAATATATTTACCCTGGGCAAAGGGAAACCCACCCATTAATGAATCTATTCTAAAACTCAAAATAATGTGACAAGATTAAACTACAGTGCACCCTCTTTATAAGCTTGTTTATGGGAGCCAGTGAGGGAGTCTGATGTTCCAACAAGGCTGATTCATAGTACATATTATATATAAATACAGTGAGGGAGTCTGATGTTCCAACAAGGTTGTCTCATAGGACATATTATATATAAATACAGTGAGGGAGTCTGATGTTCCAACAAGGCTGATTCATAGTACATATTATATACAAATACAGTGAGGGAGTCTGATGTTCCAACAAGGTTGTTCTCATAGTACATATTATATATAAATACAGTGAGGGAGTCTGATGTTCCAACAAGGCTGTCTCATACTACATATTATATACAAATACAGTGAGGGAGTCTGATGTTCCAACAAGGTTGTCTCATAGTACATATTATATACAAATAAAGTGAGGGAGTCTGATGTTCCAACAAGGCTGATTCATAGTACATATTATATATAAATACAGTGAGGGAGTCTGATGTTCCAACAAGGCTGATTCATAGTACATATTATATACAAATACAGTGAGGGAGTCTGATGTTCCAGCAAGGTTGTCTCATAGTACATATTATATACAAATACAGTGAGGGAGTCTGATGTTCCAACAAGGCTGATTCATAGTACATATTATATATAAATAAAGTGAGGGAGTCTGATGTTCCAACAAGGCTGATTCATAGTACATATTATATACAAATACAGTGAAGAGTCTGATGTTCCATCAAGGCTGTCTCATAGTATGTATATATAAATACAGTGAGGGAGCCTGATGTTCCAACAAGGCTGTCTCATAGTACATATTATATACAAATACAGTGAGGGAGTCTGATTTTCCAACAAGGCTGTCTCATAGTACATATTATATACAAATACAGTGAGGGTCTCTGATGTTCCAACAAGGCTGTCTCATACTACATATTATATACAAATACAGTGAGGGAGTCTGATGTTCCAACAAAGGCTGTCTCATAGTACATATTATAAGAAAATACAGTGAGGGTCTCTGATGTTCCAACAAGGCTGTCTCATACTACATATTATATACAAATACAGTGAGGGTGTCTGATGTTCCAACAAGGCTGTCTCATACTACATATTATATACAAATACAGTGAGGGTGTCTGATGTTCCAACAAGGTTGTCTCATAGTACATATTATATACAAATACACACAAATTGGTTTCAAATTGTGTATAGCTTGATTATAATTGGTACCAACCAAGTACTAAAATCAAGTGAACTAAAGTAGGAGTAATAGAATAAAGTTAACCAATTTAATAGCATTCATAGCCAAACAAATGTTATAAGAGGGGTGGTGGTATACTAAGTGCATTTATAGAAAGTTCATCCAAATAACCAAAGGAAATAAAAAATATTTGTTGGCAACTCATTTCAATTAAAATTATAAATTTAGACATTACAATTTTCAAGGATTCTTCTGCGGCTATCTGATTTTTGAAATGGAAAGACATTGTTGGTCACTAGTATGACATATTTTAAAATGAAAAGAACTAAATTTATTGTGAAAAGAGTTGTAGAGTATAAATTTGCATAAAATCAAATATAACTTGGTTTTAAAAGAAATATTTCTGACAAAGTGGGGAATCACTAAATAAAATACTAGCAGATAAGAGGTAAATATTAATGGCACAACTCTGGAAATTCAAGCACGAACATAGTATATTGTGATGGGTACAAATATAGACAGACAGACAGACATGCCAACAACTTAATAAGTACTCCCTCACTATAATACGATTCATGGCAACCATAAAAGTGAACCACCTTATATTGAGGTATTTTATACATTATATTACTATTAAATAATGATATTGGATTTATTATCATACCCAACTTATAAAAGGAACTGCCTTATAATGAGATGCCTTATATAGAGGGAGTACTGTATGCTGGTATTCATATAAAATGCATACAGGAAGTTCATACCTTATATATCCATTTACAAAATACATCAATCTACGAGCAGCATAGACCCAGATCTGCCCTTGCATAATGCATTTACAAATCAGGGTGCACAGTTTGGTGCAATGATCGAATGAACAGCATCGACTGATCTGTCTGCTGGGATATTATACAACATCAGACCTGAGTCTATTATGATTGCAGTTGGGTGAATTTTACACACCAGAAAATATGGGGCAAGATTATGATTATAAGTTTCATATGGTCATTGGCAACTAATTATTTTATGATCTATGAAACCAGCCTGTATGTGGTGGTATGTTAAATACCGTATTTAAAAGAATGAAGGTCAGTGATTGGCTAAAAATAATTACTGGAAAAAATTAACCTAATTTTTCAGAACCCTGCTTATGGGCAAATTGTATGTAATAGTAGGCTTCAACCTAAAACCATTTTTATTTTATCGCTGTTGCCACACAGGCACTACTGGATGTAAACAGGGAGATCTCATTGGGCTGGATTTTTATAGTGGGCATCTAAAAGGGAATTTTTTTTATCAAAAATGAGGCAAGCATCATATCATTTTCATATTTTAAATGTTTCCACTTGGATAGATCATTCATAAGATGTAAGCGTGATATGCCGATCTTACCATAAAAGAAATGTAATTTGGCCAAATGTTAACATTACGGTCTATGGGAATTAAATTAGTTGTTTGTGCCTGTGTGCACCAAACAAAGCAATCTTGTCACTGCTAAAAGATCTTAAAGCCCTGTTTCCTGCAGTACTTGTAAAACCATTCTGTTCCAGTTCTCCAAGCAAATCACTATCATCACTAAAGACAAGTAGACATGATTACTATAATGTTTGTCAAAGACTGATTTCTTCAAATAAATTTAAATCTGGACAATATAGTTAAAACAACATCTGTAATTTAAATGCCAATTTTAGAGACACTTACTCTGTAACTTCAGAGAAGGATATTTCATGGGAAGGATATTAGAATTGTCATGTGTAAATTCACATGTCTGTGATCAGTAATTTCCTCTAGGTTCTTTTGTTGTCCACCACATAAAAACTAGACCATTTAAAGTCACACCACATAAAAACTAGACCATTTAAAGTCACGCCACATAAAAACTAGACCATTTAAAGTCACATCACATAAAAACTAGACCATTTAAAGTCACATCACATAAAAACTAGACCATTTAAAGTCACACCACATAAAAACAGGACCATTTAAAGTCACATCACATAAAAACTAGACCATTTAAAGTCACATCACATAAAAACTAGACCATTTAAAGTCACATCACATAAAAACTAGACCATTTAAAGTCACACCACATAAAAACTAGACCATTTAAAGTCACATCACATAAAAACTAGACCATTTAAAGTCACATCACATAAAAACTAGACCATTTAAAGTCATTAAGTACTGTACTTCCTTATTATAACATTATCCATGAGAGCCAAGAAGTATACTGCCTTATAGTCAAACTACCTTATAATGAACTACATTATACATATATTATCACTGTCCCTGGGATTCATGACCAACCTTTCCTTATAACAGGAACCATGTTATAATGACAGGCCTTATAGTGAGGGAATGCTGTATTTGGCTAAAAAGTGTAAAATTAGTGTAGAAAGGAAAATGCCAAATTCATTACAATTTGCCATTTAGAATACTATCATAAAAGAGAGTTATCAAAATTACCTTAATACGATATGTTAGTAGCCATACTTTGGGAAATCCAGTTTCTTCAATAAGATCCTCACTTCTGTAAAATAGAAACAGAAAAACATTGGATCAATCAATGTTGTAAATAAAGTGGAACCTCAAAATCTTAAGCCTCCAAGGGACTGACTGAAATTATTCGAGAATTTGGTATTTGGAATCAATGAGGTTTGATACAATTATAGATATTCTGCTGGGTCCTAATCACCAGTTTGACTGATCCCAGGTATTTAAGTCAACTGTGTTTATGGAGATTCTACTGTATATTAATAATTTAGCTGCTTGGTGATATTGTGTGTAAACTAAAATCAAAGGTTATTAACCTTATGTAAGGTACTTACCAGGTATGTCCAAAAAATTACTTACAGCTGCATAAAACCCCAGTTACTGAATGGCCTATCTCTCTTTTTCTCTAACATTTCTTGCACTCATTTTTTTACATGATGAGTACATAATATACAAAACTTGCTGAACTGAATTATTCTGTATTGGTATGAAAATATAAAAAGAAACTATCGGTGGAGTGGATGATCCTCCAAATAATTTATGGAGATTTTTATACAGTAACTTCCTAACCAAAACAATGAACAGAGAGCTTCCCCTAACAGTGCACATCATACTTGTTACTTTTAGTGGACATTAAATAACTCAATCAACAGAACTACAATTCCTTTTAACCTTGAATGACCTAGACCTTTAAGTCTTTGACCTCAAAATAATGAAAATCCTGGTCTTTTAGCTGAAAATAGTAAAAATGCTGGCTCTATCAAGGGGTAAGAATGTTGGATAGAAATGTCTGAAAGAAATTTAAGTTAGTACCCCAATATAGATTGGATTTTTCCATACCCCAGTTTTAAGCGATCTACAAAGTTTATTCCAGGTTTGTGATGTAAATCTCATGTTATTGTTTCTTCTCTCAGTCACAAGGACCTTTACCTTCGACCTTTTTGATTCTAAAATCAATAGGCTTCTTCCTTACCCGAAATGCAGGCTAGTTACAAAATTTGGTAATCATAGATGGTGGACAACTCATGTTATTTTGTGTAAATGAAATAGGGAACAGATGGATGGATGGACAGTTAAACAACATCATCACATAATATGCTCTGCCCAATGCCAAGTATATACAAATCATTAAAACACAATGATTAGTCAGTATGCATATCTTCATATAATGACCATAATATGTACCAAGTATCAATGAAATCCATCTGTAACCATAAAACTAATTGCAGTCCAAATATTGTGTCATATATTGCACCCAAACAGAAACCAAAATGTGCAGTGACTCTTACAAAAATGGTGGGAGTAGAGTGATTGGTCAGTATGCACATCTTCAAATAATAACCATAATTATGTATCAAGTATGACAGAAATCCATCAAAAATTGATGGGTTTACAAAATTCCATCATATATTGCATTCATCTGCAAGTCAAAAAGAGCAATAACTTTAATAAAAATTGCAGGAGCAAAGTAATTTGTCAAAGTGTGCATCTTCAGGTGATCACTATAATACTTGCCAAGTTTCACAGCAATCCATCAAAAACTGCTGCACAGTTGGATGGATATGAGGAATCCTATATATCCATGCCATTGAAGTATAACAAAGAGAAGGAAATGGAGAAGCAATACCAAGGTTCATATAGAAAAATATGTAGAAATCATTTAATTTGAAAATGGTGAAGCAAGACAAAGGTTCATATATAAAAATAGGTAGAAATCATTTAATTTGAAAATGGTGAAGCAAGACAAAGGTTCATATATATAAATATGTAGAAATCATTTCATTTAGAACAGTGCAATTAGAAGAAAAGAAAATTGTATATCTTACAATTTTTATTTCTTTTGCATACATATACAAGCTTATTTTTGCCAGAAAAATACCAGAAGATCTATGAACACTTATTTTCTGTATATACTTATTTTCATGTATGCCAATATTATATTCAGACTTTACATTAATATGTTACACAGAGACCTGAGGGTGGACAGATGCACTAAAGTACTGAACTGTTCTTTAATTGCCTGTTCCTTCAAGATCTTATCAGTCTGGGGGACAAAAACTGTTTGCTAACACCATAAAGATGCCAATTTTGTTTTGTTTTATTTAATTTTTTGGTTCATTTTAGTATGCAATGAGAAATGGCTTACTTTCAGTGTACTTATATCTAGTACTTAGTCTACCTATTGTTTTTCTTTTGCTCTGTGTTTTTATTGTGTAATTTATTCTTTTTACATGTAAGCATTTAGGACTTTTTACATGTAAGCATTTAGGACTTTTTACATGTAAGCATTTAGGACAACTACATAACAGTTCTTATTCATACCTTATCTGAGCTTCCGAGTCCAAATTATTGGCATATAAACGAGATGCATCCAGACAAATGCCCTAAAAAAAGAGATATGACTTTGATTACAATTATTAAATCAGTAAAAAAAAAATTTTTTAATTCTCACAAATACTTTTTTACTGGGACATCTCCAAGACATTTCTGTAATAATACTGACAAAGTGGCAACTTCATCTGTTTAAACTTCATGGCTCCACATTCATACAATCTGATAAAAACTGATATATCTGACATAATGGAGATCTGATGGACACTGATACAGGGTCATGTTCTGTTGACCTTTCAATTTATCAATCAAATTACAGCTTTAACATTTATGAAAGTGAAAACTGTCATTCAATACATTACATTTCTAATGATAGCTCCCCCTAACAGGAAAGGCAAAGTTTTATCTCATACATTACTAAAACTATGTGGACCGGGAATTCCTAAGGACACCAGAACACGAACCTTTATCAGTGCCTGTTGGAACTATTTATTACAAATAGATCTTGATTTTAATCAGATTTCATATTCATGTTTAATCAATACCATGTTCGTTAATAAGAGTGAATAATTATGACTATCTAGTCTGGGCTACCCAGCCCACTTCAGCTTTCATCACATGTGCAATGGAAATCCAAACCTTGGACTGGTGTAAAAAATTTGAAATAAAACAAAAACAGTACACCTAAAATTTTGGGTACCAGATTTCACTTGATGTTAGTCAGTTGTTAGGGCACATAAAGTTTTTGCCACTTTTTCCCCTGACTGATAAGATCTTGTCTATGCATATACAGCATGGGCAGGCTAAAGATTAATGACTGTTACACTTCTGAATTCCATAAGAAATCATGCCATATAAGTAATAAATGTGGAGGAACTATATTTTTTACACTAAGTCCATGATTTAACAAACTTGAATTTCAATGACCAAATACTGCATGAATGTGTGATGACTTAGTGCGACCCAAAAGTGAAACTTCAAATTCATTTCCATTCCCATGAATCTAATTTTAATGACTGTATATAAGAAAATATCCCTTTTGGGGACTGACACTCCACTGGCTAAAAAGAATTTCCAGTGCTCAATGATAAGACTGTTTCTTCTTTTTAACTGCTGAATATTGAAACCAGCTCTGATATTCTTCAGAAACCTAAATTTGATAACAAAACTATTTTCTTATGTTTGAGGTAACATGTTCACAAGATAACCATAAGCACAGTGCAAAATTCTTTATCATGACCTTTGATTTTGAACCTGGTATCATGGATAGAAGATCAATGAACATGTCTCAGACAATGGCAATATATACAAACATGCCTAGTTTGATCAAATATATAAGTAATACTTTTGGGGAAAAAACGAAGTTATTGAAGTGTCATCATTTAAGATATTCTTCAGACATATCCACAAACTGGGTTAAATGATAAAAATCCATTCATACTTGTTTATGTTATGCTCACAAGCCTCTACAGCTAAAGCCTAATTCAAGACTACTGACCTTAAAATTAATGTCAGAGTGGTGACTATCAACTTCTTCATTGGAATGCAACTAAATACAAAGTTTACTCAAAATTCACTCAAATATGTGCAAGTCCCTGTGTTCATAAGTTCCATGAAGTACAAAAATGCAAGCAACAACTGACTTTACCCCAAGGTCAATTAGGTCTTTTTTTTCAAAACTCCTTCACAAAAGTGTTGATATGTGCATGGTCAGATATGCATCATTTTAATTCAGAACCAATTAAATATTGTAAGAAGTGTTTTAATGAAAACCCCATGTCAATGCTATTCATCCATGTGGAGTCGCAGTAACAAACTGTTCAAGATGGCTGCAGTGCCATGTTGGAGGTCAGATGAGCACCATTTTCATTAGAACTAGATACATTCTGCTACAGTGTTTTAGCGAAAAGTCCAATGTTGATATGACCGTCCATTCAGGAGAAGTAGACATATAAAGACTTTCTGGATGGCTGTCATGGCAGCCATTTTGGAGGTTGTATCAGCATCATTTTAATACAGAAAAAAACTATATACTGAACATTTAACTTTTAATTGGCACTATATGGCCAGTATTGTGCTGGCATACCATTAAACCTACCTATCTACCTACCGACCCATCCAACCATACCTACCTCCCCACCTCCCCACCTACCTACCTACTTACTTACTGTGACTGTGCATAAAAGGCATAAAACAATAAAAAGATAAAAAGAGTCTGTCATATCAAAGTAGAGGTACTACAATGAGTTGATCAAAACCAGAGATTAATGTTGTTTTTGTATTAATGTTTTTTAATTGTTTTTAAACTCTGCTTCAGGAGCTATTATTATTATCCACCCCTGGAAGCCACCCCTATTATCCACCCCTGGAAGCCACCCCTATTATCCACCCCTGGAAGCCACATTTTACTGGGTGAAAGTCACAGGCTTTGAGTAACCTTGGAGTGACAGCCAAGTACAAGCATAGTACATGCATCAATTACCTTCAGCAGCTACTAAAGATGAGGTCTCACATAAAAAGCATGCAGCAAGCATGCAGTCCACTCATCTAATTCCCATATTCATTTACATGTACAATACACAGTTACACTGTTGAGAGTAACCTATCACAATATACAATGTACAGTCAATAATATGGCAAGTTTACGACTGAATAAACATATTTATTCCTACTTCCAACTGCAATTGTCAGAAATGGCCTTCTGATAAGACTAAGCTGTATAAAGCATAGAAGAATCTATGTGGGCATATACACAAATACTTAACCAATGTTAGTAATGCATAAAATATTGATCACATTCTTTGGTTATAAGGATGTAGAATTAACAGAGGTGCATCCAATTATCAAGTTTCATGACTGGAACACAAACAGCACTTAATAAATTAACTTTAAACACAAAATTTCAACAAAGTCACTGAAGCATGAAATATAGATCACAGAGACCTTTTTTTGCAATAAGGATATTGAACTTGTCAAGATGTATCCACTCACCAAATTTCATGATTCTTGGTAGGATACTATGATTGCTATTTAAAAACATCTGAATATTTGTTCATGGCACAAAAAAGTTCTTTACTAGTGAACAGTATGTCAGTGCTTCCCCTCAAAGTACTCCCTATGCACCTCTATACACTTTCTAAGTCGGATTACCGGTATCCTATAATTAAATGACATGTATTCACTTTTGGGTATGTTGTTCATACACTACAAAACTGCACCTCCAACTGCATGGCAGCTTTCAAATCGCCTGACACTCACTGAATCTTTTTGATAATGGGATTCAGTCCAATATCTCTTGGAGTTAAATCAGGGCTGTATGGAGAATGTGGCAATGTTTGGATGCTATGCTCCTTTGATCACAATGGCATATTTATGCATACAAATGTCCAGTGACACTAGCAGGCCTTTTGCATTGAAAAATAATGCATATAAAACTGTCTTGACAGTCCAACTATGCTGAGCAATTTGTGGCCACTACTCGTTTTCTCTCAACTTTAATTATTTTCTCTTGAATTGGGTTCAACACAGAAAATCCATGTTTCATCACCTGCAACAATCTCATTCAAACTCTGGTCACTCATTTCATGTTTAGCAATTTCAACCCAAATCTGAATTTGATCAGTAATCAACAAATGTGGGACCCATCTGAGCTTCAAATGATTCTTCAATATATTAAAAACAGCTGTCAAATTAATACTCGTGATAATAGAAATATCTTTCACTGTGTATCGAGCATCTTCATCAATTGTCCCCTTCACAGCAGATACATAAATATTAAGATGCAACCACCGGTTCAGGAGGATTAGAGATAACAAAATTTTCAAAATAGCCATCATGGAGGACAAATTGAACATCAGATCAATACCATTTTCATTTAGGACCAACGTGACATTATAGTAAAAATCCCATGTCAGTACAACCATCTATTCAGGAGGAGTAGCAGTAAAAACTTTCAACATGGCAGCCATGGTCGCCATACTGGATGTTCGATCTTCACCATTTTCATTTAGGACCAATTAGAACTTGGGATTAATGTGTTTTTGTAGCATTTCATAGCAATCCTCACATTAGTTTAGGAAGAGTAGTTATAATAAACACTGGATGCTGGATAAAACTCCATCACATAAGCTCTTCTTGCCTATGACCAGAGGAGCTGAAACTACAGTTGAGTATAAAAATGTACTTTGGATATGCAAATGAATTTGCAAAAATATTGTTCACATTAAAATGATATTACAAAATATAGCAGTACTACAACTGAGATAAATACTTAAATTTGCTGATTAAAAAGCTCTGAGAATTTTCTACCACTGAGGGTTGGACTTAATTGCTGCTAAATTAATGTGATTTACAGAAAGATGTTGATTATCCATACTGTTCAATTATCTGGGCAGACAAAATATCTCCTGGACACACAATTTGTTCTTTATAACCTTCTCAACCATTTTGACAACAATTTACCACACAAAAACCCATATATCTCCCTATGAACCAAGATAACTGTTGCTGTGCTCTATTTTATATCAAAGCCATTTCACTGTATTTCCTGCAAATTCTGCTATACCTGATGAGGTCTATCTCCTGATAATCTGTCCAGCACCTCCTTAGATACAAATTCTTTCTCTACACCTAGCTTGTCTGCGATGGTCAAGGCTTCCCTGAGGGAGTCACTTAGACCCCTTTCTTTCAGGAAAAGTCTGTGAGGTTTTCTGCGACCTGCCTCTAATGCCAACTTCACTGGGAACACCCCAAACAAAACCTCTCCTTTCACCTCTGTACATTTTTCTTTTGATGTATTCTTCCTGCAAATGACAGAAAGTAAAAATGAAGTTTATATATCCACAGCACTTAAAACATATAAACACAACAAGAGAAGCTGGATATATGCAAAGAGATAAACCATTTGCTTAAGATGTCTAATAACCTTGGTTTGATCCCAACTGGTTGATTTACCATAGGATTTGTCTTTTTCACACAGGTTTGTAATATTATGGCACCAGCCTATGAGGTTATTCATACTGTTAAATAATTTCAACTCCAAGTCAAAAACGGCAATAACTCTAATAAAAATTGCAGGAGCACACTGATTTGTTGAGACGTGCATCTTCAGATGATGATCATAACATTTCCCAAGCTTCACAGTAATCCATTGAAATCTGTGAGACTAGCTGTGTTCACAAGATGCTGTTATACACTGCATTCAGCTGCAAGTCAAAGAGGGCAATAACTCTTATAAAAATTACACAAGAATAATGATTTGTTGACATGCACATCTTTATGCAATGGCCATAATATTTACCAAGTTTCATGGCAATCCATAAACAAGAGTTCCTCAAAGAGACTGACACTCTACTGGCCAGCATGCGAAATTGCCACCAGCCCGCCAGTCCAATGCCAGCTAATTTCACGGCGGACTGGTTCAAAATTTGAGTAGCCAGACTGTCTGGCCAGTTGGACTTTTAGGTATACAGAGTAAATTTAATATACAAATTGTATATTTTATCATATTAAAAGAAATAATTGAAGCCATGTGAAATATATATAACAGCAAAATGTTTCTGATGACCACTTGTGAATCTCAAGCATAGCAATCCAATCTGCTGGGTGAGATGAGAAGGGAAATAACTCGTGTAAAGTCTGCATACAACTTCAGTTTAAACTCTTCTGCATCTACGCAATGTCTGATGACACATGCTACTTCCAATTCCCAACGTCAACATGTGGAGGTATTTGGATGCCTCAAAAGCCGTAAGGGGCTAAAAGAAAGAAGAAAAAAAAAACAGCAGAGGGAAGAGAGCTCTTCAAAAGGAATACAACACTAACAAACAAGAACAATCCACAGCTGAAACTCAGCTTTCCACTGACCTAATTTCATGGGCACTATAGTGTCATCTTTGGAGGCTGGTCTCGTTCTGATGCTATCATTGATGACAAGTCAATGGATGAGGATCCCGATTCTCATTCTGACCATGATTCAGACTGGTCATCAATGGCAGCATCAGATTTTGATACCTGGCCTCTAGATGAGGTATAGATTTGGATCAGCTGGACAGTTAGCAGCATTGTCCTGTGCAATAAATAGTGGCCATATGATGCTGAAGTTAATAAAATTTAATAAATCTTATATGTGATATAAATATCTTATTTTGTGTTTTCTTTATTTTCCCCATTTTTCAATACACAGATAACCTTACAAAGGGCTGCTATTTGTGTCTATCTGCACTTACCATTGAGCCATTGACTACATTTTGTCTTCTTGTATGATGAAATGAAGGACCAGTTGGTTATGGACAGGACCAGTAGCATTTTCAGGTTACGGGTCCTGTGGGCTTGCAGGATTATTTGGCGACTTTCACACACTGCTACTGGCCAAAAAAAATTCCAGGAATTCAAGATAAGACCATTTCGTCCTTTTAACTGCTGAGTGCTGAAACCATCTCTGATATTCTTCAGCAATAAAAAGATTTTCAAATTAGCTGCTATGGTGGCAATATTGGGTGTCAGATTGGCACCATTTTTATTTAGGATCAACAAGACATCATAAGAAGTCTTCTAGTGGAAACCCCATGTTGAAATGACTTTCCGTTTTGGAGAAATAACGATAACAAGATTTTCAAAATGGCTGCCATGGGGGCCATATTGGACATCAGATTGACACCATTTCCATTTATGACCAACAAGATATCATAAGAATTCGTTTGGATGAAAGCACAATGTCAATACAACCAGCCATTTTGGAGAAGTAGAGACAAGATTTTCAAGACTGCCATTGTGGTGGCCATATTAGAGGTCAGAGTGGCATTTATGACAAACTAGACATCATAAGGAGTCTTGCAGTGAAAATCCCATGCTGATATGACCATTCTTTCTGGAGTAGTGATAACAAGATTTTCAAGATGGCCACTGTGTCAGCCATATTGGATGTCTGAGTGGCACCATTTAGGACCAACAAGGCACAATAAGAAGTCATTTAATACAAACCTCATGTTGATACCACCATCCAATCAGGTGCAGTAGCGATAACAAGATTTTCAAGCTGGCTACTGTGCCTGCCATATTGGATGTGCAAGCAGCACCATTTTTATTTAGGACCAATTAGACATCATCAGAAGTATTCGAGTGAAAACCCCATGGCAATATTACTTTTTGTTCAGGAGTAGCAATAACAAGATTTTCAAAATAGCTCCTGTGGTGGCCATATTGGACATTGGCATAATTTTAATTTAGGACCAACTAGACATCAAAATAAGTTAGTAGTATGATAATAGCAGTTTGAGATTTTTGGTTACTGATCTAGATCAAAGCCTCTTAACCCCAAGACTCTGTCCTCACATCACATGCCAGTGAATGTGAGCCCACGTATAAGACCACCAAACAAAGTTATCATGAGATGCCTATGAGAGAGGAAAGTCATGTGGGATAGAAGACTTTAACCTAGATCAGTAACCAAACAAAATCGCTATTATCATATTATTTGCACGTCTCTAAGATTGTGACATAAACTTTGTCAACGTGATAAGTACATGCACAAGTAGAGACACAAGTACATGCTCAAGTACATCCATGTCCACATCCACTGTCCACTATCCATTGACCATGATCATGATTTACATCAACGCTTGCATGGTGAACAAACCGACCACTATTATTGGAACTGTATTACACACACAACCTATGCAAATGAGTGTAGCCCCATAAGTGAAGTTCTCAGTACAGCCGTTGCATGGCACTGGCAAGACTGCTGGCAGACCGATCAATATATATATATATATATATATATATATATTTATATACACACACAAGCCAGTGTAGCCTCTGTTATGTGGCAGTGAAGCAGATTTTTGTTTAAAGACATATTAAATCAAGAAAATAAATAGCCTATTTCTGCGTGTCTTTAATTACCAAGGAATAAATAGCGATTTCTTGACTTAACCAAGAAATTAAGTATTCTGGCATGCCTATCATTTTCAAAGTGGAATCAAACATTTCTTGTCTTTATAGAAGAGATGGTCAAATTGATAACTGTCAATGTGAAAAACTACATAAATTATTGTTAGAGGAAGTGCTAATCAATATTTGAGACCTAGAACTACTATTCCAGGACTATGTATGTTTACCATTACACGGGACTATGTATGGATATGTATATAATAAGTCATGGAATAGTAATTTAAAATGGCATAATTTTTCACATTGACCTAACATAGGGGTGGGTGAGTCATGCATGTTTTCGAAAGCGCTGTTAAGTTCAAGGATGAGTTCTTTTCACTTACTTTTTAAGAGTTCTTGGTAGCCTAATCGGTTAGCGGGTCATGCTCTTGACAGCGACATTCCAGCTTCAAATCACACTTGCAGAAAATTATATTTTTCTTTATTAATTGAGGAAACATCTAGGTCAGGCTTGTAGCATATAAATATGAAAATCAAATCTGGTGGTGTACGGTTTATGTCAATTACGATTACAAGGCATGCATAATTCTTTGAGATGTAATCTGGTTTAAAACAACCTTCGAGCCTTCTAGTATTTTGTTTGGCAAGCTAGGGGCTCATCTAGGGTTGCAAATTCAAACCACTGTAATTGACACTGACCAAACATGCCAGCTGATTTTAAAAAATAAGTGTGCAACAGCTTAAAACCAGCAGCCTGCTTATAATCTCAAAGAAATACTGGTTGATAGGCACAACCCAAGCTGAGATTGTTTCCTTTTATATTAAACAGTTACCGCAGAATATATAATAATGGCAAAAGCTTCACCAATTGATATGTATAGTATTTTGAGAGAATTTATGAGAGTATCAAATGTGGGAATCACGCTGTGGAACAACAGCATGTTTCTAATGTCACAGAAAAGATCAAATCATTATTTCGCCTAAATGCATCATGCCCATTTGTTAATGAGGCTCAAAATATGTTGTGTGATTTTTCAAATACGTATCCTGAGAATCTTGATAGATAATTGAATTAGGGAAAAAGAACTATGGAAACTCAGGCAAGCATGCAATAAAAAGCTCGAAAAGTCATTGTATGATATTGTGCAATAAATGGTTAAGTCACTGACATTAACCAAAGACAGCAAAACATCCAGCGTCTGCAGAGAAGACATCAAAGATATTTACAGTGATAGTGACAATCAATGTAGTAATGAGCAAATTAATTAGAGAGATGCTTGCAGCATTATAATATAGGAGCGGAATTCACACTCAAATTTGATGAGGCATATTATGAACCAATCTACAATGCCGCAGAAGCAGAGCAGCGCAAACAATGGGAACAATTCTCCAAAGCAATTTCCTCGTCCAATGAAGCAGATACCATAGCTGAGATATAAAAGCACTCCAGAACATTTGATATTGTTGTGCAAAGTCTGGTTGTGTTTGAGTTGGTGCAATACTCAGTGAAGGGTCATTTGAGCTTATTTGGGCTAAAACCAAGTTGATGGAAATTTTATCCAGGTTTACAAAGGAATTTTACGATGATTCCAAAAAGAACAAGCCTGTTTATTTGCAAAAGCCTGATTTACAATTTTGAATTACAATAGGTAGCGCTCTACTGATATTGCGTACTTCTGAGAGAGTGACAGGTGTAAGATGAAGTTGTTTGCATTTGCAACATGCATAATGGAGAGAATGTTGGCATATCTCTATGCTACTTTCATGCACTTTGGCTGAAATTTCTTTACATATTGTACTTGTGGAAACTGTACATGATCTAAGCACACAGATGACCAAAATGGCCACTCCCACATGCTAGAAAAATCAGCCTGAATTATGCCAAAGTACACTAACCTTAGCAGTTTTTAAAATAGGGAAAACAAATTTTGCCAGAGTAGGCAATACCATCTTCTGAAAGTGCAATGAATGAATTACAAAATATATAAAAAGTCAAAAAAGTTATTGGCTCATTTACAATTTATCTTTGAAGTCCAGGAAGTGAAAATGACCAAGTGAAGCAACCGGTGTCTCGGGTGGTGCTGGAAAAATAATTTGGATTCAGTTGCATTCACGAATACATGTTTATTCTGAAACCTCTCGCAGCAGCACAAAATAAATACAATCAGTAAACTATCAAAGATAAAACAATTAGCATGTCAGAGTTTGAAATGGTGCTGGTTGAAATGGAAAACCACCAACGTCTCCAAGCAGAGAAACAAAACTGGGGCGTTAGCAACCCAAAACAGGTAGTGGATTTACAGACAGTAACAGTCAAGTAATTTACTTTTGAAACATACAAAAAGTATATAAATGCCAACAAAACAAGCAGACCTTCTGCTGCAAATTAATGTGGAAATACAAAAGCTGCATGGTTCTATTCCTGCCAAAGAAGTCCAAGAAATATATGGAATCAGCTTGACCAAATTATATCAGATATTGAATGCTCTCAAAAGTTGCCCAGCTGTAAAAACATCCAATATCAACCAGAAAGATCTAGAGCCTATAATTGATAGTATTAAGTCAATAAAAATATCTGATATCAACAAAAGAGATCTATGGCCCATAATTGATAGTCTTAGGTTAATAATGTCTATATTAAATGATACGGAAAGCAAAATATCAGAGCTGGATAAAAAAATATCAGAAACTGACGAAAATATTGTGATGCCACTACATAAGCTTATAACACTTAAAATGGTTTGAGCAGTAGCTGGATGCTTTACTGCAAAAATCCTAAAGCATTTTATGGAACAACAATGGTCAACAGGAGGCAAACAGTTGACAGAAGAATTGTTAGTTGAAGTTAAACAAGAAATTGAGAAAGAACTGACTAAATAAGGCAATTACTAGGATTCTTGTTTGACCAGTTCATGAACCAGTCGGTGTACCAATTATGTTGTGCCCAGTCAGTATAATTCCAATAATAATGGTTGATTTATTCACCACGCAAGTGTTGATGTAAATTATGATCATGATAAACAATCATGAAAAGTAATCGTGATAAACAATCGTTATAAGTAATCATGATAAATAATTATGATAAACAATCATGTATGTGGTCATGTATGCGGTCATGACTATTACCACAACAAAATTCATGTAAGTAGTATGATAATAGTGGTTTGTTTGGTTACTGATCTAGGTCAAAGCCTTCCATCCCACGTGACTTTCCTCTCGCAGAGGCGCCTCGTGGTAACTTTGTTTGGTGGGCTAATGCGTGTGATCTGAGGACAAAATCATGGGGGATAGAAGGCTTTGACCTAGATCAGTAACCAAAAATCTCAAACTGCTATTAACATACTACTAAGTCTTTTAGTGAAAACCCCATGTTGATATGACCATCCATTCAGGATGAGCAGCGATAACAAGATATTTCAAGCTGGCCACTGTTGCGGTCATATTGGATGTCAGAACAACACTATTTTTATTTAGGTCAAACTAGACCATGGAATGAATGTGTGTGTAAAGTTTAATTGTAATCCTCCAAGTAGTTTAAGAGGAGTAGCAACAACAAACTTGTGCTAATGGACAGACGGATGACAGGCGGACATCAAATAATCCCATAAGCTCTCCTCATCTATGCCCGTAGAGCTAAACACTGCCAGACTAATTGCGCAAAACAGATTTTGTCATGCATGGCATAAAGTTACAAGACAAAAAGGGCAATAACTCTAACAAAAATTGTGGGGACAAAGTGATTTGTTGATACCTATGCATCTTCAGGTGATTACCATAACATTTAAGTTCCATGGCAATCCATAAAAAAAATGCAGGACTAGTTGAATTAACGATATTGTGTGTCAAATGGAAGGACAGCCATGAAAATTACTATATACCCATGACTCTACAAAGGCAGGGGTATAATAAAGACAGTAACCTCAGATCCATGTGATCTCAGTGGGACATAATTGTTGACGACACAACAACATTCAGATTTACAGCCCTAATTGAACAGTAAGTTGTGGTATATGTTTTTCTATGATTATCCTATAGAATAAGAGGTCCACGTGGATCTGATACTCCTGGATAATATGAATTTACCAGTACCATAATTATAATAGTGTCCATTTTAAAACAATTAGCTTGTCAATGATTTCCTTGGCAACTGAGAAGTCTTTATTATGCTGGAAAATGTCAGAACATGCCATTTTATATTTTGACCCAACAAACCTTCATGGATATATTCAGTGAGATTATGACTGGAAGTAGAAGTGAAACAACCCTGTCTTGCATCAATTTGTATTTTTCAATGACATTTTTCACCATTAAAATGAAATGATGTGATAAAAATACTGAATGGACATGCAAGTGCACCATACAAAATTCTGATGGCATTTAATTAACAAATATGCAAGCAGATAACCCAATTTTAGATCTAGCCACCCACCTAGACCAACAATTTGTTCTTCACCTTTTTTTCTCCAACATGACTGATCAGAAAAAAAAGGCGGAGAACTTGTTGATTTGGAACCAACCCACCCTGTGAATAGTGTCCTTCCTTGTTTTGTTTTTTTATTTAATTTTTTATTTTCTTATATACGATAATCATATAAAGGCATTAACATCAAGCCCCTTTGCCTAACTGGAGCTGAATGTGTCGGATGATGATGATAATAACAGTTCACCTTTCTCTTTTACCCTCCCCTTCCAATCCATAATTATATGGCGGAAGTCTGTTTGGTTTCTTGTTCTGTTTATCGTCATTTTCGTTTATTACGCGTTTGGGCTTCTTGTTCAGACGGCCACCAGGAAGTACCACCCTTTTTCCGTGTTCTGGTAGGTACACCGACCGTACTTGGTTCACGAGAATTGGCGTGGTCTCATTCGTTATTCTGCATCTCCCAACTAGTTCAGACAATTTCTTACTGCAGTAAATAAAGTTAACTAATTTCTGCATGAGTTTTTTTATTTTATATTTTATTATTATTATTATTTCTGATGAAAACTTTTATACTGCATACACGTTGAAACCAAAACATGGGCGCAGACATGTTGGAAAGGGAAGTAACTATTTCAATGTGATTTATCAAGGGAAGTAACTGAATATTAAAGTGTTTCCGACATTGGAAATGAAACATAAAATAATAAGTATTTTAAACAATTTAAAAAAATAGGCCCATACGTATTTATTCAAGTTAGATTAACATACCCGTCAAAAAGTTAGACAATATACAAGTGCATGTAATAATGCACATACAGAGACAAACACAGCAAAACTGAAGACATACATTTAAATACCTATTTGAGTCGGAGATGTAAACTGATATCTCAATGACAAAACCCAAACACATTTAAATATAATTAGAAATAATATTTGAAACACATTACCCAAGACACGCATCCATAAATAAAATATTATAAATCACAATATAAAAGTATGCAAAATATGTTGATTTAAAATGGATAATCCATAAAAGTCTATCAAGACTTCATTCTAATGGGATCCTTAGAGATCCATATTTCGGGACAGTAAAGAAAACGAAAGCAATAGACATATTTACATACAAAATATCATAATTCGATTTTTACGCCAACATAATTTAACTCTGGATCAACGGTTGTAAAAGAATCGAACAAAACCTAATACAATACAATTTTTAACAAAATCTCATTCAACTTTTTCTGCGGATTTACTTTTATTGATCAAATATTAATTTCACTGCAAACATTAAATTTCTTACATCATAAACAACCTTAATTGAGTTTAGAAATTAATGACAGCCGTTTAAACCATTATACGAAGAAAAGGACAAATGTGGTGGACGCTATTTCACTTACAAGTGGAATAAGATCGTTGGATTTATTAAATGCCATGCACGTGCACTAAACACAATTAAATAAATAATTTTATTCCAAATTCACCTTCCGTTACTTTATTATGTTGAATGTACAACACCGTCTATACTCGCGTATAAATTGATACCAACTGCAAACTGCATAGACCCAGATCTGCCGTCGCATAATGCGCCGGCAGATTTGGGTCTATGCAGCTTGTAAGGACTAATCGGTAGAACAAACAACATAGACCCTGATCTGCCGGCGCATTATGCACTGGAAGATCAGGGTCTATCTTGTTTGCATTTGAATCTTGGTTATACGCGAGTATAAACGGTAATTAAAATTTAAACTAATCTTTTGTTAATCTTTCTAGAAGCATCCTGAATTCAAAATATAGCACCTCTTTTAGACTAAAGTGTCCAAACAGGACTTCGCACGATTTTCTGCAACAATTTTTTTTTTTTTTTTTTTTTTTTTTTTGCAATTTTAAATCTGATTATTACAACCAAAAAAATGAAAGTGACAACGTTTGTTCATCCGACAAAAGGTTTCATCCTAATAGAACGTAAAATAAAGTCGCTGATCAGATTGAAATATATTAAAATTTTCACGATTTCGCATAGCAAAGTATGTCCATCAACAACGCCCAATACCTACGTCATGTGAAATAAATTAATATAAAGTACCCATCTTTTCAATTATGTTACTTGTGATCAGACTCCATTTAATAAAATTCTCACAGCAGTGACGCCACGCGGCTAAACTTTGCTATCGCGTTGTTTTGTGTTTGCTCACAATTATTAATGACTGCGGCTTGTTAGAGGAATATATAAATGTTATTCGAGAACTCATACAAAACTCGAACAGCTTTTCTCCTAATCGTGATTAATGCAAATTTTTAAATGTGCCGTGCACACTGCAATTTGCTCCCAAAAACCTTGAAACAGAAGAATGTGTGTTGGAAAACCAAAGTTAGGAGACTAGGCATTCAGGGACCATAACTCCCCAAAGATGTTGTGGAATGCTGGAAATCAAACACATTCAACGTCTCATCAGTATAAAGATAAATGCCTAATTTCGTTGAAATCCAACAATCATTATTAAAGTATTGCTATGGAAACAATGTCAGGACGACATACAGTCGCGAAAATTAAGGAACCGACCATTTCAATTTCGTCGGGGGTGGGGTGAAGAGCTGGGGCTGTGATTTTTATGAGAAAAAAAAAAATCGGCCCCCAAATAACTTCCAAAACATATTCTTGCTCTGATACTTGCGCCCCCCCCCACACACACACACACACACGCTCCCCCCCCCCAAAAAAAACAAAAAAAATTAAAAAAAAAAAACAAAAAAAAACAATCTCTGTAAATAATGTCGCTAACACTGGAATTCAAACACATTCAAGGTAGCATAAAGATAAAGCTCCAAGACAAATTTTTATGTGAAATTCAACAAACCTTGGTAAAGTTATGCTGCGGAAACCAAACTCAGGAGAACGGTCAACTTTGGAACATAACTGCTGTAAATGATGGTTTGGAACGCTTAAAACTGAACACATCGAAGACTACGTCACTGTAAAGCTGCATGCCGAATTTGGTTGAAATCCAGCAATCAAGTAAATTTAAGCTGCGAAAACAAAAGTTAGAAGTCTGGGCAACCAGGGACCGTAACTATAACTCATATAAATGATAAAATAGAAAGCTCCAAGTTTTTCGAGAGCTCGTAGATACAGTTGAACGGATGGACGGACGGACAACGCGACGAGCTTATATAAGGCACTGTCGACTTTCGTTGAGCAGGGCGTAATTACTATAACGAAAAACAAAAATGCAATCGTATGTTGCTGACTAAATCAAACAAAAAAATTGCTTGAAACAAAATCATGATTAAGGTATGTGGGGTATAACATCCAGCGGGCATGACTCCACCAAATGATGATGTAGGAAGCTGATGATCGAATTTCACGGAAGTAATATCAAAGATATGGGAACTGTGAAGTGCAGTGATGAATTAAGCTGAATACTTCAGCAAGAGGACCGTGCGCCCGCCCAGCGTTTACAATTTCTCTGTGTAGGTACTAGCAGGGCATGGTTGACCCTAGAGATTATTGACCAACGGGTCTCGAAAACCTCGACCTTTTTTCAAGGTATGAGGTCCTAAACTAAACTTAATATGCAGAAACCATTATTTGTTTTAATGAGATTGTCCGTGGCAGTGACCCCGTACCTTTTGACCCCTGAATTTATATATTTCTATATTACCGTAAGTGCAAGCCATCCACAGTGAGGCCATGGAACTCGCTGTGGAAAAAAAGTTATTCCTTAAAACCCATAATTCTGTAAGCTACAATGACCTTGACCCTTGAAATTTTTATATCAAATTTAATAAATTTCTTCCATACCTGAAGTACAATCTCTCCACAAGCTTTGGTCAAGGTATATGATCTACAACTAAAGTTATGCAAAAAAGAAAAAATTTCTTCTTTCAGTCGCAGTGACCATGACCTTTAACCTTTTGAACACAAAATCAATAGGGTTCTTTCTTATGCAACATGTAAGTCATCCGCAAACATTCGTAAATGTATGTTGTCGATAACTTAAATTTATGTGCAGAAACTATTTTTCTTCTTTCATGTACAGTGACCCTGACATCTGAGGTTTTTTTTACCCCAAAATCAACAGACCTCTTCCATACTTGAAGTGTAAGAACTTTACAAACTTTCGTCTAGGTACGTGATATAGAACTAAAGTTATTATGCAAAAACCTTTTTTCTCAATTCCTTGATGTTGACATGAAAGTTTGAGATAAATTATCTTTATATATTTCACCATAAGATGACGCAGACAATGATGCCATCCAGTGTGTATTAATTTGCAACTCGGTAATAAAACTCCAATATACAATTTCAACTTTCAGAAATCTTTAAAATTCCATAAAATGTTCCAATAATACATGAACAAGAGTACAATGAATAACACATGATATGTCCACCCAGTGTTTAATAGTCCTGTATGTAGTAGGGCATGGTTGACTCTGGAGATTAATGACCAATAGTCTCAATGAAGTGGACCTTTGGTCAAGATATGAGGTCTTGAACTAAAGTGACTGTGAATAAAGCATTGTTTTATTATTAGACTTACCAAGACCGTAACATTTTACCTATAGACCCCATAATATGTGTGTTGCTTTATTACCTTAAGTACAAGCCATTCACAAAGTGTGGACAAGGTACTGACTCTAGAATTAAAGTTATTCTGCAAAACCCATTTTTCTTAAAGCTACAAAGGCCTTGACTTTTGATTTTCTTTTAGACCAAAAATCAATAGACCTCTTTCATACTTTAATTGCAAGCCCTCTAGAAACCTTGGTCAAGGTACATGGTCTAGAACTCAAGTTATCATGCAAAAATAAGTTTCTTCTTTCAGTCACATTGATCTTGACCTTTGGAACAAAATGCTCCTTCCTTACTTCAAGTGAAAACCATCCATAAAGATTATTCTAGGTATGTGATGTAAAACTCAAGTTATTGTGCATAAACCAAATTTCTTCTTTCAGTCAGTGACCTTGATCTTTGACTTTATGGCACTAAAATCAACAGACTGACCTCTAGCACAACTTGCAAGTCACCCACATACGTTGGTGAAAGTACATTGTCGAGAAATGGAATTTTGTGCAGAAACTATTTTTCTTCTTTCAGTCACAGTGGCCTTGACCTTTGATCTTTGATCCAAAAATGGGCAGGCTTCTTTCTCGTGCCAAGTGAAAGCTATTCAGAAAGTGTGGTCCAGTTATGTGCTGTAGAACTAATGTTATTGTGCAGAAAAAATTGTCTTCTTTCAGTTAATGACCATGACCTTTGACTTCTTGACCCTGACAGTTATATACTTTTTTCTGCAAATGGCGGTATGCCTGAATTGCAAGCCATGAATGCTGTACATTCATTTTATTCATGGGGTACAAATCTTTGTTGATTTGCATTGTTCCTTTCAACCATGGATCGACAAATCTAAATATCAACTTGTGTAACTCTATGAGTAGTAGTGTCTGAGAAAATGACCTAAACCCAAACCCAAACCAAAAGAAACCGAGCTCAACCTAAAGGTAAGCACAAATTATTGAACCATGAAATATAGGTCACAGTAACCTAGTTTTCACTTATGTAGTACTCCTGCTGACACAATCACATAACATGACTCCATATGTGTCTGAGGAAATGAGCCAAACAACAAGGTTAGCCAAAATCACTGGACCATGACATATAAACCACAGTGACCTAATTTTCACTGAAAGGTCTGTAGCAATCCACATGACACATCTAAATACCATCTTATTTGACTCTACAAATCATAGTTTTTGAGAAAATTATCTAATCTAGAGAAACTGAACTCAGTCCAAAGGTAAACAGAAATCAGTGAACCATGAGATATAGGTGACCAATTGTCACTGATAACTGTAGTACTCCTCGTGACATACTTACAGTGGCGACGCTAGGGTTCGAGGCGCCCGGGGGCAATGTTCTTTAGTGGCACCCCTACTTTGCTACAGAGACCAGTTTTTATGTCAGTTACCGCCCCCCCCCCCGCAAGTTTTGTTAAGAATTTCCCCGCTACACTAAGGTGAAGGTGAAATACTATGAACCTTTCAGCTGCAAAAAAAAAAAAAAAGCTCCAAATTGCGCCCCCTCACCTCCTCCGCCCCTCGCGCCGCCACTGCACACTTACGTATACAAGGTATTTGACTCTGTAGGCAACAGTGCCTGGGAAAATGAGATAAACACAAAGGTTAACCAAAATCACTGGACTGTGAAATATAGGCCTCAGTGACATAATTTTCAGTGAAAGGTGTAGTAATCCACTTGACACATGTAAATATCAACTAATGCGACTGTACCAGCAATATAGTCTGCGAAAAGATACTAAACGCAAACCATGACGTAAATGTTGATGCCAGACGGGCGGATGGATGGATGGACAGACGTCAATCAATCCACAGTCTGCAGTTGTTTTGCAATCCGGCCAATAAATCTCCTTCCGACGATTTATGTCTTCGTTCCTTCAATTGTTACCCTTCTTGTCTGTTGAAAGAATCATTATAAATTATTTTCTTCTCCAACATTATGATCATCGTCTTCTCGTCTAACTCTGACACCAGAAGGCAGTAGGGTCATTCCTATTGTATAGCTGGACCTTTAAATATCAGTTAAAATAACAATGAAAAGCTAATATGACGGATCATGGCATGACTATTTCATCATGCAACAGTTACTGGTGCTATTTCTGCCATGTTCATATTTGTTGGTGTTCTTAACTTTTCTATTAGTTTTGTTTGTCTCGAAGTAACCTGGACCTTTGACTTTTGACACAAATTGATGTCTTCTTTTTTTTTTGCCACAAGTAGTAGACATACAAAAATTTTGGTAAGTAAAGTTAAGTGGTTTATAGCTTAAGCTATTGTACAGAAACCATGTTTCTTCTCTGAGTCACCGTGACTTGGGATTTGACCCTTTAAGCCCAAATTCAACAACTTGTTTATTCATGGTGCAAGTCGTCCACAAAATTTGGTAAAAATATGTGGTTTACAACTAAAGCTATCATACAAAAACCACTGTTCTTACTTTAATCACTGTGATGCACATTGAACCTTGTAACCCCCAAACCAATGGGTTTTATTTATTCCTTAACGCGCAGGACATCCACCAAATTTTGTCAAGGTACGCAACGTTGTTCAAAACTAAAGTTAGCATGCAGAATTAAACAAGAAACCCAAGTGTGCCTGATATTGCTCATCTGGCTTACATAAATTAACAGATGACTATTTAACTAAGTAGGCTTATGTAGTATTGTAAGATCACAACCTATGTAAGCTATCTCCCAAATTTAATATCATGTCAATTTTACCAATTTATAGTCTAATAGACTTTCTTCCCAGAGATAAAGACACAATTAATATGCAGTCTCTTGCTCATGATCGAAGTCATCCAAGATCTTCACAAATTTACAGATGAAGCTTTCATGTATAATCTACGATCACATGACTTTCACATTAATTTAAATTATATACATTCATTTTTGAAGGTTATGCTTTTATTTACTCTTAGAAAATAACATACTGATTTCTTGTTAATATTTGTTTAAAAGCTAAAAATACACAATATAGGCTAAAAATAATACGTGAGTAATGGCACTGAATACATGAAATGCCATAAAAGAATGCACAATACATGTGATAACATATAAATTACAAATGTTTCAGGCATTTTAATATAGCAATACTAGGACTGTCAAACATTTTGAAGTTGCTTCCAAATATTTAGGAATTTAAATGTGATAAAGCTTCAAGAAATAGTTCTCTGCAAATAAATTTATAAACTTTGACATGTTTTTTTTTTTTACAAGAAATATGTTCTTATTGGAGCAAAATCAATATTACAAAGAAACACAATTGCTTGCAAAAAAATATGTATCATTGTGAAAAGAAATTCTCATTCCTAGTTACGACACTGCACATAATTTATTCTAGCCTGCAATTGTACATTTTCTTCAACATCAATGCATCTAATAAAATGTTTCCTCGCGTTCTATCTCTGCGTTAACTCACGATGCATCAGTATAATTGTGTCTCAAGAATATAATGATTCATTGATCTTATATCCAATTATTTTATAAACTTAGACTGTTACTTGTAAATCTGTTATATATTTTTTCTTCAGTTATAAAGTACAAATGAATTTCATTTCCTAAGGTGTATTTTTAAAAACAATTGTATAACTTTCTCCACTGAAATGTATGTATCTTGTATTGTTATATATATATATATATATATATATATATATATATATATATATATATATATATATATATATATATATATATATGTGTGTGTCTGTGTGTGTGTGTGTGTGTGTGTGTGTGTGTGTAACAATCTTCTTTGCATTATTTTTGCACGGGGAAAAGACCTGTGTATCCAAATACATGTGATTCTCAATATTCCTTATCATGAGTTACTTCCATTGCTTTCCTTTAGAGAGAGAAGAAAGGTGCGTTAAAAGAGAAAACAAATTGATTGCATAGCCTACCAACTGAGAACTATTTCTAACTGCACTGAATGTCAGGTAAAGAGTGGCTCTGTCGAGAAAGTCATTCCTGTTTTGAATGTCAGAATATGTGGTGGTGATTGCCACCTTGAAAATTAAGCCTCTAGTGTTGACAAGCTCAGTCATTGATCTGCAAGAACGCCGTATTGATGTGCAGATGTTGCTCATAATGGAACACATTCAAGGTCTGAAGGATGTAAGCTTATACACCAAGTTAAATCTGTTAAAATACAGTTGCTAGTGTTGACATGCTTAGGTAATAAAATGTAAGATTATTATTTTATAAGTATCCTTAAAAAAGAACATTACAGACTCTAAAGTGGTAACAAGAGGCCCAAATGGGTCTGAGATGGGTCACCTGGCTGACATCGGTCTTTTTAATAGCCAAATGCAAGAACAGTTACTAAGAAATATAGCTAGTATGATGCTTTCTGTTTGAATTTCTTCCAAATGATTTTGATTGCATGGTACAAGGTTTCTCTAGTTTTTGTGTTTTCATTCATACTTTATGGCACATCAGCATCATTTGTGCAATATTTAAAGGCTTATATGCCAAGTTGCTTTGTGTCAAAGTTGATAAAATTGTGTTTTTTTTATATAGATAAAGTATTGACAAGCTCGCTTTGCCACTCGGATGCAAGATCACCTCATTAATATGTGTGGATCTTGCTCGTAATTGAGCCCATTTAAGATCTTGATGATTTCAGTATAATTACCAAGTTTATTGAACATTGGATAAGAAATAGAGTCTCTAGATCAGTAACAAGCTCTGCCAACCAGATCCAAGATCAGCTCATTAATATGTGTGGATCACGATCGTTATAAAAATCTTCTGAGATTTTGACGATGTAAGCCCATATTCCAGGTTTGATCAAAATTGGATAAGTTGTGTGGCTCCCAAGGTGGTAAAAGCTCAGCCACTCAGGCGCAATATCACCTCATTAATATGCATCAATCTTACTCATTTGCAATCCCATGCAAAATCTTGATATAACCATACATTCCAAGATTGATCAATATATGATCAGAAATATGGCATCCGTTGTGGTAACAAGGTCAGCCAATAAGATGCAAGATCACCTCATTAATATGCGTTGATCTCGCTCATTATCAAACTCATCTGAGATCTTTATGATACAAACCCATATTCCAAGTTGTATCAAAATTGGATCAGAAATATTTTCTTGAGAGTGGTGAGAGGCTCAATTAATCTGATGAAGATCACGTAACTATTAAAATGTGAATCTCAATCATATTCGAATTAGTCAGACATCTTAATGATAAAAACCTATATTCCAAGTTTGATAAAAATCAGAGTAGAATCTGGATTCCAGAGTGATATCAATCATTTATTGAGATACGACCGACAATGATACATATACCCCCCCCCCCCTTTGCGAGCTGCAGTGGCTCAGTGGTTAGCTTGCCGGACTCACGACCGAAAGGGTACGGGTTCGAATCCTACTACCGGACCGTGGTGTGTACTTGGGCAAGGCACTTTACTCCAATTGCCTAGGTACTAAATAACCTACTTGTGTTGCTGTGCCGTAAAGCATCCCCTCCACCCCACCCCCTTTCCTCTTTAAGGCACAAGAGGTTCACCCGGCTTACATAACATAACTGCCCATTTCGCTAAGCAGACTTATGTAGTTTTGTAGGACCACAACATTTGCAAACTGCCTCCTGAACTTGATATCATTTTGATTTAACTTACCTGTTTTATAATAGTCTGATAAAAAAAGTTTTTTTTTCCGAAGATAAAGGCATAAATGATAAACAGTCTCTTAACCATAATCGAGGCATTCAAGATCATTAATAGTTAAGTATACATGCCAAGCTTTAATTTGTGGTCATCAGAGTCACGTCTTTCACACAAATTGAAATTAGAACTCCGTTTATTTTTAAAAAATAGTTTTGTATGCTATGGATTTAATTACTCTTGGTAATGAAATTTGCAAGTTTTTCAGGAGAAAAGCATATTGGGGTACTTTTTAAAATTAAAAGCTAGAAATAAACAAAAGTCCCTCGAAGATACTGACAGTCTAATGGCCGAAAAGAATGTATAGGAATTAAAGAGAAGACCATTTCTTCTTTCTAACTGCCAGTCTGATTAAAATCAGATCTCCACAGTCCTACGTGGAGATCTGACAGACACCAATACAAGTTAATGTTTTTAGTGACATTTGGAATTTCCAGTCCACTTATTTTTTAGTATCTCATCAGATAAAGCGTTGCAAATTCGTGTTAGGGAGGGTTATCGTTAGTAACGATATGTTCCGAATGACGTGGGTCACTTTCAGAAATTGGAAAGTTGTGATTTGATTGGTGAATCACAAGGTCAACAGAACATGACCTCTTACTAGTGTCCATCAGATCTCCACGTAGGACTGTGGAGATCTGATTTTAATCAGATTGTTCTAATTGCTGAATATTTAAACCACCTCTGATATTTTGTTAGCAATAACATTTTAAAATTAGCCGCTTTGGCAGCCATACTTGATGTAAGATCGGCACCATTTTCATTTAGAACCAACTAGACACCATTTGAAATCTTTTGATGAAAACCCCAACGTGAATATTACTATCCATTCACAAGATTTTCAAGGTGGCTGCCATGGTGGCCATATTGGATGTCAGATCAGCACCATTTTCATTTAGGGCCAACTAAACATCACAATAAGTCTTTTGGTGACAAACCCATATTAATTATTACCATCCATCCAGAAGGAGCAGCAATAACAAGATTTTTAAACTGGCCACCATTGCGGCGATTCTGGAAGTCGATTTTAATTTAGAACCAAGGAGATATCGTAACGAGTCTTCGATGTCGAGATGACTTTCTGTTGAGGAGTAGTAGTGATAAGATTTTGAAGATAGCAGGCATACTGGAGGTCACATCGGCATCATTTTCATCTAGGTCCAGCTATATATCACAAGAAGTGTTTCGGTGCAAACTCATGTCGATATGATCATCCAACTAGGAGGAGTAGCAATAACTGTGGCAGCCATATTGGAAGTCAGCTCCGCACCACAATCATTTCGGACCAACTAGAAACGATAAGAAGTCTTCTGGTGAAAACCCTATGACGATACTACCTTTCCTTCAGAAATAGGTATAACAGGATTTTCAAGATGGCTGCTATGGTGGCCATATTGGATGTCAGATCGGCACCATTTTGATTTTGACCAACTAGACATTACAGAAGTCTTTTGGTGAAAACCTCATGTTGATATGGCCATCCATTCAGGAGTAGCAATAACAAGACTTTCAAGATTGCCGCTGTGTTGGATATATTGGATATCCGAGCAGCACCGTTTTGATTTAGAACCAACTGGATCAAGAGATGAACGTGTGTAAAGTTTCATGGTAATCTTCCAAGTAGTTTAGGAGGAGTAGCGATAGCAAACTTGTGCTAACGGACGGACGGACAACAGGCCACCCCATAAGCTCTTCTGATCTATGACAGTAGAGCTTAAAACATAAATCCCAAATAATTTGAGAGTAACGGCACTGAATATATGAAATACCTTATAAAAATGCACAATACATGACAACTGTTTCAGGTACGTTACCATGGCAATGCTAACAACTTTCAAACTCAATTTACCAAACATATCAACGTAACTTCCATATACTTAAGAATTTCAAATGAAGCATAGTTTTAGAAATATATATCCGCAAATAAATTTAAAAACACTAATGTTTTTTGTGTGATAGAAGTATGTTCTTACGGCAGCAAGATCAATATTATAAATAAGAAAAAAAAAAAAAAAAAAAAAAACCCCAATGCAAATAGTGTATGCTAGCCTACAATTGTACATTTTCTCTAAGACTATTTACATTTTATACTTTTTCTTCAGTTATAAATTAAAATGTATTCACTGTAATCCATAAGGTATACTTCTATTTTGTTAATTGTTATAAATCGTTTGACTGAAAATGATGCATATTTATATATATATATATTTTTTTTTTTTAAAAACACACTGGTTTTCATAATTTTTCCGAGGGGAAGATCACTGTGAGCCTAAACCTGTGATTCTCAGTAGTCAACATCATGGGTTACTTCCTTGCTTTGGATTAATTGAGAGAATGTGATAACTTGTTATATCTGTGCTGACTTCCAATAATATGCGCAGATCTTGATCATAATAAAACTCACTGGGCATCTTGATGATTTAAGTCTATTTAACAAGTTTTCTCAAAACTGGATAAAAAAATATACTCTCTAGAGTGGTAACATGTTCAGTCAATCAGATGCAAAATCACCTCATTAATATGTGCGACTCTTGTTCATTATCGAACTTGTCCGAGATCCTGACGTCACAATTTATATTTCAAGTTTAATCACAATCATATTAAAAATATGGTCTCCCGAGTGGTAACATATTTAACGAATCAGATGCAAAATCACCTTATTAATATGCACAGATCGTGCTCACAATCAAACTTGTTTAAGATATAGAGGATATATACCTATATTCAAAGACTGATCAAATCAAATAAAAAAAAAAACAGCAGTGTTGATGGACAGGCATTGGACACATGGCCGTACCATAATTTCAGGAGGCCTTATGGCAAGGGAAGCTAGAAATGGTAGCCAGATGGACTGACATCGCCATAACATGACATGCTCCACCTAACAATGGACATGAAATTGAAGGAAAACGGGCATGCCGCTATAGCTACAACATCTTGATACTTAACAATGATAACGGTATAACACCATGGTAAGGAAAATGGAAATGTCCACATATGTATGCCATCTTGATGCATAGAAATGGTAACATTATGCCCCTGGATACATATAAATGATAGCATCATACCACCATGGAACAGGACTTTTCGGACCTTTTAGTGCATGCCCACAAAAGGATAATGCAAACAAAGCAATTAAAATACGGATACTTTATAAACAAAAAAATTTCAATGTAATTTTCTCTAAAAAATTCGGAGAAAATGGATGATCCCCCCCCCCTCTTGGGGTTTAACGCCATTTTTCAGCACATGATAAGCTATACACGGCAGCCAGTATATTTTGGTGGAGGAAGAGCTCGGGAAGACCCTGGAAAGATTGGTTTGGTTTTGTGGGTTTAACACCATTTTTCAACACATGATTGGCCATACATAGCAGCTAGTATATTTGGTGGAGGAAGAACCCGGGAAAACCCAAGAAAGAACCACTGACCCATGGGAAGCTACTGGCAAGTTTTCTCACATACCCACATTGGCAGAGTTAAGACTCGAACCCACACGGACAGAGGGGAGATGTCAGTCATCTGTAAAGGCAAGCGGCTTAGACCACTCAGCCACCCGAGGCCCCACCCTGGGAAGAACCACCGACCCACAGGAAGCTACTAGCAAGCTTTCTCACATACGCTGGTTGAACAGAGACTCGAACTCACGTAGATAGAGTTGAGATGTGCGAGTGATCTGTAAAGGCAAGCACCTTGGAAAACTCGGCCTCCGGGGCCCAGAAAATAAATCAAGAGTTGTTGACAAAAATTATTTAAGTGTTACTTTTATTTCAATATATTGCTCATTTGTGCCTTAAAAGATGACGTTATTGTGTACAGGTTATATTATTTATTCAAAGTAGCTTACCATGCAGCAAAACTTCCCAAAACCTGACATTGTTGAGACTAAAATATTTCAGTCCATTTCAAGAGGTGGCAAGAGTAGGGGTTTGATTAATATCAGAATAGCCTGATTGGGACCAAATTATCTGGTCAATCTACATAAGAAGCCAGGTTACAGAAAGACCAGTCTAGGAAAGTTTCACCGTTTTATTATTTTAAGCAATGCATCGTCTCATGTAAATACCTTCCAAAATTATTAGGAAACCCACTTTTGTAAAATCAATGCTTATTGTGTACATTTGGACAGCATCAATATGATATAGCTTTTTACCTAGGTGTATCATAGCGCTATGAACTTTTGGAGATATTGTACATAAAATGAATGTTTGCAACTTGCATCTCTTACTAGAAAAAGACAAATTTTAATACCATTTTAATAGTCTTGTGAAAGAACATGATAAAGTAAACAAAAGAAAAGGAGACCTTTTGGAAACCCTGTGGTTTATGACATGCCGTAAATCATCCGCACAGGCTTTGTGTTGCGAAAAACCGATGTGATCTCAATTATTATTTCATACTGGAAATTTCATTCAGCAAAATACCCTTTTCTTGGTATATTTTCATAAGAGAAGTCTATGATCATCAACATGCACACATTTTATGCATTTGTAACTAATCATTCAATTATTGTTTTATGGGCAATTAGTGAGAGGGTACTTATTCCCATACTTTTCTATGACCATCACTTAGAGATAATTCAAATAAGAATAGCACAAGATAATGCACACCAATCAATAAAAATGTTTTGTGATTTTTGGACCCCGATCCATGTAAAAATATCAGTTCTTCAAAAAAGTGAAATACTCCAACATTTCTCAAGTGAACATCCTTATAAATTAGCTTGGTAGGCACATACATCTTAACAAAAAAGATTGTGGAAAAAATGCAGAAAAGTCCTACAAGTTTTCATAATTATTCACAGCCTGCTTGATTTTCAAGAAATGGTCCAGGTTTCACCAAGTTCCTTGAAAAAAATTCATCTCATAATGAGGTATCACATTATCTTGATTATGATACTCTCTACATTATTGTTTGTTAGATATAGAGCTAGCAAAAAGGATATACATAAATATACGTGAACCTATGGTTGAATCATACCTTATGGTGCCCTTTAAGTCTTCAAGAAGAGACATTTTGTTCACTAAATTTCTTGAAATTGCTCCTCAAACTGAGACTATATATTATCCCTTATCTTGCTTACGACACTCCTGACAAAGACTTGCCTCCTTTGATATTTTGCTAGTTAACTCAAACAAGATAAACACAAATATGGCCGACGTGCAACATTTGGTGCATTGTTATTCTTAAAACAAGAATACCACAAAAGGTGCATGACATAAGGCGAGTTCTTTGAATACATTTTCTGCAGTATGCCAAGTACACATAAAAAAATATGTGTAGACATGGCTGTAACTTCTAGATGAAGCTTCATCCTTTTGGGATTTGTACCTGTCCACACATTTCCCAACAAGTGAGTTGTTCCAAGTTCTTTTTTGTGCAATGGGATGTATATGTACCAAGTTTCCTTGAACAGGTTATCCAGCTGTCCAGTTCCAGAAATGAATTGCAAGGGCAAAATCTATTTGTGGTAACAAGGACCCTGAACTTCAAGCATAGACTCCCAAATTGATACTGTTCTTTCTTAGATAGAATTATATACATATACCAGGTTCTATTGAAATCAATTGAAAAGAACCCAAGTTCTGGTGTGGAATGAAATGCAAAAACCAAATCCATTTTTAATAATAGTATCCTTTACCCTGAACTTAAACCCATCTGAATCACTAGAGGTCTTTCTTGGGCAGCGAAAAACAAAGTTTCATACATATGGTCGTGTAGTGGCTGTAGTTATTGGCTGGAAATGAAATGCAATGCCCAAACTTGAAATTGGAGCTAGTGACCCCCAAAAGAATTGGGTTCTTCCTTGTACTACGTAAATACACATGTACAAAGTTGCATTGAAATCTCTTAAGTAGAACTTATCATCCAGAAATGAAATGCATAGGGAGAATCTATTTTTAATAGTGACCTTGACCATGGAATCAATGACCCCAAAATCGATAGGCTTCTACCTTGGGCCAAGGAGAGCACATGTATCAAACTGCATTGAAATCTGTTCACTAGAACGTAGGTTAATACCAGGAAACCAAAAATGGATGCCCACTCACGACCAGACAAGTTAAAATTATAATACCCTGCCACTATTGTTGGCAGGGCATAACAAATTAGGCATTTTCAACTTTGAGAAAACTCAAAATTTTTTCCCCAAGAATAAACAAGACTCATAAAAGATGTTAATGATGCAAGAACTTGTTTCTACAATGTCTGTTGGGTGTTCAGTTAAAAAATTAATCATTAATGGCAAACATTTATAATCCATATTAGCTTTTAATATAAAACCAACAATGGAAATCTGCCTGTGGTGATAAACATGCAAACAAAATTGCATTGGTTCTGGTCAAGCAATTACAGATTAATCATCAATGAACAAGCCAACTTGAGGCTGTCTGATACTGTACAAAAAAAAACAAACAAAAAAAAAAAAACAGCTTCCAAATTCCAAATGCTATCTGAACTGGGGTGTAATTACATATTGAGACATATATCAAGCAGGCAAGTTTTATTGATACTTCTTCCCATTCACACTGCCAATTCTTCTGAACAGAGAAAAAAGGCAGACAAAAAGATACAAGCAAATTGACATAAAACTGATAAATAATATGGCAGGCATGTCTGGTACAATTTTATTTCATTATGATGTGTTATTGGGTAATCAACAGGTGACAGCAGAATGAAGAACAATCAATCATAATTATCATGCAGTATGGTGTACAAGGAAAAATGTTCAGGCTTGAAAATAACAATTGATAACACAGCTCAATATTAAAATTATAGAGAGTTACTGAAGTGACCTGCCAATTTAATTACAAAACTGTAAAATCATAATTTTAAGTACAGGAATACAAAACACATACATGGAAAACAGGGGCACATGGACCTTGCAATAAATTTACAGCAAAACCAACCACATATTCACATGTTGTGGAGACACAGTCTAAGATGTAAAATTTGTTTTTCTAATAGTTTTCTGTTCCTAATTATGCAATATGTTTGATAATCCTCTATGTAGCCACTAGTAGGGCATGGTTGACTCTGGAGATTAAAGGGTCTGTCAAGATAGGTGATCTATAGCTAAACTTCTGTGCAGAAACATTATTTTCTTATTAGACATGCCATGACCTTGACCTCTGACACTTACAGCCCAAAATGTAATGTTTTCTTTCTCACCCTAAGTGCAAACAATCCCAAAAAATTTGGTTTTGGATCTCATTCTAGTACAAAAGTTATTGGTACCCCTTCCTTTTTTCACTGTGTCACAAAGAACCCGACCTTTGACCCCAAAATCAATAGGCCTCTTCCTTATCTAAAGTGAAAGCCATCCACAAATTTGTGTCAAGGTACATCGTCTAGAACTATAGTATTATGCAAAAACAACTTTCTTTCTCAGGCGTTGTGAACCTGACCTTTGACCTTATGACCACAAAATCAATAGACTTTTCTCTTACCCAAAGTGTAAGCCATTCACAAACCTTTGGTAAAGGTACATGGTCGAAGTTTTTTTTGTGAAGAAACCATTTTTAATTCTGTGACTTTGACCATTGGATCTTAAAATCAATATGCCTCTTCCTTACTCCAAGTACAAGCCATCCACAAAGTTTGACCCAAAACTAAATTTATTGGATAGAAACCACTGCGACCTTGACCTCTGAACCTCATAATCAATAGACTTCATCCTTACTCCAAGTGCAAGCCATTCATAAAGGTTGGTGAAGGTAGATAGTTATATAGTACAAAACTGAAGTTAATGTCATGAAACCAAAAAGATAACAGACAGATGAATGTCAAAATATATACTCTGCCTTTTGGCAGACATAGATAAACTTTACTTATGTATAAATAAGCATAAATTCCTATTATCCAGATTTCACCGATTTATTAAGCCTTAGGAGTACACATGCCTCCTGAAGTTTGGTGTTAATTATAGATACCAGGGAACCTACTATAACACCCTTCATTTTAGCATGAATATAATTATAACACGGTCACTCATGACTGATTTTTTCCGTAGATGTCCCTTATTCCCTGAAACTAGTGAAACATCAGCCAAACTGACAAGTAGATAAAAATAATTCAGTTAAGTTTCAGAAACCTATAGCTTACAAATCATAAATGTTCTTGCACAACAATGATTGAATTTTTTGAGCATGGGGCTATCTTAATCCCAACTGTTATATAAATTTGCTGGTTGTAAAAGGATTACTACATGTTTGACTGTCATTTTGTTTACCCCCCCCCCCCCCCAATGCATTTATTATATTTTTTATCATTCTCACTGTACTGTGGTTTGGTAGATAATGCATTCACTGAATTTTCAATAATTCTCACCACAACATGGTGTGGTACATAACTGGGTAGACAGTTATGGACCTCAACTACTGTTTATAGTGGGGTTTTCCCTGTAAAAATTAAATGGAACATGTCACTTTGGAGCATCTCTACAATTGCTGTATTATGAATTCCATTTGGTACATCTCTACAATTGCTGTATTATGATTTCCATTTGGTACATTTCTACAATAAGACTTATTATGATTTCCATTTGGTACATCTCTACAATTGCTGTATTATGAATTCCATTTGGTACATCTCTACAATAAGACTTATTATGATTTCCATTTGGTACATCTCTACAATTGCTGTATTATGATTTCCATTTGGTACATTTCTACAATAAGACTTATTATGATTTCCATTTGGTACATCTCTACAATTGCTGTATTATGATTTCCATTTGGTACATCTCTACAATTGCTGTATTATGATTTCCATTTGGTACATCTCTACAATTGCTGTATTATGATTTCCATTTGGTGCATCTCTACAATTGCTGTATCATGATTTCCATTTGGTACATCTCTACAATTGCTGTATTATGATTTCCATTTGGTACATCTCTACAATTGCTGTATTATGATTTCCATTTGGTATATCTCTACAATTGCTGTATTAAGATTTCCATTTGGTACATCTCTACAATTGCTGTATTAAGATTTCCATTTGGTACATCTCTATAATTGCTGTATTATGATTTCCATTTGGTACATCTCTACAATAAGACTTAAGATTTCCATTTGGTACATCTTGACAATTGCTGTATTATGATTTCCATTTGGTAAATCTCTACAATAAGAGTTATTAAGATTTCCATTTGGTACATCTCTACAATTGCTGTATTAAGATTTCCCGACTTGAGCTTATAGATCAGAATTACTATTAATCTTGTCCATGTACTTATTCCCAATGGTACAAATTATTTGGTCTCAATGCATAAGATAAAGTAAAATTTAAATCAATCAGATTCTTACATAGATGTTACAAGTAAAAAATGTATTTCAATGCCAAAATAAACATTTGGAAACAAGATATTGGGTTATTTTTAGAGTCCTTTGTATGTATATAACTGTCACCTGCCAATAAGATCACTGAACAAGAATGTTTGCTATAATCTATATCAAGCAATGATAAAAATATACACAGTCTAAATCACACAAATACCCAAAATACCATGCATCACAATGCTATTTTAATGACTATTTTTTTAGCACAATCCTTCAAAACTGTTCAATGTATCTGTTCCTAAAGAATATCACTTCCTTTGTACATATCATTTATGCAAGCATTCTGTAATCCTTTGAAACAAGTACGTCTTTGTATAACAATTATAACACATAAGAAAATCATGATTAGTTTTTGTAATCCATCACATTTATTTATCTCAACATGAACGTATTCACAAAAGCTCTGGACTAGTTTTTGTAAGCCATTGCATTTCTTTATCTCAACATGAATGTATTCACAAAAGCTCTGGACTTCAAGCTATGAAAAGCTCATTTGCAGCAAAGGCATGCAGAACAATTCCCAGTCCTATGGTCCAAACTTAGGAATGGAAAGAACACAAGTGCTTTTGCCTTAAATGATTGAAAGATATGTTCATTTGCCTCCTCTTGCCATGGAAGTTGAGAAAAGAACCATCTGTTTCTTTTTCTTCTTTCCTCCTGTTCCACTTGTCTTGCCTCGGCTACCGCCCTTCTCTGAAACAAAAATTATCAAAACATTAATCATCTCACTTAGACTGTGCAACACTTTCCAATGTAAAACAAGGTCTTAAGTTTACAAAGCAAAAAATTACATAAATGTACACAATACCTTGGTTGCAAGCCATACCAATCTTATTTTGACGAAACTGTTTTCCTTCTTTGGGTCCCACCAACCTTGACCTTTTGACTTTTTAACCCCCACCCAATAGGTAACTTCCTTGTCTCAAACGCAAGTCATCTACAAAGTTCAGTCAAGACATGTGGTACAGAAGTTCAGTAGTTTTGTATTTTTCTTTCTTTCAGTCCCTGTGACCTTGAATTTGATCTTTTGCCCCCCAAGGTGTCTTCCTCGTCTCAAATGCAAGCCATCCACATAGTTTGGACAAAGTTGGTAATAAAGAACTCAAGATATCATACAGAAACCATTTTGTTCTGAGACTCACCGTGACCTTGACTTTTGGACCACAAAATCAATAGGTTTCTTTCTTATCTCAATGTTTGGTTGATTCAAGGTATCTGGTATACAAGTCAAGTTATTGTGTAGAAATAGTATTTCCTTCTTTCAGTCCGACTTTTGAGCCTGAAATTGATAGGTTTCTTCCTTGTCCCAAATGCAGATAACTTGAAGGCTTGGTAATGGTATATGGTGGAAAGCTTGAGTTATTTTATAATGGTGGCCATGCTTGATGGTGGATTGGCAATCATTTGTATAAAACTAAAAGTCACCTATGCCAGGATGTTTTCTGTCAAATATGGTCATATTCTGTTGAGCAGTTTTTTGAGAAGTTGTTGTTTATAACAATTTAACAGAAGACGCACAATGCACTACAGATGAAGGATCATACCATAGGCTCACTTAATGTATATACCCGTGTATAATCCGGCTCCAAATGCAAACAACAGAAACCCTGATCTGCTGTCGCATAATGCGCCGGCAGATCAGGGTCTATGTTGTTTGTTCTACTGATTAGTCCTTACAATCTGCATAGACCCAAATCTGCCAGCGCATTATGTGATGGCAGATCTGGGCCTATGCAGTTTGCAGTTGGTATCGGTTTATACACGAGTATATACGGTAACCTTATTGCCAGGTGAGCTAAAAATGGATAAAAAATAAATACTGAAAATGACAAATTGTGAATAGCAAAAGGCACATATGGATCTGAAGTCTAATATGTGTACCAAGTTTCACAGAGATACCTTGAACTGTGTGAAAGCTGTTCTCCAAAAAATAAAAATGTTTACAGACAGACATTATAGGTAGACATAGCAACAGCTACGTGACAAGTGGGAAAATAAAAAAATGTATTACACATTATTGGTGATAACCCTTCCTATGTTGTGAAAGAGAGGAAAAATACCATGATAAATACCTGAAGAATTCTCTAAGCTAAGAATTGCAGCTTCAATGGCATCTCCAAATGATGCATGGAATTCTGGGACAGGAACACGATCTTCACTGTCACTCTCATCACTACCAGGGTCATGTGGCTTTATAACTGGTACTGGTGAAGTCACTTCTTGCTTAACAGCTTTAGGCCACACTGTTGCCTGCTTACCAGCTTTCAACATCTGTGAAAGGGAAAAAGTATACATTTTCTGTAACACATGCCAGAGGTTACGAGATGAGTAAATTAAGTATTTGTATCAAGTATAAGTAGTACAATGGAGTACAACTACTTAATGTTTCCATGCTACAAGATTTTGTTTTTCCACTGTAACAATAACAAGAGAGTTAAATTTAAATTTCTGTGCACTTTGGATACTGTTAAGCCTATACTGGAACATAATACATGTATAAACTTCAGGCACCATTGACCGGTAACTTGGACACCTTGGGACATAACTAACTAACCTCTGCCAAGATCTCAGTTTATAACACAGAATGATCACTATAGACGTCCCAGTTTATAACACAGAATGATCACTACAGGAATGTCCCAGTTTATAACACAAAATGACCACTATAGAGATGTCCCAGTTTATAACACAGAATGATCACTATAGAGATGTCTCAGTTTATAACAAAGAATGATCACTATAGAGATGTCCCAGTTTATAACACAGAATGATCACTATAGAGATGTCCAGTTTATAACACAGAATGATCACTATAGAATGTCCCAGTTTATAACACAGAATGATCACTATAGAGATGTCCAGATAATTTAAATGTTCAGAAGTCAACTTATATTATCAAATGATATTACAATTATAATGCCTTGCATGATAATATTCCAGTTTATGGTTCATGGATCATGGCTTCTCGAGTATGTATTATGCTTACATTACATGCATTGTCTTGCAGAAGACCAAGATCACCATGACTCTTTTGTTATCTTTGATATTTTCTTCCTCTCACCACCAAAATGTCACAAGAATTATGCTTTAGTGAATGCATTTATCATTCAAGCACAATCAAAGCAGTCTCAGCAGACACCTCCACATAATTCGCACTAACTCTTAAAGACCAACATTTGCACATCCTATTTCTCACTTTCATGAATGTATGTATGTATGTATGTATGTATGTATGTATGTATGTATGTATGTATGTATGTGTGTATGCACCACTCCCTTCATAATTTGTGAGCAATGTGGTCCCAAAACATTGACTGCAGCATAAGTGAGTGTGCAGCAAGACAGGCTCATTATAATGGTTATCACTCAGTATAAACCACATTGTCGATGCCACATGATAAATACATTGACTGAAATCTATGTCATATTGTTTTTACTAATACATGGAGTTGGCACATGGCACATGGCAGACATGCCAAGCATTAAGACACCTCAGTAAGGCAGTCTATATTTATCCATAAGTTGGACCAATTTTTCTATAAGTAGTAATAAAATATGTACTACCGATTGTTTGGACATTTTAAAAGGCTGATTCTCCCCTTTGTTTTTAAAGTGTTTTCATTGGCTGGATAACATTTCCAGACTATGCTGTAATGTACACGCAAAAGCTTGATCATGTGGGCATTTTGCATGATGAAAACTTCTCTTACCTGAGCAAAGGAAAGGTTTGTTGTCTGTTGTCCTTCTTTCTGAAGGCTGGACACAAATGGACTAATCTCTGGAGCACTGCTGCTAAAATCTGAATCAGACAGAACAATGAACACAAACTAAATCTTTATTTTACAGTTAAAGAACTCTACCAGGCATAAATATATTTCACTTTGTTTCACTGATACACTAGAATTTGTAATAAAAAACGTGGCAAGCTGAAAAAAGGAATTAGTTTATATTTTGATTTTCAACTTTATTAAAAAATAAAACAAAAAAAATTCATGGAAAGCAATTTCTGATTTTGTGACAAGCCACCCACTTTACTCTGCAAGATATAACCTACTTAATAACAGAAATACAGCTGCAAAGAATCCCTCTGTCAAACACTCCCTTCTTAAAATTTACAATAAAGCTAGCAAACATGCACACAGGAGGATTGTGAGGCTGAATAATATCAATGTAGCTGATAGGGTGATGAATGTCAATAGAAAGTACATTTTTTTTAGTAAATTGCATTTCTCTGTATTCCCATCTATATACCATATATGGGGAAGAAACACTTATCCATTACCTCCCTGTACCACTGCTAGATGGCTACCCATCAACTGGTTGTTTATCAATTTAAGCTGAGTGATACATCACTGATTGGCAGAGTTAGAAGCAAAATCAACTTTTAAAATATTAGATTTTTTTTATAGTTCTTTTTCCTGGTTTTAAATTTTGTGTTGAGGTTCAAGACATAAAGCAGTTACAAGATTATCTCCATGGTGAGCATAACATTTATTAAAAATCCGAATATCCCCATAAAGAGAAAAGGGACTCTGTTACGGGGCAGTGAAGAGATCATTTTGCGAGGACTGTTTTGCCTGACCTGGACAGACTGTCCGCTAATACATTCTACTTACCCGGAATGTGGCGCTTTACAAGGAATATGGCTTGCTCGGAGGTTATCCCTTCCGAGGCATCCAGCAAAGGAGGTTCCACCTACATGCAAAGATAAGGGGCATGTGAGCCCCTTACTCTGTTTATTATGATAGAATAAAATTACCAGGTGTCTTTAATTTGTATAATTCGCGTGCTTTCTCAATTGCTAGCCTAACGAAAAAATGTACAAAAAAACATTTTTTTGTGGGTTGGGGTTGAGCTGTTCATCATTTTTTCCAATTCTTTAGGGCTTTTTTTTAGGTTTCTTTCAGGGGTTTTTTGACTTTTATTTAGGTTTCTAAGGTCAAAATAAAATGCTTGGGTTTTTGAGGTCCGCTGTGGACCCTGGATTGGGTATGTATTCTTGGAGAAACATAATTTACCAAAATATTTACTTTCTCCATCAAATACATTCCCTAAGCTCACATTAACATTATGAAAATAAGTAAGAGAAGGAGGAAATGAATGAGCATCCAACCTCTACATCGGCATCCTTCATGGGAAGAATGGCTGAATTCCCTATTAAAAGGACAAATTGTGCTCCTAATATGAAGACAGCACAACCGACAGTCATGTCACACATGACAACAACATTCACATCTGAGTTTAATCAATGATTACAGAATTCACTTCTACTTACATAAATCTCCAGTAGCCACTGTACACATTATCATGTAGCAAATAAATTCAGATTAAAGTGATCTAGGCCCCTTTTCCAACTAAAGAGTTTTTTTGCAATCTTTTATCTTTATATATCTTTTATCTTTATATTTTAACTTTTAATCATTTTAAATCAGAAATTTGAACTTTTAATTGTCACTATATGGCCAGTATTGTGCTGACATATTGTGAAACCACCTACATACCTATCCACCCACCTACATACCTATCCACCCACTTACATACCTATCCACCCAGTTACATACCTATCCACCCACTTACATACCTATCCACCCACCTACATACCTATCCACCCACTTACATACCTATCCACCCACTTACATACCTATCCACCCACTTACATACCTATCCACCCACCTACATACCTATCCACCCACTTACATACCTATCCACCCACTTACATACCTATCCACCCACTTACATACCTAACTACCTACTCCGACAGGGCATAAAAGACATTAAAGAACAAAAAAGAACATTCTTTTCTATCATATCAAAGTAGTTGTAGTAAGTTCATAATAAACAAATCAGTTATTTTTGTAGTAATTTTTTAAAATCATTGTTCTTAAAATCTGCTTGAAAAGCTATCATCATTGTCCATGCCTAGAAGCCAGATATTACTGGGTGAAAGTGACAGGCTTTAAGTAACCTTGGAGTGACAGCCAGCAGTACATGCATCAATAATTACCTTAATTAACTCCTGGTTAGGCCTCACATGAAAAGCATGCAGCATGCAGTCCACTCACCAAGTATTCCTATACTCATCATATATACAATACATAGTTAACCTGCTGAGGGTAATATATCACAATATATAATGTGTAGTCATTAATATGGAATGTTTACCATTGAATAAACACATTTATTCCTACTTCCAACTGAATTGGTAACAAAGGGCCTTCTGAGCAGGGTATAGGATGTATATATGTCTAGCATGGATGAATCATTGTGATCAATAAACACAAATACTTCACTTGTGTTAGTAAAGCACCAAAGGAATGAACTTTTAACACAAAAGTTGAACAGTCACCGATCATGAAATCTAGGTCACAGACTTCTTTTGGTATAAAGGATATAGAAGTTGTCACAATGCATCAACTCATTAAGTTTCATGATTCTAGGCAGGATAGAATGAATATAACATGCCAAAAACTCAGGTGGCCATGAGCTGAATGCAAAAATGTAACCAAAGCCAGTAAAAGATTAAATATTTGAGCCTCTTTTGTTGCAAGAGTGTGCAAACAGAGATACATATCATTATCAATTTCACGATTAAAGCATGAACAATCATGAGAAATGAACTTCATACAGAATATTCAAGTCAGTGAAGCATAAAATACTGACTTGTTACAGAAATGAGGAGTAGTTCTCAAAAAATGCATCTCCAAGTTTTATGTTTTTATATAGGAGTATGCACAGAGCATGCTAAAAATCTATGTGATCATGAGCTAAATGCAACAACTTAACTGAAGCCAGTAAAATATAGGTCTCAGTGACCTTTTCTGGTATGAGAGTGGTACTTGGAGATATGTACAAAATCACCTAATTTAACCCTTAAAATGCTTGTCATAACATAAGTTGCACCACTGGTAGCTTGTATAACTTGTCACAGCATACGTCATTTTTCATGTAGGCAACCATTTATATATCTGGGTACTTCGGCTTGACATGAATGGTTGTGAAACTAAATTTGATTGGTACACTGGGCCATGGAACAAGCATTCTGTCCTAATTGTAATCTTGCATTCATCAAAGAAGTTTTACAAATGCTTGTTTCAAAATGAAAACAAAATAGCTGACTCCCAACATGATTCATCTTTAGATGATGATTCCATTTGGCAAGTACTGGCTGATGATAGCGATGATGACAACGATTTTGAGAATTTTGAAATATATCATATTATTGGAGCTGGGAAAGTGTTACTGGAAATACCAGTGAGTGATTTTGAGCCTGAAAATGATGTTAAACATGAGTCTGGTGTACATGCTGGATGAACAGAAACAGATTGTATGCCAGTCAACCCCCTATTTAGTGGTTATTTCAATATTAAATGTAGAAAAGGAGAATACCAGCGTATAGACCATTTAAGGCTATTTTTTATGAGGATTTCTTGCAGGAGAGTTCAGTTTGTGAACTCTCTCAACTGCTCATTTGGAGAGTAAAGAAGTGATCTCCAAATAAAATCTCTGCCTTCACGGGGTCTGTTGGAATCCTCATTATTGATAGGGAACACAAAGGGAAGGGGCTGGATAAATGAAATCTGAAGCCTCTCTGAGACTACTTGGATCACCCATTTGTTGCGAGGAATATAGGCTGATCCAATCTTGATGAAAATGGTGAAGTCTGGCACCAACTGGAAGATTATCTGTGGATGGTGGGGTGAGTATGTCATTGGCAGTTGATGGAAGGCTTGGGGAAAGAGAAACTTTGTTTCCTTTCCTCTTTATTAACTTGCCTTCGAGACTGAAAATTCTGCTGCTGTCTGAAACCGGGTGTGGCCAAGCCTGCTGTTGTAGAGTGGGATATGACCGCCTATTCCTTCTGCCTCCATTAATCTCTCTGTTGTGGCAGAAAATTTGTAGTTGAAGAGGCTGGATGGGGTTAGGAGAGCTGGAGGCATCTCTTGCACTGCCTGCTTCCATACGTCCTCTATACAGCCCCCTAACAACAGTGACAAACTAAATGGCAAAAAGTTTAAAGCCTGAGTGTGATGCAGCTCCAGAGAGGATGAATGCAGAAAAGTGTCTCAGCATATTAAATTGAGATTAGAAGAAGTCATAAGGGCATTGGCCATGGAATGATGCACTGCCCTCTCAATCACTTTCTGTTCGGGTTGTTGACTCCCAAACTTGCTCATTTCCCACTTTTTCAGCCAGGGGAAAAACAGCCAACAACATAAAGTCCAGCATTGATGATGTTGCCACCATATTCCACACCAACTTTGAAGTCGCATCAAACAACTGGCAATCAACCTTGTTGAGCAGCAAAGTAGACATCTGTACTGCCACAATGTTCTTATCTACACTCGTAATGTCAACGATGTACGTGTCTGAGTGTGTGCAGTGCCAGCATGTGAAATTAGATATCATTAGAATTAGCTAGGTCCCAGATTTTGTCTTAGAGACAACCAGAAATCTTGCCAATTTTCACAGACTGCCTGAGAAGGCAAAAAGAGTGATTATCCTCCTCATGCTCAATATCTATTGAGACTTTGTTCTTATAGTTCAGGCTCATAGATAGAGGCAGTGGGCAGTCAGATGGTCTTAAAATCCAATAAATTTCCTGCACTGCAGCCTTGAAACTGAACTCTATCCTTTCTATGGTTGGGTTGAAATGAGGCAGCAGATTGAGGTTTTCTCAGCATTCTCTGTAGGGGTCTGGCAAAGCTTTAACTTCTGCATACAACACCCCAAAATGGCATGGAAGTAGCAGTCCCATTGTCCCCACATCTAGGCTGGTATGAATATACTGGCTACGCCAATGTTGTGCCCACCGGCTGTGCAGGAGGGTGGGCAACCAACAATGTATGTTCTTTGGGACAGAAGGTCGGTTTTAAGGCTGGCTCAGCTGGCCAGCAAAATGGACAGACCGGTTATACGAGTCCCTGTATGGTTCTATGTACAATTGGATGGACAGCCAATATGAGATATGGCCCATCAAAAGGACTGATCTCCGATCACTACCTGGTATGCACGGACCACTGGAAGGTTGACGACTGACTATTCAACATGAGGCAACAATGGCTGGTAAGAAAATACGCCAGATCAGTTTCATATTCCATGTACCCAGTCTCACTGGTCCTAAGGTCACACTTGGGAATGTGGTGTGTGTGTGTGTCCAATTGGCTGCCAAACATCAGGAGAACAATCTCCTAGCAAATCCAAAGCAGTGAGAGAAGGGCATGAGGAATGGAGGGACAAAAACTTCCTTGACAAAAGCAGCTGTGCTGTCCTCTCCTCTGGTGTAGCATAGATGTATCTGGCTGCACAAAGTTGTTCATCTCTATCTGCCCAGATGTGATGGTAGTTGTTACCCCTCTCCAAGGGATCTTTGGAGGGGTAGGTGCCATCGGAATAACAGATGATGATTTCAAATGGTGGCTCAAGACGTCGCCTTCAAATGATTTTGATTTTGTCTTCCCATCTCTTACCTTCAAAATTTTTCCAAAGGACTGAAGGCCCAAGTCCCCTCTGACCAAAAAATATCAACAATGCATGGTGCTGTTTAAGAACACTTAGCACAAGCAAGCCTTGAACTAATTGCATTTAGAGTACTTTATCACCACTGTATTCTGAAAAGACAATAAACAATAAAAAAGGGGAATAACAACCTGAAAATTTAAACAAATTAACAACAGCACCCATAATAACACAAATGAGAAAATTCAATCGGTGTTTGCAGTAAAAAAAAACATACTACCTGCATCTATGGTACTATATATGTGTGTGTGTGTATATATATATACTATATAACTATCCATTGAAAATTACAAATAAAGTTACCAGTCCTTTGTGGAAAGCATTCAACACCTATCGAAGGACAGATTGAAATAAAGGATTAGAAGAGAAAATGCAGGGCAATGTTGATCGTACCGCAGCGAAAGCTTAAACTAGTAAACAACCAGTTGATGGGTACCCACCTAGAGGTGGTAAGTGCAGGTAATGGGTATGAGTTTCTTCCCTTTGTCTACATTGTATATAGACAGTGAAGATGACATTTTCATCTTTCTGGAATTACTGGATTTGATAGGTAGCAAAGTATATTTCCTAATGTTAATGTGATCGGTAAATGTATTTGATGGAGAAACAAAGATACAAGGTGCACTAGATTTCTGAGTAAATGTTATTAATTCATTCAAATTTGGAACCAGTGACTTGTTTCAGTTTTGTTGACGTATAACTTACACAGATGAATGTAAGTGTAAAGTTTGATATGTTTCAATTTCATAGTGTCAATGATATGGACCAGTGTGACAATGGTTAGTTAAGTGTAAAATCTAGGTCACAGTAACCTTACTTTGCATAAGAGTGATGACTCGTAATCATGCATCCACATATTAATGACTCTTTAAGATTGATAATAATTAATGTTATAGGCTGCACAGGATTTCATTGAGTGAATAAATGATTCCTGACAAATAGGTCACAATTACTTACTTTTGATTAGGTGCCGAATGACTGATACATGTATAGGCAGTTGAGCAATCAAACAGAGATAGAAATAGACATGAAGGAAAAAATTAAAAAAAAAAAAAACCCATTTCCTTAACAAATTACATCACAGCAACATGGTGCGGATTCAGCACACAGGAGTATTAAAGATGCAACCACATTAAAGCTAGGAGGATCTAGTAGTCAGTGTCAACAATATAAGTGTATGTATGTCTAAATGACCAATTTAACCACATGCTCAGTTTCTCAGCAGAAACAGGTCACAGTAACAAAGTTTTCATAGAACATATGCCTAAAGTTGCATAGACATGAAAAGTTGTAGGGATGTAGATCAAAAAGTATGAAATATATAGACTGATATTTATACCTGAACAAAAAAACAAATGTACAACTGAAATATATGGACCGATATTTATACCTGAACAAATAAACAAATGTACAACTGAAATATATGGACCGATATTTATACCTGAACAAATAAACAAATGTACAACTGAAATATATGGACCGATATTTATACCTGAACAAATAAACAAATGTACAACTGCACTACCTGATGAATAAACAAATGTATAAACAATCAAAATACTACATCCCCTCCCAAATCTGTTGGTGATGGGAGAATGAAAATTAAAATACTACCAAAAAAAAAAAAAAGAAACCCCATTTTTGTTGAGCCCACCTTTATTTAGCCAAGTAAAAACTTTAATACTGTGGTTAATCTAAGGTACTGATGTACATATGTACTGACAGACACACACACACATGGATGCCAAAGTGATTGCTATATTGAGCTTTTGTCAAGGCAGGTAGAACAAGAATTATGAAATCTCATTTTCTATCATATTTTTTTTAACACATATTTTGATATTACTGAAAGCATCATAAAGCACTTTTTCAATGGCATTATTTTATATGTAGCACCAAGGCTTTTTACCAGTAGGACTTTCTAAAGGTGTTTCCAATGATGGTGAACTAGTATCACTGCGGGCTGTGTCATCAGTGGACTTGGGAACAGATGATCCTGGGGAAACAAACTCACTCTGCACAATTGTCCCTCTTGAGCCTTTATAAAAAAAACCCCAATAAATGGGATATATCAAATTTAACACATGTTGTCTGTTATTATCAACTGTATAACTATTGTTGAGAAGTTCACAAGATAATTCTGCTAAGGCTGCACTACTCAGTAATAGTTTGGAATGTTCAATAAACCCTAGAAAGTAGGTCAGTTAAAGCTTGGTGGTAATTGGTGAAAAGATATTGGAATTTAAGCAATGTTTAATTAACCTGGGAAATTGGGTCCCAGTAACCCATTGTAAATGTGCGAGATACCTTCATCACAAGATGCACCCACAGTACAAGTCTGGTGGCAAGAAGTACCACAAAGAGCACATTGTATGTTTATCCCGTGTTGAATAGTCCTTCATTTAGGAAACTGTATGTATGTATGTAGTAGTATTTTATGGCACGTCAGCACAGTAGTGGTTATATGGTGCCAACAAAAGGTAAAGTTATAAAAGTGTATAACTGAATTGCACAAAAATTTATGAAGATAAACCCTACCAAATAAATGTAAACATGATGTACCACAGGATAAAATATAAAATGTAAAGATGTTAAAATTTTGAAAGATATATATAAATAAAAGATAAAGGTGACATGTGTAAAATTCTTTAAACATAAGGTCAAAATCTGTTATATAAACCGCATTGGAAGTATTAGGGCTTGGTTGACTCTGGATATAATTGACCAATGGGTTTCAATAACCTGGAACTTTGGTCAAGGCATGCGGTCTTGAACTAAAGTTATTGCACAGAAACCATCAATTCTTGTCAGACTTACCATGTCTGTGACTTTGACCTTTAGACCCAAGAATCTATAGGTTGCTATATTACCATAGTTGCAAGCATTCCACAAAGTTTGGTCAAGGAACTTGCTCTAGAATAAAAGATTTTTCCGAAAACCCATTTCTTATCAAATGTGCAAGTCATCCACAAACTTCAGTGAAGGTACATGATCAAGAACTGAAATTTTGGAACGGAAACCGTTTTCTTCTTTCAGTCATAGTTACCTTGACCTTTGACCTTTTCACCCCAAAATCGACACATTCTGTCCTTACCCCAAATGCAAGTCATCCACTAAGTTTGGTTTAGGTATGTGATGTAGAGTTTATGTTTTTTTGTGGAAATCATTTTTCTTCTTTCATTACAATGACCTTGACATTTTACCTTTTTACTCCAGGTGCAAGCTATCCACAAGTTTGGTGAAGAGCTGCTGAACTGAAGTTATCGTGTGGAAAAAGAAATATTAACAGACAAATGGACACACATGGTCAGAGCATATACGTTCCACCAAAATGGCGGATGTATAAAAAGTACTGAAATTCAAGACCACAAAGAAATTTCTGGAATACTGCATTAATCCTGCACAAACAGAACACAATGACCCAGCTTTTATGCATGCCACATCTACATCTGAAGGCAAACTTGCATTGGAATTGAAACCTGGGCAAAAATTTTAAACAATTTAGAATCAATCTAGGAAAATAGTCACAGTGACCCACTTTTGATGTGCTGTCTTTATCCCATGATGTACCAAAAGTGCTGTTTGATGTAAAAAGGTGTAGTAATATGCCATTTGCAGCCTGGACATAAAGGACATAAAGGTAGATATATGCACAAACAGATGGAACAAAGTGAAACCTTCATACCAGCCACTTCCAGTTTAAATACTGACTGTCATGTCCTGTACTTTTTTCATTTATGACTCACAGAAAATAACATTTTCATAAAGATTAATTGGTGTATAGAACATATCCAACATTTCAGTACTGCCCCCATACTTACAATTACAGTTGATTCTGAGACTAAAGGAAAATCACACGACAAGTCCTATCTTACCATTGCTTTGGCCCCCATTTTTAAATGAAAAGAAAAAAAGGCTTGTATACATCAGTAAACTTTCTTATCTTTCATCTTTCTTTTTAAAAAAAAAAAAAAAAGAAAGTGTTGAATTTTCTCACATAATTTGGAAAAATCACTCTTCAATGCTGTTTGAAAACGGTGGTTCTTCTTTTATTGAAGGTGGCCAAATTTCTTAATTTCAAACATTTAAACAGAGCAAAGAAAGATAATCGCATTGGTACAAATCAACAGAATACTGCACATAGTATAAAACATGCAACCAACCTGAAATATCATGCAAGAGAAATTCATCATCCTAATCCTGGTCTAAATACAACACAGAGTGTATTAGCTGTCTTTTATGTGCGCTAGTGTAGTTATCACCTACTTAGACCTCACTTCACAATGTAACATCAAAATGTTAGAGGTAATTTGAAGGTTATAATTTGAGGCAAGTAAAGTGCCTTGTCCAAGGACACTATGTTAGCTGATCCAATAGTGGGAACTGAACCTGCACCCCTAAGGTCACAAGTTCAGTGCCTTAAACAATGAGCTACTGCTGCTCCCATGTTTTACAGAAAAACTCAGACCTGTGCTCCACTGTGGTGTGGGTATTATTCTGTGATAAATTTATAATAGACTGGGTTCTTACTGTTATGCCTTTGAAGATGGAGTCAAATACACAAGGTAATCCACCAACTGGCCAGGTAGACCCCAGTTTGAGAGTGTAATGTCCACTGTACTTAGCACCTATTGAGTGAAGTACAAAAACTGCCAGAATCACATAGGTATATGTCACTGACCTACAGTCAACAATACTCTTCAATAGCACAAGTGTAGCATGGTTAATTGACCTTGTGTGTACTGTATATCAGATTTCTAGTAAGTTAACTTACCTAGTCCAAGCTTTTTCCTCTCTTCTTCATCTGCATGTTTAGCCCATCTTCTTTCCTCTCTGTTCTTTTTCCTTCTCAGTCTACAGCGTTTCTCTATATCATCTAGATAATGAAAATACTCAGCATGTTAAAACACACAATTCCAAAGGGATAATGTGTTTGTGGGATGTTCATTTTAAACACATACAATTCCAATGGGATAATGTGTTTGTGCAATGTCCATGTTAAAACCTGAGTGAGTCCAACCCTAAACACAAAGGCTTACAAAAGAACAAAACAAACAATATTGGCATGATGCACATGCTTTTTAATTGTACTGCCAAGTTGAAAGCAGACTTCTTCACAGCATCTGATACAGCTTCTAACCATAATTTTACAAAATAGTCCAAAGGCAACTCAAATAAATTTGCCATTTGCATATTGACTGAGTTGCCTAAATAACATCCTGAAACATAACAGCTGAACCTGGTTTAGCAACTACGTGTACATAGTTACCTCTTGTCCACAGCTGCAACTATTTTTTTAGCCCCATCCACCGTTCTTATGTAATTTGCATTTATATTGCAACAATCTGCTGAAAATGCTCAGCAACGACTCTTTTTTGATCCAATGAACCTAAGGTACACTGCTCCCTTGTTTTACAGAGCCCAGATAACTTGCAAACCTGCTTATAATCCGGTGCGTGTGGATCCCATTTTGTCTTATAAAAAATATCCCCAAAATAAGCCCTTATTTGCTAAATAGAATCATGATCAAATTTGGTAAATTAAACCTTGATATATTGCTCATTGTATTGTTGAAAGCAGCTGTTAGTGCCCAGAAATTTTATTCAAAATCATGAAATTCAAACCTTTTAATAAAAGTTGTATACATGTATTTTGTTAAAGTTTAATTAAAAAAAAACAAGAAAACAATTCACATCACACTGTAAATAACAATATATGACAAAATATTGATCAATTAAAATTTCAGTAATACCATTTGGTAGCAATACTTAAAGAAATAAATACCAATTAAATAAGTCTTGTCAAGTGACATTAGTATTTCAGTTTTATGTTTTAATTCAGTTTCAGTGTAATCATCATAAATACGATATATCCTCTTGTATTCAAACGTGAAAAGTGTCAATCAACTGTCACATCGATGCTTGCCAAGCATTTCCATGAGAACTTAATTATGTACAAGAGTGTTTTGATCTCTGACTTGTGGAAGTGTTGGTTGCATTGTTACAATAAATTAAAAGTTGACCTGCATTGTATTATCACATTAATTAGTCTTTTGTATCAAATCAAGTAAAGGGAGCAGAACAAAAAAAAGTTAAAAGAAATGCAAATCCCACATGTATAAGAGCTAGCGGTCATGGTTTTTTGTGTAAAGTCAACTCATTTCAATTTACTAATTTAACACTAATAACACTGTTAGGGCTGTTCCACTTAGACATACATGGTACCCAGTGAAGGCAGTTTAAAAACAAAATATATTTCTGGGTATTCCGATTATTCAAAGAGTTCATTTGAAAATGATACAAAATTCTAAATTACATCTATGGGCAACTACACCACTTTAAAAGTGCCTTCCCTGGGTTCCAAGTATGTTTTACTGGAACAGCCCTTAAGTACATGTAACATAATTAAATATCAAACATTAATCAGTGGTTTATCATACTCATTCACAAATGTGATAAACGACAGCAAAGAAACCAAGCAAAAGGTGTACTAGGTACATGAAAAGTGTAGTTTCACAGATAGGGTTCATTATGGAGAACCCAGTTCCAATGTTTATACTAAACTGAAATTCCTGAATTGGCACTCAGAGGATTGATCATGGATGAGTAGAAATTTTGTAAAAACTGGCAACAAAACCACAGCATTATAAATATAACAATAACAAAACAAGAGTCCCTCCAAGGGTCTTACACTCTACTGGCTGAAAAGTATTTCCAGGAATTCAAGACCATTTTTCTTTTTTAACTAATGAGTGTTGAATCTAGCTTTGATATTCTTTTGTGATAAAAAAAATTTCAAATAAGCTGTTGATGTGGACATGTTGGATGTCAGCTTGGCACCATTTTCATTTAGGACCAAGAAGGCATCATAAAAAGTCTTCTGGTTAAACCCTATGTTGATATGACTTTCCGTTTTGGAGGAGTAATGATAACAAGATTTTCAAGATGGATGCTATGGTGACTATATTTGATATAATATTGACACCATTTCTATTTAGTAGCAACTAGACATCATAAGAAGTCTTTTGGTGAAAGCACATTGTCAATATGACCAGCCATTTAGAAGTAGTGATAACAAAATTTTAAAGATGACCATTGTGGCAGACATATTAAAGTCATATTGGCACCATTTTCGTTTAAGACCAGCTAGACATCATAAGTTTAGGAGGAGTAGAGATAACAAACTGGTGCTAACGGATGGACAGACAACAGACAATAGACCATCCCATAAGCTATGACCTGTAGAGTTAAAAAAAATTGTTTCAACATTGTTTCTCTAAATAAATGTCTATTTTTAAAATTAAGAAGTCTTGTTTTATTTTGAATCTAAAGTAACACTAGAATGTATCCACATTCACATGCAAAAAGCACTGGTATACGTGTTGTGTATTGAAACCACTTAGAGTAATGTTTTAAACGATCCTTCCTAGATTGGATGTATTGAAAATAAAGGTAATTTATATAGAAAAGCAAAGAACTTCAAGCATTCAACCACTTAACCTACACCTCCTTTTCACTCAATATCCATCCCTTTCTTAATTTTTCAGAGGTTCCTCTGTAACTCGTACTGTCATTTATGCTGCAGTCTATGTTATTGGACCCATTTGTACATGAGTTATCAAGGGAGAGGTGTATTGGGTATTGATATGAAATTCTTATTTTTAAATAAAGACCATCTACCTATAAAGACCACTACTAACCAGTCCCCTGTGTTTGTTAGACACAGGTTTGTCTGTATTTTCTCATTTTAAGGTTTTACATGCAATAACATTCAATGGTTGAATACAACACCTGCAAAGTACTTCAGTGTCTCCTTGGACAGAACAGGTGGTTTTAATGCAAGCTCTGCAACTTCAAAAGCACAGGTCAAAGGTAGGTGGTTTAGGTACCTCAATCGCTTTCTCAATTCCTGAAAAGGAAAACAAGTCCAATGAAGGGTAACATACTGAACTTTCCTATATTTTTTTTAGAACTTCTTATTTATGTCGATGAGCTTTTCTTTCTTGTCCAGTGCTGCTGTGCATTTTTTAGGAACAATATGGACATGGTATTCTGCACTAAGTGAGACATAATGACATCTTTGTAATTGTGGTATCAATTCTGCTTTCTTAACATCTGAGAATGATCAAATAAAATAAATGTGCTATTCTATTTGCACTTGTAAATTTGTAAATCAACCCAATTTTATATATATATATATATATATATGAAATCCAAGAATGCATGTGGGGATGTGTGCCACTAATGTGTGCTGGAATGCATGTGGGTATGTGTGTCACTGCATATATGATGCTTTCCAACACTAGGACGGGGGCAATAAATCAGTTATTACCACAATAGTTACCCAGTTTAATAATAGGTCTTTCCTTAGATTCCCCAACTTTATTCCAAACAAATGGGTACCTCATAACAAACAAGTGTTCCAGCGAACCCACTGTCACAGCTTTGTTAGTGCATTATGTATTTCCCCCCAAAAAACTTAAACACTCTTGATGCTGCTATCGACAGACATAAAAGTAAATATGGAAACACATTGGAAGTCTTTAGTTAGCGCACTGTATAAGGATTTGGGTCTAACACTATGGAGCAGGAAAATGAGCATGGTAGTCCAGTTCTCGAAAGACACCAACCTCTATAATTAAAACACCAACCTCTGTAATGAAAACACTCTCCTTTTCTACAATGAAGGCAGTGATAGTCTGTGGGCAGTTTTCAAGACTTCCATACTCATGGACAAGACATCTGGCATTCAGGGAGTGCATGTAGAGATGCTGACCATCTGCAGCTGAAATAACATTATGTATGTGTGTATTTATGTGTGTGTGTACACACACACACACACATCTCAAAGAATCCATCATTTCTTACAATCAGGATAGCAATCTCTTAAACCCCACCTGTGGCTGGGAGGGCAACATTTTTTAACTGCTTTAATGACAAGACTTCCTCAGAATGTGGTGTCTCCCCTGCTATAATGTACCCCCACCTGTAACTGTCTCCCCTGCTATGATGTTCCCCCACCTGTAACTTTAACACCAAACGTAAACACAGAATCTTAATGTTGACCATGATAAGTTCTTCTTTTTGGAGAAGTGAGATTTATATCTCATGTTTATCTATGTGTGTGACAGCTGGCCCATGTGAGAAAACCACGAGGGATACACCTATCCGACATGAGTGTACTCAATGACCATACCTGCCAGCTTCAAGACAGTGGTGAAATTTTGATATTTAACAAGAATACCATAAATGACACATTATATCCTCATCCCATTATATGATATCAACTTCAGCAAGGTCTTGAAAAAATGGTCTGAACTTAGAAGAGTTGAACCAGGTAAGAACCCACTAAAGATTCCATTTGGGAAACAACGCAAGTGAGGAGCAGCAACAATAAAAAAAAATTGGATTTAGGATGTTGGATCAGCATTTTTCTCATTTAGGATCAATTAGACATCTTAAAAAGTCTTCTAGTGAATACCCAATGTCACTATAACCATCCATTCAGGAGGAGTAATGATAACAAGATTTTCAAGATGACTCCCATAGTGGCCATACTGGATGTCTGAGGGGCACCATTTACATTTAAAACCAACTAGACCCTGGGATGAATGTGTGGCAATTCTCCATGTAGTTTAGCAGGAGTAGCAATAATGGATGCTGGACAAAAAACTATCACATAAGCTCTTCAGTCTATGACCAGTAGAGCTAAAAACATTGAGAAGCAACGTTGAAAAATAAAGTGAGGTTCAAGCAGGACCTGCCACAAAGAAAACACTATTGAAGGTATGCATACAACAAAAAGAAAAATGGCATGGTCAGAGACTACGTTCACAAAAGCAAAATAATAAAATTAAATTGAAGAAGAAAAAAAAGTATTGAAATTTAAAGCCCAAATGCTTGGAGTGGGGAGAGAATGATAAAATAATATAGACTTTGTAAGTGGATGGATAATTGTTCCCAAGAAATCCACCATATTTGTGTGAGGTGATAGATTCAATGTTACTTGTACAGAATGAAAGCTTAAACTGATAAACATCCAGTATACAGGTAGTCACCTGGTGGAAACAGGAGAAGTTGTAATTACTGGTATCTTTTTAAGAGTTTGTTCACACAGATACTATTATTATAGTCTACAGATAGGAAAGGCAAAATCGTAGTCTTTTTGGGAGGACCGAATCTGGCGAAATTTGCCAAGTTAAAATCCCCAACATAAATGTGATCTGGAAATGCATTAAACAGAGTAATTGATGGTAACATAATGCATGATAAAGGTTTCTTGTGCAAATTCTTGTATGCTTCTTGTGATGGCTCACTGGACCTAAGATTAAAATAAAAACTCAAACAAAATTTAAAACCCTGACAGGTGATTTGTCAATAATTTGACCAAAGTTAATGTCAAAACAATTTTTAGCTGATTCCGAGTTTTTAAAAAATAGTCTTGGGGCCCTTTTTCCAATATCAGCAAAAAGAAGTCTACCAAACATATCTTACACACCAACAGCAGCACCATATATACTCGTGTATGAGCCGATACCAACTGCAAACTGCAGAGACCCAGATCTGTCGTCACATAATGCACCGGCAGCTCAGGGCCTATATTGTTTGCATTTGGACCCGGCTTATATGCGAATATAGACGGTACATATTCTCTTGTCCTTACCCTGATAAAAGTAGAAGGCATCACTGCTTTTCTGGTCACTCGTTCTCTGTTTCATCTCTACTGGAAGCTCAAGGTGCTCTGCTGCTTCTTCTACTGGCATGATTTCTGGCAGGGCTTCCATGGCCGGCCGCATGTGAGGATTCTCTGGAGACCCTACTATAAAGTCCTCTGGAGGTATAAGAGTTTCAATTCCTCTAGCCCCCTCTGGAATCACTGACTCATCAGGAACCACTACTTCGGCATTGTCAACAGCATTCTCCTCATAAAGATCACATTTTTCAGTGTCTAGATTTTCAGAAATTGGCACAGACTCAGACAAGGTAGTGTCAAATCTATCTTGGGGCTTAGTTTGGTTTAAATCTTCACCATCTATGTCCTCTTCCTCTTCATCATCAGAAAAAGGAGACCTGTATCGCTCGATTTTCTGCAAAAGTTTCACATTCAATAATATTCCGTTCTAATAAATGTGAACCAAGTATAACTTTGTGCTTGGGCCTGTTTGTTTTTTTTAAAAAAATACACAGACATACATGTACACCCACACACATCAAAATTGTCCTTGGTGATGGCTGGATACTTAGTAAACAGTAATCCCTAGAAAAATGTATTAAAATGCGTTATCCCATGTACATGTTGCTAACCAATTTTTGGAAAGTCATTCCCAGGTATCAAAGGTATCTTGATGAGCAGTTCTTGAAAATAAATCCATTTGATCTGTTAAAACTTCATGGACAAAGCCTGGACCCTTGAGTTTCATGGAGTGGGGAGGGCAAGGACAGAAGTCCTATGATTACCACAGGGTACAAATAAACAAGAACAAAATCTAAAGTCTTCAACCTGGGCTTTAGATATTTTCAGTGGTTACTTGTCCTGCTGGGCCAGTGACTTGGAACTTTTACTTGACCTGCATAAATTTGAGTCACCCTACACTGTACATAATACTGACTCAGCTTGAAATGCAACTTGTCCAATTGGATGAGCATCTCAAGTAGCCCTTCCTCAGCCACAACACGTAAATACAAGTGAAGTGGAATTAATTAGCCCTATAAACCACAGACAAAACAAAAAACCGGATATAAAATAGCAGCACTCCAAAGGGTCGAGTAATAACAGTGCATGTTGAAATTCATCAAGTGCACAAACATTCTGCAGATAAATAATTGTACCTAAGAAATGGACTTGGGGGCTTTATGTCATTGTTAATCACATTTTTGGGTGGAAAAAGTTTAATATTTGTAAAGTAGCTTTCCTTTTTTCATTTTTGGGGGGAATTACAAGCTGAATCTATGTAACATGCTAAAATGTGGATTCATACCTTTTTGTTTTGACAAATTCCTCCCTTAAAGGAAGAACTTGGCTTCCATTCTCATTTAAATTTGGTATTGAAATATTAAAACTGGTTTTTCCATCAGAAATCATACCAATTTGATTGCAGCCAAAGTGGCAAATATCACTTGAACATAAAACAAGTAATGAAGCTGGTCCAATTTTGATTCTTGCATACAATTTGTAAATTAATGATTATTGTAAAGTGTCTGCCAAGAATCCTATCCCATTCTGAAGAATTCAATCCCTTAAGTATTGTCAATCCCATTCTGAAGACTGTCAATCCCTTAAGTATTGTCAATTCCATTCTGAAGACTGTCAATCCTTTAAATACTTAAGTCAGCCTCACACATGGTTAGGTGCTGCTTTTGCCTTGTTATTACAGACCTATTCAACAGATAATTTTCCAAATCTTTCTTTCAATACACGTACTTTCAAAATCCATCTGCAAAAATGTTTCCCATACTCTGCTTTTCAAGACCTTAACTTGCAAGTACACAAATAAACATACACAAGCACCCTACAACTAGGGAAAAGTGACAACTTGAATCTGAATTTCCTATTTATGAATAATTTCTGTATGTATACCTTTTCAATACTGGGCTTGGATGGAGCTGACTCTTTCATAGACGAGGGCTCTTTTCTTGTGACATCTTTACCAAGATCTTTTAATCTGCTGACCATTTCTGTCACTTCTTCTTTCACTGTGGCTACCCCTGTCAGACTCTTTTCTTTCACTCTGGCTACCCCTGTCAGACTATCTTCTTTCTCCTACAAATGATTGATCATTCCCTACTAAGTTATATACCAACAATGAGGAAGCACTTGAGATCAAACAAGTTAAATTGAAGTATCTTTTTATTGCTTGACAAGTTTTAGTAACAGCAATCAACTAATGCATTTCTAATTTTTTTCTGTGAAGTAGATCGGTTGCAACCAAGTTTATGGGGAAAAAAAAAAAAAAAAAAAAATCCCAATGTTTTAAATGCAGAGCAGAAACAAAAGTTCCTCAAAGGTACTGTTGCTCTACTGGGCCGAAAAGAATTTCCAGGAATTCAAGATTAGACCATGTTTTCCTTTTAAATGCTTTCCTTTTAAGTGTTGAAGCCATCTCCAATATTCTTCAGTGATAATAAGATTTTACAATTAGCTGCTACAGTGGACATATTCAGATTGGCACCATTTTCAATTCGGATAAACAAGACAACATAAGGAGTCTTCTGGTAAAAACCCCTTGTTGATTACTTTCCATTTTGTAGTAGTAATGATAACAAGATTTTCAAGATGACTGCCATGGTGGCCATACTGGATATCAGACTAGCACTATTTCCATTTAGGACCATCTAGACATCATAAGAAATATTTCAGTGAAAGCAAAATGTCAATATGACCAGGATCTAGAAGAAGTAGTAACAAGATTTTCAAGATGGCCATTGTGGCAGCCATATTGGAAGTCAGATTGGCACCATTTTTATTTGTGACCAACTAGACATAATAACAAATCTTTTAGTTGAATACTCATGCTGATACATTCAGGAGAAATAGTGATAAGATTGCCAGATTCCTTATCCATGCTGCAGATTGGCACCATTTTCATTTAGGACCAAGTATGAACATCATAAGAAGTGAAAACCCCAGGTCTATCTGAATTTCTGTTCAGGAGTAGTGACAGTAAAATTTTCAAGATCACTATTGTCGTGGCAATTGTGGATATCAGATTGGCACCATTTTCATGTACAACCAACTAGACATCACAAGAGGTTTTTCAGTGAAAACCCCATGTTAATATGACCATCCATTCAGGAGTAACAATAACAAGATTTTCAAGATGGTCACTGTGGCAGCTATACTGGATATCAGATTGGCACCATTTAGGACAAACCAGACATCATAAGAAGTCTTCTGGTGAAAACCCATGTCAATCAGTTTTTCTATTCAGGAGGAGTAGCAATAAAACAATTATCAAAATTCCTTCTGTGGCAGCCTTATTGGACATCAGATCGGCACCATTTTCATTTAGGACCAACTAGTCATCATCAAAAGTCTTCTGATGAAAAACCCATGTCAATCTGACTTTCTGTTCAGAAGTAGCCATAACAAGATTTTCAAGATGAGTGCTGTGGTAGCCATACTGGAAATCAGATTGGCACCATTTTCATTTAGGACTAGCTAGACATCATAAGAAGTCTTTTAGTATTTAAGTGAAAACTCCAGGCTGATATGACCATCCATTCAGGAGGAGTAGCAATAACAAGATTTTCAAGATGGCCACTGTGGTGGCCATATTGGATGTCTGAGTGGCACTATTTTCATTAAGGACCAACTAGACCATGGGATGAATGTGTGTGCAAAGTTTCATGGCAATCCTCCAAGTACTTTAGGAGTAGTAGTGATAACAAACTTGTGCTAACAGATGGACGGAAAACAGAACATCCCATAGGCTCTACTGCTGTATGACCAGTAGAGCTAAATAAAAAAAGGTTGAGATATATCATGTACCTAAACTTTCCCTACTTTTGTTTTCAGGATGTGATCTTTTGCCAAAGAAATATTCATTTTTTTTCCCTCCCAGATCAAACTGATGACCAATCAAAGACCAGAAAATGTAATATGTGCAAAGAACAAATGCCACAAAACACGGAATGGTTGAAGTTGACCAATACACAAATTCACAACAAAAAACAAGATAACTGCAAATGGAAAATGATATGTCCCTCTTGTGACATTTTCCCAATTAATGATCTAGACCTTTAGCTAGGGACATGACTACTGGACTACTGTATGATAAGGTGTGGACCTGGTTAAAGTTTCATCAAAATATATGAAGACCTTCAAAAACAACAGCATTGATAAGGAATCTGGCAACTGACTTACATTATCCCTTGTTGTAACCATCACCTTAAGGTCTAGGGGTATGATTGAATACGTGAGAACTGTCAAGTCAAGGTATATAAGAGGCTAAAGTTTCATCTTCTTTGGTTTAAAAGTTATACCCATACATGAATAGAGGTCACTGATTTATATTTTCACTTGTCGTGACTATCACCTTGACCAGGGGGCATGGCTATGGTATGTGACATACAGTCTAATCATATAAAACATGCTCAAGTTTCATTAAAATGTATTCAAAGGTTCAAAAGTTATATTCTAGACCAGAAGTGGCCAATATGTCGATCGCAAAGTAGTTTTTGGTAGACCGCACAGTGTTGGTATGACTCGGTAAAAAACAGATCCCATCTCACTAAAGTCTGGCCACCCCTGACATATGTATATTTATTAATAGACTTTGTAAAAAAGTATGTAAGAGTGTTTGATATATCCATAGCCACATTATTTGATTATTAAAAGAAATTCAATATTTTGCAACAGGTTACAATGTCTCGTGAAGGCTGGTAGACGGTGTTGGTATGACTTGGTAAAAAGTAAGTACCCTAAAAAGTAGATCCCATGTCACTAAAGTCTGGATACCCCTGTTCTAGACAAGTATACAAGTCAGAATTACTTTATCCACTGATGTGACCTTGACCTTGAAGCAGGGTGTGTAGCTATGGTCTGTGACACACCATCTAGTCATGATATATATTTGGGCAAAGTTTCTTGAAAATGTCTCCAACCATTAAAAAGTTATGGGTTGGACATGAAAATGGATGGATGGACAGAAAATGCTATAGTATAATAAGCCATACTTTACATGGGAATATCGAAATGTGGTCTTTTTTTAATAGCTATGAGGTTAACAATTATTATGAGAAGTCTTTACCTTCAGATGAGCCAATGCAGATTCAATAAAGGCTTCTTCCGATGGCTGAAAAATATGAGTAATCACTTTTTTTTAAAATTGTGAAAGATAACACTTTTTTAAGTTTACAGAAGTTTATCAAATGTGAAATTGGCATATGTACAACAAAATATGGTAGGATCAGATTTAAAAAAAAAAGGCAAAAATGGAAGATTATTCAAACAAAATAGGAGTGAAAAACTAAAATTCTTGGTATTGTACAGCATTTTAAAGTTAGAATTAAGTTGGCTATATAAAACTGCCTGAAATTTAAGGATCAATTATGGAGCTTAACAATGGCTTAACATACTACTGATTAAATCACATTTTAATATTCATACTCAATTCCATATTATTATTCCTGTTGAGTGCAAGGAGATCAACAATCCTCAAATCGTTATATAACAGTAAGAGCAATTACTTAAGTATGTACATGTAGGTCATCAGGGATTTATCCTGGGCCATTCATTCTGGGAAAAAAATGATCAACTGGGAATAAACTTTCAGAACTAAATTGCTGAAATTGGGAATTCTGCATGATTTTGAAATATTTTACATTCAGACTGGACTTTGCTGTTTTGATTCTTGAGGACACTCTAACATTATATGCATCAAGCACCTTGTTTACCAACTAATTTCATATATTTGTTTACTCATTACCTAGGTCTTGCAAACATAAATATTACTTAGTATATTTTATAAACTTTTTCCTTCAAAATGTAGTGGTGGTGGTGGTGTAAAACTAATTTTTATTATGTAATATTTACCTGCTAATAATGCATTGCTTACCTTTCCATGACACATAGTCCCACATTCGAGCTACATGATTCCTTCCTCATATTAGTAAGGAAGGTTCTAGAACTGAAAAAGAACCAGATCCCAGTCTGACTCCTTAGTCAAAACCCAAATATCTTTGACTTGGACACAGAGCACAAGACATCAGAGTGGGGTAGTAGGAGGGAATCTTTGCTATAGTAGTAGGCAAGTATTACATAATTAAAATTAGTTTGATCCCCCTCCCATATTTTAATAGTAGTAGTACAATACCTACTACTATTGCATAGGTGAATTTAAAAGTTAGGAGGGCGGCTAATGGTCTCAACAAATCTGGTATAAAACTACTATACTTACCCTTACGGTTGGAGTGTTCACTATTGTACCCTAACTTCATGAGCTTTAATCCTTATAAAAGAAAGGTCCCTCTCAGCAAGGGACTGATAAGCTCTCTTGATAGTCATGACAATCCATCTGGAAATATCCAAGGAACCCTTCATAGGTAGGAAGAGATGCTTCTGACCCTTTCTTGAAGCCAAATAAAACCTAAAGGCCCTAACTAGGCAAAAGAGCCTATCTTGATCATCCCCAGCACAGATACAGATCTCAATAGTAAGTGGAGCTACTGAATATAGCTGGTTCTTCGCCAAAAAACCGAATCATAATTACTGTCGAACCGAAAATGACCCTTTTCTACTGACAAGGCATGAAACTCACTCCTACTTCTTGCTGTGGCTAAAGTGAGCAGGAAACCTGTTTTAAGGGTATGGTTTTCGAAGGAAGCTTCACTCAACAATTCATAAAGGGGTTTTGACAATGCCCAAAGAACAAACAAGAGTCCATCAAGGCATTAGTGAGCGAGATACCGGTCTCTGAAACTCATAATACCTGATGAGATCAGATGGATGATAGTCCAAGCCAATGGTGGAACACTCAGAGAATTTGAGTGTCTGAAAGGGCTGTCCTATAGCCCCTAATGGTGGACACTGAACATTCTTTCTCCTTGAAAAGAAGGAGAAGAAAATCTGCCACAGCAATCAAAGGGGAACAGCTAGGATCAATGCATTTCCTACTACACCAATCACAGAAGATTCTCCCCACTGCATTGTAGACCTTGGAATTAGACCACTTCATAGCCTGGATGATGCAGTTTGCAACGTTGCTTAAAAACTGGTCATGGCAGAGTGATCGTTTGAGATGAGCCAAGCATGAAGGTGGAGAATCTGTGGACTGCCGTTGAGCAAAGATCCCCAGTGCTGTGATAGCAGGTACCTCGTCTGTGGTAATCTCCTTGACTTTTCTACCAACAGGTCCAGTAGGTTACTGAACTACGACTGTTGGCGAAATGGGGGCTCCCAGGTTGAACCGAGCAGTGGAGATCCAGACATGGTGGGGCACATGCAAAATCAAGGCATACGTGAACAAACGATCCACTTTAGACTGAAGGCATCCACTACCCAGGCCCTCGGATCTGGGACTGGGGAGACATAAAAGGGGAGCTTGTTGTTCAGTCTCTCAGTCTCATGGCAAGCAAATCCACCAGTGGTCTCCCCAACAGTTGGAAAAGCGACTCTGCTACCGCCTTGTTCTGAGACTATTCCATAAGGACAACATGGCCCCTTATGTACAGACTGCTCGCCAAGATATTTCTCTTGCTGGGAATTACAGAGTCTCATAGCGTGTTCTCCAAAGAATCTGCCCAATTCCAAACTTCCATGCAGAAAGGAGCAGCACGAGTACCTTCTTGCCACCTGAGGTACGCTACTACTGACGTGTTGTCCGAGGCGACCATCATACAGCGACTCCTTAGAAGGTTGGTATACAACTGTATGACTAGAAACACTGCCTGCATTTCCAAGTTGTTTATATGAAGGGTCACTTCTTTCCAGGACCAAGATCCCTGATGAACTATGCCCTCTGGCTCCAGGTGAGCACCCCAACCCGATTCTGAAGCATTGATGTACAGAAAGGAGTGGGGTTCAGAGGTGCGAATTAGGACTCTAGTCAGAAACTGGTCCTGACTGAGCCACCAACTCAGGCGGTGGTGAAAATCAGATCCTAAGGGGATCCAAGCAGATAGAGGATCCTAGTGCCGTCTCCAGTTTGCTAGAAGCAGAAACTAGAGGGGGCACAAAAAAGGTCTCCCTAGGGGAACCAAGACTGTTGCAGTGTTCCAAGTCACCAGGAGTGAATGGTAAAGACAGGCTGATGAGGTCTTGACTAGGAAAGCCATTATGAGGGACAGAATCTTGTTGATCCTGTCAGGAGGAACACAGACTTTCCTAAGGTTTGTGAGGAAATTCATACCCACATATACGAGGTTCTGAGAGGGGATGAGATCCAACTTCTTTAGGTTTGGAGGAAGCCCCAGACAGGTCGTTGTGGACAACAAAGGGACAAGTCCTTCAGAAGGGAATCTCTGAGGATGTTGTGCACCAACCAGTCATCAAAATGCTGAAGGATGCGAATCCCTAGGGGTGTCAGGTGGATTGCGACTACCCCCATCACCCTGGTAAAAGCTCTGGGAGCAGACACAAGTTCAAACGGAAGAGCTCGAAATTGGAATACCTCCTGACCAAGGCAAAACTGGAGGTATTTTCTGTGTGGAGGAAAAATGGGGATGTGAAGATATGTATCATGAAGATTGATGTCTTGTCGCAGGGAATTTCAGCATTCCTGACTGAAGCAGTAGTCTCCCTCTTGAAGCGTTGTTCCAAGGAATTTGTTTAAGGCGGAAAGGTTGATTAGGAGTCTAAATGTTCTGCTTTTCTCTGAATCCAGAAAAATCCAGGAATAAAAAGCCAGAGTCTGGTCATTTATTACCCTCTCTACTGCACCCTTCTACAATAGGGTGTGTACCTCTTCCCTTAAATGTAACAGTTTGGACTGGTGCAAGAAGATGGAATAGTGTGAAGTGGAGGGTGTCCCAGAACTGAAGTTGATAGCTCTCCTTTAGAGTGGAAAGGACCCACACATCATCTGTGATGCTTGACCCATCCCCTGAAAATAGGGTTAACTGCGCTCCCACAGGGATGCTGGGAAGAGGCAGTTATGGCAGGAGAGGGAGCAAGTCCCTAGGGCTGGCTTCCTCCCTCGTTGGGGAAGGAGGGAGTCAGAAGACTTTCTCCTTTGGCCTTTCTAGCCGATTCATCTTGTGAACAATGGGCAAGAGGTTTAACTTGATGCTGCTTTTGAACTGCTGAGGGTGTGCCTGCTTGAAAAAATTGGGTGAAGGTCCCAAGTGGCGGTCAGGGTGAGTGCACTTCTTGGTCTGTTTTGATGGTCCAGGAGCAGCTGCAAGGGTGTTGTTGGTCCCTCAAATCCTGAAATGCCACCAAGGGGATGAGGCCTCCGAAAAGCGTCTCTGTCTCAAGTGGCACAGACTGTAGTAGGTTCATGCAATGGTTCAGCAAGACCTTAGAAGTCTCCAAAGCAATGTCCCTGTGAAGGTGGAGCAGCTTCAGAGAGTATAATGAACATCGACAATGCACGCCTCTATGTCTTTGCGACAGCTTAGAGGCAAGCGATGAAGCACTGCTGGAGATTCCAACTTCAAAAGATTGAAGGCCACCAAAAACAGATTTGCAAAAAAGGCAATAGTGTGTGGACCTTAAGCTCCAATGCCTCCAGGGTTTTAACCAGAAGGTGAGACCGGGTCCCAGGTGAAATCCCCACTGACCAAACCGGTGAATGGACCTTATAGCTGGATGCCTAAACCAGCGGTATAAGCATAGAAGGGGGAACAGACCACCCCTTTTGCTGCCTAGTGAACTCTTGTCCTCGAGAAAACGTGAAAGCTTACAGACCTTTGTGGAATGAGGGATTAACATAAGGTCTGGACGTGAAGCCGCCTATGAGAGTCTCTCCAAACTGGGAAGAATCTTTCTATCCTCTGAGCCTGAAGAATTTGGACATAAATTTGGGGGAGGAGCTTCGTTTACTGCCTTATCTAAAGTCCAGATTTCACCCCACCCCCACAACAACTGGCCCAATAGGTGGGAGAAGGCTGGAGACTCTAATAGACCAGGAGGAACCATCGCCACCATAACAATGTAAAAATAACGCTCAATTTTAGCAGGGACTACGGAGACTCACAGTCAATCAAAAAATATACAAGTGGAATGCCCAAAATATGTTTTGAAGCCAAGAATGAAGGCACTTTCTACAAGTGAAATTGCACACATGTACCACATACAAAACTTCCAAGGAAAAGCAGATAGTAACTTGTATGTGGGCTGTGACGCAGGAGTCAGAATGGCATCTGGTTCTTTTCAGTTCTAGAACCTTCCTTACTAATAGGAGGAAGGAATCATGTAATTTGGATGTGGGACTATGCGTCCAGGAAAGGTAAGCAACACAACAGAAGCAGATATTGTATTACTGCTATTAAAATAAGTATTAAGATAACATGGAGCTGCAAAATAATGTACATGTTTACATGCTGTAAAGTGGTTACTTGATATACCCTACAACAAAGAAATACACCTTTGTAATTGTCGATTTCAAATAAATCATATTAAAACAAAACCACATTATTGTGTTTTGATCTGTACGAGGGATGCACTTCTCCAAGGATGGGTTTGATCAGGGCTCAGGGGAAATTTTGGGACGAGTGAGTTGTAACAGATACTCAACACAGTACACCTGACCACTAAACAAGTTAGCAACATTTTTCTTGTTGAAAGTAATTACATACTTATAGAACAGTGTGCTGGTGTCTTCGCTTTCGTGCGAAAATGTATCAATAAAGCTGTACAGTCTTGAAAATACTGGTGACATGAGCCAGCTTAACTGTCTCACCAGGCAAAAAGCACATAATTTTGACATTCTCTGTCTCTTTACTTGTCACAAGTAACGATGTAAAATAGCTCATTGAAAAGGAAAATTTTTGCAACGAAAAATGATGCCATGATTACTGTAAAGTATCACTGCAAGTGTGAATAGCATTAAGAAATCGATGGACAGGTGTGAAACTGAAATTTCTTGATTTAGTATACAAACCCTGTCTCTTATTATATTTATATAAGGGACCAGATACTAAAATGTTTTTAAACCAACTGTCTTCACTCCAAACAAAATATTTTCATGATCTGGACCCATTTTAGTATCAAGTACCTGTGTAACAAACCAAGTTAGCTTCTTTTCCAACATGCTCTGGACTGACAACCAGTGGGCAAACTGATAATTGACCTCTGCTAGATGTTAAGAAATGCTAAACTTCAGCACTTGTTGAGGGTGAAAATGCACACAGATTTATTCTCACAGTGTAAAACTTGGCCCACCGACAAGTAAGTAGTAAAGTTTTCCTCGGCACAGTCAATTTTTACCCAGTGAGGATGAGAGGATGAGTGGTTTGCCTGAGCCCTGGTTTGATGTTCTGAATTTTGTCTGAAGAGTTTTCATTCCAATGATTTTGTCATGTACACAGAACATACTGATTTATAGAATATTAGTAGTCAATATTTGTAATCTTCCATTCAGAAACAAGTGACTGCAGGCAGCTTCGACTTTTTTTATCTGTCCTTTCATTACCATTAATACCAATGTGACTAGGCAGCCAACAGTACGAAATACTTTTTTCCAGATTTGATCACCAAGTCATATTTATGCAAGATTTGGGCTATTAACAGGTTGTAAAATGTGCTATTTTATAAGGTTTTCAATGTGAAATGGAATCTGAAAAGATAATGAAGTTTGTTTTGTGAGAAGTTTCAATAAAATCCAAAGATCTGAGTATGGCTGTAATTTCTGCAGTAAAGAGGGAGGCTTTATCCAGTAGCTGGCTTGAGATGGTTCCATCGAGTGCTGCAATGGCAGCTGCGACCTCGTTTCCACTGTGTGCATACAATTTTTTATGGAAATGATACAAACTCTCTTATTTCACTGAATTTACTCTGAAAAACAAGAGGATTGGTTGAGGATGTTCTGAATTGTCAAAGATAAAATATTATTTTTGAGGGTTTTTAATAACCGAAGTGGTGATTTGGGAATAGGGAATTTTGCAGCTACAATGTAATTATTGATAAAGTTCACCTCTGCATCATTCATCTGCATCTGAAGAGCCTGTTTTTCATCAGCCACAATTTTAAGAACTTGCTCAGGTAAGGCTATCAATATCTTCTGGTGTTGTGTTATACTCTCAGCTTCTAAAAATCAGTTAAGAAAAACATCAACTGATATGAACAAGTGAATTACATATATATCTGAACATAAAATAAGTGACAGATTGAAAAAAGTCTAGAGTTATTTTTATTTTGAAAAGGAGCAAACAAGAACTGCCTACCCAAACAGAGCAACAAGAACAGGAAATTGCCAGTGTTTTAAGATACTGTAAAATCTGAATACATGTACACGCTTATTTTTTAAATTAGTGAAGGTCATATGCTCTTATCAATCGTGAAATGTACCTTGATACAAGTGCTTGTAACGTTTTGATATTGTGCTTATCAACAAAATTCAACAGATAACTCTGATGGATGAGTAAAGAAAGTAGCAAGAAGAACTGAAGACTCTATTGTCCAAAGAGAATTTCCTGGAATTCAAGATAAGAAAATTTTCTTCTCTTCAACTAATAAGTGTTGAAACTATCGCTGATATTCTTGAGCAGTGAGATTTTCAAATTAGCCACTGTGACAGCCATAGTGGATATAAGAACGGCACCATTTTCATTCAGAACAAACAAGACACCATTAGAAGACTCTTGGTGAAATCCCATGCCAATATGATCATCCATTCAGGAGAATTGGTGACAAAATTTTCAATATGTTTGTTCTGGCAGTCATATTGGATGTCTGTGGGGCACCATTTTTATTTAGGACCAAGTAGATATCGTAAGGTGAAAACCCTATGTCAATATGACCATCAATTCTGAACGAGTAGCAATAACAAGATTTCCAAGATGGCTGCCATGGCAGCCATATTGGAGGTCAGATAGGCATCATTTTCATTCAGGACGAACTAGATATCATAATTAGTCTTCTGATTTTATAGATGGTTGCCATGTTGGCCATGATGGATGTCAGATTGGCACCATTTTCATTTAGTACCAAACAGACATCATAAGACTACTGGTGAAAACCCAATGTCAATATGACTTTCCATCTAGGATGAGCAGCCATAAGATTTTCAAGATGGCCACTGTGGCTGCCATACTGGATGTCAGATATGGACAATTTTTATTCAAGAACAACTAGACACGACACCAGAAGAAGTCTTCAGGTCAAAACCCCATGCTGATAAGACTTTCTATTCACAAATTGGCCCTGGTGGTCATATTGGATGTCAGATTGGCACCATTTTAATTTAGGACAAATGAGACACATACAGAGGTCTTTTAGTTAAAACTGAATGTGGATATGATCATCCATTCAGATGGAGTAGCGATAGCAAGATTTTCAAGATTGTCACTATGGTGGTCATATTGGCTGTCTGGTGGTAGGCATTTTCCTTTAGAACCAACTAGACATCATAAGAAGTCTTCTGTTGAAAACCCCTTGCTGATACAATTTTCTATTCACTAGGAGTAGTGAAAACAAGATTTTCATTATGGATTCTGTGGCGGCCATTTTGGATGCCAGATCAGCACCATTTTCATTTAGGACCAAATAGAATCATAAGAAGTCTTTTAGTGCAAACCCCATGTTAATATGGCCATCCTTTCAGGAGGAGTAGTAATAAGATTTTCAAGAAGGTCACTGTGGCAACCATACTGAATGTCCAAGCGCAACCATTTTCATTTAGGAACAACAAGACATCATAAGAAGTCTTCTGGTGATAACCCCATGTCAATCTGACTTTCCATTCAGGTGGAGTAGTGATATTTTATTTGTGTGTGTGTGTGTGGGGGGGGATAAAACTAATTTTAATTATGTGATACTTACCTGCTACTATTGCATTGCTTTCCTTTTCCAGGACTCCTAGTCCCAAGTCCAAGCTAATTATTCCCTCCTCCAATTAGTATTGGAGGGCCAGAATTTAAAAGGAGGTCAACTTTTGTGGTAATCTCAAAGGCTCATCTACCAATATGTTGAATAGATCGTTGATGGTGGACCCTGAGAGTGATCTCTGATGAGGCTGCCCAGACTTCCATGCAAAGAGAAGGAGCATGTGTACCTTCCTGACGCCTTTGGTACTCTACTACTGAAGTGTTGTCTGAGGCGATCACAGCACAAGACGCCTTATTAGGTTGACACATCCCTGTAAGGCTAGGAACACTGCCCATGCCCACAGTTCAAAGTTGCTTACATGAAGAGTCACTTCTTCCGAGGACCAAAATCCCCAAAGAACTACTTCTGGCTCCAGGTGAGCACCCCATCCCGAATTTGATGCATTGGAGTACAGAAAGAAGTGGGATTCAGGGATGTGAATTGTACTCTGGTCAGAAGCCTGTCCGATTTAGCCACCAATGCTAGTAGTGGTGAATGTTGGATCCCAGGGTAGTAGGTCCTTGTGTGGTATCCAGTTTGCTGGAAGCAGAAAGTAGAGTGGGTGCAAGTCTCCTTAGGGGAACTAAGTCTTGAGCAGAGTTCAGAGTTCCCAGAAGAGAGAGTGGTGAAGGCAAGCTGACAACAAGGTCTTGGCCAGAAGACCTGTCATCAGCGAGAGGATTTGATTATTCCTGTCTGGAGGAACATGAACCATCCCTAGGCTGATGAGGAAATTAATCTCCACATATATAAAGTTCTGAGAAGGAATGAGATCTGACTTTGCTAGGTTGAGGATAAAAACAAGACGAGTCACCATTCACCAACAGAGGGAGATATCATTCAGAATAGAATCTCTGAGGATGGTGCGCATCAACCAATCAAAAATACTTCAGGATGGGGATCCCAAAAACCTCAAGTGGGCTGCTACTACCCTCATTACCTTAGTAAAGGCTCTGGGAGGCAGAGGTGAGTACAAATGCAAGATCTAAAAATTGAAAGATCTCCTGGTCAAGAAAAAACTGGAGACATTTCCTGTGTGGCGGTAAGATGGGGATGTGCAGGTATGCATCCCAAAGATTGATGGAGACCGCCCCGTCACAGGACTTTATGGTGCTTCTAATTGTCTCCATCTTGAAGCGTTCTTTCTGAAGAAATCTGTTTAAGGCAGAAAAGGCCAAAACTTTACACCTTTTCTCGACACCAGAAAGATCTGGGAAAAGAAACCCGGAGTCTGGTCAATTTCCACCCTCATAACTGCAACTTTTTATGGGAGGGCGTGTACCTCTTCACTTAATTGAGCCTGCTTGGACTGGTGAAAGAAGAATGGAGTCCATTATAGGGGAGCATGTTTCCAGATATGAATTAGGTATATGAGGCTTCCAAAGAGCATCTCTGCCTCATGAGGTGCAGACTCTAAAAGGTTCTTGCTGTGGTCCAGCAAGACCTCATGTCTCCAAGGCGGCATCCCTGCAAAAGTAAAGAAGCTCTGCTGAGACTGCCATTGACACGGAGAGTGCATGATGCGATGTTTTCGCTTTAACCTCCAGCAAGTGCTGAAGCGTCACTGGAGACAATGATTCCTCTTTCAAGAGAGTGCGAGTCTTAAGGTCAAAGGTTGTTACTGGGAGGTGAGTCCTGCAACCAGCCAATATCCCCATTTGTGACATGCTTATGGGGTCAAGCCAGAGAATGAACTTGATAGCTCAAGGCAGAAACCAGTGGCTGGCTAGTAGAAGGGGAGACAGACCACCCCTACTGTTGCCTAGTGAACTCCTGGCCCTGTCACCACCCGTTCCTCTGAGAACTCATTTGAGTCACCATGATGGAAAGGATATTGTCTTTCTGAGTCTGGTTCCCAGTATCTCTCTCAGGAATGGGGGGTGATGCAACTAACCATTCTAGACCGTCTTTAAACGAAGGTTGGGCTATCCATGACAACATGGAGGAGAGGGGAAAGACTTGCTTCCCAGAAAGGGGGCGATTTTGATCTTATCCCCATTGCGGGTTGGGTGAGTACAACCCAACTCCATATTCCCATAAGGATTAAATGGTTTCATAGGAATGAGGGGTTGCTGTTGTTGTTGTTGTTACTGGCTTCGAACTAATAACCTGATTAAGAAAAAACAATATTTAAAAAAGGAAATTTTGTTTTAGCCTTGGGTTTTCTTTTACGCACACGTGTTTGTTTGTACTACAAAAGTACTGGAAGGGCAGCATGTGCTTTAATGTTCCATATATTATTTTCTCGCAGGAGCATATTATCTGGATCGTACAGTACTCAAATTTGCTATGAATTTGCTTTGGCAATGTTTTCATAAAGAGGCCTTAATGACAGAATTATCCTTCCATCTGCCCGTCATGTACTGGCTACTTTGCAAGTATTCTATACAATGTTTAATACCACTGTGTTATTCAACATGCAGAGGTAAATTTAAAATGGGTATAAAAATAAAAAAAAGGAAACATAATTCTCAAAAAGTATTGGAGCCAGACAACACGTGCTCACCTAATGTCAATAATGTCTGTCAAGGAAATATTAAAGCTGTGCGACTGGATGCCCAAATAATAATTCTCATATACAAAAAATTCACCCCCAAATAAGACTGAACAATTCATCAAATTATGATGACAGAACCACATGCACATGTTCAGCTGGTGTCAATAATTTCTACCACCAGAGGTCACATAAACACAAAATTTTGGGTTCTGGGACAACAAATTGTTTATCCTAAGTGAAAAATATCCTGCCTTGCATTCATGTGATGCAAAAAGTATGGAGTGGGATGTGAAGTTACACCCAAGCTTGCCAGTTTTATTCATCGTAATATTCTCTAGTATTCTCCATTAAGTGAGAATTAGTTACAATGACCAATACTTAATGGAAAATAATCACCCAGTCCAGATATTTTGTACCTTGTTCTGCAAACGTATAGGTCAACACAGATAAAATAATAAAAAGAAACAGACCCAGTGAGTCTTTTCTTGAATGTAAACAGGTACAAATTGTGGTTTCAGGTGTACATAGGGATCACCTCTGAAATAACACGTGCAAATCATGAGCAACTCGTGCTCCCAATTTCTGGGTATTAGTATGGAATGTTGACAACAATATTTACAGTTTACAAACCTCATTTTATCTATGTCAACCTATGCATGCATCTGGTCCCTTTATCAGTCTGGTTCAAGATTCTTACTAAGATTTTTTGTCTGAAAACCTAAAGTTGAGAGATGGTCTACTACATCACATTTGCTTGTGTTTTGCCTAAATAAACTGGTGTATGTATCCTGAATTAGAGGAAAAATCTGTATACAGTATGTAATGAATATTCTGTGTTACATTGAAGTGAGGAGTCTGATGCAAGAGAGAAAATATCACTATTATTACTTGGAGATGCACATATCGAATAGCCATAAAATTAATCTTGCTAATTACCCAACTTGGTGTCAGTTACCAATAGTCAATATATGGTTACAGAGATAGAACATTTTTGAAAATCCATAGTTGTCCCTGGGTAACCAGCTTTAAAAATCCAGTTGCCCATAAGGAACAGCGATAAATTTAAACTTGCCAAATTACTTAGCTTGGTGCCAGTTACCAATAGTCAATATATGGTTACAGAGATAGAGCATTTTTGAAAATTCGTAGTTGTCCCTGGGTAACCAGCTTTAAAAATCCAGTTGCCCAGCCGATTTTTCTGGTTGCCTGGTAAATTACTGCAGAAATCCCTCCAAACCAAACAAATTCTCGGAATCGTGATGCATAATTATTTGTGTATGGGCTTCCAGGAAATATACACAAGGAAAGGCAGTGACCTCTGCTACATTTCTGGGCAATTTGTCTTCGGTGTGGGACTAGTTGCACACACAAGAATTACTGAATAAAGTAGAGACACTTGACACTAAAAAGGGGCACAACTCTGGAAAAGGGCATTGGAGCACGACTGCAGGATCATATGCACATGCTGACCTTGTGTCAGAAATATCCCCAAATTTCAGGGCAATTCATCAAAAGCTGTGAGCCAAGTTGCACACACAAGAATTATCCTATATAGTAAATACAGTTAATACAAAAAGGGGCATAACTCTAACAAGAGGCCCAAATTTACCTGATATAACTGACCTGTCTTATGTAACTTAGCAGCCGACTATTTTACTAAGCAGGCTTAGTAATGTACTGTAAGAAATCAATGTAATGTAACCTAGTTCCAAACCTAAATATATAACTGATTTTACTAGTCTGATTCTTTTTCAAGATACAATTAAATTTAGGGGGAATTCGGGCAATTGCGCATCATGGAGCTATAATGCCAACAAGATTGCACCTACCATCAATATTATGAAATCAAGGCATCCATATTTTATTAATAGAACAATAAGTAAATCAAGTTTCGACGTTGACGGTTGTTTCACGAATTATGTTACTAGTTTTTGAAAAAAGAAATCTTGTTTAGTTGTGAATCAACAACAACAAAAAGCAGTGATGTAATACACAATGTTTTCGCGTACACGTGTTGTTGAAACCGCTTGGACTAATGTTGTTCACGATCTTTCAGAGGTTCGTTATCTTGAAAATAAAGGTAATTTATGCAGAAAAGCAAACAACTACATTAGAAAAAGCTCTTTATTGAAAATTATTCCAAATATAATTATAAAACGAGTATTCAGCCTTTAAACAGCCCAGTTACCCCCCCCCACTGCGGTTTTCTTGATGTCCAGCAGGGATGGCATCCCCATCTTAATTTTTTTTTGAGGTCCCTCTGTAACTCTCTCCTTCGCTTATAGTGCGGTCTATGTTTTTGGACCCCATTGTGCGCAAGTTATCGAGGAAGAGGTGTACAATTAAATTTAGGGGGAATTCGGGCAATCACGCATCATGGAGCTATAATGCCAACAATATTGCACCTACCATCAATATTATGAAATTGTCCTCTCTTTTCCCAAACATTCTTTGGAACAGCATAGGTGCTACCCCTTTCCTTTTTCATCAAAGTCATGGTAATCATCTCACCAGCTTTGTAATTATGAGTCTCTTTAGCAACGACACTGAAAAATTGCAAAAATGAATACATTCTTTTACAATTAAATCGTGCAAGACATTCAATACATGGTCCTCTTTCCAGAAAATCTCCTCAGATGTTGGTGGTGGTAGAAACCAACAGGTTTTTAAAAAAATTGTGGATTCCCCCCCCCCGGCCACGCAGGACTTCAACAACTTAGAGTTGTTCCTGGTGCATACAGCCCTGAGAGAGGTATAAACGTAATCTAAGTGGCAAAAAAGCGTAATCTGAGCATAAAAAGTGTAATCTATATATTGCAGGTCATAATTACAAATAATATGTATGAAAAATGTAGATTTAGTTTTGCTACGCATCTGGATCTGCAGCTGGTTCAAGTTCTTGTCACAATTAGTCAAATTCCATGTGGATTAGTACCAGAATACAAACACAAAGCATACTGACAAATTAAATATACAACACACACTTTAACAAGTCTACATGTCTAACTTTCACTGAGTGACCGTAAAGCCAACTCCACAAATCCTGCAATGAGCACAATGTTCTCAACCCGAGTGCTGTATTACATCTCTCATATTCCTTTTTTTTATAAAAAATGTGTAAACCACTAATGATTTGTCTTTTTTCTGATCAGACATGTTTTAAAGTTTAAAAAGATCCCTCTCCTCTAACTTTTTTCAGTCATTAAACATCCATGAGTCACATCAATAAAACCTGTTTTGCTTAATATCTTGTGCAATTTTTTTAAAAATTAGAGACTGGTTCGCTAACCAATTCTGTTTATTAATGAAATTGCAAGAAAAGTTTTCAAATTGAAGAAACCTGTCTGTTTTCTTGGAAATTTGTCATACACAGCTGCTATAAATAAAACATAGTGATAGTGTTAGGAAAGTACACAGAGGTCTATGATGGACAAGTGTACTCGTATGCCATTTTTATGAAATTTGTTGGTGTCATTTATCTTTTTCCCCTAGACCAGGAGTCGGCAACCTATGACACACGTGCCAATGGTGGCATGCCAGACTCTTTGGAAAGTGCCAAATCTTTGGAATATGACTTGCCTCATGGCACTCAGCACTCTACAATTAAGTGGACCTGGCACAGCAGTTCTAAAAGGTTGCTGATGCCTGCCCTAGACCATATATATACAGAATCATGTTCCTGGCATAAAACGGACAAGTCATTTATAGAGCCTGCATTCTCCCCTGGATCTCTCCCTACCTCTGGTGACTAGTCCCTGATTGATAACATGAACTGTTCATAACCCACTCTTAAAGTAAATATGCTTACTTGACATTATAAATAGAGTTAATCTGTGCAGTTCATCCAATCAAATGCAAGATCACCTCATTAAAATGTGTTGATCTTGCTCCCAATCGAACTCATCCAAGATCTAAAATCTGATCAAAATTTGATAACAAAATATGGACTCCAGTCTGTTCACAAGCTCATCCTATCAGATGCATGATCACCATATTAATATGCATAGATACTGCTCATAATCGAATTCATTTGAGATCTTGATGATATAAGCTTACATACCAAATATAATAGAACTCTGATCAGAAATGAAGCCTATAAAATGTTCACAAGCAAGTGTTGTCAGGCGCATGATGCACAACAGACAAAAGGCATACCATAAGGTAAGCTTACAACCACACATTAAATTCAGCATGCTTGGGTTGCTTACTTTTGCCCTTTTTTTAAATTAACCAAAGGAACAAATTTATGTGCCTGATAAAAAATAAAAATTTGAGAAGAACAGTTATTGTATGAAATTCCAATTTAATTTTTTGTAAATTCAAAATAATCACCTCTTAAGATCGTCACTATGGACAGCTTCATAGCAGATGGGGCATTTTCTCCAGGTCTTTTCTCCCAGCACTAGATAATGTAGAATACATGCCCAGCAGTAAATATGACCACAGCGTGTCATCTTGGCTGTAAAAAAATATTTAAAACATACATAAACAATTGATTTGTTCAAAGAGCTGGTTTAATTTATGCTGGCAAACTTTGTGTACAAATACTATCAAAATCCTATTATAGGGTCTGATAAATATCTTTGTTTTTGAACCAGTCATCTTTATAAGTAGATTTGATCAATTTTTACCTTAAGGATATAGTTCTTCAGTCATACAATTAAAAGTGATAATAAAACCAATGACTACTGTCAAGTGACTTATAATACTAACATGGTTATGCCCTAGACAGACAGATTGTTTCAGAAAGCGACATTTGATTGGTCTGATCTGAAAACTGGAATGATTCCACCAAAATCAGACAACTATATATACGCGCTAATAAGTCGAGCCCAGCTGCAAACAACATATACCCTGATCTTGTTGCATAATGTTGTTTATGTTTGTTTTACTGATTACTCCTAACAAACTGCATAGACCCAGATCTGCCAGTGCTTTATGGGATGGCAGATCTATGTGCAGTTTGCAGTTGGACTTAAAAGCAAGTATATACTGTTAGTTGGCATCTTTGTATCAATGACTTGCTACTGTACATTTGTAAATTATGCCCCCTTTTTTAGGGGGAATTTCATGTTTCTTATGAATCTTACGACGACAAGCTTGACAGTAGCATCTGCTCTTTCATGGTAGAAATGTCATTATATGCCTGAAAAGCAACTCACCAGCAACTGGATGCTGATGTCATTATATGCCTAAAAAGCAACTCACCAGCAACTGGATGCTGATGTTATTATATGCCTGAAAAGCAACTCACTAGCAACTGGATGCTGATGTCATTATATGCCTGAAAAGCAACTCACTAGCAACTGGATGCTGATGTCATTATATGCCTGAAAAGCAACTCACTAGCAACTGGATGCTGATGTCATTATATGCCTGAAAAGCAACTCACTAGCAACTGGATGCTGATGTCATTATATGCCTAAAAAGCAACTTACCAGCAACTGGATGCTGATGTCATTATATGCCTGAAAAGCAACTCACTAGCAACTGGATGCTGATGTCACTATATGCCTGAAAAGCAACTCACTAGCAACTGGATGCTGATGTCATTATATGCCTGAAAAGCAACTCACTAGCAACTGGATGCTGATGTCATTATATGCCTGAAAAGCAACTCACCAGCAACTGGATGCTGATGTCATTATATGTCTGAAAAGCAACTCACTAGCAACTGGATGCTGATGTCATTATATGCCTGAAAAGCAACTCACTAGCAACTGGATGCTGATGTCATTATAAGCCTGAAAAACAACTCACCAGCAACTGGATGCTCCAGACATACTGGACAGGAAGGAATCTCGTGACCAAACACCCTCTGAAAGGAAATGTGTAGGAACAAGATAAAGCTCCTATAATTAGTAATAACTTGGATATGAAATGTTGTCAAATAGTATGAAAAAGATTTATCAAGTACATGATCAAGGTATGAAGTATTGAAAATGGGCATATCTACACCTTAGTGCTATAAAGTGATCACGGAGCATGTGCTCTTGATGGCCAAGCTAATCACAATCAGAAAAACATTTCTGCCAGCCAATGATATTGATTATCTTATACTTCTTTGGCAGTAAGCGCGCTCTGTTTAGTAAGCTTGGCATGTGCTCAGTTAAATCTAAAATCAACTGTAATGATCTTTCATCTTCATTTTCTTGGGGTTTTTTTTAATGCTTAATGGCCACCATGCAGGGAACTTTCTTGTACCAAAGATGAAAAATAAGGGTAATTGGTGCAAAGGTGCAGCCTAGAATGAACCTTGCAGTTGTGTGCTTTCCTTTTTGTTCTTTTTTGTATTCACTGTCATCAAGATTCACAATTACGGGGTCATTTGGATGGGGGGGGGGGGCAAGTTTGATTTCCTCAGTTTGGAAGAGGTTCCCACTTCTGTTTCTCCATGAGCTTTTGATATGCTGGGTTCATCATAAGATACATCCTCAGATGAAGATAAAGGCTGAAAAAACATGTAATTTTCTTTTTAGGCTAATTTTTTTTTATACTTATGTCAAAGAAACTGTCATCTGCCATGCTTATGTGTGCAACTTTAAGCTGAGACTGGTTTATGGAACATTACTTAGCAGGAAATTGCATACAGTTATTGCTGTACATGCCAGTCAGGCTTAAACAGCACATTCATCCAAGGATAACCAAATACTTTATCCTGGTTCACAAAGTGTGTTTGATACTCATCGTGAGATTTTCTTGTATGTGGTCATCAGTATTAGTCAATACATCAAATTTTCATGATTCTAAGCAAACTGGTATAGACTGATTAATATCTGTCAGATTATTTACAGAAGTAAACAAAGCTTGGGCTTGCCATTATTATCCATGATTTGCACACGTTTGGTTGATCTTTTTAGCACATTTTTAGAAATTAGCATGAATCACACAATTGCGCATCCTACATAAGACCCTGTTGGGGGAGGTGAAAGTTACTACTGACGATAATGCTTAACACAATGTTCCCAATGTGAACTACCAAGTAATAAGCAAAGATTATCACAATACATTTTCATTAACTTTGCACATCAAATGGGGAAATGGGAACGAAAAGCTTTATTATTTTTCTCTTACACTCACCACAATCACACATCACAGCTGTATTAACACACTGTGATGTCAGACTTGCCTCCATAACTTCTACATAACACACACACACTGATTTGGCATGGATTAAGAGTTGACAAGTCTACTTGACCAATCCAATTGCCAGAGCACTTGGATTGACTATACAAATATGTTTAAAGCAAGCACCCAAATGATCAATACAGCCACTTTATCTCAACTGACTGAAGAGGTCTGCAACCTCCAAAAGTTCCGGTAAAAATAAATTTAACTCCCGATCTCTTCAGTTATGGCTCAATTACATTTTCTTTTTTTGGTGATCAAGTGGAGGCTGAAAATTCCAGTTTTTCACAGAGACTTTGATCAATATTTGTAAAATTCAAGGGCTTTATCCTGTAGGGAACAAACCTATTATTTCACCTGTCCTTTTCCCGATTTCCTGGTAGTGTGGGAACCCTAATGTGTGGTACAGAAAAAAGGGACACTACTCCATCTGGTATACCCATGTCATGTGTCAATTGGTCTACCCAAGTTTATCCCATTATGACTATTTGTTTCTTCCTTATTTTTGGAAAAAATGTAAATAACAAAAACTCTGAATTTAAAAAGATTAATTTATTCAGTTTAAACATTTTGTACTCTCTTTGATTAATTCAAGAAATTATGCAAAAAATGAAATCCACCCCCCCCACAAATTCAAGGACTATTCAAGGATAAAACCAATATTTTTTTCAAAATTTAAGTATTTTTCAGGCAACCTCTCAAATACAGGGATTTTTCAAAGCTGTATGAACCATGATGTATGTGTGTCCCCAAAATAATCACATAATTACTGGATGCTGCATATACATGTCCCAATAACAATCCCATAATTACTTAATACTACATGTGTCTTCATAACATTCTCATAATTACTGGATGCCATGTGTCCCCATAACCACTTGATGCTACATGTGTGCATGTCCCCATAATTACTTGATGTTGCATATACGTGTTCCAATAACAATCCCATAATTCATTGATGCTGCATATATGTGTCCCAATAACAATCCCATAATTACTTAATGCTACATGTGTCCCAATAACAATCCTGTAACTATTGGATGCCACATGAGTCCCCATAACCACTTGATGCTACATGTGTGTATGTCCCCATAATCCCATAATTACTTGATGCTGCATATGCATGTTCCAATAACAATCCTATAATTACTAGATAGTACAGGTGTGTATGTCCCCATAATCACTTGATACTACATGTGTGTATGTCCCCATAATTACTTGATGCTGCATATGTGTTCCAATAACAATTCTATAATTACTTGATGCTACATGTGCATGTCTCCACAACTACTTGATGCTACATGTATTATGTTTGAAACTACTTCTTGTTCTTAAGTCGCTACATGTACATGTCTGTGTTCATGTCGGTTTGTTGGTATCTGTCCGAGATTTTCGCATGAAAAATGTTATAACCTTTATTTAAAAGAAGAATTACAAGCACATTTTCACCACCTTTCATAATAAAATATTCATTTCAGTCAAACCTCTATTTCTAGACAACTACTCAAGGACACCTATCAAAGAGAAGATTCCTGACTAGGCAAAACAACTAGAAGGTTAATATGTTGTGACCTTAGTTAAATTACAAGCAATCAGCTGTTGCCTTGACATTATGATCACAATGGCATGCATTGTGTGAAAGCTGGTGGGTATCAGCGAAGATTCTGCTGGTTCTTTGCTTTGGCATGAAAATGTATCAATAAAGCTGCAAAGTCTTGAAAATGCAGGTGACCTGGGGCAAGATCAACACTCCTTGACCGAACAAAAAATTTTTTTAAAAAAAAGTCTCTAACTCTTAACTTATCACACGTCTAACTTGTAAAGATGTGTGACAGCTTACTGAAAAGGAAAATTTCTCCACATCAAAATAATGGGTTGATTACCAATAAGTGTCACTGTAAATGCAAATATCATTTAATATATTTAGGGCTATGTGTGAAACTGCAATTTCTCATTCTAGTATACAAATCTGGTCTTTTATTATATATTTATATAAGGGAACATGTATTAAATGGGTTTTAAACCCACTGTCTTCACTCCAAACAGAATATTTTCATGATATGAACCCATTTTTAGTATTAAGTTTGCATCAGGTACCTGTATATAAAAATACAAAGTCTGCTTCCTTTGAGACATATTCTGGACTGTCCACAAGTAGGCAAAATAGGCAAAAGTAATTGATAATTGATGCACGCTAGATGTTAAGCAATGTTGAACTTCGGTGCTTGTTAAATGTAGAAAATGTACAAAGATTTATTCTCAAGGTGTAAATGTGCATCTACTTGATCCCGTGATGAGTAAGTAGTAAAGTTTTCAACATCACAGCAAATTTTTACCCTGTCAGGATGAGAGAATGATTGGATGATTGGTTTTCCTGAGCCCTACATGTGCTGGAGCTGCTTGCAGTAGTGTACACACACACACACATATGGGCACTTTTGATTAGATTCTTTTGTGCAATTAGACAATCATAGACTTCATTATTAGAGCCATTAAAAACTTGCTGTATAGGAAGCATGCAGTCTGCAATGAAACAGAAAGGTACTTGTTGCACAAAAGTCATAAAATAAATAAGGTTCAAACTTTTTTTGTAAACAAAAAAACATAACAAATGACATTAAAAATGAATATATTTATTTGCAATGTTTACTCACCACCTGTTCTATTGCCTCCCACTTTACAAGGACATCTGGGTCCATATAGTGAACTGAGTAGTCACCATCTTTCTTCACCACAAACTGGCAACTGTGGGAAACAATTCCAAATCTTATTATCGAAAAACAAGCAACAGTTTTCCTTTTCACCAATCCCAACCTCAACCCCACCCCTAGCTGCTACTGTCATAAAAAAATGCACGCATTTAAAAATAATAAAAGATCTATTTACAATTAGATATCAAGGTATGTAATTTTCTAAGCAGGTAAATAAACCAGTATCGAACTAAGTACAATTTCAAATTAAAAGCTTGGAATTCGAAAATTGCATTTCTGAAATATCAATTTCTGTAAAACAGTGCCATATAGTGAAAGTAATTGAATATATTGTAAACAGAAATTCTTGTAAAAGTTGCTAATTGTTTGCAAATCTTACTTCGCCTGTAAAAACTGCTCCTTGTTATAACAGACTCTGGAACTGCGGTTGTGTCTCCCTGATCGCCCCCCACGTGGCCAATAGTCCATGACCCCACTGTCTCGAGGAGCATAGGTGAAGTTCAATAGGTGGTTAAAGTTGGCTTTCTTAGATCCAACTTGGTATGCTGAGCCAACCTCTACTCCCAAGTCCTCTAGCTACAATATTTAAGAATGGCAGGAGTTAAGAGAAAATGTCATAGTGGGGTTTTGTCATGTCAATTCAACTTCATTCATCCTTACATTGTCATCTTTATACTTCATACCAAATGGGAGTTTCTATCCTAACACTATGTCCATTTTTATGAATTTGTACAATAAATTTAAATTTCTTTAAACTACTTACTGTGCATGTTTTCAAATTTAAGGGCCTTTTTTTTCCATTTCTATTTTTTTTTTTAAATTTTGGGAAATATTAGAACAAGAAATTAAATAATACTGGATGAAGATGATGCATTGTTTACCTTCAAGGTATGTGTAGTTCAAAGACCCACCCCTTCAATGAAAATGAACCTTTACAGGAACATAAAAATGACTGTGAGCATGCTCACTGTTTACATTGGAAACTTCCATTTGGTCTGAAACACAAAGGAAACGAGTGTCTGCGACCACCGGCCAATAATCGGATTAGAAATTATATATTAATAACGAAAAGACTAAGTTTTATGCATTTTCTTAATATCCTTCAGGCTTTTTCATTTTAAAAATGGGAAGGGGGGTACAAACTGCCAGAGGGGGATGGGGTTGCCCAATAAAAAATAATTAAACCACATTAGATGCAGCCAGTTGTCCTGCTGGCTTTAGAACATAACAGTTAAGTAATCCGAATCAAAATTTGGTAGTCCCAGTCATGTGGACTACAAATTTGTGCACCCCTTTCCATGAATTTACAGTGATTTACAGTAATACACTGTGCCAAAAATAGCTGATATATAAAAAAAATCAATGAATGCAACTTACGGTGGGTCCTTGTCTCTGATTATTGCTAAATCCCCTGGATCTGGGTCTTTTGTCTCCAAAATTCTTTTGCTTTTGTGGTATAGACTTCCTGTAGTTACCATTGTCACTGTAAAAACCATTGTTGTTCTCTCTTCTTTTACCATACTTTGTATTCTTTGGTACATTATCTATGAAAATAAAAAGATATGGGAAGAGAATATTGGACAAATTCTTCCATCATACGGTCATATTTACTTTTCTTACCCTAGTGCTTTGGCTGTGATTGATTGATAATTTCTCAATTCCAGTATTTATGAGTGTTCATGTAACATGTTGCATGACAGTCTAAGATGGCAGCCCACCACTGGTCCATCAGTTTTTTCCCCATGAAATAAGTGTTCACAGGCCTTTGAAATTTTATGACTAAAGTATGAACAAATTTGAATATTTCAGAAAAATACACAGAAAAGGAAAAAAACATGTATTGAGACATGACTGCTTAACAGGTCTTCATTCAATTTTCTCTCTTTTCAGCTCGAGAACAGAGTCTTCAGTGTCTGGTCTGCAGTGAAGATATGTGACCTTGCCCTTGGAAATGGAGTTGCTGGAGTATTTCACTGGCAGGATTTATTGCGATCTCTAAACATTGTTTTTCCTTTTTTTCTAAATTTCTTGGGAATTTAGGTAAAGTCAGGTAAATTCTGCCAGCTGCAGGGTCTCGTCAAATAAATGTGGCCACTCTTACCCTTAAATAGTGTCTCCTACAAATCATTTTAGCCTGGCATAGTGCCATGATGCTACTGAGTGGCACCATGACCCTTTTGCCATAAAATATTACATTTCCGGACTTACTGTAACATATAAAATTCCAGTTCTAAACGTTGTTATGGTCTTTGTAAGATGTATACAGGATGAGTTGTTTCCCTTGCTTTAATTTCGACGGAGGACCAGTCAAGCTCGTTTTCATAACCAGATATCATTCTCATTGGTTTATTTCATATAAATTTAAGACACATTAATGCATTAACTGACATCTGACACACTTCCAAATGAACAACGGAGTCTTGCACAACCTATCAAAATAAGCCAGAGTAATTCCCAAAGTCAGCAAAAATACTGCCATGGTAGGTGAACTATGCCATCACAATGGGTCCAGAGTCGTAAGTATTCTCCCTATTTCTTAATTTTACCATAAGTAATGCCACCATAGACACTCCTGGATATTTAAGTTCACTATATTCATCAAATGACATTTGTTGCCTTTTATAAATGCAACGAGTTCTTACAAAGATGGTGGTTGATGCATAGATCCCGAACCTACACAAGTGGATTTAAAGTTACAAGACTTTGTTCGAAAGTGAGAATGTTTAAATATGCACAGTTGACAGAAAAAACACCAAAAAACAAAAAACAGTTTGCCTAAAGGAACTGTAAATACTTTATTGAAAAACATGATTTAATCATTTCTTTTATTTACATTTAATTACAGCTCTTCAACATTCTGATAATGATACATTGTATCTATTAATTTAGAAGTTGACCAATGATAGGTATAATTACTTAATCTATTGTCCATATATCCTTTTTTCACCATGCCCTTTTCAAGGTCTGTGGGAAACACTACTTAAATAATCTTGAATATTGATTTGAAAAGAAAATCAACAACACGTATTTTACTCGCATCTACATGTTTACTCACATTTTCATGTGTTTCCAGCTCACTTAAAGTAATTACTGAAGAGAATATTTGCTAAAAATTTCTGACACTTTCAGAATGGTGATGGAGAAATACAATTAATATTGATCCCATGGCAAAGTGGATCTTCAATTTTGCAAAAAAAACTTGCCCATTTAAAATATTAGTGTTTTCTACATGCTATTTTAGCTTGGCACAGTGCCATGACCCATTTACTATACAAAAATTACATTTCCCAATTTTTCATTAACATATAATTTTTTGGTCCAAATTGTGTTATGGTCTTCCTCATAGGTATACTGAGCAAGTTGTTTTTCTTGCTTTGATCGAGATCTACAAAGAGTCTGGGTTGTCTACATGGTCAAATGCCATTATCTCTTCTGTTTGTTTGCTTTTGATTCAAGACACTTAATTCACCGATACACATTTGACACATTTTCAAATGTGCAATTTAGTCTTTTAAACAAGCTTGTCAAAATAAAGCTATATAATTACGCGAGATAAACCACTAATGCTGTCATGGTAGGGGAACTAACTGGCAAGTCGTCACAATGGATCTTATAAGTATCTGGAAGCATTAAGCTCACAAGCTCTCGATTTTACCATCCACAACTTTCAGATTTACAAAGTATGCAAATCAGAATTGAATATTTTCAACCTCTCTCAAAGTGCAATCTAATGCACTCCCTCTCCATTCCACTCCTCCCTGCCAGTGCCCAAAGTTTCATTTCACTTTCATCATCAATTATTGTTATTTTTCATGACCACAATGAAATCTTTGATTTACCAAGATGGGGAAGGGGGTGGGGGAATGCACAGATCCTGAATGGATACAAGTTATCTAACTTTATTAAAAAACAATAAAGATCTTGAAATATGCTCACTAGATTAGATTTTAAGTAAAGAAACTCAGTCCATAAGGCCCAACACAAAAATATGTGCTTCCTATTACACTAGTTGTAAAATTAGGGTAGGCCGGTATTTTTTTTTTTTAAACATTATATATAAATCAAATATCAAATATTTAAAGCACGTCAAAGTACTGTGCAAAAACGGCTCAATTAGACGCACAAATCAATTTCGCAATGTGATTTTTTAAAATTAAAAATAAATAAATGAGAAACAGGGACAGTTAGCTGACCAGAAACATATTATTTTTTGCCTAAACAAACACGTTGACCCAGTGAATATTAGCACCTTAAAAGGAGGAAAAAGGTATATTTTACATGAATCTTCAGAGTTAAAAAAGAACCATCGAACCATAAACAGCCTTTTTCTATAGACAAAGCATGAAGATAACTCCTTCTCACAGATGCTAAGGTGAGAAGAAAAACAGTTCTATGGGGAAACTTCACCCAGGAGTCCACAAGTTTTTTTTTTACAAGGCCCAAAACTCGTACGAGATTCATTCTAGGCATTAGTGGGTGATAAACCAGTCTCTGCAGCTCTAAATACTTAACAAGATTGGAAAGATGAGGGTCTGAAGCAATGGCTGGACCCTTAGAGAACTTGTGCATGTTGGACAGGGCTGCCTTATAGCCCTTAATGGTATAAACTGAACATTTTCTATCTTCAAACAGGAAGAGAAGAAAGTCTGCCATTGCGCTTAGAGATGGACAGGTAGGATTAACACATTTTCTACTGCACCTCACACAAAAGTCTCCACTTTGCATCAAAGACCTTGTGACCGTCGCTAGTGGTGAGAGCAGTTTCTCAAAACTGTAACTTGTTAAAACTTACCTCAGGTTGACAACTGATGAAGACAGACTGACATCACTTACCATCCTGTCCACTGAAAATGACATTGCTCACTCCCTGACTCTCTTGGACTGTATTAAGGACTTTGCCATGAAGAATGCAAGAAAGGTTCCATCGTAATGCTCTGTTGTAATTATTCTGTATTTTACTTAAATGAACACACATCTTTTTCATTAAAAATACCTATGTTTAGTTATTATTCTCATGACTATTAATACATAATAAAAATAAACAGTTTGTAGCGTTTTTTTTCGAGGGTTGAGGGTGCTGAAGGCAATTCTCGACCAGGGTGCCATTTTGTCCAGCGATGGCCCTGGCTATAATGTATCTCTATTTTTCACTAGTGTTATAATATGAAAATGAAAATCCATACTCTTTATTTTTAGCTCCTTTAAAGGGTATTTAAAAAAAAAAAAAAGGTTGCATTCCCAACATACAATCACACACATGTCCATCCTTAAATACTGAATCGACACTGAATATTTTAACTTTGCTGTCACAAGAAAATACAAATGAAATGAAGAATCTCCATAAACACATCCGGTACAGACTTATTTTTCGAAGATATAACAAGTGTGGTGGACCCCCTGGTGACATCTGAGTTAGAAATAATAAATGAATGAATGAAATGAAAAAGTTCTGTGCAATTTTTATATCTTTCAGGCTTTTAAATTTTAAATTCGGAAAAGGGTACAAACTGACATGGTGGCTGGCGAATGCTGCAGTGTACCATCAGGAAAATTTGACATTCCAAAAGAGTGGCAGAAAATGTTTTCAGGTTTTTTTTAAAAAAAATTCTCTTTTGGAACTGCTTGAATATGGCACCTTTTCTTTTGTTTAATGTTTCATGAAAAATGACTTCTTGGACATGTGTGAAAATTTTCCTTCGCTGACGAGAAAACAGTTGATAGCTAAATTTTGGAAATGGTTATAATCCATTCTATTTTTAGATATGAACTTTTTCGATTGCCCCTGTTGTAATCTTTTAGGGGCCTGGTCAAAAGTTGTTATAAATATGTAATATTGAGGTATTAATAGATATAAATATATATATATATATATATATATATATATATATATATATATATATTACTAATGGACTTTATTTTCCCTCAAAAGACCTTGAGCATAGCTAATGTCGAGTTGTTTGTTAAATGCACTCCTGCATCACGTGACACGTTTCATAATAACAGTCCATACCCTTTTTATTGTCGCTTCCATTGGCCTTGGAAGGCACAGATGACAGACGACCATTTGTTTTCTTTTCCATCACTATCTTCTCTTCCTCGCTCATAAAAAAATACAGCTGACCTAAAGGCCGCACTTTTCTCGAGTGCTGAGACACAAACCGACTTCTGAGACACCATTTTTACTGCTCCATGTTGGACAACACAAAAAAGAAGTAAATTAATAACTTATTCCGTAATTTCAAAATATAATCAAAAATAGAAGAAATTTCGAATTTAAATACAGACTTTGGGGGCTTTATTGTCCCCCTAAAGCGGCTTTGAAATCGCCTATCACAACTGGGGTGCGATCTTCCGATCGCTGGAGCTCATGAAATAGCATCGAGCGCCGGACAAATGCCCGGATGGAGACTGTATCGGAAGTTCATTTCAAATCTCACGTCACGTTGATATCGAGGCTATAGCGGAAAATTCAAATCAGGATAAGCTCCGAAGTTCAACCTTGTTACAGCTGATTGAGAAAATAATAAGTTACAGAACAACACAATTAACTATTAGGGTTATAGTTTATCACAAATTAATGTATGCTTTTTAAAAAATAAATCTATGGGTAGATGCAATCCATTTAGAAATAGTGTAGTGTGCACCCAGTTTTCGATAATATGGTTTTAATTACGTTGTGAACCACCCTTTGCAAACTATATTGCTTTGGTACAAACTATTATTATTATTATTATTATTATTATTATTATTATTATTATTATTATACTCCCTAATCATAGAACGTTAGACCACTACCGCCTCTTTCACAGCCTATACCATTTGTAGCGGAATCCGGCTCGTTTCGCACGCCAACAATCCGTTTCGCTCTGAGTGAAATTGGACCATAATGATAACTATAGAGGAATTGGCGGTGCAATGGACGTGGGGGACCTGTTCGCAGCGAAGTGATCCCATAGTTGTTAATGGAGCAACAAAATTACAGTCAAACAGTTTGTGTCTCTTACAAAGCATGAGCGTCTATATGACATGGCACTTAGTCATATATATAACATAGAGAGTAGACAGAGCTCCAAGTACCTTTCAAACTTGATTAGCCATAGATTGACCAGCTTGTAAATTTCACTGGCCATTTCAGACTTGAAGTCACCAAGTCCAAATAATTTAATTGTGATATCATCCTGTTACATTTTGACACTACTTTGTTTTGAGGCAGTGGCATAAACTCCCAGTTCTCAGAAGGATGCATCACAATGATGACACGACCACAACATTTGTTTACAAAGGTCAACACTGTTTTACATGGACAGAAAAATCTGTAGAAAATAATATTATCAGTTGTGAATTGAAACAAAGATACGTACCATGAAAAGCTCCATTTCACTAACTCTCTTTTTCCAATCAGTAAGTCCTCAAAAAAAATCCTTACTAACTACAGTGAAACCCCGGTATAACACGCCCCGCCGTAAAGCGAATTCGGATATAACGTGATCGGGGTGTGGCTCCTAAAATTTCATATATTCATTTGCACATGAATTTTTTTTTTTCAAAGTATGAGAAATGGTGTATACAATGTGTATATTACAGTATCATTTTGGGGAAAAGATCGTGTATGAATTCGAGTATAATACATTTGTGGCGTGGTTCCTGAAGTTTTATATACATGTACATGTATTTTCCTCATACACAGATTTAAAAAATTTTTTTTAATAAGAGAAATAGTGTATAAAAAGTTTATTATCATTTTGGGGAAGAGATCGCGTATGAATTCGATTGTGGCATGGCTTTTGAAATTTAACAATTTCACCAATTTCTTGAAGTGTTATGCCAAAATAAACATTATCGGAAATGTTACTTATTACTGATTAATGAGTAAAGCCAGTAAGTCTTCTTTGTGTTTGTCTTCAATTCATTCTGTATACAATCATTGCTCAAACAATAGCCGACATGTTTTTCTTCAGCATACACAACCGAGCATCAGACAGTGTGGTGGTTGATAAAAGATTCTCACGATTTAATAAACATCAAAAAATGTAAGCCGCCAACACGTGCGCTGGACTTCAATTCATCCTGTATACAATCATCGCGCAAACATACACAACCAACTCGACCCCGCTTTTTCTGTAATAGAATTTTATGGACCCCAAATATCGCGTTATAGCGGGGTTTCACTGTACTCTGATGAGGCAAATCAACTTCCCATTATTCTAGGCATACAGTCAGCTACTCAACATGTGGTAGAAGCATGAGTCACAGTGGATAACTGCATCAGTAACACTTTTTAGAATAGTTGAGGGATGAGCAAATCCCTTGGCCCGACATCCTGGACTATTCATTTTAGAAGTCAGGTAAGTAAAATTTTCCAAGTCACTAGTCTGGGACAAGAGCTTTTTGCCTAATCACTTTATCTACCTTTATCTTCCCATTCATGCCCTTTGGGCGTACTGAATGTTTGATTCTACCCCCCTCCATGTATTTATTTACATCCTATATTACACCTACCAGTGGTCATTGATAACTCTTGCACGTTATATTACTGCTTGACTGCATATTGGGCTAAGCGATTAAATTATTGGCCAATCAAAACATGTGAGACAAAACAAAGCTGGTACGACTAATTAGCAGTGTTTTAAATGGCTTCCTGGCCTTGTAATTGTCTTTACTTAAACCAGATCCTCACGAACAACTCACCCTATGATTTTAATCCAGCGAATCAATCCAATTAAATTAATGAAAGGCACTTTACTGACATTAGTCTTGGTTCCCTTTATGAACTGATTAAATGGCAGTGATTATTCTTTAAGTTTAAATTAATTATACAGAGGATTAACTTCCACTTCCGATATCGCATTGTATGAAGAGAAACAATTATGCTAATTAAGAAGCTGTATCTGTTCATATTTAAAGGGCAAAATATATGTTATGATCACTTTAAAAGTAGTTGTCAAGTAAGGTGATATTTAGTATGTGGATAAAATTAGTTTACTAAATTATTTTGTCAAGAAAGTTAATAAGGGAGAGTTGGAGAAGGAAAATTAATGTGAAAGTGGAGGGGTAAAACATAAGACTGCCACTGACCATGAGGTAACTATTTCTCCAAAGAGACAAAAGCCAGACTCTGTGGCAACAAAAAATGTCCCAATATGACACTACTAAGAGACTGAGAAATTTTCAGCCACATTGGGTTGATAGTTATCCCTGGCTTGAATTCATTGACTCAGAAAAAAATGTTTTGCACTTATTGCAAACAATATCCCAAACTTGCTTTTTGTTACTATAATATGTGCATATTTACACGAAAAACATACTTTGAACAATATATTTTATATTTACATCAGCATCCTACCTGTATAGTTACATCAGCATCCTACCTGTATAGTTACATCAGCATCCTACCTGTATTCTCATTTTTATGAGTCTTAGTCTTTTCTGCCTGATGGCAAAGAAGTGATTTTACTTTAACAGTAAATTTTTCCCATATCCTTTTGCTGAATCTTGATATTGAACTTATTTGGACCTATTTAAATGTATACAATATAGTTATTGTAACACATGGTACATATCTAAGTGTAATTGTAATTAGACAGTGTTGTTGATTACATTATCTTGTTTCAGCAATATGATTCTTATGGTTGCCAGATGGAGACCAGTTGACATTTTCACTTGTAAATGTCAATATTTAGTTGCAAATGCAACCATTTTCTTGCAACTTGCAACACTGAAAAGGCTTAACTATTTTTTAAGCTAAAAATGTATTTAAAAATAAATGCAAGTGTCATCCCCCACCAATACATATTTGTTGAATTTAAACATCATTTCTTTCTTAGAGAAAGATTCCAAACATGGAGCAGACTTTCTATACTGTTGAGAACTGTGATGAATTTGATGATGCCAACAAAATGACAAAAACATACTGCTGTCAAATGACGAAAGAACAGTTTGAAGAGGAATCATCCATTGAAACAGAACAAGCATTACAGGTCAAAATCACAAATTATTGTCATCATCATCGCCATTTTGATTTTCATCATCATAAAGAGATGGTGATTATTATTGTTTAGCCGACATTAGTGGGAAGCTAGATATAGCAATTACTTTTCTGGCAGCGGCCATGTGTTCAATTTGTTACGGTTTTTGTTTACAGTTTTTCTGCATTGCTTTGATCATTGACTTGAAATGCAGGCCCTAGCCTTGTTTTCTTTCTTCTTCAAATATGTTGACCAACTTATAATGTGTTAAGAGTACATCCACTACCTACCAAATCAAGTCTCCAATGTCATGAAGAATTTTTTTGTTATTATTATTTTCTAATTTACAGTACCGTCTATACTCGCGTATAAGTTGGGTCCAAATGCAAACAACATAGACCCTGATCTGCCATCGCATAATGTGCCGGCAGATCAGGGTCTATGTTGTTTGTTCTACTGATTAGTCATTACAAACTCCATAGACCCAGATCTGCCGGCAAATTATGTGATGTCAGATCTGGGTCTTTGCAGTTGGTATCAGCTTATACGTGAGTATATACGGTACTCAAAAACTCAGATATCTATACACTATGAGCTGTTGTTTGCAAATGCACATGTTCAATGGATATATTTTAAAAAAATATAATGAATGACATCTTTGAGCTCCTCCACCACAGATATGTGAAACATTAAAAAGTAGAGTTGTAGTGATGCAAATCTCTTACAGAAACTTTCTTCAACTTGATCCTGGCATTAGATGGGGGACACATATCAGAGAGAGATAACTGCATTACCCAGGTTTGTGCATAAAAAAGATACCAGAACTGTGCTTTAATTCTACGTCATATGTTATACACTGCAGCTGATATTGTACCAAATGTGTATTTTTTTGTTTTTATTGTATATCGTAGAATTCAAGCATAAATATTCTAAGCAAAAACTTTGAGTTTTTATTAAATATCATTTTGAAACGACTTTATTTTGTAAAATTCTCTCTGACACCCACTTTCGATCCAGTATTTACTATGCTCATGCAAAGAAGCATAAAACATGAAGTGTCATGGCTTTTTTTTGAAGTATGGTAGAGTTTTGGAGTTTGTAGTGCCTAAATCATTGGCGACATAAAAGTGACATGCACATGTAAATGTACCTGGTTTAAAAATAAATAGTCTGCTAGTTTTGTGCTATTAGGGAACAACCTATCATTTCAGAAGCAGTTTTCATAACTGAGTGTAGCTTTTAAATGGTCTGTTTGTACAACAGGGTGCAATCCTGACAGTGGGTGTATTTTATTTATTGGAACAAATTTATTTTGAACACAAATGTTTCAAAGAAGAAATTTGTATTCAACAGTTGGGTTTGTCTGACATTTTGTATGCCCACTGTTTACATTTTATTGACAAAAGTATACTGTTCAAGTATGTGTTTGTGCACTTAAAAATGCTTTGCACCAACACACACACACACACACACACCCAAGTCCTAGCAAAGATCAGATAGAAAAAAAATGCAGACAGTATAACTTGAATTCCATGAACTTACAATAAAGTTTATATATTCACATGAACGTATACATTTTCATGTTTAGCTTAATTCTTCAAGGCACTTTCTGGCACACAGTTGAATCCTATGCCATAGATATATAAATAAATAGCAAGATCACAGAGGGAAACCCTTTAGGTAGAAGCAGGTACAGGCACTTCTGTGGAGTTATCTAAGGATCTCTTCGCTATTTAGTAGCTTTTACAATGATGGGAAAAATCCCTTTTTAAATCTTGGAATATACAAGCATTTTCTTTCAGAGTTTACTCCATTTCACAAAAAATCGCTTAATTTTGAACTGAAGACAGAGTTCTAGATACGCAGGATATTTACAGATTTAACGCAGAAAATTTTACTTGAAAAAAAACCGCATAAATAAAATGTTCCAATTGTGCTAAAAAATTTAATTTTAAGCATTTAGTCCGAAGTTTTCAGCATATTACTTCTGTCATAAGCATAGACCATGTTGCATGATAGCACATTTGATCTGTATAAACATTGCCATCTGTTCAAGTTCCAGATGTTCCACGCACATTTGAAAGGGTAGTACTTGATCACTGTGAGAACACTTACTCAAATAGTGTCATATCAAATGCACCCTGTACTAGTCTTGGTCACCAAGCCATTTTGACATATTCTGAAAGGCATGATATATGTCTTGATGTTTAAGACTCAATCTTGTGGCATATGTTTTTTTTTTTTGTGTGTTCACAAAATACTCTCATCAAATTTTCCTAAAATGCAGTTGGTTCTAAAGCAGGGAGTAAAATATCCAATTTATTAAATTATTATCTTGAACTCTGTTAAGATTAGTCCATTGAAGTGTGGAAAAATATGGGTCAAAGTACAGATATTGACAAATTATTGTTGATCTGATATTTCCCAAATATACTTCAGGGCTTTTTTTTTTATTCATTGCTAATAAAGTGTTTATTAATAGTAAAATTAAAATCAATATTTGAATAAATTTTACTTTAAGATTTTAACTTTAATTTTTGGATTCATCTGTGCATTAATGTAGAAAATGTACATAGCTTAATCTAATTTTTTAGAGTTACAAATTAAGTTGGATATTATACACAAGAATGTCAACATTCCTTTACACATAGAGACTGCCAAACATAAATGTGAGCATGGTGACAAACTCACACTTAAACACCATTTGGATACTTCTCAAGTAGACCTGAATAAGATTTTTTTTAACAAAGGTAGAATTTTTATCTTGGTTCCACCAGTACTTGTATTTGGGCTATCCATAAACAGTTTTTTTAATCAAAAAGTGCTTAACCTTTGTACATATTTCATAGAACTCTATGACTTACATTTAGAGGAAATTTTATAAGCAGCATATTTTTTTGAAAAAAATTGACTAAAAATGCATAAAGAAATTTTTCAATGCATTCAAATTACGCAAAAAGTTAATTTTCAACATTTAACCCAAAGCTGTCAGTGTCTTGCTCCTGCCATAAGTACAGTCCATATTATATTATGGCACATTTGATTAATATAAACTATGTTTCATGCACATATTTGAAATGATAGTACTTGATGACTGTAAGGACACTCACTGAAATAGAACCATATACATAATTGAATGCACCCTGAATTAGTCTTGGTCACTACGCTGTTTTATGCAATCATAAAGGCGTCATTTACGTCTTGATGATAAAGACTCATTTTGGTTTCATATGTTTGTGTTTTGCTGCGTTCACAAAATACCCCATCAAATTTTTTAAAATACAATATCTAGTGTTCTGTAGATGTGCTGTGCAAAATGATAAATAATTTTCTTTTTTGCAGACCCTCACTGCATACCTAGATGCAAATCCAGAAGTTTATCGCAAATTTCTGAGGAAGAAGAAAAAGCAAGATATGGAAAATGCTGGATTTCTGTCATTTCTACAAGTTTGTATGATACATATGATGTTTTGCATAGTAAAACTGAAAGACATAGTAACTTTGATTAGAGACTATGATAAACTCAAAAATATGATGAATATTCTCTCTCTGTGACCTTGTGTTTTTTTGCCATTTTTCCTGACACAGTATAACATAGTACAGAAATATTTTGTATGTTTTCTGTAAAACTGGTTCTGATCTTACAGAATTTGAATCAATCAAACAGCATTTGTAGTCAATCCCCCTCCCCTCCCCCACCTCCAATTTACACCTAATGGCTGAGAGACAATGAAAATAGTGTGACTGATACTTCTTGCCTTGGTCAGCCTCTGTGGTGTCTCTCTTAGTCAGGCACTTTATTCCAGTTGCCTCATCCCGATATAGCCTTTCATGTTTTGATATGCCATTAAACACCAGGAAATAAAACAAACAAAAGGGCTACATAAAAGTCCTTGTTGCAGCAAAGGCAGGAGAATATCAACTTCCATCCAGGGTCTGTTGTTTTACTAATGAGATCTTTGAATTTTTCTCTCTTAAAGACCACTGCAAGCCAACATCTGAGCTGTAAAGAATACATTTACAAGCTTCTATAACTTGTTGTAAAATCAACCTAAATCAAGTTTGGGTGATAAGGGGTTGTGAAATGTATTACAGGCATGGCATAAAACAGTTTGATACAAATTTTCTTATTCTGTTTCATGTTTGGATTATATAATCATGATAGATGATTTCTTTTAACAAATACTGTCAGACAAGTTGATAATAACCTCTCTGTGTGGCACATGTAAGCATCACAGATGCCAGTAAATGTCATAAAGTGATACTTGCCAGTGTTTGAGATATTAACTGATTCATTTCTTGCCAGTAAATGTCACATTATGACATTAACTAGTGACTAAAAGCAGTGTTGCCCATAAAAGGACTAAATTATGACATTTACCATTCAGATGATATTAACTGTTGACACTACCTGTAAATGTCACAACTGAGTAAGTAGAGCCTCAGTGATAAATCCAATATTTCAGATGAAAATTGTTTTTCTGTTATAGGGATTTCCGTTATTATATTAGCTTTTTTGCAGGGATATAGTGATCGGTCATGTCCCTTGTCTCTGTGATTCTTTTTGTCTGTGTGTCATGTTTCAGCATGTCAATTTTTGTTTTGCCTGCTGTAGAATAGGCGAGACATATGGTAACTTATTCCTACTGCAGTGGCAGCAGCATCAACATTGGTGAAATTTTTTCCATAGGGTCATAAATCCCTAACCCTTTGAGGGATTGCCTTCATACTTGGACCATGTAATTAGTGAGCATTGGTCTTTTATCTTGACACACAACCACCCTTCCTCTAGCTCCCTGGACTAAATCAAGGTCATTTGAAAATCTCAGTTAAGTTTTATGTTAAAGTTTTTCTCTGTGGTCACAAGTTCCAAACCCTTAGAGGGATTGTTGCCATATTTGGACAGTAGAATCAAGAGAAATTGCCCTATCAACTCCATGCATCCCAATGCTCCCTCTATCCCCAAACCAACACCATTTCAGCTTGGGGGTGGGGGCAATACCCCCTGGACAACTTTAGAGAGGTTTTGCCCCTGCACCACACACACAAACACACACACACACAAGTTCTTCGGATACTTTATTATTTATTGAAATCCCTGGATAGCTATTATGCATTGACTGTAGAATCAGGAAGCTCTGCCCGTGTATATCCATGCACCCCTACCCTTCCTCTGAACATCATGCAAGGTCAAGGTTATTTGAAAATCTTGGCTAAGTTTTTAGTTTGTGTTTTTCCACAGGGTCATAAATCCCAAGCCCTGTGGGGGATTGCTATCAAACTTGGAAGGTAGAATTAGTAATCTCTCCCTTTTCATATCTATGCACCCATACATTCCCTTTGACCCTTATGCAGGGTCATGGTCATTTGAACATCTTTGTTATGTTTTTGGTTAGAGTTTTTCTGTGAGGGATAGGTATCATACTTAGACTGTAAAATAAAGAAGCTATGCCCTTTCATAACCTTGCACCCCTACCCTCTCTCTGACCCTCATGCAGTGTCAGGGTCATTTGAAAATCATGGTTAAGTTTTTAGTTCACCTGGCCATATAACCATGTTCGTTGTCAATTCAGCATCCATCAGCAGTTACTATTTTCAACTTCTCAAAAACCTCGAGACCAATTTCAACTAAACTTGGCATGGAGCATTCTTGCATAAAGGCCTTTCATGTTTTTACAACTTATGTCAATCCACCATCAAATATGGCTGCTTACTAAAAATAGAAAAACTTAAAAAGACTTCTCCAAAACTGCCAAACAAATTTGACAGAAGCATACTAGCATGACAACTTTTAAGTTTGTTCAAATGGTTCCAATCCGCCATCAAATATGGCCACCATTATTAAAAATTGAAAACTCTTTAAGTGACTTCTTCTCCAAAACTGATGAATAAAATTTGACCAAACTTGACAGCATCCTGGCAAAAAGACTTTTAAAATTTTAACAAATAATGCCGATCCACCATCAAATATGGCTGACATTACTAAAATAGAAAAACTTGAAACAACTTCTTGAAGACCTTTAAATTTTTACAAACGATGACGATCTGCCTTCAGATATGGCTACCATTACTAGAATTTAAAAGACTTCTCCAAAACCGCTGAATAGAATAGAAGTTGACCAAGCTTGACATAAAGTACCATGACATGAAGACCTATAAAGTTTATTCAGATGAGTCTGATCTGCAATCAAATATGGCCACAGTTACTTAAAATAGAAAGGCCTTTCAACTTCATCTCCAAACAAATGAACAGAATTTAACCAAACTTGACATAAAGCATCTAGCATCAAGATCTTTCAAGTTTGTACAAATGATGTTAATCTGTGATCAAATATGGCCACTGTTACTTAAAATAGAAAGGCCTTTCAACTTCATCTCCAAACCAATGAACAGAATTTAACCAAACTTGACATAAAGTATCTAGCATCAAGATCTTTCAAGTCTGTACAAATGATGTTAATCTGCGATCAAATATGGCCACTGTTACATAAAGAAGAAAAACCTTTAAAGAACTTCTCCGAAACCACTAAATAGAATTTGACCAAACTTGACAAAAAAATCCTGGCAAGAAGACCTTTCATGTTTATACAAATGGTGCCATTCTGAGAGATGCCAACCATTCTGGATTTTTAGAGACAATGTTTGGAGTAACCTAATAACTTATTTAGGGGTAGTAATTATTGAGCTTTAATTATTTGTAAGTTTCTGCTTATTTTGTATCCACTTCACTTGGATTGTATGTCTAATTAATATTTTTCTTTTTAAGATTAGGATGCAGTAGGAGAGCTTGTAAAAGATATTATTTTTTAAATCTATGATGAACATATATACTTAGCCAATGAAAATTTCAAAATAATTTCATCAACACTTTGTAACATTAGAGAATCATTAGCATTAAAAATTATATAAATTTATGTGTGTTAGATTAATTTTAAATCAAATTTTTGTTATACACTTGGCATTTTTCAGATAAAAAGGTTAAATAAAATGTGATGAGTTTGCTTGATGGGAAGATGGCAGCCAACTTTAATGACTACTTCTAACATGATTTGCCCCGAAAGCCAGCCACATAAATTCATGGAAAAATTGGACATATCAGGAGACATTATGGTTCATCAAACCTTTAAAAATTCTTGAATTTGAGGGGGTTGCCTTGAAAACTCCTTGAATATTTTAACAATGGTTTTATCCTTGTAAATTTCTTGAATTTGCTGCAAAAGTCCTTGAATATTTCCCAAAAGGCCTTGAGTTTATCTGAGGGAATACTGGATAAATAGGGTGGATCAAATGACATACGACATGAGTAATTACCAGTAGTGGCATTCTAATTAGTTTTTTTTCTTCTACTTTTGTACCCATTTATGCAGCGTTAAACAAAGTAAGAATTGGAGAAGGTTACATTTTTTTAAGAAAAAATACTTGTTGAAAACTTTTAGAAGTCCTTGAATACTCCTAAAAGTTCTTGAAAAACAGCTCTTGGCCTGTATGAACCATGGGCATTGTTTTAATACATTAAAAAATTTGTTTCTTAAAGTGGGGTGTGATCTTATTAATGTACTTATCATCGTCAATTCCTTTGTTTTATTTGTTTAACAGTGGAACGTGTGTATGTGTATGAATGTTTCTGTGTTTGACATGCGATGTGTGGTAAGGGAAAATTTGCCTTTCATCTGGGAAATTTCAGGGAATTTCCATTCCAGTAACCTGTAAAAACTCAGTCTTCGATGGGGCCATAACTCTGTCATGGTTCCAAAAGTATGATACTTGTTTGGTTATAGTTTTATTTTGCATCCAATTTACACCGTCTTGAATATATTACAAGATCATATCCATGCCTTACCTCCTGTGGCATTCCTGCTCTCTGTTCATGCCCTTAGTTGTGACCCATGGGATCATGGGGATTGTACCTGTTGAGATATTCACTTTTCATTTTGGAGTTTTATCATTTGTTTTCTAGAACACAGCTCATGTTTCAACTTTTGTTTTCTTCCCAAACTAGGTAAAAATTATGGATGTTTTGCATGGAGGAGACAACCCTGGACCCCCTGTCAGTGACATAGAATGTCAAACTCAGCTGACAGCACTAAAACACAACATGCATCGAGTGTTTGAGTACTCTCAAGGTATTCTTATCAGTAGTTTTTAAATACTGGATCATTGCAAAAGATGAAGAAAAAAATATTTGCAAGAATACAGTACTGAGCAAATACCATATCTGAGACAGGTAAAATTTTTGATTTTGATAGGAAATTTTTAGTAGCCTGTCTTCGACAATTTAGTCCTTGTAAACTGAAAGAATCGGACAACTGCAGATTTCTGACTGATTCATAGTTAGCATGTAAAATAATCTCTCTTAGTTGAATTAGTTGTTTTCACAACTTATTAATGTTGATAAATGTGAGTATTCTCAGTGGAAGTTATCAGCAGGTCAGTCTGCTGCACATTGCACTCAAAAGAACACCTACCAATTTGTTTTCTTAGTTTCACACACTGATTGCTGATTGCTGACACTTGTGTATACAGTAAAAACCTGTCTTGAATGACCACCCCTCATGCCAAAAATAATGGTCTCTCAAGACAAGTGGTCTCTCATGACAGGTCATAACACTATGATGTTGGTGTCAACTTCAATGTTAAATTTTTTGTGTGAGCCAATGTTAAAGTTTTGTGCAAACCCATAACTCACTTTGTAGTAACCAAAATAAAGGTGGTAGGTTGAGGTCATCAAAAGCAAAACATACTGTTCTGTATACTACTTATTTTTAATTCAACTACTCATAATACATTTTTAGCTAACCTGTATGTAGTACAAAAGAGCTTGGGCTATACCCCCAGGATTACTGGCCTCATCCAGTCAGGTTAACCCATTGTAAATGTGGTATTAACCTGCCATTGTCTCCATTTTTATGCATATCTTCATGGAACTTGGTCAAGATGCTCCATGCAATATACCAAATGATCCCAAGGAAGGCTAGGTCACTGTAACCCAATTTTCTTATACTAATGATTTTTATCTTTGCATGTTAATTTCACTGTACAAATTTTGTCTTTCTGGCAGTTCTCTAGTTTTAGGCATGGTCTATTATTGGAACTTGGCCAGGGTGTTCCTTGCATCATTCCAAACTACTTAAGAGGAAATTAGGACACAGTGACCTACTTTTCTTACACTAATGACTTTGGTGTTTACAGGTTAAGTTAACTGCAGTGTTCAGGTTTTAGCTTCTTGGCACCATTGGTAGCCTGCCCTGGGGAAAATAACTTGCAGTGACCAATCCATGCATGAATCATTGTTTATGGGAGGAGTTATATGATATTACAGGTAGAAGTACTTACATGCATGCACAGAAAAATGGGCAGAATAACATGCTACTGACCTTTTCTTTGAAATGTTTGGGGATAACAATTTCATTACCAGGCAAACAACTGCATAAAGTGTCACTTGGTCATCTCTCTGACAACTCTTTTTATCCTTTGCCAGTGATAGAAGGGAGGGGGTATAGGATCTTGCTTGTTCATTCGTGTGTTCATGCAGTTGTTACCCTCTCAATATTTTGTTTCCCCATCAATATTTCAGACCCTATTTTACCAACACTTATGAAAATTGGTATGTAGATGCATCTTAACAAGAGTAACTCAACATTACCAACATTAATTCAGTATGACCATGTATGACCATGTATTCACTCTTAAGTGACTTTTTATATGCCGTAAGGTGGAGCATGTTATGCTATGATGTTGTCTGTCTGTCCATCCATCTGGTACCAGTTTGGTTTCTGCACAATAACTTGAGTTGTCACCATCTACAATTACCAAACCTTGTGGATGGCTTGCACTCTGAGCAAGGAAAAACCTTATCAATTTTGGACTCAAAAGGTTAAAGGCCAAGGTCTCTAACTGAAAGGAGAAAAATGGTTTCAGCACAATAGCTTTCCACCATACACCAAACTCTGTGGATAGCTTGCACTTGGGGTAAGGGAGAACACAATTGGTTTTGAGCTCAAAAGGTTAAAGGTCAAGGTCACTGACTTAAATAAGAAAAAAAATGGTTTGTGCACTTAAACTTGAGTTCTCATCATCTATGGTTACCAAACTTTGTGCATGGCTTTCACTCTGGGTAAGGAAGAACCCTGTTGATTTTGAAGTCAAAAGGTCAAAGTCACTATGACTGAAATAATAAACATGGTTTTCACACAATAACATTAGTTCTACATTACCTGGACTAAACTTTATGGATGGCTTGCTCTTTGGATAAGAAAGAAGCGTATTGATTTTGGGGTCAGAGGTCAAGGTCCCATTTACTGAAGAAGGAAAATGGTTTCTGCACAATATCAGTGGTTCTACATCACAGACCTAGACCAAACTTTGTGAATGGTTTGCACTTAGGGTAAGGATGAAGCATGTTGATTTTGGGCTCAAAAGTTCAAAGGTCAGGGTCACTGACTGAAAGAAGAAAAATAGTTTCTGCACATAAATTTCAGTTATCTACACAGAGGATTATTAAACACCGGGTGTATGTGCCTTTCATGGTACTCTTGTTAAATTTTAGCTATCTGTTCACACATCCTCAATATCTTGGATCCTATTTCACCTACGCTTATGAAATTTGCATTGTGGATGTATATCAGCATGAATAATCCTTCAGTATCAAAACTAGATCAGCATGACCTAATTTTCATGTTTGAGTGACTTGTGTTTTACACTGTCCGTTTGTTGCAACCTTTTTTCATTACAAAAAATTTATTTTTAAAATGTATGGATATAACACAGTTCTGAGTTTGGTCTCATTTATGAAAATACTGTATTGTGTATTTGTTTATTGGTTCTTTTTTTTCCATTGATTTGTTTTACCCACAGGTTCCACTGTTGATAATTGTACCTTATCTTACAGAGAGCAAAGGACGGAAGCGCACATCAAAGAGATTGGCAAATAAGAGATTGAAAAACAAAGAAAATAATGTCACTTTCTCTAGAGTCGTGCCCCCTCCTCCACCTCCCCCACCCCCACTACCTGTGCAGATGTTCAATGAAGCTAAGACACCTGGCAGGAGAAGCACTCCAGGGAATGACATAATAAATAAATCGGTCAGTTTGTCGTTACTACTGCAACTATTTCAACAACAATCAATATGATCATAATGACAATCATGGTGCTTTATTGGTACATTACTACTCCATCAGTAGACTTTACTTAAAGAGCCTGTTAAATGCAGTAGTACTGCACTCTCTTTTCATCTTTGCAGTCCTAGATATGATCCCTGGTTCCAGCATCCATAGATAAGTTGTTGCTAATCCCAGATCTGTGGTTCCTCAAGGCCAGAATTTCTTCTTAAAGATACATTACTCAATCATAAACATTAGGAAAACATCCACTACTTTACAAATTCAGCCCTCCCAAGCTAAAAAAGACATTAACCACATCTTTTGTCATGTTTTAGTAATAAAAATGCAAAAAAGTAATCTGCTTGAAGAGACAATGTCAAACAAGAGTGGTCTCCCCTTGGATGCACCTAACCCTGTCAGTCTTCAGTAACTATTTCTGCTTGAACCTGGTTGGCATGCTTTCACAAGTGGCCTTGCAAATATCTTCTTTTTTGTGCCTTTTCACCATTTTGAACAATCCTTCTAAGTGCTTTAGATTTTTTTTTTGTGGCAGCAGGCCAACTGGCCCAACAGCTTGAAAAGTTTGGGGCTGACTTTGAGAACCATGGGCAGCAGGCCAACTGGCCCAACAGCTTGAAAAATTTGGGGTTGACTTTGAGAACCATGGGCAGCAGGCCAACTGGCCCAACAGCTTGAAAAATTTGGGGCTGACTTTGAACCATGGGCAGCATAGTAAATTGAAATAAGACTGGATTACAAACATCAATTCATACATACCACTTGTATCTTGCTGTAAATATTTTTTGGAAAGAAAATGTTCAGTGTAGTTTGCCTTTTGGTCATTTATGCTATTTGGTTTATTATGTGGTAAAGGCATGGTTCTTATTCTGTCTTGGAATGATGTTTCTGATCATCACTGCTATTTTACAATATCAGAATCAGAATTCTTCATCGGTTAAGATTAGTAATCAGTATTATTGGATGATTGGCAGGAGAAGAGCTGTGTAGAAGAGCATAATAGTGGAATATCCAAGTCTTGGTCACTTGGACATCCAATACATTTTTGTAATGTCTGCCACAAAACAAACATCTTGATGACCAAGACTTGGGAAATTTGTGATGTCATTTCATTATTACAGTCTTTTACAATCTTATGGGTAAACTGGTAAACTGTTAGAAATAGATGAAATTGTTGGAAATTCTGTAATTTTTAAAAATGAAATAGTTATTTACCCTGAAACTTAATGGGGGGAAAGGGAAGATTCCATGCTAGGCCGGGAGGGACTCTGACTGTAAAAACAAGTGCATCAAATGAAATAAATCGTGCAGGAAAAGTGTCAGATTACAAAATGAATGGATTAATTGACAGTGTTCTGAGTAATTTTGGTTACAATGTAGCATGACGGCATTGGTGACCATCTCCTGCCCTACTTTTAAGAAGCAATTGTGGCTTGGTCCCTTCAGGAACTCTCCATGCACTTCATGCAATGAAAACCATTGTGGCAGGGGGTTATATTTGGAAAGGGCATTCTGGTTCTTTCCAATGACTTGACTGTCATCAATTATCTCAAAAGGCAAAGGGAACCAAGTGCCCAGATATCTGCCTTCTTCTTTTGAATTTTCTCAGATGGTGTCGTAATTGACAAATCAACATTCAAGTCTACCACATCCCAGGCAGGTTCATGTCCTAGCAGACTCGCTGCTTAGATGGAATCAGTAAGATTCATACAGAATTGTCCATTCATCTCTCAGTCTTCATTTAAATCTTTGTGACAAGGTGGAATAACAAGCTTCCTGCCTTTGTTTCACAAGTCCTAGATCTGAAAGCCAGGGCAGGCAATGCCATTTCTGAGAACTGGGACAATCTCAATGCATACACCTCTCCCTACCCCTTTTATTCACATGGTCTTGCAGAAAGTGGGGAAATCCAAGTGCTAACTAATCCTGATTTCTACCCACAAGTGAGAAAAATCATGAATCAGCAACCTTTTGAATATAGAAGCAGAGATTCCCAGGAAAATTCTGCCTTCTCGTCTCCAGCTGAAACAACCATTTTCCATCCCAACCCAGAAATGCTAAACCTGTCAGAGGTAGGTTTGGGGACCTCCCCCTCGTAAGAAAATTTCTGAGTGAAATATGTCTTTGAGAATACTTAAAAGATCACAATACAGGCAGACCTTTCCAGCATTTACATCTGTGGAAGATAATGCACTTCCTTTCCAGTAGTAACTGATGATTGACAACATTTTGCACCAGTCCCTCTATCCAAGGGAAGACCACTCTTGTCTGACCGGTATCTCGGCAATGAAAGTTTTTAGCATTTAGATATGGGATTGTATAGAAATCTTCATGTCCATCTGTCCATCACGTAATCATATGAACCCAACTAGTCCTTCAGATTTTGATGGATTGCCATGAAACTTAGTAAATACCATAATCATCACCTGAAGATACATATATTGACAAATCATGGCACTTTGTACATATTACTCTCATCATCTGGAGATGTGCATATCGATTTACACTGTGCTCTCAATTTTTTTTTATTACCTTCACAGTAAGGCAAAATGCATGTGTAACTCTGACTTGTATTCTTGTCGAGAGTATAGCTTTTTACCCAGTAAATATATTTTAATTAAACTTCAACCAGTTATGTATCATGATTAGACAGTGTCACATATCATAGCCATGTCTCTATCCATATATGGGTTTAACTTTTGAACCAATGAAGATATTGTAATGAAACATTTACCTGTTATATATGTTGACTTGACTGTCTTACATGTTCAGTCATACCCCTGTCCTCAAGGTAAAAGTCATGACAGGGGATAATGTAAGTAAGTGGCCTATTTCATTATCCATACTGTCACCCTTTAACCCCTACAGATATTTGTTATGAAACTTTAACCAAGTCCACACCTTATCATGCAATAGTTAAGTCTCTAGCTCAAAGGTCAAGGTCATTGGTACTCTTCTTCATTTTGGAAGAGCTGGATTTGTGAGGTGGTTGATGTTCTTCTAATGTATTGCGATCGGGTAAGTATTATCAACAAAACACATTTTACTCCAAAAATTGGTTTTCCAAATGTTTTCTGCTAGGTAAGCCCTTTGTCAAGAGATAAAAGTGGGATAATTACAAGGACCAAACAAACTCTCTAGATAGAATCCAGAAAAATGCTGAAATATCTGCATTATGGGATAGAAGAGAACAATTCTAGCCATCAGATGAAGTAAAAGAAATAGAAGAAGGGAAAAATAGACTCCACAAATAATTAACTACATTTCCTTTTGTATACAAAGATAAATATAGACTTGGAAAAAGTAAGAGTTTAAATATATACAAAGTTCATAGTGTAGTAATGACTTTGTTTCTGGAAGTTGCAATTTTTAAGTTTTAATTTGCACCTATGATTCTTTTTAGAGTAAAACAATGATCATTTTATTATTGGAAACCTATAGATATGTTGCAGAATCTAAATTTCTTGGCGAGCTATTCCTCTATAACTACAGTTTTTAAGTAGGTGTAAAAAAGCAAGTGACGATTGTCATTTGAGCAACATTGTTGTTGGATTTGCACTTTATTTGGGATCAGTCATAGCAATCAGAAAAGCTTATCTCAAGAAATCATTTCCCATAAAAACAAACAGTAGTGTTCAGGGTTGAGCAAATTTTTGTTTCATTCACTTGTTCAGGACAAGTGGTTTCAGAAAATTCACTTGTCCCACCTACCTTTTCACTTGTCCCAAAATTTAAATTGCTTTTCAAGATTTTATGAGATGTATGCACTTTAATCCATAGAAAGAACAAATGAAATAATGTACAACATATTTATTTTTTAAAAGAATTTAATATTTCAGAAACAATGGTTGATATTATACATTTTGTTACATCAGAGGGATTCAGTTTTCCATTGTCCAGGTGTCTTATATACACTATTTCTTGCTCCAATACAGCAGCATCAGTATTTCCATCACCAAAAATGGAAAGGAATTTACTGGAATTCAGACTTGCTCTAACTTCTTCTCTCAAGACTTGATCGATTGATAGAACAAGGTCTCTTGCCCTGAATTTGTTCTTATAATTAGTACCAAGTTCAACAGTGTTCTTCTCCTGGAGTGCACACAAAATTTCCTTATCAGAAAATGGTTTTTCATAATGGGCTAGACTGTAGGCTGTGTTAAAGGGAGCTCTCATTTTGTTCATTTCAGTCTCATTTAGTTTTGAAAGGGCCTATCCTGGTGTAATGTCAGCAACTCTGCTTTCAGGGAATTTCTGCACATGCCAGCTAGTGGCATGCATATACTGTGCTGCACAGACTTTGCGAGGTCCAGAATTGTCATGCGACTTGATTTTTGGTTCAGTCCTGAATTTGTCAGTTCCATTGACAAATACACTGGTTGATTTTCCAGCCTGTGCCAGTTTGGGATATTGTTTGCCTTGACTGCAAAACATTTTTCATTGAATTGAAGCCAAGGATGACCTGATGCAGCAGAACATTTCTCAGTTTCTTAGTAGTGTCATATTTGACATTTTTTGTTGCCACAAAGTCTGGTTTATGTTCCTTTGGAGAAATAGTTACCTCAGACTCAGTGGCAGCCTTACATTTTATACCTCCACTTTAATGTGAAATTTCCTTTTCTAAATCTTTCTTATTAACTTCATTGCGAAAATAATTGAGTAAACTCATTTTATCCAAATAGTGAATATCACCTTGCTTGACAATTACTTCTAAAGTGATCAAAACAAACATTTTGTCCTTTAAATATAGAGACAGCTCCTTAATTTGCGTCATTGTTTCGCTTCAAACGCAATATCAGACATGAAAGTTAATCCTCTGTATAATCAATTAAAAATTAAAGAATCATCACTGCCATTTAATCAGTTTATAAAGGGAACCGACACTAATGTCGGTAAAGTGCCTTTCATTAATTTCATTGGATTGACTCGCTGGATTAAAATCAAAAGGTGAGTCGTTTGTGAGGATCTGGTTTGAGTAAACAATACAACGAGGCTGTTTAAAATGCTGCTAATTAATCCTAACAGCTTTGTTTTGTCTAGCGTGTTTTTATTGGCCAATAATTTGGTCACTTAGCCTAATATGCAGTCAAGCGGTAATATAATGTGTGCACACGTTATCAATGACCATTGGTAGGCGTGATACAGGATGTAAATAAATACATGGAGAGGGGCAGTCCCGCTGACAGAAATTCTGGGCAAATGGGCAGACCAGTCATGGGCCCCAAATCTTGTATAATTTTGTGTATATTAAAGACTCTATCAAGTAACAAATTTTAATATTTACTGCAAAGATTAATTTATTTTTATAGCTGAGTTGACTTTGGGTACCTAGAAATGGCCGGGCACCTGGGCAATTGTCCCCCCCCCCCCCGGGCAGGTTTGGTGAGGGGTAGAATCAAGCATTCAGTATGCCCATAGGGCATGACTGGCCAGATAAAGGTAGATTAAGTGATTATGGTATGAAAATAAGCGCTTGCCCGACTTTTTTTAAAATAAGAAAAAGGCACTTGTCTCAGATTAGCAACTTGGAAAATATTACTTGCCCGACTTCAAAAATGAATAATCTGGGATGTCGGGCTATGGGATTTGCTCAGCCCTGAATGTTACTACCTTATGAAGCAGCTTTTCTGTTTTACTTTTACTTGTATATGGTCCTTTTTTATCAGCTGTTTTCTTTTCAGATGAACACACCTCCAAGTCTGATCAAATCCAGGTTGAAACATGAAAGAACTGAGTATGTCCATCTTATCAATCATACTTGAATCAAAATGCTCTTTTGGTTCCACAAAACTTTTTATAGAATACCACTATGCATACATAAGTTGAACAAATATTTTTTTCCCTTTTTTATAACCCTGGTGAGATTTAAAGTTTATATTTGGGCGTATTTGTAAAAGACATTACTTGTGGCTATACCATTGAATTTTACCAGGGAGAAGTGGATTGTTTCCTATTTTGTATACCCTTTGCCAACAGCAAGGGGGAGAAGATTAGATTGTATATATGCTGTGTACATATTTTATTGTTGGGTCCTTGGTTCACCAAGCCTTCATTGAAAAGTAACATACATAACATAGTTACCAGTTATACATCACAGCAGTTACCAATCAAGCTTTTACAATAGCATGCATAACAAAATAGTTACCAGTCGTACATCACAACATAGTTACCAGTCGAGTTTTATATTGCATACATTACAACATAGTTGCCAGGTATACAGAACAACATAGTTACCAGTCAAGTTTTATATTGCATACATCATAATTTAATTACATTCCAGTTTTATATAGCATATATCATAATATAGCTACCAGTCAAGTTTTATATAGCATATATCACAACATAGCTACCAGTCAATTTTTATATAGCAGACATCACAACATAGCTACCAGTCAAGTTTTATATAGCATATATCACAACATAGCTACCAGTCAATTTTTATATAGCAGACATCACAACACAACTACCAGTCAAGTTTTATACAGCATATATCACAACATAGCTACAAGTCAATTTTTATATAGCAGACATCACAACATAGCTACCAGTCAAGTTTTATATAGCATATATCACAACATAGCTACCAGTCAATTTTTATATAGCAGACATCACAACATAACTACCAGTCAAGTTTTATACAGCAGACATCACAACATAGCTACCAGTCAATTTTTGTATAGCGTACTTCACAACATAGTTACCAATCAAGTTTGTTTGGAGTCTAATAGCACATCATCACATGAAAGGCTATATAGTGCAAAGGCAATTGGCGTAAAGTGCCTTGTCCAGAGAACTCCACAGTAGCAGACCAAGGCAGATCTGGACAGGATTCACACCCTCAAACCATTCTTACGAGCCTTGCATGCAAACTACTGTGCCACTGCAACTCCAAGACACTGTGTTACATAGAACCCTTGTTTGTTTTTTTTTATATTTATTAATTTATTTATATACTGATTTGTCTATTTTTTTTTATTTATTAACTTTTACAGCTCCTTGGGTACCATGTCCCCACTGCCTTCCATTGGTTCACTTAGTTCACTGCATCAGGAGTTGCTCTCCTCTAATCCTTTGAAGAGACTTCATTCCAGCAGAGAGCCGAGGTTAGTAACAGCCTGGCATTTACATGAGAATTAAAAAAAAAAAAAAAATCCAACAACGTTAGATCCATCTGCTCAAAGCTTTTTGATCATGAAACTTGAAATCCAGCTGACATGCTGTAACTTTACAGTAATAGAGTAAAGCCAGAGTCCTAAAACTTTCAGGATTATCTTTGTTTCCTTTTGCTGCCTACCAAATTTAAAGGACATATTCACATCCAGTACTATATGCATATGAAAGATTTGGGTTTTGGAGTTTGTATTTGAGTTTTGTTTCCAAATTAAATGTAGAGTGCAGGGTCTATATAGTTTATTTAAACATGCAACAACATGGCAAATGGAATATATTGAAATCTGTGGTTTAATTTTATGATTTTTGTGACCTCATCATAAATTGCAACAGTTTACCATGTTAAAGTCAAAGGCATTATTGAGAATGTAGTGAAAATGCCTAATTTGTTATGATAATGCCACTCCGGGGTGCAGGTCACATGAGCCATTTTGAATTTTTTGTTAGGCAGGGCTTGGGACAACCACTTGTCCTCTTGTCCTGACTGGGTAAAAATTGGCTGGACTGAGTAAAACTTTACTACATACTCATCCCTGGTCCAAGTAGAGGTAGATTTGCACCTTGAGAATAAGTCTGAGTGCATGTTCTACCCTTAACAAGCATCGAAGTTCAGCATTGCTTTACATTTGGCATGCGTCAATTATAAATAACCTTTGCCAAATTTGCCTACATGTTGTCAGTCTAGAACAATTCGCAAATGAAATGACTTCGTTTTCTTTTACACATTTACCCGATGTAAGCTAGATACTAAAAGGGGTAAAAATATTATGATCATATTATATTGCAGTTTCGCACCTGGCCCGCAATTTCTTGATGGTGTTTGCAATTACAGTGACATTTTTCAGTACTTTAGGCACCATTTTGGTGTGGAGAAAGTTTGCCCTTCAACAATCTATTACACATCTTTATGAGCCAGACCTCTGAGAAGTTAAAAGACAGAGAATGTCAAAATGTTTGTGATTTTTTTTTCATCTGGTCTGGCAATGTGATTGTTACCCCAGGTAACCGGTATTTTCAAGATCAAAGTTTTATTGATATATTGTCTTGCCAAATGGAAGATGCCCGCAGATATTTATGTAAGTATGTAGTTAATTTTCACAAGGAAAATATTGCCAACTTACATTTGAAATGAGTATTTTAAGTGTCTCAGCTGATTCCCACCAACTTTCACACAAGGCATATTTATAAAGCAGATAATGTTGAGACAACAACTGATTGGTTGAAATCTAGTCGGGGTAATGACCTAGAAAAGTTCCAGTTTGTTTGACCAATCAGCAATCTTCCTTTATATGGCACCCATGTGTAGCTCTCTTGAATGGAGGTTTGATCAAAATGGATTATTTAGTATGAAAGTTGGTGGAAATTAAAATGGTTGGAATTCTTCTTTCAAATACAAGTTACTGACATTTTTCTTGTGAAAAGTAATTACATACTTATATAAATATCTGCTGGCATCTTTACTTGGGCATGACAGTGTATTAATAAAGCTGCACAGTCGTGAAAATACTGGTCATCCTGGGCATGTGTAACAATATCTGACCAGACAAAAATCATAAAAGTTTCACATTTTCTGTCCCTTAATTTCTCTCATATCCAACTCATAAAGATGTGTGATTGGTCGTTGAAAAAGGAAAATGATGACACCTAGATTACTGAAAGGTTTCACTGTAAACGCAAATACCACTAAGAAATCAAGGGCTATAAGTGCAAATACAATTTCTCAAGTCCCAAACATTGTCTCTTAATATATGTTTATTTAAGGAGCCTTGTATTAGAACATAATATTTACATGGTTCTTTAGTAAAAGTGTAAGCAGTGTAGTGGAAAAGTGTACTGTGTTGAGTAAAATCAGAACAGGGATGACTAACTCTTGCAACTCACTCATCACAGGGATGAGTGCTTGAGACATTTTTTCCTGAGCCTGTTAGTAAATCAAGTGTTTTGGCCATAGCAGTAGTAACACTATTGTTGTGCTTCTACAATCCACACCCCTAAGGCTTAATACCCATCAATGATGTATCTACTTTGGATAACCCACACCCCTAAGTCTTAATACCCATCAATGATGTATCTACTTTGGATAACCCACACCCATAAGGCTTAATACCCATCAGTGATGTATCTACTTTGGATGAACCATTTTGTGTTAAATGCAGCAATTAGAAGATCTGGATATATTTATGGATATTTCTGAAGTGAACTGTTAATTGCAGTACATAATAAAAGTTTAATGAATGGCCAACAAAATTGCATATAACAGACATTGTGACCTAACACTTGCATGAATTTGCCCTCCTTGCAGCTTGCAGCAGGTGACAATGACCATTTTCCACTAGATCTTATTACTAAGGGTGTAATGATATATCAATATGTATCAGTACACTACCGTATCGCAATTTCTATCAATATAAATTCTTCTCTATTAGTATTTTCACCCTAACTCTATTTATTAGACTGGTTGTGGAACTGGCTTGGTTTACACAAAGTAATAGTTGGTATTAAACAATTACACTATAACCATTCAGATGCATGGTTTAGTCATGGCTGATGGCCAATCACAGTTGAATAAGCCTGAACCACAGGGATTGGGCCATAAAAAATTTGTCAAAGATAAACTATTTATCGCTGCCACTTGCTAACATCAGAATCAAATCTCTAAAGTTTAATTCATGCATGTTTACAACGAGTTAACATGCTGTACATAAGTTTCAGCAAGTCTGCAACTGAGCTTTGTCCTCAGCTAATCTGTCAAAAAGCTTTTTGTCATTTTTTCTACTAAAATTTGCAGAGGAAAGACATAAAATCATGAATTTTATCAAATTTCTTCAACTTTTCCATCTTTTCTTAGCTCCGTTTGTTAACAAAAAAAAAAGGCAAAATGCTTGTTTTAACAGTCAAATCAGCTTGGCTGTGGGCAGAGCTTAGATGTGGGTTTGCTGGAACCTCACATATGGCATATCAGCTCGCAGTGATCATGCACGCATTAAACTTTATAGACATGATTCCAATGTTAGCGAGCAGCAATGATGGATAAATGTTAGACAAATCGATAATCATTAAGTCCTGCCTTGCCTAGATTTTCCATACTTTTTGACACAGTACAGACCAGTGTCCTGGCAAACTGCCTCTTTTGTCATTTTGTAACACAGAGCCCGCTTATCCTTACCTCCACACTACTATGTATCCTTCCTTTAATGGCCCAGATCCTGTGGGTTTAATTGGATGAGATATTGTGGAGGATCTACAACTGATATTGCCATGCATAACATCATTCATCTCTGAAAATTGGTAATTACTTATCTTTTAGCTGCAAACTCTCATCTATTATTTGGCTATAGACACAATCTTTCTCATCCCCCCCCCCCCAAAAAAAAAGAACAAACACAGCTGGTAGAACATGTTATTTATTATAATATAAACTTTCAAACTCAGCAAATCATGCTAACAGTTGGCATCATATGGGTTTTCAAAATGTTCAGCTCAGGAGTTATACATGTCGATACATATTACAATACAATCATTTACATCACATTATACAGAAATATGATTTCAGCTGGCAATACTCACCCCTACTTGTTATATAATAAGTTCACTTAGCTTTAATTTCATAACTGGTATGATCTTGCTTCAATCAGATCAAAAAGACTACAGTTACAGTGATAGGCACCCTACTGGTAAACAGAATGGTGGCTCTAGATATCTTGTTATTAAATGGTTAACGAGTGAGTGTGGGGGACTAGATCTGGCTCAAATTTAGTATAATGTTAATAGCATTCTGAATTAAAATCCTTACATATCTATGACATATAACATTAATAGTGTTCTCAATTGAAATTCGTACATATCTATGACATATAACATTAATAGTGTTCTCAATTGAAATCCTTACATATCTATGACATATAAGATTAATAGTATTCTTAATTAAAATTCTTACATATCTATGACATATAAGATTAATAGTGTTCTCAATTAAAATTCTTACATATCTAGGTACAACATATAATGTTAAGTGTTCTCAATTAAAATCCTTACATATCTATGACATATAATATGTTATTAGTGTTCTCAGTTAAAATTCTTACATATCGAGGTACAACATATAATGTTAAGTGTTCTCAATTAAAATCCTTACATATCTATGACATATAATGTCATTAGTGTTCTCGGTTAAAAAATCCTTACATATCAGGGTATGAAATATAATGTTAATAGTGTTCTCAATTAAAATCCTTACATATCTGGGTATGAAATATAATTTTAATAGTGTTCTCAATTAAAATCCTTACATATCAGGGTATGAAATATAATGTTAATAGTGTTCTCAATTAAAATCCTTACATATCAGGGTATGAAATATAATGTTAATAGTGTTCTCAATTAAAATCCTTACATATCAGGGTATGAAATATAATGTTAATAGTGTTCTCAATTAAAATCCTTACATATCAGGGTATGAAATATAATGTTAATAGTGTTCTCAATTAAAATCCTTACATATCTATGACATATAATGTTATTAGTGTTCTTAGTTAAAAAATCCTTACATATCAGGGTATGAAATATAATGTTAATAGTGTTCTCAATTAAAATCCTTACATATCTGGGTATGAAATATAATTTTAATAGTGTTCTCAATTAAAATCCTTACATATCAGGGTATGAAATATAATGTTAATAGTGTTCTCAATTAAAATCCTTACATATCAGGGTATGAAATATAATGTTAATAGTGTTCTCAATTAAAATCCTTACATATCAGGGTATGAAATATAATGTTAATAGTGTTCTCAATTAAAATCCTTACATATCAGGGTATGAAATATAATGTTAATAGTGTTCTCAATTAAAATCCTTACATATCTATGACATATAATGTTATTAGTGTTCTTAGTTAAAAAATCCTTACATATCAGGGTATGAAATATAATGTTAATAGTGTTCTCAATTAAAATCCTTACATATCTATGACATATAATGTCATTAGTGTTCTCGGTTAAAAAATCCTTACATATCAGGGTATGAAATATAATGTTAAGAGTGTTCTCAATTAAAATCTTTACATATCAGGGTATGAAATATAATGTTAATAGTGTTCTCAATTAAAATCTTTACATATCAGGGTATGAAATATAATGTTAATAGTGTTCTCAGTTAAAATCCTTACATATCAGGGTATGAAATATAATGTTAATAGTGTTCTCAATTAAAATCTTTACATATCAGGGTATGAAATATAATGTTAATAGTGTTCTCAATTAAAATCTTTACATATCAGGGTATGAAATATAATGTTAATAGTGTTCTCAATTAAAATCTTTACATATCAGGGTATGAAATATAATGTTAATAGTGTTCTCAATTAAAATCTTTACATATCAGGGTATGAAATATAATGTTAATAGTATTCTCAATTAAAATCCCTACATATCAAGGTATGATGTATAATGTTAATAGTATTCTAAGTTAAAAATCTTACATATCAAGGTAGGACATATAATGTTAACCCTTAAAGTGCTAGTCGTGACATAAGTCACGCCGCCAGTAGACATCTCATACTGCTTGTCACGACTTAAGTTGTTCAGACATGATTTTCCCCGTTTTAAAGCGGAATTCTGCTTTTCTCCTGACTTGAATCCGATTTTTTTCGATATAGTCCGTTTTTTTATATCATCTCTGTTCCGTTTTTAAAAAAAAATGGTCTGTCCAATCCCATTCTGCAACAATCCTTGTAAAGTATTCGTTCCATGTATTATTTAACAGACGATTGTTGTAAAGAGCATTCTGATTGGTCAAAAGTTTCTACTCGTCCAATGAATCTTCGCATAACGGAAACGGATGGAAATGTGAAAAAAGAAGCATGCTTGCAAAACATGGTGTCTAGAGTTATTGATAGAGACCAGGACACAAAAAGTTTGGATAAAGGTTTGAAAAATGTGTGGAAATGGGAATGGCTTGAGTGGAAAGTCGATGGAAATGTAGTTGGTAAGTTCATAAGAAAACTGAATGCTAGAGGACTGGCATTTTGTGATCTTTGCAAGAAAGATTTGAACTACACCAATTGCAGCTGGAAGAGTTTGGAGCAGCATCTCCAAAAGAAGCTGCATACAGAGAAATTTAAACTTAGAAGCACAAATAACAGCCTTGGTGGTAAGTACAGAACATAAAATATGTCCTGAAGGCATCTGGAAAAAGTGCAATAAATTATTTTAAGAAGGAAAATTTCTTACACGATAGGGCAGATGTAAACCTGTGTCAGAATATGCGCACTGCATATCAACAATACAAGGAGGAGCTTAAAAGGAAAAAAAACCCATTGTTGAGAATGAAAAGAAAAAATTGAACATTGAGCCAAAAAAGTCAGCGGTGACAGAAAGAAAAGCAAAAGAAATCTTTGCCAAGGCTGCAAAAAGAGCAAGACTAGCATACCAATATCAACAGGTTGTGTCCAGTGGGGGAAAAGACAAGTGAATTTATGTGATTATGTGTATATAGTTGATGTATTTGGGTTGGGTTTTTTTGTTGTCTTTTTTTACAAATTTGCCGTGAAAAGAGAAAAGTGTAATATAATATGCGCTGCAAAAATTGACAAATTACTGTGTGAACACTGACATGCACATGTAATAACTTCAGCACTAATATTATTGGAGAGCAAGTTGATGTGACAATGAACATTGTGAAATTCTTCAAGTATTGTGTAAAGTTTTGGTAAGTTTGTTATTTTGTTGGAATGAAGTAAAAACTTTGCAATATATTATGATAATATGGTCCACCAGGAGCAGTTTTGCATGTTTTGTATGAGTCTAAAATGCATTTTTGGCCATGGGTCTTTGACCCCCTGGACCACCAGATCAGGGGCACCGCCCCTTGATAACCCATTGGGGGAGGACCCCCAAACCCCCCTTCACATTTTCTGTTTTTTTGGGGGGAGGACCAAAATCATGTCTGGTTGTTTTTCAGGTAATTAACTGTTTACATATCCTGGTACTTCGGCATGTCATGAATGGTTGTTAAACTAAATTTGATTGGTATATTGGGCCCTGGAACAAGCATTTTATCATAGTTTTAACCTTGTATTCATCAAAGAAGTTTTACAAATGCATGTTTATGATAGGCACTACCTAGAAAACTCAGAATGGCTGACTCTGAACATGGTTCATATCGAGATGATGATTTGATTCAGCAAATACTGGCTGATGATAGCGATGATGACTGATTTTGAAAGTTTTGAAGTATATGAGATTATTAGAGCTGTGAAAGTGTTACTGGAAATGCCAGTGAGTGATTTTGAGCCTGAAAATGATGTTGAATATGAGTCCGATGTAAATGCTGGATGGACAAAAACTGACGGCATGCCGGTCAACCCCATGTTCAGCGGTATTTCAAAATTAAATGTATTAATGGAGAATATCAAGCCTATAGACCATTTAGGCTATTTTTTATTAGGATTTCTTGCATCTGATCATAGATAAAATGATTCTTTATGCACAGCAGAGAATAAGTGGGTCAGACTTGATTGACAACACCCGCATGAGAAAATGGAAGCCTGTCGCACCTGATGAATTGAAACTTGTTTTTTTTTTTCTGCATTGGTTGTGGCGGTGGGTTTGTTGCATAAATCTGATTTAGATTTTTACTGGACAGCTGTGTATGTGATATCAACCCCATACTTCAGCTAACCAAAAAAATGAGTTGGGATATATTTCTTAATATTCTAAACAAGTAACACCTGAAAAGGTAATGAACTTGACAGGTGACTGTCTTTGTAAGCTCATAAGTGGACATTAGATGACAGACATATACTAAAATAAATAACAAGAAAACTGCAAAGCTTTGTGAACATTTATCACAGACTTTAGGGGTGTGAATTTGTGGTGTTCCTTGACTAATTGCTCATTAACTGTTACCTATTCTACACCTGTGATTTTCACAACTTGGATATAAAGTTTTACAGACATACATATATATGGTTGAGCCACAAAAGAATGGAGTACTTTTTATACATATTTTAACTTTTTCATTAAAAAAGATACAAAAATACAGATGAAATTCAAAGGTAATTTATATATTTACCTGTATTTGCACCTGTAAGTGCAAATGTGATAAAGTTCCATATGTGACATGGTGCTTATAATAAAGTTCAGACATCAATAATTATTTTTCATATAGGGTTTGTGTATCTACTATGTATAGTAATAAAAATACAGACAATTTAAAAGCAGAGTGCATTTTCATTTCTTTTCTGAAACAAGTCTGCACTGAGAGATCTTGTGCTACAAAACTATACAGCACTTTAAGGGTTAATAGTGTTCTCAATTAAAATCCTTACATATCAAAGTATTATGTATAATGTTAATAGTGTTCTCAATTAAAATCCTTACATATCAAAGTATTATGTATAATGTTAATAGTGTTCTCAATTAAAATCCTTACATATCAAAGTATTATGTATAATAATATTATTCCCAACTAAAATCCTTCATATCAGGGTATGATGTATAATAATAGTATTCTCAACTAAAATCCTTCATATCAGGGTATGATGTATAATAATAGTATTCTCAATTAAAATCCTTCATATCAGGGTATGATGTATAATAATAGTGTTCTCAATTAAAATCCTTACATATCAAGGTATGATGTATAATAATAGTATTCTCAATTAAAATCCTTACATATCAGGGTATGATGTATAATAATAGTATTCTCAATTAAAATCCTATATATCAGGGTATGATGTATAGTGTTAAAAGTATTCTCAATTAAAATCCTTACATATCAGGGTATGATGTATAATAATAGTGTTCTCAATTAAAATCCTTACATATCAAGGTATGATGTATAATAATAGTGTTCTCAATTAAAATCCTTACATATCAAGGTATGATGTATAATAATAGTGTTCTCAATTAAAATCCTTACATATCAAGGTATGATGTATAATAATAGTGTTCTCAACTAAAATCCTTCATATCAGGGTATGATGTATAATAATAGTATTCTCAATTAAAATCCTTACATATCAAGGTATGATGTATAATAATAGTGTTCTCAATTAAAATCCTTACATATCAAGGTATGATATATAATAATAGTATTCTCAATTAAAATCCTTACATATCAGGGTATGATGTATAATGTTAATAGTATTCTCAATTAAAATCCTTACATATCAAGGTATGATGTATAATAATAGTGTTCTCAACTAAAATCGTTACATATCAGGGTATGATGTATAATAATAGCATTCTCAATTAAAATCCTTACATATCAGGGTATGATGTATAATAATAGTGTTCTCAACTAAAATCCTTACATATCAGGGTATGATGTATAATAATAGTATTCTCAATTAAAATCCTTACATATCAGGGTATGATGTATAATAATAGTATTCTCAATTAAAATCCTTACATATCAGGGTATGATGTATAATAATAGTATTCTCAATTAAAATCCTTACATATCAGGGCATGATGTATAATGTTAATAGTATTCTCAATTAAAATCCTTACATATCAGGGTATGATGTACAATAATAGTATTCTCAATTAAAATCCTTGCATATCAAGTTAGGACGTGTAATGTTATTATTGTTCTCAGTTAAAGTCCTTACATATCAAGGTATGATGTATGATGTTAACGGTGTTCTCAGTTAAAGTCCTTTCATATCAAGGTATGATGTATGATGTTAACGGTGTTCTCAGTTAAAATCCTTACATATCAAGTTAGGACGTGTAATGTTATTATTGTTCTCAGTTAAAGTCCTTACATATCAAGGTATGATCTATGATGTTAACGATGTTCTCAGTTAAAATCCTTGCATATCAAGTTAGGACATGTAATGTTATTATTGTTCTCAGTTAAAGTCCTTACATATCAAGGTATGGCATATAATGTGAACAGTGTCCTCAGTTAAAATACATATCAAGGTACGACGTATAATGCTGACTTTATGGAAGAAAATTTATTTAAAGGTCAGTAATGCACATGAGCAGTCTACTTTCAGTTCAGGTTAGTTAGCATTACAAGACCCATGTTTTTTATTGTTAATGCAATCGTTGCTATATATAGGGAGATTTTAGGTTACAAATAAGAGCAATTAATATAAAAGATGACATTTTATATTTAGATTTCAACCAAAATCACTTTTGATGAAATTACCAAGTTTTGAATCAAATAATGTCATGCTCACCTTTGATGTTTAGATGAGGCTAACTGTGTTGAAAAGAATTTTGTTTGGTAATTCTTATTTTAAAATTATTTGTTGATGACCAGGATTAAAAATCCCAGTGCATGTTAGTGCATCAACATTTTGAATACAATTCTTGTTTATTTTTAGCTCTACTGATCATAGATCACAGGAGCTTTTGAGATGGCCTGTTTTCTGACATCCGTTTTTCTGTTAGCTTAAGTTTGTTATAGCTACTCTTAAATTGCTTAGAGGATTGCCATGAAACTTTTAAAAAAATTCATCCTAAGGTTTAGTTGATCCTAAATGAAAATGCTGCTGCCCGGACATCCAATATGGCCACCACCAGTCATTTTGAAAATATTGCTATCGCTACTCCTCCTGAATGGATGGTCATATCAGCATGGGGTTTTCACTTAAAGACTTCTTACGATGTCTAGTTGGTCCTAAATGAAAATGGTGCCAATCTGACATCCAATATGGTGGCCATCTTGAAAATCTTATCGCTTCTGCTCCTGAATGGAAAAGTCATATCAACATGATATTTTCACCATAAGACTTCTTATGATGTCTAGTTGGTCCTAAATCAAAATGGTTCTGCTCAGACATCCATTATGGCCATCTTGAAGATCTTGTTATTGCTACTCCTCCTGAATGGATGGTCATATGAACATGCGGTTTTCACTAAAAGACTTTTTATGATGTCTTGTTGGTCTTAAATGTAAATGGTGCTGATCTGTCATCCAGTATGGTCGCCACAGCAGCCATGTTGTAAATCTTCTTATCACTATTCCACCTGAATAGATGGTCATATCAGCATCGGGTTTTCACTACAAGACTTCTTATAATGTCTAGTTAGTACTAAATGAACATGGTGCCAATCTGAAATCAAATCTTGCTATGATGGCAGCCATCTTGAAAATCTTGTTATTGCTACTCCTCATAAATGGAAAGTCATATCAACATTGGGTTTTCTCCAGAATACTAATTATGATATTTACTTGGTCCTGAATATAAATGGTGCTGATCTGACCTTAAATAAGACTTCCACAATGGACATATTGAAAATCTTGTCACTAATACTCCTGAATGGATGGTCATATCAACATGGCGTTTTCACCAGAAGTCTTTGAATGGTCTGTAGTTTGTCCTAAATGAAAATGGTGCTGATCCTATATTCAATATGGCTGCCACAGTGGCTAATTTGAAAATTTTGTTGCTCAAGAATATCGGAGATGGTTTCAATACTCAGCGGTTAAAAAGAAAAAATGGTCTTAATTTTTGAATTCCTGGAAATTCTTTTCGGACAGTAGAACATCAGTCCAATCGAAGGACTCTTGTTTTACAGTATAAACAGTTTTTATTCACAACTTTTTTTGTATGTCTCGCTTTTAGATAAATATTTAATCAAAAACTTTATGAAATGGAGATATAAAACAACCCAAATAAAGTTTACTGATGAATCAAATATAATAATTAAGTTAGGCCACCTGTTGTATTCATGTGTCAGTTTTTGGCCATTTATGCAGTTCTTTACTTTAGAGAAGTGGGAGGTTATTTTGCAGGGTCCTGTTACATCACACAGCATGAATTTATGCACAGAAGTATCTCATAAATTACCATGTAATATGCAAGATGTGTACTTTATAAACTTTTTAGTTGAACATAATGTTTGCCTTTGCTGCATCAGATTGCACTTCTGAAATTTTCAAATGCATATTTCCGAGTTGATTATAGCATTGCATGATATTTTGTTACACCTTAATGAAAATTTATCTAACTTACAGAAAATATTGACTACCTTACTGAGAAGGTCTTGGTAGGTTTAGATAATTGAGGTTCACCTTACATTCCTCGTGTAAAGTGAACCTCAATTAGAGTATATGGAAGGTCTTATTAGGGTTATCAGCTCTGCATACATCCCTCCTGTAAGGTTAACCTTGATTAAAGTACATATCTTGCCAGTGCTCATGGACAGTAGAACACATTCTTGTTAAGTGTTTCAACTTCCACCCTGTGAGACAAGTTTTTATGTGAACTCAATTAAGATTTTTGATGATGTACCACCACAGAAGGTCTTGCTATTTTAAAGGAATGTAGTTTATATAAAAAATTTGACCCTATATTTTAAGGATTTTATATTTTATATACCTCTTCAAGAATTTTAACATCTTTACCTTTTATCTTTCATCTTGTAGGACTCTGTGTTTACCTTTATTTAAAAGGGTTTATCTTCTTAAAGTTTTTTGCAATTTTTACCATTATATTTTTAAAACAACTTTTAATTGGCACTATATTGCCAGGATTGTGCTGATGTGCCATTAAACTATATAATGTACATGCATACTTCTATTTCGGTGTTTTTAAAATAATTTGGAAAATACAAGGAAAACCAGTCAAAATGGTCTCTGAAGATGGTTGGTTCTTGAGTACTGTGCTGTTCTTTTGCACATTTGTAGAACTTATTTTTGAATTGGCACCATATAACTATTATTGTGCTGATGTGCCATTAAATGTTAATACATACATACTATATTTGTGCATAATCCACAATAACTATCAAGTTCTGTAGTATCAGGACAGTTGGCTTCTTGGAAGCGATGGTCTTTTACACAAATTTTACTTTTTAATGGTATCCAATAATAATAATGATAGTAACAATGATTATGCTTCATTTGCAGGTCTGTGGGTAGCACACCTCTGGTTCCAAAGAGGTGCAAGTCTGAAGAGAGTCCTGCTAGTGGTGCTGCTGTACAGGAGTCTCTTTACAAAGCTCTCATCAATAGCATACAGCAGAAATTCCGCAACATTCGATCGCCAAGCCCCATTAGAAGTGTGAATAACAGCATTGTCAGTCCCACTAGTGCACTGTCACCAAGTGACTTTACACCATAGAGTCCTATCAACATTCTTAACATTAATGATTTCACAACTTTTGGGATGTCAATTCATGATTGGTGAAATGATAACATAATTTTGGAAATAGCTGCCTTTAAAACTTAGACAAGTGCTCCAATATAAGCTAGGAAATGTCTTTCAAATAGCTCCACCCTCCAGACATACACAAATCCATTTTAAAGATATTTTAGTTAGAGTAATCTGTGCATCAGAAACTTGAATGTGCATTTCAGTTACGTTTGACACACAAATGTAAATGCAGCTGACTCATGTTAAAGAGAGCATTCACCTTTTGTTTTGTTTTGTTTCGTTGTTGAGGTGAAGAAAGTCAATTTCATTCATCCAGATAGCTTGAAAATATGTCATATAATTTTCTGGTAAATTTTTATACCCCCCCCCCCCCATTTTATATTTTATGAAGGGAGCATATCAAAGGTTCATTGCAAAACTACTCTAACTCAGATTTTCAGAATTGTATGGGAGAAAGAAAACAACTCGTATTTTGCACACACATATAAATTTGCCATGGTATCACATGTATAACAGATACTCCAAAAATAAAGTTAACAAAAGTGAGTTTTGCAAATATCTTTTATTAAGTAGCAAAAAAATTAGCATTTAATTTAGTTACAAAAGCATTACAGTAACACTTTGTATCTATCTGATGAATGTGTATTATGGAAAACTTTGGTAACTTGACTTTCAATAGTATTGCAAAATTATTAACCAGCACTCTGTGTAAATTGAATTGTGAAAAACTACTATAACTTGAGTTACAGTAGTGTTGCAGAACAGTTTCATATAATGTACACACTGTTCAATATTGCAAATATAATAAGTAAACATGAACGATAGTAAATATCAACATTATAAGATAGGTACAATGTATGCTATTATCAATGTGCATTTGCTGAACATAAATTACTAAAATTTGAATATAATATATAATGCATATTTAGTATGATTTTTTGCAGAACACCTTGTTTTTATTAAGATAAATACACAAATGTTGTGAAGAAAGTGTTGATTTTGTTTACAAGGTTTTTTGCATGTAAAAAAAGGCTGAACATAGAACATTGGTGTCATGATATACAATGGTTGCATCAAGGATGTATGATTGTGTGATTTCTACAAAATCTGAAAATATGCCACAAAAGTGTAGTCTCCTTGTGCCCAAAATGGCATGGAAAATAAACATTGTTTGCAAATTTATATTATACATATTATGTTCTTGTTATGTACAAAGTAAATGCTGGCTCTGTATGAAAATTCAATACACCAGTTAGTGATGTAATTGTTGGATGCTGAGTTCTGATCGGCTGTCTTACCTACACTTGGCTTATGCCCCAATGCTGCCATTTGACAAAATGGAGAAACAGCCGAAACTTCATGCACTTTTTGTTTGAGAGAGAGATAATTCTAAAAAGAGAACTGAAGTTGTTGAGGATGTACAAGAGGCAAACAAGGAAAGTGAAGATGTTTACACTCAAATTGACAACGATAGTTCCAGTGACAGTGATAAGCATGATGAAAATGGAAACTGATGCAACCTGCACCAGAAAAGAAAATACTCCTTCTATGAAAAATTAAAAAGGACCTGTCCATGGCTCAAAATAAGTAAGAAACAATGTATGTTTTGTAATTGGTGCTTAAAAACTGGAGGGAAAAAACTCTTTCACTCATGAAAATAGAAACTTTCCCAAAGTTACATTGGATAAACATATGAAATTACCCTCCGACAAAATAGTCATTAATTACATGAAACTTAAGTTTCTGTTTTAATTAGAACAGTTCTACTTTGGATCTATAGTTGCAATAATGTTTCATAGATATGGAAATATTACTCCTGAAGATTTCAACTGTTCCCATAAATAATGATCTGTGCATATGATGTAGACATTCACTGTATGGATACTGTCATTCTCATTTTGGGTGTGCCCTTTTTCCAGAAGCTTATGTTCAATAGTTTTCAGGTTAAAATTTTCTTAAAGCATACTAAAGCATAAAACATGTTTTTATTTTGAGCCCCACTGTTACCAGAAATTATTCCCTGCTTTAATAAGTATCTTTCAAGAAATTGTAAATACATGATACAATCGTACAGAAACCTCTACCTGATATGCTCTCATTCCATATAAAAAAATTCCCATTTGACTTTCCTAAATTATAAAGTATAAGGATACAAGTATTTTACCTTTTGTTGAAACATGCAGGCTCAAAATTTTTGGTGTTCTGGTAACTTCTTGGAGATCAAAACAAGCAGCAACAAACTCTTCACCAGGCTGTGCTGCCTTCTCCTCATTTTTACTTTTGTTGTCTCTAGCCAAGTCTTTGCTTCTAATATGATGTTCATATGTTTCTTTATTTTTATTTTTTTTCTGCCTTTATCTGAATTCTTGAATTTTGTGTGTATTCACTTCCACAGCTATTGTCTGAAGTTAAATTACCTGCAATTTGGGTGAGGTGTACATTATCATCAGAGCTATCAGCATCTTGTGCATTTTTGGTCAGATGTGACAAAAGAATGCTGTTATCAGAGTTATATTCATGATCACTGTATTTGGTCAGCTGTAATGTTTATTTGTCTAGATACTGCTCATTGTGAAAAAATCCCAGGAACTATTGATGGTATCTGGCTCAAACTGCAAATGGACAGCTTTCCTCAAGGTTTAGAGACCAGACTAGGTCTCTGATAAAATAACAAGAGGATTGATATCTTGATGGTATGTAACTACTGTTGTGTCCTCCGGATAATGTGTTTCTCTTGCATCTCTACTGTGTGAGTCAAAGACACCAATACAATATACAAGAGTCACTGACTTGTTGGAGTCCCAAAGTATCAGATGGTGACTTAGTGTCAAGAGTTAAAATGCAAACTTGAATTTTTCAAGGCATTTTAAAGATTGTTCTAGGATCTTGAATGGGCTCCTGTTGTCGTCTGATTTGAACAATAAACTCCTGAGTGGTTCATTGACTGTTACATGCTAGTAACCACCCTCTTTAGGTACTCTTCTGTGAATTTCATTTGGGAGAAAATAATGTGAGATAATAAGATTGGCTATATTGGTATACAGCAAATCTCCTTTTATCAACATTTTGACAAAATCCATGGGGATATTACATGTGCACTGGCATCCACTACCTTCGAACAATGGATTCGCTTGATGCATGGAGTCACACAATGCCATGATGGTACCTGAAATTATGGGAAAACAATACAATGGTGTATTTTATAGATTTAATGTTATCATTGGTTTTACTGGCTATTATAATTACTTGTACGTTTCTTATAACTATTGTGTCAAGTGCATGATTAGATCAACATATTCCACTGACAAAGGAAGAATAGGCACAGACTGTTATGACAGTCTCACAAAATGTAACTTGAATCTTTATTATACATTAAAACCATCTCCTCTTCCACTTATTGTTTTACATGTTAAAAGAAAAGCATGAAAACTTCAAGAAGTCAACTAGAATCAAGCAATATTTTTTATGCAAGATCTGTTTTCCTTCACAGAGAGAGAGACAGACAGACAGACACACATCCCAGGTTTGGCCTAAACCTACCAGAATATTTGTTGATGGAGGAAACTTAATTCTGCTTGCATAATTCTTCCTCCCTTCCTTCAGGGCATTATAACAATGAAATTTCCTAAGTTATACTTTGAATAAAGGAGAAAGTCAGGCTCCTGACAGCTTGAGTGTAAATACAGTACATGATCGGAGAAACTTGGGCTCCTGACAACTTGAGTGTAAATACAGTACATGATCTTAAAACTGTGGCATCATTTCTTTTATAACTTCTGCAGGTTGGAGAGTGTAGAATATGCTTGATGTACCCTCCTGCATGTTGTAAGAGGTAGCTGATGGAGGTAACCTATTTACTGTGGGATGTTCCAACTGAGAAAGTCTTGGACATTTATAAAGAAACTGTTGACCTTGTATTTTAAGAATTTTACCCTTTTTTTTTTTTCCTTTATCTTTTTTTTATGCCTCTTTTGGGAGGTTTTACAACATTTTTACTTTTTTTTGTTTGTCTCACGGTAGATATTTACTTTTGGTTGGAGGGGTTTGTCTTTCTTTGGATTTGGACATGATGTTTGCCATTTCTGCTAAATAGCTTTTTGCTCAGCACTGTATGGCCAGGATTGTGCTGATATGCAATTAAACCCGATTCAGACCTACATACATACATACATACATATCTACATACATACATATTCATTTCTTTTTTAAATGTTTTAATCATGTAAACTAAAATAAACAGACTTTAAACCTTCTTTTTACCCTAAACCATATTCTTTATTTGATGATAACAAAATTTTAAATCTTGTAAAATGATTTCCCCAATTTTCCTGATATACATGCATCATATTTTATAATTTTTACACTATTAGGGCAATTTTTACAGGACATACTTTTGCTCATGCAACTAGTAGGAAGATAAAGCTTTTTAAATAGGTAAAGAACAATGAAAAATTAAGCTTCACCCTTCAAAAACTTCTTCCATTAATAGAAGGCAAGATGAAGGTCACAAAAGAAAGAAGTTGTTTTTTTTATATTTGATCCATTACACTTAGATAAAGGTAAAAAACTAACAAGGAGTAGTTTATAAGGCACAATATGTATTTACTTGTCATCCAAATTACTTCTGTGAAAAATGTACAATTTGCTTTCAAAAACTTTTTGATAAGCCATTGTAATTTGAGTTACTATAGTTTTGCAGAAATCAAAAACTCTCTGTAACGATTTGTTTATTCAAAACTACTGTCACTCAAGTTATAGTAGTTTTGCATAAACCAGCTGTCAAGAGGACATTAAGAGCAATTTATAATACCATAACCTGAGCTACAGTAGTGTTGAAATATTTATGATGAGATGCATGAAATGAAAAGAAATTATGCATCTTTATAAAGAGTTTAAATTTTGGTTTACAAATTTGACACCACTTGTGCAAAACTATATTGACTGGAAATAAGAAATAAAAAAATCTGATAAACTCATTATAGTGTTATCCATGTTTGTCTTGCATGTTACATCATAGCACATCCCATCTGTTGCAAATTTTGTTTATGCTAAGTAACGTTTTATGGATTGAAACGAAATTAGGTATGAAGCTTTGTACATAGAGGATCTAGGTGAAAGTTTGATTTTCACATTTTTCTGTCAAACTTTGTTCAAGTCCTTGATGGACTAGGAAGTATGCCTTTGCATTATGAATTCTGTTTCCACTCAAACACTTTAGAAAGACTTTTTGGAATGATACCAAATTTGGTATGGATCTTCATATATTAAAATTCCATAGTCCAACTTCAGTTTTCATTTATTTCTATCAGACTTTTACTGATTTGCGCTCCGTTTGACTAGGAAGTTTGCCCTTTCATCTTGAATTTGGTTTACACTAAACAATTATTAATAAAGTATTTAACAGTATGAAGAAGACAGTAAAGAAGATGGAATATAGATATGTAGGTAAATTACCATAATAGAATGAATAGAACACAGGTAAATTACCACAATAGAATACATGGTTTATAATAACTCTTCTGGAGAAAATACATGGTACTATTCAACTAGATGAGCTCACCTTGGTGGAAGCTCTACATAGTGATTACTTGGGCATCCATGTGCATGTCCATTGATACATCTGTCCACACACTTAATTAATCTCAGTGTTAAAGTTTTGACTTTACTTGTATGTGTCTTTTCTAGCTAAATAAAAGGCGACTTGTCAAAAAGAGGGTCTCTTGTACTGAACTAAATTGGAGATCAATGTTATATCAGTCATGGTTAACATGTACATATTGAATATCTGTCATTTGTAGCATTAACCATTCCATAGGTATACTCCTGTGGCTGATTTTTTAAAAAAAAGGCATTTTATAGTTGTTATATGCCCACCATAAGGCAGAGCATATTATATTTCCATCTGTCTGTTACCAATTTTATTTCTGCACATTAATTCAAGTCATCCACATTCTACAGTTGCCAAACTTTGTGGTTGTTTGCACTTGGGGTAAGGAAGAACCCTATCGATTTCAGGGTCAGAGGTCAAGGTCACTGATTGAAAGAAGAAAAATGGTCTCTGCACAATAACTCTAGTTCTCCCCCATCTACAGTTACCAAGCTTTGTGGAATACTTGCACTTGGGGGAAGAATGAAGCCTATAGATATCAGAGTAAAAATGTCAAGAGTCAAGGTCACTCTGACTGAAAGAAGAAACATTGGTTTTGCATCATATACCTGGACCAAACTTTGTGGATGACTTGCACTTGGAGTAAGGAAGAAGCCTATAGATTTTGGGGTCAAAAGGTCAAGGTTACTGTTGCTGAAAGAAAGAAAATGGTTTCTTCACAAACAAAATTTTATCGACAATATACTGTCACCAAAGTATGTGGTTAACTTTGTGGATGGCATACACTTAGGATACTAAAGAAACCTTTAGATTCTGGGGTCTAAGGTCAGAGGTCATAGTCATGAAAGTTTAATAAGAAAATAATGGTTTCTGCACATTAACTTTACTTCATGAATGCATACCTTGACCAAAATTTGAGGTCATTGAGACCCATTGGTCAATAATCTCCATAGTGAACCTTACTCTACTAGTGCCTACACAGAGGAGTATTAGACATAGGGTGGGCATATAATATGTTGTTTATGATACTCTTGTTGCATTTAGTTTATGCATCTCTTGATATTTATTAAAAATGCACTTATTGAATTTTAACAGAGACTGAAGTTTTGCCTTTTTGATTAGCTGCTCTGATGGCAGGGTAGAATCATGTACAGTGCGTAATCAAACAGAATTTGTTAACTGGGTCTCATATGAGGAGTTACTGTTTTGTCTTGGCTTTGACTATGCATGGCTTGTGGAAGGGGTGGGGGATGTTACTACTTTTTTGACTCAGTTTAAACAAGGATCATGTGACAATTTTGTTTTAATATTTACCAAGAATAATTCACAACTCTAGCTGGGTTTTATTTTATTGTAATTTTGATGATTGGGATTTTAATCTTATCTTGATACTGTTAATATTGAGAAATTTAGAATTGTCTTAACAAGACTTCATACTTCCTCTCACCAAGAAGTTCATATGGGTAGGTGAGCAAAGCTGAGACCAATTCCTTTTTAAAACAGAATCTGTTGAGGTTGCAATATTTTAGAAGACGAATTTCAATTTATCTTAGAATGTCCTTGGTATAATGACTTGAGGAGTAAATATATACCTAAATATTATTGGAAATAACCTGAATTTATTTAATTTCTGTCATGTTATTCTAAAAAAAAAAAAAAAGAATCTTGAACCTTTCGATTTCTGTTTGTAGGGCTTTTAAAGAAAGATAGATTGTGATTTTTTTTTAAATGTCAGTATTAACCTTCTCCCATGTTTACTGCAGATCTTAAATAAAGAAACTGCATGTTGGAGAGAGAGAGAGAGAGAGAGATGGATGGTCTGAGAGATGGAGAGATACACACAAGCAAGATTTGAAGGTGATCAGTTAAAATTTATACATACATGGAGCATAATGTACCTTTTTTATTATCGAGAACGTTTATTTCAAGACACATTGCTTGTCAGAGAGGTATCTACCACAGAATTTTTGCCTGTTTATGGTTATGCAAAATAATAATTAAATATACATGATTAAACATATGTATTATGCATCTTTTTACAATTTAAACATTGGTGTGTGAAGCTATCTGTGTGCCTATAGAACATTTCTGAATCAAATGATTATCGTAGTTATATGATGTTCTTTTCACAGTTTAATTTCCCTGATTTTCTCCCTCTGCAAGTTACATGTTGTCATATTCTTTGTAAATATCCTTTGTGTTGTTTGTTTGCTGTATGGCCATTTGGCCTATTACAAATAAAATGTCTTTGGTAATTTAAGAGCTTTAAATTCTCATTTCACTCTATGGCATTTCAAATCAAAACACGAGACGCAGCTTCTTGTTTAGTATTTGATGCAATGTTTGTTGTGCTTCAGATTATTGTAAATAATTTAATTCACATGGTCCAGCAGCTTTTATAAATTTTAATGTTTTTAAAGTTTTCGTTAGTTTTGAAGTTTGGATATTTTCAAAAATTTTCAGTTTTATGTTTTTGTTCTCTTTTTCAATTAAAATACACAATTTGTTGTCATAACTATGTACCTTTTCATACCACACTTTTTATCTCAGGCACAGTATGTTCCTAGGATTATTCTTGTCATTAAAATAGATAAGTACATATATATACCATGAGTAACAACTTTACCCAGTATTTTAGACACAAAGTATGAATCTTTTCTTTCTATGTTTTGTTTATAAAGTTTGCACACTGATTAAGGTCAGTATATAGTATATGTTTTAAACATGTGCTTTTAATACATGCATCTAATTATACAGATGTTTACATGTATACACCATGGTGAGGTAACATTTAGCTACATGCATATATACAAGCACTGATTTCAAAACTGAGACATAATACTATTTGTCATTTATAATACTCAATTTCAGCGCCAGCTTTAAAATGTCCTTGGTTTTGCCTTGGTCTAGCACCAAATTTAATATCCAGTATATCCATGTATTAGTTAATGGTAGAGAGTTTATGTTGTTTCTTTGCTTTAGCTTACAATAGGGTAATTACTGGTGACACATTACCAAAGTCCAGATGCATTCAGCATTTGTAACTTTGAAAGACATTTTCATCATCGATTAAATTTTACGAAATGGCTGCAAGTATAACCAAAACGAGAGATTTGGCCTTGCAGAGACCAAATTTTTTTCCATTTATCCAGGAGACTACCTGAAAATCCAAGATACATCAAATGTATGTGAATCATGGATAAATGTCTCTATTCACTTCTCATTACTTTTTCCCCAGTAATAATTGTTTAAATACAGAAAGCAAATTTTTCAGTATATCATGTTTCTTTGAGAATACTTACCTAATCACATTAATGTTAGGAAAATAAGCTTACTACCTCCAGAATCCAGCCCTCCCAAAAAGACAAATTGTTTTTTCCGTATGTATCAAATAGAAGGGCAGTAACTCTTGTTCATTACCTCCCCTTACTGATGCCAGGTGTCACTAGTGTTAAGTTGAGCAATATATGAGTGAGGATGTTCCTATGGCAACGAGGTTGGGAGGGTTTTAAAATAATGCGGTGAGGTAAATATTCTCGGAGTATTCTCCACATATGTTCCCCTGATCACATTAATGTTAGGAGAATAGGTAATAGGTGAATGGAATGCAGAGCATCCTATACCCCAGGCATCCTTCAAGGGAAGAAAGGCTGGATTCCCTATATGAAAGATAACCCACTCTCCTAACTTGAAAGCAGCAGAGCTGACAGTCATGTGATATGTGACAACTATACCTGGCTATGAAGATTATTGAACTCTTCTTACTGACAAACTTTTTATGGTTAATCCAGCAAAAGTGCTAAACAATACCCTTGAGGAGGCTGTCCTGATGTCAACTGGGTCAGGTGGTCATCTGGACAGCAGCCACTATACCCACCAGATCAAATCTTGTCTCTGCAAAGCTAAATCCTGGAGATAAAAACTCAAGAAGGTCAACTGTGCATGCCAGTCAGTAGCTTCTATTATGTCTCGGAGTGAAACGTTATGTTCGAAAGCAAGACTCGCAGAGATCGCTCTAATTTCATAATCTGAAATCTTCACAAGGCGACTCTGATCTTTTGAGACTTCGTGGTGTGTCAAGCATATAACCACTTCAGCCACGATGACAGGGCTAGAGGGGTGATATCCCCTTTCCCACATTCAGGGTAAGTGTTACGACTATGGTCTAAGAAAAATGTAACAGAAAGAAAGTGAAACCAACAAATCAAGTAAAAATCAACAAGCAATTTATTACTAGATAATTAAAATGAAAAATCAAAAAGTCACTTACAGTAATGTGTTTTGAAATCCTAATAATCCAATAAGAATGATTGTTCTAATCACAAGTCCTAAATATAGAATGTGTCCTTGAATGTTATTATGTGCCAATGGTCTCCAAAGTCCTGATGTACTAGAAATCTTGATGTGCTGAAGTCAAAATGAAGTATTCCAAAATCTCTGAATAAGTTCACATAAATTCCAAAATTGTCAATTAAAAATCCAAAATCCAAAAGTTTATGAGCACTGTTATAATCCAATGAATATTTAAAAATAATTCCTCTCTTAGAATTTGGAATTAATTTTCACAACTGTAATAGCTCTTTACAAGACTGATGGTAATGTCGAACTGAATAAATGTCCACTAAACATGGTATATATAAAGATTGGTCACATGACAGAATGTTCTAGAATGTGTGTCATCTTAATGCAATTTTACTTGTAAACAAAAATCAACCTTGACCTTCAAATTGAGAAAACATATTGATCAAAACAACCTAATTCAAGGACACTAGTTAAACATGTTTTTCCTGATAACATTAAGATTTAAGCAAATATTAAAGTGAAGAAACATTTATAATTTCCTAAAATATTTATAATATTATATAAACATCATACATAACAGTAAGAAAGAGTCGTTTTCTTGTTCCACGACTTTTCTCTGTGTGCTTCAAGTAATGCTTGAGGGCACGAACAGCATCTTGAATGATTTGAGCCTTTCTTGACAGAGAGTTGGCCAGGACACCGAGTCTGCCAGGAATATGTCTGATTTGTACATTGATACCGTGTTGGGAGTACCAACGCAGAAACTGCCAAACCATAACACACAGGTCGGGTGATTTTATTCCCCCGTTTGAGGAGGTAGGTCACAACACCAAATTGTCCAACATGATTAGGACTACTTTCCTGCAGAGGTGGTCCTTCTAGAAATGAAAGTCATTTATTATAGCCATAATTTCCAGAAAGTTGATGTAAAGAGAAATTTCCTCCAGCCCCCACTTGCCGCTGACAATATTGGAGCCTGGCAACAGGTGGACTCCCTAACCATATGTACTGGCACCTGTACATAATGTAACTTCCGGTTGGGGCTCTTCCAGAGGAATTCCTGTCATGAGCCAACAGTGGTTGCACGACTGACAAAGGAATGATACTACCTTGTTCGTGATCCTGACATTTTAAATGAGTAGAATGGAAATGGGGCACCATTGAGCCAGCAAGGTCAGCTGAAAGGGGCGCATGAACAGACAGCTCAGCAGAATCAGATCTGCTGCCGCATTGAATAATTTGAGTTGCAAAAACTCTCGCTGTAATCCACTTCCTGATGGAAATGGACTCTAGAAGTTCAACGATATGTACCATGTGAACATGGGGGTGTCGTACGAGATTGAGATTGGCGATAAACTCTACACCCAGGTAGACAAACCACTGGGATGGATGGAGGCAAGTTCACTAGAAAACCGAGATGACTCAAAAGGGATAGGAGATTTTGCCTGCCCTTGACAAGAATAGAACTTAACTTATGTTTCTGGAGGATGTCGTCCAAATACACCGCCGTTGCTGTTGCTTAAGTCGACCGGAACAGGATGATGACGCAGTTCATAGTCTTTGTAAACACCCACAAGCTGATGTTTAGACTGAATGGAAGAGCTCGAAACTGGCAGATATTCCCTTGACATGCAGATGGAAGGAATTTCTGCGACACCGGTTAGATAGAAACGTGCAAGAATGCATGTCAGATTGAGACTGATGGCAAATTCGTCCCTTCTGATGGAGAGTTGGATCGATAGTGCCATCTCCATCTTGAATTTTGGCGGAACTATGTATTGGCTGAGGTGGCTTAGGTTGATGATCGGCCTAAGCTTGCTGTTGGCCTTTGCACAAGGAAAAGCCTGGAATAAAATCCTGGATATTGCGACTTTCAAACAATCTCCACCGCCAGCTCGTCGATTAACGACCAGATCTCCTGCTGCATAATTTCATCCTTCTCCTATTCTGATAGTACGTTTGTCACGAGTGGAGAGGCCGAAAGAGGGTGGTGTTGGATAAATGAAATTTGAAGTCCCTCTGAAACGACTTGGGTTGCTTGTTTTGCAGAAAATAGAGCAATCCAACGATAGTTTAGATGCAGAAGTCTAGCACCCACCAATAGGCTGTTTGTGGGCGGTCAGTGTGGCGAGTCAATGTGGCGAATGTTTACAGTTTTGTTGTAGCGTGACAAACATTTTTGTAAGCTGTATAGAAAATTGGAGCAGTCATGTTTACAGTCGCGTAATTCTTGTCTAAGGCCAGAAACACATTCTGAAAGTGTCAGAGTGAGTGTTGTACCAGCGAGATGAAAAACTTGCTGGTAATTGACTTTATGAGAAGAAAGCCTTAGAATTGCCCGGATCACTTATCTTGTTGGACAGACAGTCTGTAATTTCTTTAATTTTTGACAACTGTGGAAGAAGATGTAAGGAGGGACTCCTACTCCTTGTCCAAGTCTATCGAAGCCTTGACCTTATACGCCTGAGTGGTGGTAAGGGGTGGAAGGCATTCCGAGCTGGCAACACAGTAAATTTCTTCCCATGCAGAATTAAAACTAAAGTCAGTTCAACCCATTGTCGGATCTGAGTATGTTGGGTCTTCAGGCTTATCCTGATATTTACTGTGTGGGGTATCGTGGTCCAGTTCTACTTCCACGCCCGTGTAAAAGAGGCATTTCCATCATTTCTGTATGTGTTATGGTACCACCCCACCATGAACTTATGGCTAGCCCGATCCATAGGACGAATTTGTCATACCGGTACAGATGGATGGTTCACCGGTGTAATGGTCGATATGGGTGTCAACAGTATGTACTGTGGTACGGATGCTGCAGATGAATCTATCAATAACATCCCCGTAAATGTCTACATTCAATGGCCCCATAAACTTGTATGTGGTACGGGTTGCTGATGTGACCAATGTATGGTCACTGGGCATGTGGTACAGCTGACCGGACTGGACAGGCTGGTCAGGAACCTGGATGGCATCATAAGGTATTACAGTATTATATAATGAATCATTAAGATCTGGTAAAAACCCTGTGTACCAGGACTTACAGGCTCAAAGGTCATGCTCAGATGTTGGGAAGGGGGAGGTGTACTTATGCCCACTGGGCTGCCTAAAAATGGGGGAGACACCCTCATGTGGTCAAGTTATTTATTGAGGTGTGAGACAGATGTATGGGCAGAAACTGCCCCGAATTTATTAACTGCACTGTTGCCTCCTGCAGCAGGCAACGTATCTGTAGCTCTAACAACGATGTTGAGGACTGCAAGGATGGCAAAACTGCAGCACCTTGCTTCTCCAATTCTGTAGATGTAATGGTGGCAGATGGTGTCGTACCTTTCATTTGGGGGGTGGGGGATGTGGCTGAGGGCCAACAATGTTCTCCACTAAACTCGCAATCGATTCCGTCTTGGGGCGGATATTCAAAACATCCAACTGCTCAGTGCGAGATTTTACCCTTTTTCTCCGTTTTTAACGTTCTTCTGCAGGACAGTTCAGCTAATACTAGATCGTGCACACATGTCATGTCCCAGATGATGTGCATTTTGTGCAGGCAAGGCACGTGTGTTGTGTGTCCTCATTGGCCTTGAACTTTTAACATTTGGGACAACTGAAATGACAAGAACAGCAAAAATTAAGAACTCCAATGTGTTAATAAGTCGCATAAACAACACCCAATAATAACCGAATGCGTGAAAAACACGCAGTGAGCACGAAAGTTTGAACAACAACACGCATCAGCGATACTGTGTTGGAGCATATGGTCAGAATAAAATAAATTCATGAATGTGACAAATTCACATAAAAATTTGTTGAAATCCAAATATAATGTATACCACCTGTAGTAGATTCCTTACTACACAGTAAAAACCAAATTGGGATGGGTGGTTGAAAACCATGGAGATAACAGGATTTTTGGGTGGTCTGCAATATAATGTTGTCTGTACTGTAGCGGAAGTTAAAAACGAGCTTTTTAATATCAGTAATAGCTTACTCTGTTGCTATTGCGTAGTTAATCTATTTCCGGGACGTGAAATACCCGACCCTATGATGAGAATTCATCCTCCCATAGGGTAGAAGAAAAAGTTCTAGAGAATATAACTCCGTGTAAACCCCACAGACTTAGCACGTAACTTCCCACGATACATCCTTCTTTTTCCGGTTGGACTTCTTAGAAAGACGGCAAAAAATTACCACGTGGAAATTGCCTTCACTTGAAGAGTCAATCGTAGCGAATTACGCTTTTTCTTTACGTTTTTTTCGTAAGACCAGTATTTCCCTTCTGAAAATTTTCAGAAGAAGCTCTCTTGCAGAGTTTTGGTAATCGATACCAGAAACTTCTAACGTTAATTCCCCTCCACGTGTTGTGGTACCGAGGTTTAATCTTTGCCTTCTTTCGAGAATTCTGTTTCGTTTTTTAAGCTCGGATAGGTTAATTTTCTTTCTTTCCCTATCCTTGTCGCTGACCAGTTAATTTCCTTTGTTGGTTTTTCAAAAAACTCACGAAGTATTGAAATTAAATTCCCGTCAATCTGATTGGTTGACTATTTTTAAGCTTAGGACAGCAGTCTGTTCTTCTTGTGTGCCTTATATTGAACTCAGGTTCAATTCTTTTTAATGAAATAGTATACAAATTTATTCCTTTTACTACTACTTCAATAAAGCATTTTACCAAGCTGGCTTTTTTGCTTATTTTCATATCCAGTAAACCGTTTAATCTGGTTCATTTCACCTTGTTTTGTTTTTACAATGTATATATATATATATATATATATATATATATATATATATATATATATATATATATATATATATATATATATAAACATTATCTATTTTTTTCAGTGTCTCTTTTTTTTACAGTTATGAGAAAGCAGGAGGTTGGGAGGTGTGGTCACAGAAAAGGCCCTTGGGACACCCACACCACCTGCCTTTCTTGCACGAACTGTACCAGAACAGACGGCTGTCGTATATGCTGTCTTTGGTCTGACGAGGTCTGAGACCTCGCAGAATCCAGGAGAACTTGCAAAGCACGCAAAAAGGTCTCTTCGTCTTCTTTGGAATTCTCTGGGTTCTCCATCTCCGAGTCCCTCGGGTCTCAGAGAGAGATCAGTAAGCGGATTGAGAGTGAGTCGCCCCCTCCCGTGAGGAAGGTCAGCACCCTCCCTGATCCAGAAAAGCAGAGAGCGAGTCGTGCCCCTCCTGGAAGGGAGGAGCAACACCATCTCCAATCTACTAGAACAGTGAGCGAGTTGCGCCCTCCTGTTAGGGAGAGCAGTACCCTCTGTCGCGTCGAAGGAGAAAGAGCGGGCTCGGCTGAAAGTGAGTCGCGTCCACCCGTGAGGGGAGAACACCACCCTTTCGAAGCTTATCAGTATGGTAAGCGGGTCCGGACCAAGTCCCCCCTCCCTCCAGACTACCGTTCATTCCCCCTTGGGACTTTGATTCGTCGTACCGAAGTAGGACTGGGGAAGGGGATCGGATCGGCATACCCCCTTTCCTTTGATTCCTTTAAACCCCTACGGGATGTGGGACCTTCCACCGCATGGCAGCGATTGGACGGCCCCGTACTTACAGCCATGGCCTTCAGAGCATTGGCCCCATGGCGGTGAGATTGATGCCGCAGTACATAGAAGGAGGGAAAGGGACAGACTCTCTCCCAACCACACCAGGAGGGTTGAGAGTCGCTCTCATACTTCTGCAGTGCCTGCCACTAAGGACAGTCCTCTGGTTCCGCATGAGGAGTCACGGGTCGAGGTCCCTCTTACTCCCAAGTCTCTCCAGCCATAAAATCAGAGAGACACTGGGTCACATAGTCCTGTTTCCCAGGTTCGAGTGCAGGATGAGGATGTCCTTTCTGTTCTCGTGGATTCTCACGAGTTTGATACGGAACCGACAGAGGTGGCACCCCCTTCCTTAGGATCTCCAAAACCATCGATGAAGGCGGCAGAGGAAGAAGAGGTCTGGTCGTTTGATAAAGCGGTTAATGAGGTTTACCGCCTATTGCCCAATGATTTGTGTCCCAAGCCCTCAGGAAACTAAGATTCTCTCCAGCTTGGAGAAACTAGCTGGATCCGCCTCCCGTAGTTGCTTCCTCACTCGGCTACGATAAAAGAACTGTCCCAAAGGTTTTGCAAGGGCCAGGAGTTTCCTAGATAACGTAGAGGATGGTCCGTCCCAATCTCTACGTTGAGACCTTTGGTCTCTTCCGCTCGTTATCGGGTTCACACCCATTACTGGCCCCTTAAACCTCCCACTTTAGATGCCGCAGAGGCGCAAGTGGATATTTCCACATGGACTTGCTCGGTGGTTGGTACAAGTTGGTCGGAGGTCAGATTTTGCATTTGTTCAATGCTTCGTATTGATGAATGTGTTCCACGTCGATGTGTTCTGTCGGGATTTCAGGGTGTCCTGTAGGGAACCGCTTGTATTTACACACCCAAGGATACAACGAACACATTTCGATGTATTCGATTTCTTCTCCTCTTGACTCGTCTACGTCGTACAGCAAACGTGTGTCATTGGTTCGTCCTCCAAACAAACTGTGGCGTGGATTTAAAGCTTCGATGTCGACCACGTCTTAACTTTCGGCAATGCGTCTAAATTCTGGATCGGTTTTGAAACGTCGATCGTACTCGCGCTCCCACATTTATACAACTTGGTAACCTTGACTTTCTAACTTCAGGCGTCTTTGGTAAATGTGTTCGTACAACTCTTCCATGGTGACTTCTGTGAGAGGATGTTTCAGGTGTCGTTGAGGAAAACAGGTTGGGCATCCGTGAAATAAGCATCCCTGAAATTCGTACACCGTCTGAGGGTTTTCTAAATCCCAACGATCCACAGAAAGACTGCTCACTTTCTTTTCTCCCCCTCCCTTTCTGGCATGTTGTATCCATTTATCTTCCTTTTGGCACAAGTAATGCAACCAACGCAATGCTTTGGCAGAGTATTGACGGCTGGCCGAGAGAGAAGTGTTAGGGTCTATGATGGCTAGTTCGTTCTCGGGCATGAACGTTTTGGTGTACACTAATGTACAGGCTTTGGGTAGGGTACACGCTTCCTTCAAGGATCGATTTCTCCGTGATCTAGAAATAATTGTCTAAACTTTCGACAGCAAAGACGTACAATGTCCACATCGGATCGACAATACTTCAAAATGTCTTCTTGAAAGTCAAACGGTTCTGAAGCGTGAGCGTGATACCAAGCGTGGAGAGCTTCTCTGTGTTCGGTGTGCGTTCCGTTGAGGTCGTAATAGTGAACGTAAGGCAAATGAGGCAGATCTACGTGTTGATTGGCTTCCGTATGGAAGAAGTGGGGAAAATATCCTTTGGCCATTTATGTCATTCCAAATGTTTTAGGCATTCGACTCAAAGGCATGGCTCAATAACTCATGGAATCTTTGAATTGTACTTGTCCCACTTTCATGCAGATGAGTTTGGCTCCGTTCATGGCGACCGTGGGGCATTCGGTACCTTGTTCTGAATAATATTTTAACATAAACTGTCAATCGTATCCCCAGAAATTGTGAGCCATGACGGTTACATATCGATGACAGTCCCCGTAACGTTGAATGTCCTCTTCGCTCCAAGTCTCGTCAATGGGGTTTAAAATCCATTATGGCAAACTCGGGTAGAGTGTTGGGGCCACGAAAGATTTGTTCACGTCCTCCTGGAATCATACTACAATGAGAATAGTGAAAATGGATAGGTTCTTGTATGCACTTCTCACAATCTCGATGAGCGACGCAGAAATTAGGGATGTGAATCCCCGTCTCTTGCATGCATTCAAATTCCGAAAAGATGAAATATAATTTCGTCTTGTTCTTCTTCGGATCACCCTTTACTTCTTTCTCCAGTGAATTGTCGTATTTATGAATGTGACATTGATGTTGATAGTCTACGATTTGGTCGCAAATGTGGCATCTTTTCTTTCCAGCACAAACGTGTGCTTTTGAGTTATTGGTTCGAATTAGAGATTTAGCACAACAGACGTATGTTGCTATCAGAATTTTACAGAGAGTCCTTGAAAAGTATACCAGTAAGACTAAGGACTACTCCTCCTCCTCCTCCTCTCGAGATAAAAGTCAACATACTTGCTATATCTGCCAAAAGAAAGGACATTGGGCTCCAGAATGTCCACAACGTCAAAACCAGGGAAAAGAAAAGAGAGACAAAGGGAAAGATACCTGTTATCATTGTCAAGAAGAAGGACATTGGTCCTAAAAAACAAGAGAACCAACAAGAGAGGGAGGAAGCAGAGGGATCTTCAGCACCAGAAGAAGAAGAAGAGGAAATCATTCCCGTCGTCAAGAAAGGCAAGAAGACCAGACGACTGGAAGACAGTGAAGAAGAAGAAAAATTACCACTGATAACTGTGAAGAAATTCAAGAAAATAAGTGACAGGCAGTGAACGATGAACTTGAGTGATGTGTTATGAAATGTTCATTGTGATTTTTTAAAAAGATAATATACCAAAATGGAAAAAAAAATAAGTTTCTTATGTTTTTGATTTTTTAGAGTATGGATGCACGCACGCAAGCACTCAAACGCAACCCAAGGATGGGATTTAAAGTTTTACTTGATTTGGCAATGAGATTATTTATTTTCTAAGAAATGTAGGTGGCATTGAAAAACACATTTGTGGTGTTTGTTTTTTAAAACAAACTTATGGACTGGACATGATGAGCTTTAACTGTCTCAATCCCTTTCCACGGCCAAGTCCTACTCATCCTCCTCCTGCTGCTGCTTTGGTATCGCGTTTGGATTGGTGGTTCATTTCGATCCGTTTTGATCCGCTCTTAGGCTATATATACCAGCGCTTTTGTTACATAGCTTCAACTGTTCTCAAGACCAGAAGATGTATACCTCTGTAGAGTCATCCAACATCGTATCTAGGATGCAGTTCAATCCGAACTATCCGATGTACGTGAAAGTATCATGGGCGATTACCAAGATGACAGATACAGCGGTGTGGAAGAGAAGGATATATATAGAGAGAGACAAGGCTGCCTGAAGCGGGTATTGATTTACGGACCTGAAGTACGTCGAAGCTTAAGGAGAAGAAGACCCTCCACGAGGTGTGATCTGTGTTAAGTTGGTTCACACCACTCCAACGGCCCTTTTCAGGGCCACCCACCTCTGTAGAAAAGATTACTCTAGGATTGCTTTAAAACAATATTGGTGTGTTTGTATGTTGAGTGTATGTTTGTTTGTGTGTTTGGTGTATATGTATATTTTTCCATCTAAAATTGTTCTGACCCTATCAACACTTTTTGACCCTCAAGCGCCCTCCCCATGTTCTTTTGTCCCCCAATGCCCCACCATGTTCATTTCACGTTTGTCCACCAAATGTCCCACCTTGTCCCTATGTTCCTGTCCCGTTTCTCCCCCAAGTGCCCCACGCATGTTAAGTTCCCCTTTGTCCCCCAAGTGCCCCACCTTGTCCCTTTTTACCAACACATTACTACTCTCGTTGCCATTTTATGTGTTGAATCAATATATAAAAATAAAATGTTTCGCCTATTTTTCAACGAAAGGTATATTAAAAGAACTCCGATGGGATTCGAACTTGATACATGTGTCTACCTTTTTGATTCACTCTTTACACTGAACTAACCTTAACATTCCGTACAGTGTAGAAACATTGATAACTCACCAAAATTGCGTTATACGTTTCAAAGGGATTTTTCTTTTAGTTTATTCTAGTGTGTTTACATGTACAGAAAAGCCAAATACATCCGTAAGTTGTCTTTAAAATAAAATGTTTAAAAAATAATATTATATTCTTCGGAGAAATGGAGATCGTCACTTGGTCACTTGCTCTTTGTTGTGAATATAAATGTATAGTCAAGAATAGGTTTAAAAAGACGAAATATAAAAAAAGACTTACCAGATGCCGCCTTTCCATCATTTTTTCATTTTTTGAAAATTCAGAAACAATTAGTGGAAAACTTCCAAAAACATTTGTTTTCCTCGAAATTAAATTTATGGTATGAAAAACTGGCCTCTTTTGGACATATGCCAATTTAGTTCGACTTTGACCTTTAAGAGCTGATATAATCAACCTAAGTTGGGCGAGATGGTAAAGAAATCACAGAGATCGATTCATCACACAGGATAACTTGATTTATTAGTTAGAATGTCTGAGAAACGGATCTAAATGAACTCAAAACTAAACCAAGATGACATGGACCGATGACGAATATATAGTCAAACAGAAGACAAATAAGGGCAACACTATCTTTTCCTCCCACACCTGTTGTTGAAGAAGCCTAATCTATGCATCGTATAAGATATTGGATCCCTAAGGCATCAACTGAATATATACAATTTTCCGTGCATTACACTAAGAAAAAAAATATTGTTAAGTGCAATTCATTACGCGTTAAAGGCTGTTAATATTGTAACTTATCATGCAGTGTGGTATATGAATGTATGTATGTATGTATGTATGTATATATATATATATATATATATATATATATATATATATATATATATATATATATATATTCAATAATTCATAATTGATACAATATCTCAGAGTTTCAGAGACGACAATGTAAAGAAATGTCATATTCTATCATTCTGCTATGAAGTCCAGCAACTGTTCTTATTTCGTACTTGGCTGAGTGTGGCGCACTGCTGTTTGGACCTGCAAAATACAAGGTCTGATTTAATTTACTGTCACATTGATTTCTCGAATGAAATGGGACAACTGTCATTTCATAACTTTCAAATAATCAAGAAGGTAGAATAATAATAATAATAATAATAATAATAATAATAATAATAATAAAAATAGTTATAATCGACGTCATCACCATCAGCATCATCACCGCTATTGCAATCGAATAGGCTTCAAATTGTACAATTTGACTAGGAACTGAATTATTAGTCAAAGTTGCATTACAAAATAATTCCAAATGGCTGATGTTTATTTGTTTGGTGTTTAAAGTGACATCCTTACATGAAGGATTACAAATTGCAGAAGCAATAGCTGAAGTACCTTGCGAATGGACCCACCATGGCTGCCGATTTGTAAAACACACATTCCTTCCTTGCACCACTGCAAAACAAAGTGCTTTATGTATGTTTGTAAGCAAAAAGAAGCAATAATGAAGAGTTTGCTCCAAAAGCTACACACCGGTTTTTAATTCGATTGCGTTGCAAGGAAGTACACGTAGCTGCCTAATTCACTACATTTAAGTATGAATTATTATATAGCACACTGAACGGTTTTCTTATCAAACCTAATAAAAACTCATTAAAACAGTAAAAAATTATATTGATTATGGCATATACATTTGTGAGAAAATGCCCTCCAATTCATGCGCTTGTTACAGCTTGAAAGGCAGTCATATTTCTGAAGAGAGAGAGAGAGAGAGAGAGAGAGAGAGAGAGAGAGAGAGAGAGAGAGAGAGAGAGAGAGAGAAAACGAGAGAGAGATTACCATATTTATTCCACAGGTGGTCCCTGTAGCTGATATGAAATATTTCGAGCGGCATTTCCCCGTTTTTGGATCCGTGCATTTAATGAAGAGACATATATTTTCAGATACATCCTTAAAATAAACAAGAAATGTAGCTCAAGATGAATGAGGTCATTTAACTAACCATCCACGCTAACCCCGATATTTTAATCGTGTGGTATGTGGGCATCACTTCCAAACTGACGAACCAGGATCGATTCCCAACGGCGATTGTTGTAGCCTGTATTCTATGCGGTGGCGCATGGATATGAGAAATTGTTTCAGTTGTACATGTGGTATTTGCAACTCTCAACGCATCAAAACGCTAGTTCGGTTCCTTACATACTTCTTATCTTTTAACAATATTTTCGATGAAATCCAGTGCATTCATTAAAAGCTCAAGCACATACAGACCATCATGCTTATATTAAGCATTAACTTGGACAAAACATGTAAAACATTCAGCATAGATTATGTTGCATTTTTTAGAAGTAGTTGTATTTGAATGACAGAAGTAGTAGATGGGGGGTAAATAGGGTCGTGGATTTTTTGGGGGCACTACGGGGTCCTACGAGAATTTTAACATGGCGGGGGCACTACGGGGTCGTACGGGAATTTTAACATGGCGGGGGCACTACGGGGTCGTACGGGAATTTTAACAGGGTAGGCAATCATGGGAAAATTAATCTTTTCTTGAAAAATGGGTGGCCGTGAAAAGGGCCGTTGGAGGAGGATTACTTTTTCCTCCAACATTGAATAAAGAAGCCTAGAAAGGTGGTGTGAGATTTTTTCTTCTTTGGGAGTGGTGGTGGTGAAGAATCCGGCAGTCAGTCAGGATGTTCCATACGTCTGAACTTCTCCTGGATTTTCATCCAGTTTAAATTCAGGCGTTGGAATTCCTTCTCTTTCCTGGCCTGCTCCTTCTTTGATCTTTCTAGAGCCCACAAGATCTTAATGTGGGCTACTTCCTTCTCTAAAACTTTCTTTAACAATTCCTTCACCATGTGAAGGTTCACCTCTTCGCGCCTGACGTTACTGGCGGGTGGATACAACCATTCATCTTGTTGGACAAGGTGAAGGAAGTATTCCACTCCATTTAGTAAGTCAAGGCTAGTCTTGATGAACCCCACTCGACAAGGAGCCAAGGAAGTTTTTTGGGTTTCCTCCACCAAGACATCATTCACCAACCTCCTCGCTGAAGTGAGAGCCGCTAGTTGGCTGGTGACGAATGGCTTGGTGGCAGGATATCTCCACCAACACTCCAACCTTTCCACCAAAGACTCCACACCTACCATGACATCCCAGGGTTCCTGCAATAGTTCGACGGTATTCATAGTTCAGCAGTGAAATGTGAATGGCGCGACTGTGGAAGGCACCGCTTTATATGCTCGAAGCGCGGACGTGAAGGAAAACATCCCCTTTTTCCAAAAACATAAATTTTTTTATCAAACATACAAACAAACACACACCACACCATCCTTTTTTTATTTTTTTATTTTTTTATCAAACACACTCTATACAAACATTTTTTGAGAAAGGGAATTTTGTTTTTGGAGTGGGAAAAAAAAAACAAACACACTCTATACAAACACCTATATATGGCAATGATGAAAATTAATCTTTTCTTGAGTAATGGATGGACCTGAAAAGGGCCGTTGGGTTTTGTTTTAAATGTTCACCTAGAGGTGCGGGCACCTCCCGGGCTTGGCCCGACAAGCGGGACAGCTCCCCCTCCATGTAGCTGCACTCATGCAGCGCTTGTTGTTGTTCAAAACAAACAGAGGATGTGTTGCTTCAGACTCCCAATCCTCCATTATCAGGTGGGGTCTGATGACCACTTTCTTTTCCTTCTCCTCCTCCTCCTCCTTCTTTTCCACTTCATGGAGGAGGTGCCAGGCCACCTCTAGATGAACTCTAACTTGTCTGATCATTTCAGTTTTATTCATTTTGATGAATAAGTAGGGTAGCTCGACTAGGGAAGGTGTTGTTTTAATATACTAGAAGCGCGGACGTGAAGGAAAACATCCCTTACACCTAGAAAAACATTACTCCCACTACCCCGCGTCTGACGTCATCCCTAGGACGTCATTCTAGGCTTCGCGGATTTTGCACTCCATCACTCCTTACCCTAAAAACACAAACCCAGTGCGCGGACCTAAAAGAAACTACTTTTGATTTTTAAAAAAAACACATACACACACCCTACATACAAAATTTTTTTTTTATATATATTTTTATATCAAACACACACCACACTCTCTATACAAACATTATTTTTTTGTTGGAGAAAGGGTTTGTTTGGTGGGCAAAACACACAAACACACAAACACCTATATATATATATATATATATATATATATATATATATATATATATATATATATATATATATATATATGGCAATGATATGAAAATTAATCTTTTCTTGATTAATGGGTGGCCCTGAAAAGGACCGTTGGGGTTAAGAAGTTATGTTTAACTTCTAGTTGCGGTAGCAGCGGCAGCTGCAGCAGGGCGGCCACGTTTAGCCACGGGTCTCACGGCTTTAAGTCCATGCGAATTTTTACACCACAATTGAAACATTTCACTTTGTTTCCCTCTCCAAAGTAGACAAATCCTGCTCTGGCTAAAGAGTTGGAAGTAGGTAATCCATGCCATTTAGGCCATTTTTTGAACGTGTTCAAGCGACTGGCACAATCACAATAGTCAGGCAAGGCCACGGGAAATTTGTATTCTTTCAACTTGAGGTCTGTAGTAGTGGGTTCATCACACGGTGTTGTTGTTGTTGAAGTCATCGTCAATCTTGGTATTGTCTTTTCTGTTCAAGGGGGTCCCTTTTTTATACTACAGATTGGCGTGTCCGTAAGGAAAAGTGGTGTGGTCTGCAAGTCTCACTCGTTTCTGGTAAACCATTCGGTACACTTTTTGTTAAGGTCGAGTGACAATTTGGTGATTAGGTAACCGTACGATCTTGTGAGGTTCTAACGTTTGCACTCGAAAGTCTTCCACTTGTCCAGACAGCAAAGCATTTTTCAAAACCTCAAAGTTGACCACTTGACTGGTTCGATAGTTGAGGGTTAATCCTTTCACTTTACATTTGGTGTGAAGTTGACCTTCTTGGTCTCGGTATCGGTAGCCGTAATTTTTAGGGCCACCGCTGGCAAAACTCAGAATGGTGTCTTGAGGGTGCTCGTCTGTCCAGGCTCCTAAACGATCTCCTTGGATGGTAGGGTGTGGGCAACCAGGGCGATGGATGTACATAGAACTGTCGGTGTCAAAGTACAGGACACGATCTCCCAAGACTTCTAAAGCTTCGTCGTACAACTTCAAACGAGCATGGGCTGTCACGTAGGTGGCAATGACTACGTTGCTAAACTTGTCAGGTTTTACAAACTTGGGTTCTTCTTCGAAATTGACTAAGATCAAATCATCACGGACGATTTCGACGTGTTTGACTAGTACACTTTTGTCGTCCATCAGTTGAAAGTAACGATAAGGATCGGTCACGTATTCCGTCTTGGGTAAGATCGTACGTTGTGCCATTTTTCCCCACAAACAGTTGAGCATGACTTTGGCAAACGATCTTTTTCCTTCGTTTTTTTCTACGTCTTCCAAAGTGATGCCTTCGATGTCACGGTACTCTTCTTTGAATCGAACTTGGTCTTCGGGAGTCTGACACCACGAGGGATAGCCACTGGCTTCTTGTTTCAGTTTTAAAAATTGGTTGACGTACCCCGAGAAAATGCCTGGATGATTCGTAGCGTCGTCCTTTTGGTATTGTGCGGTGGTCGGAAAGTGCCAGATTTCGTACACTTTCAACAAACGGTATCCTCGATCCAGAGCCCGAAACAATTCGGCGCTGACCCACGTTCCTGTCAAAGCGCGTTCTTCCTCCGTGTGGTGACAGGGGTGATCTTGGTTGCATGTTTCGGCACACGTACGGCATAAAGGAAACATCAGTTTTCCTTGGCAATGGTGAGGTAAGATGGGATGGTACAAGTCGGTCTGGGGTAAGACTTTACATTTGATCAATCCTTCGTATTGACGAATGTGTTCCACGTCGATGTGTTCTGTCAAGATTTCTGGGTGACCGGTTGGAAAACGAGCATATTTACACACCCAAGGATACAACGAACACACGTCGATGTATTTGATTTCTTCTCCTTTGGATTCATCTACGTCGTACAGCATACGAGTGGCATTGGTTCGTCCTTCAAATAAACTGTGGCTTGGATCCAAAGGTTCGATGGTGGTCACGTCGTGACTTTCGGTGATGCTCTTAAATTCAGGATCGGTTTTCAAACGTCGATCGTACTCATGCTCCCACATTTCTACCACTTGGTATCCTTGACTTTCTAACTTTAGTCGCCGTTGGTAAGTCTGTTCGTACAAGGCTTCCATGCTGACCCCCGTGAAAGGATTTTTCAGGTCTCGGTCAGGAAAACAGGTAGGGGATCCGTGAAACAAGCAACCCTGAAACTCGTACACCGTGTGTGGGTTTTCTAAATCAAATCCATCCACAGAATAAGATCCAATCTTCTTTTCTCCTCCTCCGTTTCTGGCATGTTGTATCCATTTGTCTTCTTTCTGGCACAAGTAATGGAACCAACGCAAAGCTTTGGCCGAGTATTGACGACTGGCAAAGAGAGTCGTGTTGGAGTCGATAATGGCTAGTTCGTTCTCGGGCATGAAGTTTCGGGTGTACACTAAGGAACAGGCTTTAGGTAGGGTGGACGCATCTTTCAAAGGATCAACGTCTCCGTGATCTAGAAATAACTGTCGAAACTTTCCACAGCAACGGCGTAAAATGTCCACATCGGATCAACAGTACTTGAGCATTTCCTCTTGAAAGTCAAATGGATCGGACTGGTGAGCGCGGTACCAAGCGCGAAAGGCTTCTCGCTGTTCGGAGCGCATTCCGTCGGGGTCGTAATCATGGAGGTCAGGCAAATGAGGTAGGACGGCATGTTGATTAGCTTCCGTGTTGAAGAAGTGAGGAAAATATCCTTTGGCCATTTCTGTCATGCCAAATGTTTTTGGCATTCGACTGAAAGGCATGGCCAAATAACTCATGGAATCTTAAAATTTGACTTGTCCCACTTTCATGTAGATGAGTTTGTTTCCGTTCATGGTGACTTCAGGGTATTCGGTACCTTGTTGCGAATAATATCTTAACAAAAACTGTCCATCGTATCCCGAGAAATTGTGAGCTATGACGGTGGCATAGCGATGACAGTCTCCATAACGTTGAATGTCCTCTTCGCTCCAAGTCTCGTCGGTGGGGTCTAAAATCCATTCAGCAAACTCGGACAAAGTGTTAGGACCGCGAAAGATTTTTTCACGTCCTCCAGGAATCCGACTACAATGAGGACAGTGAAAGTGGATCGTTTCTTGAATACACTTCTCACAAGCCCGATGAACCACGCAGAAATTAGGAATGTGAATGCCTGTTTCTTGCATGCATTCAAAATAAAAAAAGATGAAATCCACTTTGTTCTTGTTCTTCTTTAATTCTTTCTTCTCTGTCTTGTCGTACTTTAAAATAAAACATTGATGATCAAAGTTCACCATCTGCTTGCAAATGTTACATCTTTTTTTTCCAGTACAAGTGTGGCTCTTAGGGTCGTTGGTGCGAATCAGTTTTCCACACGTGGAGCACAATTTCAATAAGTCGCAAGCACATTTTTGTTGGTGTTCTTGTGTCTTGCGATGCTGTTCGTAACAAGAGGGACTGACAAAAGTGCGTCGACACGTCTCACAATGGACGCGGTGTTGTTCAGGAAGGCATGGTTTGTCCGCTAAACAGCCCCGACATCTCTGACCGCAATGAAGGTGTCGCTCGCGACTGTTAAACCCTTGATCGCCTTTCTCGCAGCAGTAAGAGTATCCCAAAAATCCGGTGATAGTGGTGATGGCATCGAAATGTTCTTGGTGGTAATACACGTGAATGTATTTTCCTTCGGGAAAATTTGGGCCTCGAAACAGCATATCTCCGCGCACTTCTTGAGGGTGTACTTTCAAAGTGTAGTGAGGAGCCAAGACGTCTTGAAGTTGTTGCATTTGAGAAATGCCACGCACGGTCTCTTTAGGGATGCCTGCTTGTTGCAACAGGAGTGCTGCTTCGTTTCGTTGTTGGGGTTTGTTAGACTTTCGAATGTTACTCCAGGCTTTTTTCCATTCTTTGCTCTCGTTCTTGTTGGCATACGTTCGCCCCACCACAATAGCCCGGGCCAAGCACATCTGGTCTTGGGTATTGTCAATTTGGACGACACTGTGTTTGGTACTGCGAAGGTCGTCCACCAGTAACGCTTTCCTACTTCGTCCACTCCCTCGAGGAGGAGCAACGTGAGTCATGTAAAGTGTGGCCTTTCCATCCGTGATGGTAAACTTGTCGTTAGATTGTTTAACGTGTTCTATTTTGGACATGACTTTGTCTGGTGTTAATTCTGCCGGGATGCTGAACTTGATCCAAACAGGGGACTTCAAATTGTCGTGATGAATAGACAGTCTCAATCGATCGTCTTCTTTGGCTCCGCATTGTCGTTTCAAGTTCTGTAACACAGAACCCCACAAGTCGCTAATGAACCCGCCGCTTTCTCGGGAGGTACTTCGGACTTGAAGTCTTTGAAGTGAACCGTGTGAGTGTAGGCTGTGGTTTTAAATTTTCGAGAAGTTATTTTTGCGTCTCTCGAATACGATAGTAATTTTCGGGAGCCACGGTAGTAGGTCTTTTTTGGTCAGGGGTTCTAGTGGTCGTGGTGGTTTTTGTTTGGGTGGGTTAGAAGTTTGGGTTTCAGGCTCACTCATCTCTTCTTCGAAATCGCTAGCATGGACTTGAGCTAGCAGTTCAGCCAGCGGTGTTTCAGGCGGCACGGACAGTCTTTGTTTCTTCTTCTTCTGTTTTCTCGTAGATTTAGCGTGATCTTTTCATCTTGAAGTTTGATTTGAAACTGATTCAGTTTCACACAGGAACTTATATATAGAGAGAGGAGAGTATATATAGAGAGAGACCTTCTTACCTTCAGAATCAGTATTTGTGATTGAACTTTCAAACTGTGAAGATGAAAAACTCAAGAAACCCTATTCCAGTTAATAACCCTGACGATTACTATCGGGGAATTAACGACAGGATATATCGATACAACTACGCTGGAGATAACAATCAAGATACTTGTTACCTCTGCCAAAAGAAAGGACATTGGGCTTCCTATTGTCCACAACGTCATCAACAAAGAAAAGAAAAGAGAGATAAAAGTCAAGATACTTGCTATATCTGCCAAGAGAAAGGACATTGGGCTCCAGAATGTCCACAACGTCAACAAAACCAAAAGAGAGATAAAAGTCAACTTACTTGTTATATCTGCCAAGAGAAAGGACATTGGGCTCCAGAATGTCCACAACGTCAACAAAGAAAAGAAAAGAGAGACAAAACAAAAGATATCTGTTATCATTGTAAAGGACCAGGACATTGGTCTTCGGAGTGCCCTCAGAAAGAACAAGAAAAAGAAAATCTACCAGAGAGGGAGGAAGCCGAAGGATTTTCAAACCTAGAAGAAGAAGAAGAACATATCGTCAATAAAAGTAAGAAGAAAGTGAGATGGATGGAAGACAGTGAAGAAGAAGAAGAACCCTTGATTCCTGTGAAGAAATTCAAGAAGAACAAGAGAGACAGACAGTGAACAATGAACTTTTTTGGAGTGTGGTGTTATATGTTCATGGTGAATTATTTTGTAAAAAAAAAATGAGAATACACCAGAATGGAAAAAAAGTAAGTGTTTTTGTGTTATTTTGTTATTTTAGAGTATGGATGCAGGCACGCACTCACTCTTAAAGACAAATGGGGATTTTTAAAGTTTTACTTGATTTTTTGGCAATTTGATTTCTTTTCTAGAAATCTGGGTGGCCCTGAAAAGGATCGTTGGGGTGTTTGTTTGTTTGTTAAACAAACTTATGAACTGGACATGATCAACTTCAATTGTCGTAAGCCTTTTCCACGACCGAGTCCAATTCCTGCTGCTGCTGCTTTGGTGGTGGTAGTTGTAGTAGTGACTGGTGGTGATGGTGGTGGTGGTGGTAGCATCTCACTAGTAGTGGTGATGGGTTTGGAATGTTTGGCCCGTGATGGTCTTTTTCGCTTAGGCGGCTGAGTTAAAGAATACTCATATAACTTTCTCAGATACTTTAACTCAGATAAAATCTCTTGGAGAAGACTCACCGTTTTATCTTCATTGCTCTCTTCTTTCTGTGCTTCACTCTTCTCCTCTTCTATCTTTCTTAGGTCTTCCTCTTCTTGTTTTCTTCTCCTCTCCTCTTCTTGTTGAAGAAACACTTCCTCCGCTTCTCTCTGTTGCTTTAAAAAAATCTCCAATTGTTCTTGTTGCCTCTTTTTGAAATCGTCCATCACAGCAGCAAAGAGGCTGGTAGAGTAGCAGCAGCAGTCGTTTCAGACTCAAATTCTTCAGACAGAAAATCTAAATTAAACTCTTCCGGCTCGAAGTTTAACACACCATTCGTTGCAGGCTCAGCCCAATACATACTCGTCGTCTTGGTAGTCTCCATTTAGGCTGTCCAAAAAGTAAAATCCCTACGAACGCTGTGATACCTTTATACCCCAAATGACGTCACACCCCTACTCTCTTCCCATTGGAAGAAAAACCGACCCGCTTGTAACGCGCGTTTGGATTGGTAGTTGATTTCGATGCATTTCAATCCGATCGTAGGGTATATATACGACCGCTTGTCTCATAAAGCTTCACCGGTTTTTTCTCCAAGACTACTCCAAAAGAACAAAACAAAATGTGGACAAGTGTGGAATCATCCAGTATCATCTCGGGAATGCTGTTTAACCCAGCATTCCCTATGTATGTGAAGGCCTCATGGGCCATCACCAAGATTACAGAGACCGCTACATGGAAACGTCGGATTTATGTGGAGAGACAAGGCTGACTAAAGAGGGTCTTGATGTACGGACCGGAAGTCCGAAGAAGTTTAAGGAAAAGAAGACCCTCCAGGAGATGTGAATGTTAAACCCAACAAAAACCAACGGCCCTTTTCAGGGCCACCCATTTTTCAAGAAAAGATTAATTTTCCCTTGATTGCCTACCCTGTTAAAATTCCCGTACGACCCCGTAGTGCCCCCGCCATGTTAAAATTCCCGTACGACCCCGTAGTGCCCCCGCCATGTTAAAATTCTCGTAGGACCCCGTAGTGCCCCCAAAAAATCCACGACCCTATTTACCCCCCATCTACTACTGACAGAAAATAGCTATAACACCAGAAATTTGATGATAGGGTAAATAACTACATTATTAACATTACGATAGCAGAATTATATCAGGTTGCAAACCACTAGTAATTAGATTGTCCATGGTTAACACAGTTCATTAGTAATTAGATAGTCCACGGTTAACACAGTTCACTAGTAATTAGATAGTCCATGGTTAAAACAATTCACCCTACATCGTATCCTTCTCGGATGTCTTTTATTAGTCAGTTCATTTAATTTTTCCAGAGGCTTGAATGTTTACTGTTTCAAAGCATGATCTAACCATTCGCAACCATGCTTGTAGACTGAGGCCTGGTATATCTTTGTTGCGTATGTGTGTAAAATAGTAGATGGGTCAGAAGAATCATATTAATTTGGTTCCTTTCTAGCTTTGTCAGTTGTTAGGATATGCTGACATATTTTGTCGCGCTGAAATATTTCGTCACATACAAATTTAACTAGTTCAGGGATTCTATCTATCGCGGAAAATCATTTCACTTACAGTAACGTATATGATTTTATCCATAACTTCCACGTTATTGAAATATATGTATTGGTTTCAGATTCGTCCTCCTACTATATCGTAAGTTGACTGTTCGGATACCGTTACTGTGTTTGTTTTTATTCATCTTGCTTTAGGTGTTTTATAGTCATGCTGAACTACTCATGAATTTCCAACAAGCTGATCATAAACTCCGCGAAACATCTTTGGGAACTCTATTTATTCTTCTTGTGGTATATATGTTTTATTTAGCCGAATTTAAAATTGGTTCGTTTAATCTGCATGGATGAATAAACCTTTATGTTTCATCAGCAAAAGCTACGCTGATATATATTTGTATGATTGTTCTTTTGAGAATGACATATTCCTCGATAGTTTTTATATTTCAGTTCTAAAAATCATTAGCAGCGAACTGGTACTAAACTCGATGTAAAATGCACGTCAAGGCTGCTGATTAAAACATATTACTGTATGTACTGTTTTTAATTTAAAGCCAAATGGAGGGTAAATCTGGAAATATCTCCAATGAATTATTCACTTGCTTGTATGTGTACGTGTAAGCAACAACAGTTGGTTTATTTTATTTTTTTGGTGTCTGTTCTTGGCATTTTTTGTGTAGGGGAGACACGTTATTTTCGTTGGGAACTAGTTTCCCTACTGTGAAGGGGTAGTCATTGAAATATCTGTTCATGTGTTAGGAATTTTAAATTTTAACCTCAGTATGTACCCCGAGTATCATCAGGAATGTTCAACATATTTTATCTACCGATTTCATCATTTCTTTTTCATTTCCTGATATGCTGTCTTTCACTAGCATATGTTGACATATTGCATACTATGTATGTATGTATGTAGGTATGTATGTATGTATGTATGTATGTATATATATATATATATATATATATATATATATATATTGCCATCAAGGCAGATTATGAATAACTCTGGTTTCATAGCACATTACTCGCCATCAATTTTCATTTTTCCATATCCATCTGCATATAATTCACGAGTTGTTTTTGCGTATCGTATAGGAATCTGATAACCCCTTCGACTGCAAATTCCACATGCAATCGTTAGAAACATGTCATAATCTTACAAACGTTCTAACTCTACACCCGATGTATTCAAACTTTCGTTTTGTGCAAGACTCAGAGCGCTGTAAGAATGCGCTTGGTTTAGTTAGTAGGTTTATGATGTTGTCTTTTCTAAAGTCTTCAAAAAATGTCGCATAGCATTAAGGTGTCCTTCCTTACGTAGTGTGTGTTATCACATTGATCCAGTACTGGTAGTCATCATTTAAATTGTATTAAAGAGTGATGAATAGAAACAAAAGAAATGTTCTGTGGGAGGCAATATTGTTTAATCAAATGTAGATAATGAATCGAAGTACTCGTATGGATAAATGTCTTTCGAAGAAATTGAGGTTGATTATTTTCAAAATGACCAATTGTCTCTGTAAAGTTTCTTTCACCTAACGTTTTGGTTATATACTCATCAGCATCTCACTTGAATAGAAAGCTTCATACAAATATAATTGTTTTCTTCTAAGAACGTTTTTACCATTTGTTTTCTTTCCAATTAACAATGAAGTCCTTGCTTAAATGAAGTACATTTTTCTTGTCTGTTTTGGGGAGTAAGTTTACGTTATTTATATGATCTTGTGTAACAAGCTCATTATACTGGTGTGAATCATACTGAGATAAGTTGTGAATGAACAAGGAGTTTTTTTCTTCATATCTTTTGAACACAGTTCTTTACTTTCAGAGGAGGGAATTTATCCCTCTGTTTCTTTCCAAAACACATTAAAATTAAAGTAAATGACATACATAACTTTCAGAAATCGACGCTGATAATGATAACTGTTAAGTCAAAGCAACAGTAGCTTCTTTTGTCATGATGTCAACCATAGTTTCTGCTTTTAAATATAATAGTTTACGTTCATTTAATATATGCGGCTGTATTGTAGTAATTAAAGTATCGTGTTGCTATATTCTTTCTGTATTTTTGTTTATCTATTTACTTCCATAAAAATATACAGCTTTTTGTTGCAACGTAAAGGTATCTGTAAGTTCTTTCGAAAATTATCAACATAGCAACGTGCGGATCCCTTTCTTTTTCTATAACTTTAACCAGTATGATGCATTTATCCTCTTTATACTTTTGGTGCAAGAGTTGTTCATTTGGAACATTTCAATGATTCCATAAGACATATTGAAATCATTGTCAAATGATCTCATATCTTAAGTTTCAACTGGCATCTATCAAACCAACGGGAGAACTTGTTTAAAAATATATTGTCCTGGTGCTTGTTGGCATTTCGCAGGAGTATTAATAATTGATTCGATTCAGTGCATAAAACATTTGTCATAATTTTTTTCTATGCAGATCTAAACGTTTTTGTTTTTTGTTTTTTTGTTGTTGTTTTGTTGTTGTTCTGAACCCACTCCAGGAAACATAAGTCCAACACTTCATCGGCTTAAATCAGAAGCTAAGTCCCACACGTTACAGGCTAAAATTCATCAATGTTGAAATAAAGGTCATTGATTTTATGAAACATTATCTTTGTAGTCACAGTGATCTTTTGCGCAAAATGAATATTCAGATTGTCAATCATCGGATATAATGTATGCAAAATTACAAATTTGTCTATACATTTCGTTGGGTAATAACAATATTTGCTTTTTCCTCTTCACCAGCTATCAGCAGGTAACATTTTCTGAGATTAACTTGATGTTTGAGCTGCACCTTTGCAGACTTAAGTTTGTATATCTTTATTTTAAAACGTTGTAACTTGTCATGCTGAATATCAGAAAGAATAAGTATAAATCTGTGTTATTGCGTCGGGGACATGTATGCGAATTAACTTGTTTTAATCCACTAAATTACATAATTTGTATTTCTTGTATCAAGCGATCTATTAAAAGTTGAAAACGTTTCGCTCTTTTTTGTGTAGGTTTCTCAGCACGTCTCTATCACTTTTTACACTCTATTTCGCTTCTTCTTGGTCATTTTCGTTCTTCTTTCATTGTTTACTTCCTCTGTAATTTATTCCCTTCTTCGAGATGAGGAAGTTTACTCCTGTTTGTTTGTGATATATGTCAGATTTGTATCTTTCATCTCAGAAAGTCTTTGTAATAACTGATTAAGTTTATATTGTATTGTGTCAATAAGAAGTACCTTGTCCTTGATTGAATTTGTTCAGAACGTGTCCTACTACTTTGCTTTAATTCTTTTTGATGATCTTACGTTTGATACTGAAATATATACTAGAAATTATTGATGTATTCTATAATTGTTCAACTGTAATATTTATATGGTGATAGTGCTGATATATATATATATATATATATATATATATATATATATATATATATATATATATATATATATATGCGGTGATATATGGTGCTTATATGGTGACAAACTTCAATCTGCAGCTACCCATAATCGATTTCGTGTCATTGAGCTCTGTGGAATACGGTGGTCACGTTGGGTTTCCTTTGGTTATTAAGTAGAAACTCCAAACAACATGCCGTATTAAAATTCGCTCCAGATTCCAAATAATATACTGTATATGTAGAGCTGAGGCGCAGCTGAAAATGTGTTCGTCGAGTACAGAAGAGGAGTTCGTCACCCCTGCGTACCCGAAGATGTCCGTCCGATGGCCTTATCAAAACTGTATTCATAACAAAGATTGCCGTTTGTTTAAGACAAATGTTTATTAGTTACAAACAGTTTGGGGTTTCTGATCGAATAAATAGTCGTACCGCATATTACTACAGACTATTCAGAATCAGTGTGTCAGCTAGACGGACTTTTGGACCGGTGAAAAATGCATAGACGGGTACAGTTACGGTTCATCACTACATAGAGTCTGGGCGTAACACACATATCTCCGATGAATGAAACATGCATAGTTATTAGTATTAATACAACTAAAATGTGAGTAAACCGCCTTCCTTCTATTATTCTTCGAGCGAAAGTGCGAAATATTTTAAAATTCTAATCTTTAATCAGCACAGAATTGACGACTGTATTTACTTCCAACTTATGAGACATCATTTTGGCAATGTGCCACCAGAGGCATTATTAGGCTTCAAAAAGTATAAGTATATATATATATATATATATATATATATATATATATATATATATATATATATATATATATATATATATATATATATATATATAGAGAGAGAGAGAGAGAGAGAGAGAGAGAGAGAGCGAGAGAGAGAATTTATATTCGGAAGGGTTCATCTTCGTTAAGGTTCCAGCAACTTTTTGTAGCTTTACTGTTATATTACATATTTTGTATTCAGTACTGTACAGCCAGGATTGTGCTAACGTACCTTTAAACCTTAAACAACTATACAACCCCGCTGATTTTTAGTTCATTTATGTTGTGTTTGAAATCAAATGCCTCAAAGAGGAGTCTCGAGTGAAAAATAATACTAGAGAGAGAAAACGGAGTTAAGTCAATTGAGAAGTCTATATCTCCTATCAGTCTTCGTAACCTTTCTGGAGGATGGGACAGTTCTCACACACATGTACAAGCAAACACGTACAAACACACAATATACATACCCCACAAAAAACTGATTTGGGTCCATTAATGAGTTGACACTGATCATTGGGAGTATAATCCTCTCCTGGTAATTTCATGACATAATTCTTATATATCTTCTCGCTGAAGAAAACACCTTTATTGGTCACGCAGTTTCTGAAACACGAAAATACTCTGTTTACAGTGATCAATAGATAGATAGATACATACATATATTGATGGATACATAGATCGATATATACGAAGGATACCTACCCACTCACCGTCCTATCTAATTGTTTACCTACATACGATTGCATGTTTGCACACATACATCAACGGACAAAATGTATGCACATACACACAGATAGACACCCCTGGAAATATTCCTTTCTCACGAGGCAGAGGTATCCTTCATTCATTATTTCGACATTACATCCTAATTTGCCGAGTTTCCAAACCGACCGGTTCTCCCAAAGTGGGTGGATACATTTATGTTTCCCTTGGTGAGTATTGGTTGTCAGTCACCCATATCAAAAGATGCCTCAAACGAATGTGAATTTAATGTGATATATGGACACACTTGGTCTTTAGAGTCTTCTTGAACGCTTCTACGGAGCAATTAGAGAACATCCAGGGATTTCTGGTGTATGGTGTGGTTGAGTTGAAATTTAGTTCCTCGGGAGCCATAATAAAGAAATCACTTGCTTTGCAAGCTTTCGCGTCTCCTTGGCCATCGTGGACTGCTCCAAGACTGGAAAGAGCAAACAGACAAGGCGCATGACTATACATTAGATGCAGTGCAGTTTTGAGAGTCAGAATTTTGATTGATCCATCCTCCTAGCGTGTCGAGTGTCAGTACACTATCGCAAAATATAATTTCCAAAACAGAACGGAACTAAAATTGTATTATACTCAAGTCACATATTTAGCATCAGAGGTTGTTTCATAAAAATGCCTGAGGTGGTAGCTAAACGAAGCAATACAATAAAATCGAGTCTAGCACTTAACAATTATCAATTACAATTTTAATACTTTTGCACAGGCTTCTTATTGCATCAATATTTCTACAACGAAACATTTTGGAAATAGCAAGCTGGCATGGCTCATCAGATAATGTGAACCTTTGAAAAAATCAGAGGTTCGATTGATCTCTCTGCCTAGCGTGTAGAGTGTCAGTCAACCATCGCCGAGTATAATTTCCACAACAGAACGGAACAACGTTTTATTACACTCAAGTCATATATTTGACATCTAAGATTGTTTCGTCAAAATGCATGAGGTGGTAGCTAAACAACACAATACAATCAAAGCGATTCCAGGCCTTACAAATTATCAATTACCATTTGAATAAATGTGCACAGGTGTTTTTTTGTTTTATTTTAAATCAATATATATATATATATATATATATATATATATATATATATATATATATATATATATATATATATATATATATATATATATATTGATTCACTTAATATTGTCAGGCATCCTCCTGTAGGATTCATGGATAACCACTTTCTGCTCTGTATAGTGTATATTTGTAACTCACTATATTAACCTCTATATAATTTGATTTCTGTCGCAGGAGTCTAGAGTGACAGTGTACTTAGATGTGAATTAATTACTGGAAAGATACGCTGGCGTTTATACTACGCACGAATGCCTATATCGGTGACTTTTTAACATCCTATTTTGGAATGTGTGCTTAGTCTAGGGGGTATGGTGGCAGATGCGCGCAAGATACATAAGAACACACTGTTGCTTAGATATTGGTGAGCCGCGATAGCTCAGTTGTACATGTGGAAATCAGGAATACAACACGAGGCACCAGAAGTGCTAAGCGAGTGAACGCACATATTGGGGAAAATAGGGCGCCAGTAATCAACTTACTTGTGTCAAAGTTCGTCTGCTCCTGTTATAACCGTCATAAAATAATCACCTGCCTCAATGACCGAAATTCTGTTACCATTGTTACATACGCCCGCTTGGTAGGAAATACCTAAAAGAAAATGATAGAACAAGACATGGTTTATAATTCCACTCATCAAGGTTAACGTTCAAAAGCCTATCAGTGCATCGAGGTGGATGTGTAAAATATCCTAATTAAAAACACACATCCATGCTCAACTTATACAAATTTACTTTATTCATCTCAATTAATTGTTAATCCTCATAAATTTCACTCAGTACACTGCAAAAGTAGAGCATACAAATACGCATTATGTAAAACTAATGCCACGATGATTACGTCGACAAAAAACAGTTATAATAATGTAAATATAGTGAATACACTCAATGCCCATATCGATATTTGTTGGCCCGAATGTGTGCGACTATGGAACTGGATTTATTGACTCCTGCCCGACCCTAATTGCCAAGTTACTGAACAAGAACTAATTGACCTCATTACACGTTTGTTTGGTTCACGCCCATTAACGCGATGTCATCTTTGAGGACCTAGTTGATCGTGTGAGGGCACTAGTACTTCTTGCAAGCAAAATGAGGTCACTAGCAGGAAATTGGTAAAATTTAATTTATATGAAATCTCTTCTTGTATTGGATGACATCAAAATATATTAATCTACACATATGACTACATCAAATGACAACAGTAATATTTGTAGGCCCGAGTATGCATGACTATATAATACCATTTGGTGAGTTATGGTTGACTTGATTGCCGAGGGAACTAGTCTAAGAAGACCAGTTTCGCAGGTATGGACATGATTATAAAAAATATCGTACTTGACCGATGATAGGTAATTTGGACAAGAACTACTTTTTGTGTTGTATATGTTACGTTAGTAATGATAGTTGTGATTACTAACTTGGTACATGAAATCGATACAAAACTTGAAGCGATGATCATGTAGAATAATTTGGTCACAATATTTTGGTCTTTTGCTGGTCTTTATTTTATGCGTTTTACTTTCATTGTAATAACCACTTCATTCTATAATCAACGGCTGCGTTTGGATTCAACAGGTAAAAATGTTCTGAAAGTCAGTCATAATAAAAGTGAAAACATTTTATGTCTATATTTACTCTTCATTTATCTATTTCCTTGTGCAGCAAAATTATTCTTGTAATATCGTACATGCCTTGTTTGTGTATCTTGCCTTATTGATTGCTTCAGATACCAATAGTGTTGCATGGATAGAGGAGGTTTTGTGTGAAACAGCCTTGGAGATTATTTTGGGTAGGAGTCAGCTTAATGTCCCGGTTGGGTTGAAGAAATGTGTCTAGTAGCTTGCTAACGACAGTTGACACAGTGATGCCCCTGTTGTTATTAGGTAGAGTATAGTCCTTCCATTTATTTAGCACTAGCACATCTGGTATGCTTGCACTATGGATCATGTTGTTCAGACGTCTGGTGATGTAGATAGCAACGGATTGGCCACCATATTTAAGATGTTCTGCGGTTATCCCAAGGTTTTCCTGAGTCTTGTTATTTGGCAGTTTCTTCATAGTATACTCCACTTATGTTACGTCTCGTATGAGCTGGGGTACAGATTGAGTACAACTCGCATTTTCAAGCAAGAGATGATTGTTGGATACTAACTCCATGTGCAATCATCGTAGTGTTCTTTGCCAGGTAGAGTTGCTGGGCGCTCAAAGTGGTGTCTCCATCTCTGCAATATTTTCTCAGGGTGTACTAAGGTGTTGTCATCTATGAGTAGGATTTCTGTCTGTACATGATAAATGTTCCTCTGCCTGTTGACTAGTGCATAGAGCTAGACCCTGATCGCTATTTTGAAGCTGATATCCAGAGGATCGTCCGTGTTCTTAGGTGCACTGTTCATTAAGCAGTGTACTCTTGTTTTGATCTTCGGCATGCAGCCAATATATTTTCGTTTCATGGGCTTCTGCCTTTTTGTTTATGTTGGCGTCGATGACCCGGGATGGCAGGTAATGTAGCTTGCTCCATAACACTTTCCAGGTTGAGAACATTAAGTGGGATTTGGAATGGGTTGTTTAACAATGCGGTATCTCTATATATCCATGTCACACTTATTCCATCTGGGTTTATTTGGCATAATTCCTTGATAGTTGCTGCTTACTGGCGGTTTTTGCGCTTACGCCATATCGATGATGTTGCCAATGATCGGATGCGTTGATTGGGTCGTGTTGCGCTACGTTTACAGCGCAAAGTAAGTATGCACGTGTAAGTGGTGCAAAGACGTAATACTACTACTACTGCTACTACTACTACTAATAATAATATTAATAACAATAATAATAATAAATCAACAACAAAAACAATAAGCTCCCCCTAGCGAGTTGGTACCGTTGAACCTCGAGCTCTTTCATTCTACCTCGTTACATCAATATTTGGGGAACGAGCGCATGGCTGAGTATGTTAGTGAGCTGGTGCACGATTCCATGGGTTTGTGCATTTATTGCTCTTTCCTGTCCACCTCGAACAGTTTCCTTCGACCTTGTTGAATCTCTTGGGGGTGGGGGGGGGCAATTATAATTTATAGCCGCATTGATTAGTGTTCCATAGGGCATTTGCATATGACAGTGAGGGGATGGTTTCTGTTTCTATAACTGATATATATATATATATATATATATATATATATATATATATATATATATATATATATATATATATAGAGAGAGAGAGAGAGAGAGAGAGAGAGAGAGAGAGAGGGAGAGAGAGAATACTTCTTATATATAAAACCATCTTTTAACCGCAATCTTCGCTTAATAACATTCAATTGTTAAGAACCAATTTTCCGACTATATAGAACATGTTATCCTTTAGTGCAGGCTTGTGTTGGGCGTATTCAGTATTAAATACAAATCAAATTTCCTGGGTAATGTAATAGGTGGTCTCTGAAGGCATTACTGTCTATCATTGTGAAGAAAACTTAAAGATAAAACCGTTACGAATAATGATAATTATGATTTCTAACTGGCACTCTCGGGAGAGGGATAGTTGTAGTTGTAAGCGACCATACATTTCGGAGATATAGTTTATAAAATCAATAGGGATTGCTTGAGTAAAATGAAAATAACCCTTTCAACTGTGAACGTCTAGAATAATAGTACGTGGTGTACTCCTTGAAAAAGTTTACGATCAGATACTCTAGTAGCGACGTTAATATGGAGGCTGACTCTAAACAAAGAAATCTATCCCTGGCATGTTTTATATATATTACAATCTGTATGAAAAATATGTATGGCAGCTTCTTTGTTATCACAGAGAGAGAGAGAGAGAAGGTGGGGGGGGGGGGGGGTACTTACCCGAAGTCTCAACACTACGCCTAATGACATGATAATACAAATTATACCTGCAAATTAAAAAAGAAACATTATATGAACTTATGTCATATGCTGCTTTAAAGAATGAGAACATATATCACCCTCAGTTATAGACTAGATTCTAGCGTTTAAAAAAATAACTTATTAGAGAAACCTGGTGAGAAATTGAACATTTTCCATTAACAATGAGAGAAAGCTATATATATATATATATATATATAGAGAGAGAGAGAGAGAGAGAGAGAGATATGCTGTTTATCCTATCATATTTTGTTAAAATCAAATCAATTTACATTTCATCTCAAATATTGATTTAATGCTCTCTACCTTGAAATCTGTATTTGATGACTTGCATATAAAATTGACCTGCTAGTTTAATTAGATGAGGCTTTAATTAATAAACAAAATGCTCCACAAATTGTTAAGTGATTTAATTCACCTTACCTTGCTTTTTTTCCCTGTATAACTTATAACTTATCACTGAAGATTTGATGCATTTAGAAAGGACGTCATTTGTTGTACACACTAATCTCTCTCTCGCTTTATATATATATATATATATATATATATATATATATATATATATATATATATATATATGTTCAGCGTGAGTGTAAAGCAGGGGAAACAAAAAAAATTCGTTAGGTAGTGTTACGTCTAGGGGTTAGAAATAGTAACAAACGAAAGAACGACTCAAACAAGCTTTCACAACTTCTAAATATAAAAATTTAATTTCATAAAATATAAAATATTTCAAACAAACAAAATGTAAGAATTAAAAATAACTTACAGTTTTGAAATTCCTAAATAATCCTAAATGTCCTATTGAATTTTGATAATCCGGAAATATCCAAAGGTTATCCGAATGAAAACATTAATGTTCTCGTGCCACAAGAAACAGTTTTAAATCTAAATGTTAATAATCCCAGGTAAACTTATGTGAATGTAGAATATTGTTATGTTCCTTGAAGAATATTACTTAAATCCAAAATGTACTATTTAGAATAGTTTTTTCACCAGCTGATTTTCACAAACATTAATAATCTTCCTCAATATCCTTATGATTCTGGAGAACTGCTAAAGAATGCTCATTCAGTGGTTACATTGGCATTATATAGTCTCTTACGGCGTAAAGGAGAATTTAAAACCCAGTATTGCGATTGATACAATTGTTTTGTCAACAACCTTCTTTAACCAATCAGAAACTAGGTCGAGCATGATACTGCTAAAAGTGCCTTCGCACTGCAATTATAATACCTTATTTTAAATCAACAAGATGTTGACATAGGATTCAGGTCATAAATCTGCACGTGGAGTCACGTGATTAACCATTGTGGGTTAAGCTGACCGACATAATTATTGATTTTCCCTGGACTTAGCATGACTCATGTAAACATGTTGAGGTTCATATGTACTTTAATAGCGTAGGCTACTGAATTAAGGAATTATAATAAAATGGTTATAAATCCAGATGAAAACTATATTATAATTTAAAAGATGATACATAATTCCGTAACACCTTTCCCTTTTAAAAAAGTGTTATGCAATCAAACTTTTTTTTGCAAATGCTTTAGAAATGTATGTAATTGATAGCATAAAGAAAATAATGTGTGATACAATCATGTATACAAAACAATATAAACTGTCATATTATGCGCGTGAAAGTGCATCACCAATCAAATTTTATTTTCCCTTGATGTGCCTGACTTATTATGCTATATGGTTGTAACATCAGACTCCATCGTAACAATCTTTGATTTTTATTATACATCATATTAATGAAAGTGTGGGGGTTGTGATCACCGAAGACAACAACTGGAGAAGGATCTGAGCTAACATGCACTTCAAAGTGTTGCAAGACCATTATCAAAGCACTCCTTCTCTATCGTGGAGTAATTTCTCTGGTGCTTATTAAATTTTCTTGACAAATAGCACACAGAATAATCCACACCATTGCTGTCCTCTTGTAATAGTTCTCCACCAACTCCAACGTCACTCGCATCCACACACATTTTGAAAGATTGCTTGAAATCTGGAGCTGACAGAACTAGTGCACTTTTGAGTATGCCCTTTAACCTATCTTAAACCTCCTGACATTTGTCTGACCAGTGAAACTTGGTCTTTTTACTTAGCAAATTGGCCAGGGGTTCAGCTATCATGGAAACATTGGAACAAAATTTCCGATAATATCCAACCATACCCAGAAATCGCATCAGTTGCTTCTGACTGACAGGCACAGGGAACTCAGAAATAGCCGTAACCTTAGTTCATATTGGTTTTATTTGACCATGTCCGACAACATGTCCTAAAAAGGTAACACAAGCACGGCAAAAGTCACTTTTATTTAAATTGATGGTTAGATTTGCTTCACTGAGTTTTTCGAAGAACTTCTTAATGGTTTCAATGGGAGTCTTTCCATTTGGCGCCCTAAATGATGACGTCATCGATGTAAGCATCACATTTTCTTATTCCGAAGGTTATCATATTCATCATACGTTGAAAAGAACTTGGGAACCCTTCTTCCCAAATAGTATGACTTTGTATTGGTAAAGTCCGTCTGGAGTCACGAATTAAGAAATTTCTTTTGCTCTCTCCGTAAGTGGAATTTGATAGAATCCCTTCAAAAGGTCAAACTTTGTGACGTATTTGGCATTTCCAATCCTGTCAATACAGTCATCAATTCTAGGAACTGTAAATGAATCTGTCTTGGTGACACTATTCACTCTTCTATAATCAGTACACATACGGAAAGTCTTACCTGGTTTCGGCACTAACAAACACGGTGAACTCCAGTGACTTTTACTTGGTTCGATAAAGTCATTTTCCAGTAAATATTGTATTTCTTTCTTCAGATAATCTTGTTTGAGAGGATTCATCCAATAAGGATGTTGCTTTATAAGCGTTGAATTAACTATTTCGACAACATGGACAATCATGTTAGTTCGTGTGGGAATATCTGGAAACAAATGTTTATATTGTTTTATCAGCTGTTTCAGTTCATTAATCTCAGGCGGCAGTAGATGCGAAGGTTTCTGGTCCAGATTGTCCGGAATTTCCGAATTGCGAAGATTAGTCACTCCGAAGTCATCACTATCCGATTTCTCATCTTCTTTCAGATTTTGGATGTGTGGGATACTTTATCTGGCTATTTCTGTCTACATATTGTTTCAGCATATTAATGTGGCAAAGTTGTTTATGCTTTCTCCTCCCAGGAGTATTAATAATGTAATTTAAATCACTCACTTTTATGTGAATGGTATAAGGGCCAAAATACTTAGCCTGAAGAGGATTTTGGGGTATGGGCAACAGAGCCAAAACTCTATCACCTGGCCGAAAACTCCTATCTTTCGCTTGTTTGCCATACCTCAATTTCATTTTCGACTGGATAGATTTAAGATTATTTCTTGCCACCTCGCAAGCCTTTGACAATCTATTCTTAAGTTTAAAAACATAGTCCAGAAGATTTACCTATGACGCTTCAGCAGAATGAAGTCTTTCTTTCAATAAATGTAATGGTCTCCGGACAGAATGTCCGAACACAAGTTCAAAAGGAGTAAATCATAATGATTCTTGCACCGACTCCCTTGCAGCAAACAACAACAATTGCACACCTTCATCCCAATCTTTTTCTGTCTCATATCAATATGACTTAATCATATTCTTTAAAATCTGATTTTAAACCTTTTTAAAGTACCTTGACTTTGAGGGTGGTTAGCAGAGGATCTAAACTGTTGTATACCTAATTCATGCAAGACCTGCTAAAATATACCAGACATGAAATTAGATCCCTGATCAGATTGTGCAGACTTAGGGGACCAAATAGTGTGAAAAACTTGACCAAAGCTTTCACTATGGTCTTAGCGTTGATATTCCGTAAAGGAATAGCTTCTGGAAATCTTGTGGACGCACACATAATCGTCAACAAGAACTGGTTGCCTAACTTGGTCTTAGGTAAAGGGCCGACACACTCTACCATTATTCTACTAAATGGTTCATCAAAAGCAGGAATCGGTGACAGATGAGCTTTGGGTATCTTCTGATTGGGTTTTCCTACCATTTGACAAGTATGACAAGATCTACAAAACTTAGAAAAATCACTTTTAGGTTTCGGCCAGTAAAAATGATTTAAGATCTTGTGATAAGTCTTATTTATTCTTAAAGGACCAGACAAAGGTGTTTCATGGGCTAAACTAAGTATTTCCTGTCTATACTACATAGGAACTACAATTTGATAAATAACTGACCACTCGTCACCAGCGGGTACCTAAGGTGGACTCCATTTCCTCATAAGGACCCCATTCTTCACGAAGTAACAAGTTCCTTTTTGTGTGGCTTCAGTTTCACTCATAGCCCTTGAAAATAAACAGGAAACATAGGGATCTTCCTGCTGCAAGACAACTAGTGATTGTCTTTTTCACCCTGATTAGATTTATGAGATTGTGCAGCTAACAGAGTATCACTGTGATCAATACTTCTTTATTGATCCAAACTAGGAGCAAAAGCGACCTCATTAAAAGCCTGACCCAAAAAGGTGTCCGCTAAAGGAAATACATCCTGGTCAACAACATCATTCTCAAGAGCACGCTTTGCCATAGCTCTAGTAACTGCACAAGCTAGATATAAACCAGGGATTTCTACTTCGATATGATCAACTCGTTGATCCATACAAAGCTTGTGCCTAGTAATAAATAAATATCCTTTATAGGCAAAGAAGCCACAGTTACTATGGTCACTGGATCATAAAATAAGTCTGATGAAAAATGAACACAATGGATAGGGACATTTACATATTCACATTCTACCCCCGGTATTAGGACACTTTCTTTAGTAGAAGACCTCTCAGAAAATGGCAAAGTACTTTCTAACAAAAGAATCTGAGAAGCTCCTGTATCTCGTAATATCTTAATAGGAGTTGTCCTACCCAAGTCACCAACAAGCGACACAGAACCCTTCGATATGAATGGTTCGTATTTCCCCATGACAATATCAGACTGAGGTATGCAAGCCTCCACACAAGTATTTCTTCTAATACATGACCTTGACCGTGACATCATATAAACAAAAGCATTAGGGACTGCTCTGTTCCGTTGCCTATTTTTCACACTAAAGCAATCAGAATAAACGTGCCCTATCTTCATACAAAAGGAAATTGTGGGGATATATAAGGTTTTCTGATCCGTATTATCAGAAATTTGATTCTTCACAGTTACACCAGTTTGAGGTCTGTAAGTACTCAAACGAGACGGAAATGGTTTCTTAACAAAGACCTGCTGAGACGAAGATATATTTACAAATGGAACCTTGTGAATCAGAGATTATTTATCAGCTGTACTAGCAGCCTTTTCTAACGTTTCAACACCTTTCTCATTAATGTATACTGCAATGTCACTACTGACACAATTGTTAATATCTTCTTTTAATATCAGTTGCTGAAGATTATCATAATCCTTATCAACCTTCTTGGACGTACACCATCTCGAAAACAAACGCTCTTTTTCCCATGCAAATTCTAAATGAGTCTGGGTAATTTCCTTTCTACAATTGCAAAAGTTTTGACGGTACGTCTCAGGCACCATCTCTTAAGCCCTCAAGACACCTTCTTTCACCACTTCATAATCAGCAGATTGTTCAGACGAGAGTGCAGTATGAACATCACTAGCTCTAGCAGTAAACACACTCTGCAACAATGAGGTCCAATAATCTTTCGGCCATTTCAAATTCTCAGCAATTTTCTCAAACTGAGAAAATATTTGTCTACCTTCTTTTCTCTAAAAGGGGGGACCTGTCTGATATATTTGGCCAAATCAAAGTATGAACCCGTATTGCCATGAGAGTGCCCTTTATTGGTCAATTCCATTTCTCTTAATGTAAATGCCCTTTCTTTATCTCTCTCTTCTCTTTCCCTATCTCTTTCAATCTCTTGTCTATCCCTTTCCTTATCCTGTATTTCTCTATCTCTTCCCTCTCTTCTGTCTTGTCTTTCCCTGTATTTTCCCTCCATTCTTTCTCGCATCTGCATTTGCTCCCATTGAAGTTTAAGTTTTTCCAATTCTACTTCCTTTGCCTATCTTTAATTTCCTTTCTTAACTGGACGTAGTTTTCCTCTTTAAGCTCGAACCCCCCTTTCAAAAACACCTTTTTGTACCAAATAGTCATTCAACATATTCCTGATCTCCTGTTTCAAAAGAGAAGCTGTCGCTTCAGTAAGATTATAATCTTTGGCAACTTGAAGTAACTCGTCCTTTATCAAGGACTCTAATTTCTTGTGGGTGGGAGCAGCTATGAAACTCTCTACCTTGGATGTCATGATGAAAGCCTGTTCGTTTCTCTATTTTTTTCTAATCGGGAAATCAAAATGTCAATGAGCACTAAAATTTCATATAATGGAATTAAAATCTAAAAAAAAAACGATTTTCCGCAGTATTAAAATCTCCGAAATATTAAACTTCGAAAATACTTCAATAAATTCAAATCCCGAAATATTCATAAAATTCAGATCCCGAAAATACTCAAATTTCGATCCCGGAAAAGCCCCCAAATTCTCTTGTTACGTCTAGAGGTTAGAAATAATAACAAAAGAAAAAACGACTCAAACAAGCATTCACAATTTCTACAAATATAAATTTAATTTCCTAAATATAAAATAATTCAAACAAACAAAGTGAAAGAATTTTTAAAAAAATTACAGTTTAGAAATTCCTAAATAATCCTAAATGTCATACTGAATTTTGATAATCCGGAAATGTCCAAAGGTTATCCGAATGAAAACACTAATGTGCTTGTGCCACAAGAAACACAGTTTTAAATCCAAATGTTAATAATCCCAGGTAAACTCATGTGAATGTAGAATATTGTTATGTTCCTTGAAGAATATTACTTAAATCCAAAATGTACTATATAGAATAGATTTTTCACCAGCTGATTTTCACAAAAATTAATAATCTTCCTCAATAACCTTATGAGTCTGGAGGACTGCTAAAGAATGCTCATTCAGTGGTTACATTGGCATTATATAGTCTCTTACGGCGTAAAAGGGAATTTAAAACCCAATACTGCGATTGTTAATATTTTTTGTCAACAACCTTCTTTAACCAATCAGAAACTAGGTCGAGCATGATACTGCTAAAAGTGCCTTCGCACTACAATTATAATACCTTATTTTAAATCAACAAGATGTTGACATAGGATTCAGATCACAAATCTGCACGCGGAGTCACGTGATTAACCATTGTGGGTTAAGCTGATCGACATAATTATTAATTTTCCCTGGACTTAGCATGACGCATGTAAACATGGTGACGTTCATATGTACCTTAATAGCGTAGGCTACGGAATTAAGGAATTGTAAGACATTGGTTACAAACCCAAATGAAAACTATATTATAATTTAAAAGATGATACATAATTCCGTAACAGTAAGAGTTAGCTGATTTATTGTATAAGTATAAATCTTTGCTTCTCGTTTTCCCTTGAACACAATTCGGTCCATCCAAAGCTTAAATAATATGTTCCAATCTAATATAACTTTTCATAAATCAAAATCTTTCGCGCCATAAAACTCATCCATTGATTGCTGTCATATGATGGCTCAGATCGTAATTATCATTTACGAGTCAGTTTCCACGAATGCAGTCATTATCTATTTTAAGAGCGTTTTTCGTCATATATTTGGTGGTGATCCTTAGCTTAAATGTAAGCGTTACTGGTACTGACTTTAAAAAATCCGTATTCTTGTGAATATGAGGTTTGATAGATTATGTGTGTTTTGGCTACAGGACACCGTGAGGTAAATCATTCAGTGATGGTGTCCTGAAAATAAACTCTATGATCCATGTCGCGTTGCTTCGTGTCCAGTTACTTCTCTCCATAAAAATGCCAAATAAATCAATAACAAGAACTTAACTGTAGCATTGTCCTGTAATACACTTCTCATTGACATCTGATTTATGTAAAATTCAGTACTGATAAAGCAAATGTAGAGAATATATAAGGAAAATAATTTTTTAATGAGTCCGTGTGGACGAACGATCTGTTGGTTCCATGTTTAAGAAAGGTTGATCATGAGTCAAACTTTCTCAAACAGCAAGCCACTCTAGAAACCAGTCTGAAAATACACTCAGGAAATGTAACGATACGAGTGAATGGGGGAGTTATATTGATGACACTGATCTACAGCCAAAATGCTTCCGCAATAAATTTTGTCAAACTTTACTAATTCTGGGTCACTGAGAACGAAAATGATGCTTGCAGGTGTTGATTGGCTCTAGTTTTAAAGATATGATACTGGGTCAGTATATATGACCCTTGACTTGGGAATGGCGGACGATAAGTGAGTTATAAAGTGAAGGTATCTCAACTTAAACCAGAAATGACTAAAATACATCTTTGACTTGATCTATGAATAAAGATACGATAGGGTTTGGACAGTTTTACTTTTTAGGCAAAAAATTAGAATGATGCAATCTGAAGCTGATTTTGCGTCATACATGATATGAATTGCATCATGTGATTCCTATAGTCATGGATGATGCAATCATAACTAAGATTACACCACTCTGCTGAAGAAATTGACCTAAATCAGCTCTACAAATCATACAGTGTTGTGCTCTCTTATTTGTCAGTGTTTGATTTTTCAAAGGGACACATTTACGTTTAGCCAACGTGAGCAGAGATGCCTCGTACTTGTGTGAACAATGCAGATAACTTCGACTATGTTTTTGGTGACGAGACTTTTTCATCACAAAAGCGCAGTATAACCACTATGATTAAGAAAGAAAATCGCCTCTATTTTGCCTGCAAAATTGGAGATCAGGACAAGAGGTGTCCCCACGCATATGCTGCAACACTTGTTGGTTGACCAGGAAAAGGAAATATATGCCTTTTGCAGTGCCAGTGATTTGGAGACAGCGAACAGATCATATATCAGCAATTGTTACTTCTGCATGGTGCTTCCCGTTGGGAAAGGTGTGTCAAAGAAGAAAAAGGGGACTGTGCATTATCGAAGCATTCCATCAGCTATACCCCCAGTACCCCACGGATAAGGACTGCCGGTTCCTGATGCACCAGAATCATTCTCACTTGAGTCAGACGAGGAAGTGGAAGAGGATGAAACTTCTACTCCTGAACCATCAATGTCACATGACCCATATTTCTCCCATCCTCTTCCTCTGAACCACACCTCATAACACAAGGTGAACTGAATGACCTTGTCAGGGATTTGGAACTACCCAAGAGTAAGGCAGAGCTGTTGGGCTCCAGACTACAACAGTGGAATCTCCTGGCAGGTGATGTTAGGGTTTCTATATTCCGTGACGTTAAAAGGATCATGTCCGATTCTTCTTCATGAAAGGTGATCTTCTAGCCTGCAACAACATCGATGGTGTCATAGCAGCCCTCAACATCGTTCATGATCCAGATGAGTGGAGACTGTTCATTGATTCATCGAAGACGAGTCTTAAAGCTGTTTTGCTGCATAATGCAGTGTTTTGCCATCAATTCCAGTTGGTCATGCAGTCCATATGAAGGCAACCTATGAAAACATGAAACAACTTTTGAGGTGCATAAACTATGACCAACATCAGTGGCAGCTTTGTGGCGATTTTAATGTTCTTGCTCTCTTGCTTGGTCTGCAGACTGGATTCACTAAGTACCGCTGTTTTCTCTGCGAATGGGATAGTCGTGCGAGAGATTCCCACTACACCAAGAGAGATTGGCCACTCTGGCAGTCATTGGAGCCTGGGATGAAAAGTGTTCAGCATCCACCACTTGTTGAATCAAGGAAGATTGTGTTATCACCCTTGCAAATCAAGCTGGGTCTGATGAAGAACTTTGTTAAGGCCATGGACAAAACACAAGCAGCTTTCAAGTACCTCCATGGAAAATTTCCATGGTTAAGTGAAGGTAAGATAAATGACGGTGTCTTTGTTGGTCCTCAGATTCGTGAACTTCTTCGAGATGATGCATTTCACCGTGCACTGCGTGGCAAGGAAAAGACGGCATGGAAAGCCTTCCAGTTAGTGGCAACAAATTTTCTCGAAAACAACAAGGCAGACAACTACGGGGAGTTGGTGGAAAACCTCCTCAAGACATACAAAAGCCTTGGTTGCAACATGTCACTAAAGATATATTTTTCCACTCTCATCTAGATTTTTTCCACCGAACTGCGCAGCAGTGAGCGACGAGCACGGTGAGCGAGTTCTCCAGGATATTACAATAATGGAGAAACGCTATCAGGGCAAATGAAGCATATCAATGCTTGCAGAATATTGCTGGACAGTGACAAGAGATGCTCCATTTAATGAATACAAGAGACAAGCCAAGAAGCACAGAGTAGACACTGAATAAGGACTAAACTATGTACTTATATATACATAATAGTTTTTTTTAACTTTTGTTTTAATATATTTTTTATTTATATAACCCTTTTGCTGTTTTTTAAAGTGTTACATAAACAGGACAAGTGAAATATTATCATGTAAAGCAACCATAAACACATGAAAAGACCTAGGTTTACAATTTATGATCAAAAGTCTAATATGTACACAATATACATAGGCGTAAAATGTAAAAACTTAAATATCTTGGAAACAGTATCCAATAATTTTGTTTTAATTGTCATATTTCAATTCAGCACATCAAAATCCCTAATAAATAGCACATTTTATCGCTGAAGCAGACGACTTCGAAAATATTGTAAACCAGTGGGTATCACTATGGATAACCTAAAGTTAAGGATACAATGACTACACGAGGAATAACCCTCACATTATGTGTGGAATAAGCTCCAAACATATGATTATTGCTGTGTCTAAGGTACTTTTTCCGAATTTATCCTTATACTCTTAAGGAGAGTGTAGCCCAGGGAACTACTTACTCTGTTTTTCAAATATCAAACACTGATATAATTACTGCAATACATATGTCTGGAGAAATTCAGATAAAATGGGTAATAACTCCTACAAAGTGAACACATTTGATGCAAGAAATAGAGAAAATAGTAAGATCTACTTTGTGTTAACGAGGATAACAAGTACAGAACGATTTTTAGGAGTCAATGACACTAAATCGGTGAATCGGTGCAGTCCTCTAGACGGAGAGATGGAGTCAGTGATCACTTCCAATTATTAAAGGAGAAAACACGCACGCATCAGAAGGACTATTTGTGCCCGGTTTCACCAACCTTAAAGACTTCCAAAACCAAGACAATATCTGAGGTGTCAATGGTTCTTTCAATAATTGTGAGTAAATGTTGGACATTCGTTTGTAAATACTACTACAACTACTGCTACTACTAACTAATACTAATAATAATAATATTTTCTAAGCTGGAATCGTGTTATCGTTAGGAAAATGACAGAGCACAATTTGTTCGTTAAACGGTTGGTCGTAAAACGGCGCTTTCATGACTCTGTTTAAAAAATATGATGAACAGGGCATGGAAGGTAAGTGCTTTTGCTAAGGACACAGTGAGTCAGGAGGCCATTGTTGGCCTGGGTGACAACAACATATTACCCCAGGGTTTTCCTTATTTTGTGTTGTGTTTTGTTTTGGGTTTTTTTAATTATGAGTAAGATCATAACAGAAAAACATACCATAATAGTGATACATTTGATGATATCTTATTTCTGTACAAAAGGCGCTGGCGTATAACTTGTATGATAGCACCCATATTTATAATGTACAATAAAGATGCTCAAATCGTCATTTTGATCTTTATTTTATGGGAGTGATTGGTGTTCGCATATAAATGAGATAGCGTACATAACATTTGAGGAGTATATAGCCTATTTTGGTGAACATATATTTAATGAAGTTTATTGCATGATTTGGAAAAGGTATATAGCCTTAGAAATGCAATAAGAGACCGAAATCGCTTTTTCGCCCTTTTCCTTTCGTATTATATATACATTGTGTCTAAGTTTACGTACACCACCACAACGTATTTATCACAAGTAATTGAACTTTCAAGAGACAAGCGTAACGGTCGTATAAATTGAGCTACAAAATTATTGTATGCAACGCATTTAGTTTTGAAATGGAGCACATTTATATTTGCTGATCATGTAGCCCCGTGTTTGAAACGTATTATGTGTGTTATTTGGGCGTATGCAGCGACTAGTCATTTCCATGTTGACGGTTATACCCGGTGCACATACAGTTACCTCGTAAAGAGCATTGCATGGTCATAGTTTGTTCCACTTGTTGAGCCTTTTTTCCTGTCCCAGTTTTTGACATCGAGAAGATAATCGTCGTCATCAATGTAAGGTTTTCCTGTATTTTGTCCGTACCTGAGATCTGCAGTGTGCGAATTCATCTTTCGTCTTTAAGGAAAAATGGAAAAGAAATCAAAAAGGATCTTGTAAATGCGGAAAAATGAGTTTCCCTTATGAGCCAAGAACGGAGACAAGTGAAAAACGATGTAGTAATTATTTCGAATCAGTTTCTTATTTTATATTACAATGCGCACAAAAATTAAGACACGGGTGAAGGCGAGAAAAGTGTGCATCTATTTGTTTCCAAATTATTTTCCCTTGTACATGGGTAGTTGTAAGTTTGGAAGAATCCTACATGCTAACATTGCATGAGGTGGTCGTGTGTATATAACCAATGCATGTAAGAAATATTCCAAAGTCTACTTTTCAAGACTATTTTGAATATAATATAATTACAACCAAGAATATATTCTAACTTGTCATGTTTTCAGGCAAGGTTTTCTTCAATTTTATATAGTATTGTAAGATATTTGAAAATGATTCTAAGATTGGTATCCTTTTTTTCTGACATTTCTTTCTAGACACTATTTGTTTGCCGATAATATGGTATCGAATATAGATTCTGCTTTTTCTGGATAAATAAGACCAACAACAACTGCAGTTTGTTCGGTTACATTTAATTCCGCAATGTGTGTACGGATTTTTATATCTTGCCACCTCCTTTCCATTTTGGACATTCCCAAAAGTATGAGAGGAATTCCGGGACTGTTTTACAAGTGCACTTATATCATTCAACATACCAGTTTTAGTCAAAATTCAGTATTAGTGAGTAACATCCTATGTAAATAATGTATATTCAGGTAAGTATTAGTGAGTCATATGCAATGTAATAATTAATACTGGAACAACCATTAGTTTCTTTAGTAATTTTCTGGCCTGTGAGCAAAATCCCTTTTTCAAGAAAAAGAGACTGGAATATGTAAGTACTTAGACCTATACACGCTCTTCGCCTACTTAAAGGCGTTACAATCATCATACACACACACACACACCCACACACACACACACACACACACACACACACAAATCATCATTGCATTTCCCCACTGAGACTGTAAATCAGATTGTTACAATCACCATCACCTACCTCACACCCAACATACACTGTAAATCAGATTGTTACAATCACCATCAACTTCCGTAACCCCTCTCCAACATGGACAGTACATCAGATTATTACAATCATCATCACCCTTCCAGACACCACAACATAGACTGTAAATCAGATTGTTACAATCATCATCACCCCTCCCCACACCCCAACATAAACTGTAAATCAGATTGTTACAGTCATCATCACCCTGCCCCACACCCCAACATAGACTGAAAAATCAGATTATTACAATCATCATCACCCCTCCCCACACCCCAACATAGACTGTAAATCAGATTGTTACAATCATCATCACCGCACCTCAAACCCCAACATAGAATGTAAATCAGATTGTTAAAATAATCATAACCACCCCACACACACCCCAATATAGACTGTAAATGAGATTGTTACAATTATTATCACCCGTCCCCACACCCCAACATAGACTGGAAATCAGATTGTTACAATTATCATCACCCTCCCCACACCCCAACATAGACTGTAAATCAGATTTTTACAATCATCATCACCCCTCCCCACACCATAACATAGATTGTAAATCAGATTGTTACAATCATCTTTCCCCTCCCACTCCCACACACCAAGATAAACTGTAAAACTAATTTCAACAATCATCATCACTTCCTCACACATAGACATATAAACAAACAGACACATTACAACTTAGACTGTAAATCAGAATGTTGCAATTATCATCACCCCCACAATCGACTTAGAGTGTAAATCACTTTGTTATATTTTTTATAATGAAGGATTTAAATAAAATTCATGTGTTCACACTCAAATGCACATTATATTGCAAGTTATCAAGAACGTTGGAAGAATTCCTTGTTCACAAAACTTCTTACCTTGAAAATGTGAAATTCACGAAGGGATAAATTGATTCGATACTATTATCTTCTATTCCATTGTACAGCAGGTTCATCTGTGACAAAGTACAAAAAAATTCAATAACAGTGATTATAATTGCACGATTGTCACATCTACATGTACAAAATAATGATTTTTTAGTTTCGTTTCTTAAAATTTGACTCAGAAGATGTACAACCATAACATGATTTAATAGTAGCGTAAGAAAGACATGTACAATCAGAAACGATACGGAACATAATTATCTGTTTGCCATCAAAGAGTGTGTTGAATTTAAAGAAAAAGATGAAACCTCTCTAAACCGGACACTAGCAATATCATCATTTGGGGCTTCATAGAAGTGACCAGCATGTGAAGGTCTGCTGAGTATTATATCTGCCATTTTGGGACAAGGGTCTGGAGTTAAGGTGGTATTTATTTTTCTAGCGTTTACAGAGGAAGCCGGGTAAGAAAGGCGACCTGTTTACAGAAGAGTCCGCAATACATAGGATAATGGTTACAAAGGGGCCGGGTTACAGAACAGCCCTGTTTACTGATGAGACCTGGTTACAAAGGGGCTTATTTGGGTAAGTTTCATTGTAATTACATCGGCAAAAATTATTGTACCTTAAGTAGCTAACTTTTTTTGAAGAAATTGAATCATGTATGTGGCATGCAAGTAACACGAATAGGTAATCAAGAAAATAGTGTACACGTCATGCTGAATCACGCATCGTTCCTTTCCGAATCATTTTTGTTTGCTTAAAAAGGAATCCAGCATGTAAATTAAAAGAATGTTAGTGTGTTCCATATTTAAGCATTCGTTACTTACACGTTAATAATGAGTGAGTAAGCTCTTCTTATGTTTCTTATCGCTTGAACATCCGCTTCATCGACAACATTTGTTTGTACTTCTTCGGCAAAATGTGTGTGTACCAGCGATAAGAATCTGTAAGTAGATATTTATATATTTATTTATTTATGTGTGCGTGCCTGCGTGCGTGTGCTCATGTGAATGTTTTTACCAAAGAAACGTACAATATGCAGACGTGAATTTGTTTCAATGATTTTTTTCTCAGGAAAGAAATAAGAGAAGCTAATATACAGTGCATAAGGATATGCTTGCCATTATATTTTGCTCTGAGTCTTGTGTACCGGACTTTCATGATTTGCATCCTGAGGTTCCGCTCAAAACCGGAAATTCGCCTCATAAAATTCGATATGCCAGGAATTATCTCGTGCAGTATTCGCGGTATAAACACAACTTTGAATATTGGTATCCTTTTTACAAACTTGGCGCCGTCGTCAAACTAATTTTTACTGGGCCAAAAAGCTCTGCAAGGGACCATTGGTGTCATAATAGTCAAGGGCGCCTTATCGTCCTTCTTTTCAGATTTTGGCCTCATAACTGGATAACGTTTTCAACAAACTTTGTATTGTAGCAATTTCAGAAATAGATAGATAGAACATATTATAGACACCATAGATAAAAACATATTGATAGACACTATAGATACATACATACGATACATTACATACATTTACATACATACAATACATACATATCCATACATACATACACTGTGTATCGCATTACATACATACATACGCTCTATTAATAGGAGCAGAATATGTCTGTTGGGTATTAATTATTTATGGCTAAGGTAGGTACGCTACGATAGATAGACAGAGATATGGAGAATGTAGATTACTATAATTAACTTCCAGTCGGTACGTAAATTGGCAAACGAAGGTTCTGGGTTAAATATGCAGGTAGGTAGCTAGGCAGATTTGAATAGATAGAGAGAGATAAGGGAATCATATATATATATAATTAAACTTCCAGTCGGGTACGTAAATCGACAAGGGAAGTAAGATTGGGTTGATCGCTTGTTATGAGGATGATACGTAGTGTATTGTTGGTGTGGAATGTTTTATTTATATATAGATATTTTTAGTATGGCTTGCGGTATGCTTATTTTTTGATAAGTATCTTACAAATCCTCGCATTACGCGCATTTATTATTAGGTTGAATCTTATCCAATAGGAGTGACTATCTGCAATCCAGTATTACTTGTCTTTACATAGTCCATTTTTTTCTGTGGATTTAATTAGAAATGAGAAAAAACATTCATTGTTCAAGAGTTCCAGTCTGTCATAATTATGATTAATACAAATCTATATCTTGTTCGTATTTCTAATCTAGGGGACACCATTGATATAATTGCGTTCACCAATAGTTTCTATATGCTTACAATGTTATATGATTTGATTAACTTAAGGTTTTATTATCGTGTGGTTTTGAATGTAATGCTTAATAAGACCTTTGAATGGACTATACTAATAATATAGCTGAATTGAATTGTGACAGCTTTACTATTCTCATCCGGGATTATCTTACAACTCCATAAAGTGAATAATACCTTACCATTCCCATATTTGATAATATCTTTACCATCCTCATATATGGACAATATTACTACCATCCTCGTTGTTTGTTCCACTATAAACTGTTTTTACGCTCCATTCATGTATGGTCTGTTAGTTTAAAATCCTCCTGACATTTCTAGCTGATATCTAGTGGACTTTTTTTGTTTGGTGGTAGAGAAGGAAGGAGTAGGAGAGGATGAGAAGGAAAACTTTGTTGTTCTTCTTGACCATGCACCGGGAACGTTGGAATAGTAATGCAGAAATTCTTTTTCTACGGTTTTTTCTTGCTGGACGGTTTGCTGCGCATCTTGCAAGGATGAAATATTCTTTATCGCTCGTACAAAGATCATGAGGTAAGTTTGAGGTGTATTTTACTGTATTTCGTAATCTGTTGGCCTTGCCGTACAGATTAAAACCAAATCGAACAGGGATTTGAAATGAATGTCCTCGTGAGAGAAAAATCAAGGTTTAATTTACCAGTTACGCATTCTGCTGTTTACTTTGATACTCTTGATTTCGGTTTTTTTTAGTTAAGATAGACCAAGATGGAGAAATTGTCATTCTACAGTAGTTGACGCAAGATTGATAGTAATCAATATATAATTGGAAATTTTAACAGAGAAACGATATTGCATAAAAACAACAAGAACAATTCACAAACTAATGTATATTGGAGATCATGTAGGTCAATTTCTTGTTACATGCCATTGCACTATCCATGGTATTACTGTAATTGTGTTTCAGCAAGAACATGTTACCGTCGTGGCCTGTGCAATGAAATAGATAAAAATATTTGTTTTCAGATTATTTTATGTTTCCAATTATCTATAAATAATAATAATAATAATAATAATAATAATAATAATATAATAATTATTATTATTATTATTATAATAATAATTAAATAATAATAAATTATTTATAATAATAATAATGACTTAATAGACGCGCTAATTATTTTAGAAAGCTATTATAGCGCTTTACAATCAATAACGTTAACACTTGATAAAGACATAGAAAGCAGTTTTGCTTTTACAGGTACAAACATATAAAAGCTATGAAAATATCTCACTAAACTAAATATCAAAGACAAATCTAATGTTTACACACAAAATATCGCAACATCCAAAACATAATGAAGTTACAATACAGTCTCATTCTAACTACGCTGTAGATAATGAGCCAATGGTTCTTGAGTATTGACAGAAACATGTTATTATTTCTTGCTGATGGGAAAGAAATATTAATAAGCTATTGCAAACCTATGGTCTATGGCTGTGATATCTTCTTTCGATATTTGCTTGGTCATGTAGGGACATATCGTCGTGACCAAGAAGATCGGGAGCATCCAAACCACGTTTCTTGATGTGGACATCAGTCTCCGCTGGTCGAAGATCGTAATTTATGTTCTCCTATGCGTATTGTTTCCGTTCTGCTCTTGTAAGGAGGAGGAAACGAATATATATTCTATATATATATATTATTTTATTTATATATATATTATTATATATATATATATATATATATATATATATATAATATATTATTCGTGTGTGTGTGGTGTGTGATTGTGTGTTGTGTTTTGTGTGGTTGTAGGTGTGTTATTTATTGCGTTTTTTATAGTTACGCGCGCGCGCGCGCGTGTAATTAAAGAGTATTCAGTTATATCAGTGACATTAGGTTTCCATCTGTTTATCTCTTTAATCCTTTACATTGTTCATGTCCAAACATCAGTGGAACTGGTTACACAGGGAATGATTACCCAGCCTTTCTTTTTAGTTGTGTCTGTAATAATCAACATACTTGCTAACATTCGTTTTTTAAGGATAGTTATTGGATTCTAAGATAACAAAAATTATAGCAACAAGTTGTCCTTGTGGCAGGTTTGAAGGGAGGGGTGTTGGCGTTGATAGTGTTTCTAAAACAAGGGTCCTACTCATCAGAATATGTTGACGTCCATTATTAGGCCAAAGGGGGACTCCTGATTCACAATAGGAAGAGGGCCGAAGTAATTTTTCAATTGGAGCTTTGATTTGGCTCTTTGTCGCATTTGATAATTATTTACTTTGTGTCTTTAGGATTAGCAGTGTTATATCACTCAAGGGTTTCATCCTATCTTAATATAGGATCGCATGTTTCTCTAGACTCTGGTTTTATCTTCTCATATGAAACTATATTTACGCGGCTTGCTAATATTTTTTCACAAGCCCAAGCCGAATTTCACACATTAGTCCCCTATCACGATTTTAAAGGCTGCGACCTATAGTAAATGTAAACCAATATTATGCCTTGGCCTTTAATAATTCGTACGACATGCAGACTTCTTCGAATCGAACCGATTTTCCTAATATTGAAATGTGACATATCAGCTAATAAAATACCGATGTCGAAACCTGGATCTCAGTTGCATGCTTTGCTCGCAAGATACAATATTCCAGTAGTTTCAATTAAGACTGAGAGAATTTTATTGATGCTCATTTCTGAAAAACAGTAATTACAGTCCATATTGTGTGATTGGAGAATCTCAAATTATAAAATTTTATAGAGGAAAGTAATAAGAATTCAGTCGATATTCGCTTGACAACGAATATCGCGGCGTGACCAGACTTTTCTCATAATAATTAAAAAACACTGAAAAGACCAAAGTCCAAACACAAGAGAGAGAAGTGAAGAAAATTAAAATCGGAATTCTTACAAGCACGTTATTTAGAAGAAAACATACGTTTAAGGTTTTTCAGGACGCCGCATTGGAGAAATAACATAAAGAACAATTGCAAAAAACAAACAAAAAAAAAAAAATACTTATCCGCTCCAATGGAGAACAAGACAATCCGAATTATTCTACGGAGAAGTCCAGTAGAGAATAGATTCACACGAATGCAGCTGTTTTAATAAATACTTTTGTGGAACTTTTCAGACAGGTTTTGTGAGTAAAATAAAAAGAACACTTGGAATATCAACATATATGGCAAAAACCGTAGTTTATCAGTTAGGCTTATATCAGATATTAGATGCATATGATAACATTAATTAAGCCTAACATGGATATAAAGCTAATGGTCAATATGAAAAATTAATTAGCTCTAAAATGGATTATAAAGCTGTAATTGTATATTGAAACATTAATATTAAAGCCTAAAATGGATATAAAGCTAATGTATATGAAACATTAATTGGCCCCTTAAATGGATATTAAAGCTAATGGTATATGAAAACTCATTGTAATTGAGCTCACTAAATGGATATAAAGCTAATGTATATGAAACATTAGATTGGCCTAATTAATGGATTATATAAGCTAATGTATATGAAACATTAATTAGGCCTTAAATGGATATGAAAGTCTAATGTATAGTGAAACATTAATTAGCCTAAATGGATATAAATGCTAATGCATATGAAACATTTCGGATAATTTAGCTACGCTAAATGTGCGCGCTCGCATAATAAAGCTAATGTTATTCATGACAACATTAATTGGCCCTAAATGGGAAGTATAAAGCTGCAGAAGATAGATGACCATTGGAAAATAAACTTATTGTAACTTTTAGCGGATGAAGCGGCTTATTGTTCAAGTCATTGCAGCACACTATTGACCAAAGTATTAAGACAATGATATTCGTCCACACTAGAAACTTTAAGATATCGTTAATGTAAATATCCAGTTTTAAGAGTGATATTTAGAATGATCCCAGATAATAAAGGCATAATTTTAGTCTTACCATGACTGTCTAAAATCTTTGCCTAATATTTCGCTCAGATTATTTACCTACATGGATCTAAAGTATACTAATGTGTCCACAATTAAGCAGCCAGGGTTTAGTGAAATTCCCATACATGTGAAAACAGCTCTGAATACATCAATCTCAAACGTATGGTGTTAGGGCGTGGAAACGACAATAAAGGAATTATAAATGCTCGTAATCCTCCTTATTTATTTGTGACTTTTAAATGAGATGAATTATAATAGTGGATTTAGAGAATCCACGATGCTATTCTCTCAAAATTATAATACTTTTATGATAACTATAAATGTGTTCATCTCATTATATAATAGTTAACGTGTTATCTCACAATCCATCAGGCAGGGCTGTATGTATACGTAGGAATAAATCGACTTTTGCAGTTGATAGGGTTGTGGTGGTGTTTCTACAGGATTTATGTCTTTTATTTTGGGCTCCGCTTATTTGTTATTTTTGTAATTTTGTTATTTAATGACCTCTCACTATCTACTAAGACCGCCAATACTGACCTTTTCGCCAACTGACACAACTTTACATGCTTTCTGTTTTCGGAGATTTGTGCGCGCCTGACAACACAACTTTAGGTAAATTTTACAAAAATTATGCTATAGAGTAATGAATCATTAATTGTGTACAAGAAAAAAAAAGTTTGCATATTTTAAGGAATAAGGCAAAGTACTCGCTAATTATAAAAGCCCGGCAATTGGCACTCTTTTTTGGACCGCAGACGACATCCTAGACCTATAAGCATACGCATGCAAACAATTGAAACATTTTATAAAGAACATATAGCCTGTTTTTCTTCATTCATTCTTTGTTTTCTTATTTTTTATCAAGTGGGGGTCTTATGGTTAATAACTGTAAGCGCATCGGTTCTTTCTTAATATAGCATTGCTTACCAAATATGAGAGATAATCTCACCTTTAGAATTATATAGAATAATGCAAATATTCATTCCCGCCGCAATAGTTTTGTCCCCCACGCGCCCTCACGCAGTGCGCGCGCCGCGCTTACTACCGCGTCCCCCGCGCCTATTCTAGCCATGGTTATAGAATATTATCATCATTGCAAAAAAGAGGCAGCACGTATACTTCTCGATTAAAATCAATTGACGCCTCCGCTCCCGCCACCTCAACCTGCAGAAACCCTGTTTACATAAGTAAGTTGGACCTCATAGAACTGATTAATAAAATTGTTGTAATTTTAAACATCTCCATATGATTGCACTATCCTAGTATCTACAAGTCATATCTTCTACCAAAATTGAACATAATTATCTACTACATTACGGTACATGCTGGCAATTGTCTCGCGCTACCACAATCTAACATTGCAGTTGTTTAGGTAAAGCTTTAACTGTTTTGTGGTTCGTTTTTTCGATCATCTCACCTTTCAATGATAAAACAACATAATGCCATGCTAAGTAAGAAAATAATGAGTAATATTTGGTACTCTTGTATAATATATATTTATATTTATATATAAATATATATATATAATATATATTTTGTGTATATTATTTTAATATGTTAATCTGATAGCATAATTGTAGTGATTGAAGATTGGAATATATTTATATATATTTTTATATATATATATATATATATATATGATATATATATATATATATATATATATGTGTGTGTGTGTGTGTGTGTTTAATAACAGGGTTACCTTCTATAAATAATGTATTACTATTATTATTAATTTATTATTATTATTACGCAATAATCGGAAGCAATACATGTTTGATCACAGATTGCCGAAAAATATAACAATAGATCTCGACCTATAATACATAGTGAACCGAGGGCTGAATAAGGATGATGTAATTCATCGGGTTTTTTCCACATTTTAACTACCAAAATTTGGACAGGATATAAGCA